>JBAIAA010000195.1:3600000-4200000 GCA_037893245.1 Crossaster papposus | reverse complement strand
TGAAATGTTGTCCAGAAATGAGCTGGTCATGGGAGAGGGTTCAACAAACTTTTGTAAGCACTGCAGGGGGTCTGCAGTGCCGAGTAG
This sequence comes from Crossaster papposus, assembly GCA_037893245.1. NCBI lineage: Eukaryota > Metazoa > Echinodermata > Asteroidea > Velatida > Solasteridae > Crossaster > Crossaster papposus. The sequence continues at coordinate 4,199,913 of JBAIAA010000195.1, read as the reverse complement.
ACGTCTGCTTGTTAGGTTGAGAGACAGACGTGTTGCTGCGACGTGAATAATCTCGCAGAAATTAGCTGCGCTCGAGGCTATTTCTGACCCAAACAACAACCGGTTTATTGGATGTTTGTTTTTCTTTTTTCTTTCCTTTTCACCATGCAAGCCTTCAAATCTCATTTGATTTCCCTGTTGTTGTTTTTTCCCCCACAGGTTGCCAAGGCATATGACCATCAGGAGCAGGAATATGTCGCCATTAAGATCATCAAGAACAAGAAACCCTTCCTCAATCAAGCTCAGATAGAGGTCCGCCTCCTGGAGCTCATGAATAAACATGACACCGATTGCAAGTACTATATTGGTGAGTGTGCTAATGCATTATGCAAACATAATGACTTCCTTGAAGAGTCATTTGCATAATATATTATGCAAATAGATATTTCCTCAATGGAAGACTTAAAGGGTCATTTGCATAATTCTGCATGATTCAAGTCCAAGCTCTTTATATTACTCTATTGGTGAGTGTGTGAATATATAGATTTCCTCCATGGAAGTCTTGAAGGGTCATTTGCATAATCCTGCATAATTCAAGTCACATTACAAGTATATTAATTGATGCATAAATTATGCAAAGCGGTCAAATTGACTGTGTACATGGGTGTATTCACTATATTTACTTTCGGCTAACAATGCGGAAATGGGTTTCTAGAGGGAAAGTCCCTGCCAACATGACCAAGAGGAAACTAGAATTTCTGTGGTGTACATGTATATTTAGTTTATTCAATTCATTTAAGCATCGGATTAGGTTTAGCAGGAATATCCTTGTTATACTTTTGGTTTCAATATTAACATATAATTTTTACTACAATTTAAAATAAATTTAATAGTGTGACAACTCTGTGCGTGCCTTTTCTTTTGTTTCTCCTGCCAGCTATGATGTGCATCATGCTGCATGTTTCCCTATATATGTTTGTTTCGTGTACACGGCCATTATGTCTCTGAAGAAGATCTTGTTAAGATCGAAATATTAGGCCCTCTTAACTTATTTGAATAGTGTGACAACTCTTAGAATTGAAGGTTATTTGAGGCTCAAACAAAAACATGATTATTTGTCTATGTTTTTCAGCATCTACAAACACAACCTTCAAATAAGTCAGTGTATTACAATATTTACTATACAATACTAACCCCCTAAATCCACCCATTGCTGAAAATTACAACAAAAGCAAATGGTTCATCCATATTCCCTTAAAGGTAGGATACACCATTAGTAATTGCTTCAATTATCATGAATGGGTAGATTTGGGGGTTGTATTTTATAGTAAATATCATTTAACTGACCTGTCCGAAGTTTACAATCATGGATGCCGAGAAAAGCACGAAAAACAGCTTTTGTTTTCAACCGGCGTCGAGCAGTTATTCTTATGTTATCCTTGTTTTTTCACGATCGCCGTCTGGCGATCGCAATTTTTTTTTTATAAAATTATATTTTTCGAAATAATTACAGGATACCTAGCGCAATAATTTTGCTGGATGCCTAGAATCATTATTTACTTTAAAATGAGTAAGATATTTCTTAATAATTCGGTAGTAAATATTTTTGATATCTGAAAATGGTGTATACTACCTTTAATAAGTTGCCTGTTGAACTATGTACATGAATGATTTAGTAGTGCCAGCTACATGTACCTAGGACTACACGAAATGAAACTTTCTCAGGCTTGGTATTATTTTGATAGGGGGATATAGTTTGTTTATTTTTCAAAAGGTGATGTGAGGGTCAGAGAAAGAAAAAAAAAAGCTGAGAAAAAAAAGTGCATGTGTGTCATCACTTAATACATGTATGTAGTTAGGTTTGACAGTTGTGGCATATTATCAGGTCAGAAATGTGTCAAAACTCGACTTGAACAGTTTTGTTCCCGTAACACGTAATGATTTGCCCTGTGTCAAGTTGAACTGAGTTTCCGATTGTTTGTACACATGTGGGTGAGGTGTAGCTATTTTAAGAAAGTCGTTAAGTTGTGTGTCAACTGTTAGAGCTGTGCATCGGAACGTGGTACTCGAGTACCCGACCGCTGATGTCAAGAACTGATTCCAGAATATGGAATCGAGTATCCATAATTAACTTATTACTTAGTAACTTCTTAACCAGTTTGCTCCGGGATTATTTTAACATCACCGAGCCGATGCGCGGGATTATTTTTGAAGAAACTTAATCCGAAGCGTGTTCAGGCCGCCAGTACAGGGAAGCACACCCACACATTTCCGGCCTTGCTCGCTGCTGACAGACATTTCCGGCCTTGCTCGTGTCGTGTTTATGCGTCATCCGTTTTGAATCTGGGGAAAACTTTGCGTTTATATTCGTCATCCGGCGCGAACTGGTTAATAGACAATAATCAAAATAATGTCATTTATTGGGAAATTTCAATGAAACTCCATATGAAGAGTTTAGACGCAGAAGACCCTAAACACCACTTAAATTATATCAAGGGAAACCTCTCGGTGCCTAGTATACGATAATCAAATATTTATTGCTGGCATTTGGCAGCTTTTGTGCCTAAACTCTCCATATTAATGAACAAGGATGTTTAGAGCTTGTTGCAATTTCACGCAAGTTCTGTGAAATTTGAGGTAAAACATTGGCTCTATTATACGGAACCAGAGGTTAAAACTCAAACCACTCACTGGTCATGTTACAGTTAGGGCTGCGCCACATTAGCGACGTCAACAATGCTTTTGTCAATGAAGTCCCTACAATTAGTCTTCTTTGTTTGTCCCTACAGTTAAACTTAAGCGGCACTTCATGTTTCGCAACCACCTTTGTCTAGTCTTCGAGCTTCTCTCCTACAATCTCTACGATCTTTTGCGGAACACCAACTTCCGCGGCGTCTCTCTCAACCTGACGCGCAAGTTTGCACAGCAGATGTGCACGGCGTTGCTTTTCCTGGCCACGCCGGAGCTCAATATAATCCACTGTGATTTGAAGCCTGAGAACATCTTGCTGTGCAACCCCAAAAGAAGTGCAATCAAGATTGTGGATTTTGGAAGCTCCTGTCAACTGGGTCAGAGGGTAAGGGTCAAAAGGTCACAAAATATTAAAGGATACAGACTAGGCTCAGGTGATTCCTTGCCAGAGTTGATAAGAATCGATTCCAGACTCGGAATCGCAATTCCACTTTGTTGAGGAATCGATTCTCTGATGTAGCAGATTCCAGTTTCCCGAGCGTCGATTCTTTGTGCGACATTTTTAAAGACTGGAACAACACCCAAAAGCCTTTGAGGAATTAAAATTTGTTAACGAAAGGGACCCCGAAACAGTTTGCTTACATTCAGAAATGATTTCAAGTGAATTGCGATTTCCAGACGGAATCAAAATCGATTTCAAAATTGCGGGCCAAATCACGATTTGCGCGTCCTCAACAAAAAATTTAACTTGTGTTGTTGATTATGCTAAGATTTGTGATATATTTTTTTCCCTTTGTTTTCTCATGATCTCCTTCTAGATATACCAGTACATCCAGAGTCGATTCTACAGGTCCCCGGAGGTTCTGCTGGGTATCCCCTACGACATGGCAATTGACATGTGGAGTCTGGGTTGCATACTCGTAGAGATGCACACGGGAGAACCACTGTTCAGTGGTTCCAACGAGGTTGGTCATGTTGATCGTTAGACTCAGGGTCAAAGGTCATGTAGAGGTCATTCTATTAATTACATTTCTTCACCCAGGGTGTGCCCAAACAGTTAAAAAAATGGTTCCCATTGGGGCCCTGCATACATCATTAAATAAAATTGGACTAAAAAAAAAACATCAAAAGTCATCAACAAAATCGTACGTCTGTTAAACGAACAACTAACAATAATACATAGAAATACAACAACATTTACACATTTACAAAAATACAAATATTTACAGACGTACAAGAATATTTACAGGAATACAAAACATTTAGACCGAGGGGAAGTATTTACATTAACTTTTAGAACAGTCATGTTTAAGGCCAATTCTAATTGCTGATTCTTATTTTGGTTTACTTTCGGAATTAATTCGAATCTGCGATGCCCCTATATCTTTCTCATGACATACCCTGACTGTGTGCTCAATTACCCAAATTGTTCCTCCTGTCTACCCCCTATATGTTATTGTTACCATGGTTACACTTGTTTTTATTGTACCCCCAGGTGGATCAAATGAACAAGATCATTGAGGTTCTAGGCATGCCACCTCCGCACATCATCGATCAGGCGCCTAAGGCCCACAAGTACTTCATCAAATCAGACAAAGTCTGGGTGCTCAAGAAGACGAGAGACGGCAAGAAGGTAGAGTCATAAGGCAATCACAAGTCGATCATAAGCCAATCACAAGTCGATCATAAGCCAATCACAAATTGATCATAAGCCCATCACGAGTCGATTATAAGACAATCACAAGTCGATCATAAGCCAATCACAAGTAGATTATAAGTGGATCATAAGCCAATAACAAGTTGATCACAAGCCAATCACAAGTTGACCATAAGCGATCACAAGTCGACCATAAGCCAATCATAAGCCAATCACAAGTCGATTATAAGCAGATCACAAGTCAGTCATAAGGCAATCATAATCATAACTTGCTGCTGTAATCAAGTCTGTTTCAATCGCTACCTGAAGCGTAAACTAATTGGATGATGCAGTATGGATAGTGCAATATGGATAGTGCAATGCGCAATACAGGCTCATGGACATATGCGCAATGGTTTTCAATCAAGTAGTTTTAACGCATGACGGACACATTGATTTGTACGGCCTTTGTCTATAGGTTGAGTTGGTTTATTTTTGGTCTCCACAGTACAAGTCTCCAGGGTCAAGGAAACTGCACGACATTTTAGGGGTGGAGACTGGAGGTCCCGGCGGGAGGCGGGCAGGGGAGTTGGGCCACTCCGTGTCTGACTACCTCAAGTTCAAGGATCTTATACTCAGGTGAGTAGGATCGTCAGTTTCACCTGCCAATATTTTCTGTCGGGTCTTTTTTTTTTAGTCAATGTCATGTTGATGATTTAACCAAATCTGCCAAATCTACTTTATGTCGGGTTAAAGTCTCGTCTATTTTTTGTCACCCAGAATGCTGGAGTATGACCCAGCGGTGCGAATCAAGCCCTACTACGCCCTCCAACACTCGTTCTTCAAGCGAACCGCAGACGAGAGCACGAACACGAGTAACACCCCCTCCACGAGTCCCGCGATGGACCAGGCGGCCACGCCCCCAACGGGGGACGCTTCCTCTGGCTCTAGCTCAGGTGAGGTCTCGACCCTTTAGCCCCGCGTGGCCTACAACGCGGGCCATAGAACACAGGCCATAGAGCACAGGCTATAGAGCACAGGCCATGGAACACAGGCCACAGAGCACAGGCCACAGAGCACAGGCCACAGAGCACAGGCCACAGAGCTCAGGCCACAGGACATAGGACACAGGCCACAGAGCTCAGGCCACAGAACACAGGCCACAGAACACAGGCCACAGAACACAGGCCACAGAACACAGGCCACAGAACACAGGCCACAGAACACAGGCCATAGAGCATAGGACACAGAACACAGGCCATAAAACACTCTTGTTTTTACTATAGGGCCCTGCTGTGTTTTTGCACACTTACGATGAAAAGTTTCGTCGAATCTGGATGCGCACACGTGCAATTAGAATACTGAACTGGCTTATATTGTGTTTCATTTTTTCTGTGGTTTTTCACTTAGGCGGTGCAACGGGCGGGAGTCGGGGGTCAGGATCGGGGTCAGGCGGCCGAGCACGCTCGGATCCATCCCAGACAAACACAACTGGTTCCCAGCAGGGTGGTACCCATCACACCTCGCAGCACACTGCTACAGGTTCTAGCACCGGGACGATGGAGTACGAGCCCTCCGCGACGACGACTCCTGGCGCGGCCAGCACCTTCCCCGCCCGACCTAACAACAGTGCGCACGGACACTTTCACGGGGTGTACCACCCGCACGGACACACTCGCAAGCACCATGCATCCCCATCAGGTGCCAGCGGGGCCGCACAAAATGCCATCGTCGTACCCCAGGCGTCGCAAAACCCCGTCACAAACTTGTCTTCCGCCGCGTCGGGGCATGCGCACTACAACGCCACGGATGCAACAACAGGGTCTGGTTACGTGTACCACGGACAGATAGACTGCACCCAGAGCGGCTCTGTCAATATGCAATTAGCCGGTTACGGGGCTAACGCCCACTCGTTACTAGCGAGCCACACCCACACAACGTCGGGCAGTCAATCCCATATACACGGACAGAGTGCGACGAACGCTAATATAAATTACGCAGCTGCGGTGGGGGCGCCCTATGCGTACTCGATAACGGCGCAAACCGCTGTGAACCCAGTCCTTGTGTCGACGCAACCAACGAGACAAGGGGATGAATCGCCGATGGTCGGCGTGGTACAGCAAAGCCCAGTTGTCAGCCACTAACCTCTGTCAATATCTGTAGATTCACTGATTTTAGCTAGAGAGAATTGTAGATAAATGGTTATTTTTAACTGCACTGTTTTAAATAAGGTTCTTCGTGGGATCCGTGTTTTAAGACAGTGAAACCACCCCATGCAAGGAATGCAGTGACCCACAGATGCTTGATGAAGTACACAGTGTATGCTTCCATTTAACCTGAACGGGGGAGAAGTTCTCATGCATGGAAAATTGGGCCCCTCCAGTGATTTTGTGATACCTACCTAATTGATGAATGCAAAGTCCCCAAGTGCTGTGTGCTGTATCCTTCTCTGGTCTCCACCATTCACGTCAAAAGGGGGGGTCAACCTGATCGACACTGATCGACACTTGCTTGGAATCTTCACTTACCAAAAAGGGATTTTCACGATTCTAACATCCAACGATTCTATCATCGTCATTATCGATTGATCTCAGAGCAACTGCCAACAAGACTCGTCTAAAACCATCTATCCCCTCGTCCAGTTAGATATGGTTGCCGTGGAAATCACCTCCTGAAACTGTTAACGCAGATTTTCGACGTCCCTGCGCATGTAAGCGTAAGACACCTGCTTCGTACCTGCTTGTGCGTTCGTCATCTCTTCTACCTTTTAAAGAAATTACTTACAATGTTCTTAAATCTGTTGTATGAGGAGCTGCTATAGACTCCGTGCATGAGAGCGCCCTCAACAATTACCAAGGGAGTGTCGGAAATCACTGAGAGGTTTTTTTAAACACATTGCCGAGATGTCGAGATGCTATGGCTTTTGTGCACCTTCCCTAAATATTAATTGTGTGTACTTACGAGCCAATACACGCACAAGGGTGGGCGCAATGTGTAACCTCCCACTAGGACACGCAAAAGGGTCGCAGAGCGCCCTCTAGTATTAATACGCACAGCAGTTGGCAAAGGAATTATCACATAATTTTGTCACAAACAGTAAATTACACACATCATGCACACTAACCTAGCAGTGTTTGCGCAAACGTAGTGTCCCAGTGACCTATTCAAGCTGAAGGGTTAAAACAAAGTTGACGCTCTGAAAATCAGTCCTAGTTTGCCGCATCGAAGCTTTACAAAAAAATCAGTAGGGTTTCTCCCATCTTATGCGGGGACGCAATGCACATGTTAAATTTTTTAATTTGGAATTGTACGAGCTTTTTAAAAGCACAAATTTAACATTTCTGTTCAACCATAAGTGTACTTTTTTAAAACTATCACGCGTAAGCAAACACCTATCTACATGTAGCCATGTTCATGTAGTCAACAAACCAACACAGCTGGGTCACTAAGAAGCTTTGTGATTGGACATTGTTGGCAGTTAACAACTGATCATTTAGCCGCTAATGACCAATCAGTGAGTCTGTTTCAAGGCAGTTGCATATATTTTCTCCTTGGGTCTGTGTGGTCACTATCAGGGCAGTCAGTAGCTAATCATGAGCTCCTGTTTAAACAGGTTTGTGATTGGACATTGCTTGCAACTAATAAGCACAATATTGGCAACTGATAACCAATCAGCAAGTCTGTTTCAAAAGTGAAAACTATTGTAAGTCTGTTTCTTTTTAAACTATCTAGAGATTCATTCTGAAATGCTTACTTTTTATTATTTTTATGTCGATACCTTAGCCCCGTTTTTTAAAATAAATTTTAAGTCGGCAATGTGTTACCAGTCTGGCACAATCCAGGGGCTTCATTTATCAATTTCTGTCTTTTTAACAATTTTTAACAAAAACTTTTTAACTGAAATGCGGGATGAAAATGAATGTCGGCGTGCTATTGATAAACCTGATCTTAATTTAAACTTTCATATCCCAACCACTCTGTGCATTGTGTTGTTTACTGCAGTAAACAGTACATTGCAATTGAAAGTTAACGCTGTGAATAGGGAATGGGAAATTTTGTGAAAGAAATTTCATTTTCCATTCACATTTCTTTTTCCCAATTCCCACGCAAATGTTGCCACTTTTGTGAAAAGGTGTGAAAATATGTTCACACTTTGTAAAATAAATATGAATTCCCTGGAAAGAAAAAACAAAAGTGGTTTCCCGTTTTTATGTTAACTTTCAATTGTAATGTACATGTACCGGTACTGTCCCTTGACTGCAGTCCAAAAAGGTTTTAAAAATTGAAATGTTACTATCCAGACAATTTCCCCCCTAGTAACCAAAGCAAATTGTAGTGAGCTTCCTGTTCTGGTATGGTGTCTTTATTTCCATATCACAACAGTGTTTGTTTTTTAATTCACTTGCAAATGGCATTATGGGAAGAGTGCAAAGGATTGTGGGTACAGTGTATCACTGTCGCCTTGTCTTTTTATTATTTTAATTATGGGGCACCGGGATTGATCAACGGTGTCGACGAACGATTCCGATTGGTTGGTTTTGGACGCGCGCCATTTACACTGAGATTTGACTTAAGACAATTAATGTGCAAGTTTGTACAGTTTGAATGAAACTAGACATTGGAAATGTACAGTAGTAAAGGAGGTGTATTTTGTACCTCTTCCACTGGCCACTTGTAATTACATGTACGTGGAGGATTTTGTATGCACGACACTGTTAACAGTGCAAGATGTGAAGATGGTGAATTAACCCTAATCCCCTAGGCTCTTGTACTAGAAAGAGTACCAAACCTAACAAACTTCAACAGCTGCACACAGGTACCAGCTAAACTAAGATGGTTTGGTATGGAGAACGCTGCATTATACAGACACTGGACAGTAAAGCCTTTGCTAACGAAAGTAAAAAAATTGGACAATCAGAATTGCGAATGAATTGAGTTTTTAAGAGAAAAGCATTCGGTAAGTACTCGACTGAGTACTTTCCAAGTACTTTCTAGTCCAACAAAGTTCCACAAAATGTTCATGATGTTTGGTACCAAACCTGACAACAACCTACTGTTGGAGTTTGATGGGCTTAGGGTAGTTGGGGTTATGAGAACATTGACTACATATAGGTGATTGTGCACTATGATAATGCATTATGTTAACATGGAATTGTTCACGTAAAGTTGCTAAGCAACAGTGTAATCAACCAATCCCATTTCAGGGTTCATTCGGGTTAGTCTAAACGTGAAAAGGATAATGCGGATTTGGCTTTTGCAAATTATAAGCTAAGCAGAGTATATATTGGGAACCGGTCAAAACCTGCATCATAGGTTGGTATTTTTAGCTGGTAACCATCATGGAGAGCTGTATTGCATTGCATTGCTTGATGTCTCCTAACGTGGCGCGGCCCCTAACATGGCCTCTAGATCCTTCCCAGACAACAAGTTTTAACTTCAATTTCATAGAAAGTGAAATTTTATCAAGCTCTAAATGTTCCCATTTCATAAATCTTGAGTTGACCTTCCCGTTACAAAGTAAACAGAGAAATTGTTTTTTTCACGTGATTTTTCTAATTTTATTTTGAGTAAACCAATGAACATTTTAAATGCGTCCAAAACTAAAATAATTTTCTAACAAACTTCCAGTTGGGAATGTGAACCGAGGTGGGAATGGTTTATCAGAATTTATGAACTTTGAAGAAACTCTAAAATGTTAACTTGTGCTTTTTTAAAATTTATTAAAGTGTGCCACGTTAGGAAGACTCGGCCAATTTTGTGCCAAATTTTTGGGACGCCACCGATTGGATATTTTGGACTTAATTTCCTGACACTGATATAGTTTACAAAGATTAAACTGCAAGCATTATTATGGTAAATGTACTAGTATTTAAACTGAATGAATTTAAAGTTTGTCAACTAAAAGTGCGCCACGTTAGGGAACACCACTATAATTAAACCAACATATTCATCAATAACCACTTCTTGGCTACTGAAATCCCCACCAGTTTTTATATAATGGCCTTTTTTTAAAGAAGAAAAATATGATTACTTTTTTTAAATGAATTTTTAAATCGAATTTTTAACGATTAAAGTTTTAAACTAGGACCCTACCTTTTTTATTTTAAAATTAAATCATGAAATTTGAATGAAATATACAGCGCAATGACATTATGAAAATTTAAATACAATTTGACCCCAGTTCCTCATATTATTTGTTTATCTGAATTGTTTTAATTTAAATTTAAGTGCCCGATGTTTTGATTTTTTTTATATAATCTTGTTTTACTTGTTTTCTTTTTTACAAATTTGCTTAAACCATGCTCTGTTATAATTACACCCATTTAGTTTTATTTTACTATCGTGCCTAAATTTCAGTTATTAATATCTTTTCTGTGTTGTGACTTTGGGCGTGATCCTCGGCCATATGGCATTTACGGGTTCATGGCTTCTGACTAGCGCCCCTGAACAAAGATATTGACTAATTGGGGGAACTGCCAAAACAGGCTGGATAGCTCAGTTGGTAGAGCACTGGAATGGCAATCCAGAGGTTGCTGGTTCGAGCCCACTCCAGTCAATTTCTCTGTTTAATATATTAAAATTATTAAATTAGATTTTGAGATGGCATTTTCTGAACCCTGGAATGTTTTAAAAGATTTTGTACACACTATTTATTTAATACTTGGTTAGGAAAAGTCCATATATTCTATGCTTGATTTTAACAACTTTCTTTCGACATTGTTTTAACAGAGTTGTAAACATTTTCTTTGGTTAAATTTTTTAACCAATTTTAACCCTCCGAGTAATGAGTAAAGTTTATAAACTTGTCTGTAATTTAAAAAACCCAAATCCATTTACAATTTACAGTTGTATTACACCGTAGTTAACGCTGTTGAAGCTAATTTTGGTTACGTTAGAATCTGTTCAGCATTGACTTTTTTTCTCCAAATTATAAGTCCCCTCCAACAGAAATGTGTAACACCAACTCACAAAATCCCAAAATTAAGATTTAGCTTAATTCTCAGTTTTTGTTTTGTGGTTTTTATTTTCTCTTTTCCGATTTGTCTAACTAGCATAATGTATTCATAAATACTTATAAAAGTTCCCTTTGAAACCCTTAATTTCCCCTTAATTTCCTTAACGATTTTACAACCCTTTACAAATAAAATTGTCGACCCATTTTGAAGGGGGTTTATACTGAACCTTTCAAGACCATTTTTGCAGATGTTCAATTTTAAAATGAATACAATGGCCTAAAAACACTAAATGATGCAATATTTATGCGCTGTATTACATGTATATCAGTAAAAGGGAAAAGATGCCAAAAAATTGTGAATTTGATAGGTATGTGTGTAGAAATAGATGAATAATTATTTGTAAAGTAAATTAGTCCCAAAAAAATTTGACCTCACACTTTGTAAATAGGTAATTATGACCATTGTGGCCCGTTATTAAAACAATTTGCAAGGGCTGCACCCCCTTGTGATTTTTAAAAAGCCAAGCGGTTGACTAACTTTGTTGAGTTTTAACTGTGTCAAGTGTCTTTAAATATGCTCAAAGGTAGTATACACCATTTGCAGATAACAATATTTCCTACCGAATTATTAAGAAATTTCTTACTAATTTTAAAGTCAGTATTGATTCTAGGCATCCAGCAAAATGAATGCGCTAGATATCCTGTAATTATTCCGAAAAATAAAAAAGAAATTAAGAAAAAATTAATGAAAAAGCATAAGAATAACTGCTCGACGCCGCTTGAACAAAAACCGCTGTTTTCGTGCTTTTCTCGGCATCCATGACTGTAAAACTTCGGACAGGTCAGTTAAACTATATTTACTATAAAATACAACCCCCAATCGGCTACTCATTCATGAAAATTCAAGCAATTACTATAAATGGTGTATCCTGTAAAATCACTGTTATTAGCCAAAAAAGTATGGCTAGATTCCTAATGAGTTTCTTCATTGGTTAGTGGTTATATGATTGGAAAGTGCTCGGTAGTTTATGAATTGAAACGAAAAGTAATAAGGAGGGGGGGGGGCTTTCTTAGGGTTGGGTGAATTTGGCGCTCCATTTATGTTTACTGTTTTGTGGTTCAATTGATTGACTGGTTTATCACGGGTATACATGAAACAGCCGTTGTATAATTTCTACATTTTGCAGTCTGGTTCCGCTGTCTGTGAAGTAAAGTATGATATTTTTATAAGCAGAGATTAGATACCAGACGTTCGCAGCACATGACAGAGTTGATGAAATTTTCGTGGGGTGCCGTGCGCGCCCGTGGTGGTGGTTGATTTTGATGCATTTTACTTGCAAAACCTGACCTCGGCTTCGAAGAATTCCGTGGTAAATTCCCCAGAATGGTCAGCCTAGGAGACGGAAGGAACGGGGGCAGACGACAAGAAGGGGTGAATACATTTATTTTGCCTAATTTATAGTGAGTGTTAACCAGTTCGCGCCGGGATTATTTTAACGGGGGTCAGACAAGTCGACCGTTGAGACAACCCGACTCGGGACAAGTCGACCGTTGAGACAACTCGACCGTTGAGACAACTCGACCGTTGAGACAACTCGACCGTTGAGACAACTCGACCGTTGAGACAACTCGACCGTTGAGACAACTCGACCGTTGAGACAACTCGACCGTTGAGACAACTCGACCGTTGAGACAACTCGACCGTTGAGACAACTCGACCGTTGAGACAACTCGACCGTTGAGACAACTCGACCGTTGAGACAACTCGACCGTTGAGACAACTCGACCGTTGAGACAACTCGACCGTTGAGACAACTCGACCGTTGAGACAACTCGACCGTTGAGACAACTCGCCCGTTGAGACAACTCGCCCGTTGAGACACGCCGACCCACGTTGAGACACGCCGACCCACGTTGAGACACGCCGACCCACGTTGAGACACGCCGACCCACGTTGGGACACGCCGACCCACGTTGGGACACGCCGACCCACGTTGAGACACGCCGACCCAGGTTGAGACACGCCGACCCACGTTGGGACACGCCGACCCACGTTGGGACACGCCGACCCACGTTGGGACACGCCGACCCACGTTGGGACACGCCGACCCACGTTGGGACACGCCGACCCACGTTGGGACACGCCGACCCACGTTGGGACACGCCGACCCACGTTGGGACACGCCGACCCACGTTGGGACACGCCGACCCTCGTTGGGACACGCCGACCCACGTTGGGACACGCCGACCCACGTTGGGACACGCCGACCCACGTTGGGACACGCCGACCCACGTTGGGACACGCCGACCCACGTTGGGACACGCCGACCCACGTTGGGACACGCCGACCCACGTTGGGACACGCCGACCCACGTTGGGACACGCCGACCCACGTTGGGACACGCCGACCCACGTTGGGACACGCCGACCCACGTTGGGACACGCCGACCCACGTTGGGACACGCCGACCCACGTTGGGACACGCCGACCCACGTTGGGACACGCCGACCCACGTTGGGACACGCCGACCCACGTTGGGACACGCCGACCCACGTTGGGACACGCCGACCCACGTTGGGACACGCCGACCCACGTTGGGACACGCCGACCCACGTTGGGACACGCCGACCCACGTTGGGACACGCCGACCCACGTTGGGACAAGCCGACCCACGTTGGGACACGCCGACCCACGTTGGGACACGCCGACCCACGTTGGGACACGCCGACCCACGTTGGGACACGCCGACCCACGTTGGGACACGCCGACCCACGTTGGGACACGCCGACCCACGTTGGGACACGCCGACCCACGTCGGGACACGCCGACCCACGTCGGGACACGCCGACCCACGTCGGGACACGCCGACCCACGTCGGGACACGCCGACCCACGTCGAGACACGCCGACCGTAGGGTGAGTAGGTGTAGGGAAGGGTGAGTAGGTGTAGGGAAGGGGGAGTAGGTGTAGGGAAGGGGGAGTAGGTGTAGGGAAGGGTGAGTAGGTGTAGGGAAGGGTGAGTAGGTGTAGGGAAGGGTGAGTAGGTGTAGGGAAGGATGAGTAGGTGTAGGGAAGGGTGAGTAGGGTGAGACAGGCCGACCGTTGAGACACGCCGACCGTTGAGACACGTCGACCGTTGAGGCACGCCGACCGTTGAGACACGCCGACCGTTGAGACACGCCGACCGTTGAGACACGTGTCTCAACGGTCGACAGGTCTCGACACATCAAAGTGTCTCGTTACGTCAACCCACGTCGACCCACGTCTCAACACGTCGACCCACGTCGAAACACGCCGACCGTAGGGTGAGTAGGTGTAGGGAAGGGTGAGTAGGGTGAGTAGGTGTAGGGAAGGGTGAGTAGGTGTAGGGAAGGGTGAGTAGGGTGAGACAGGCCGACCGTTGAGACACGCCGACCGTTGAGACCTGTCGACCGTTGAGGCACGCCGACCGTTGAGACACGCCGACCGTTGAGACACGCCGACCGTTGAGACACGTGTCTCAACGGTCGACAGGTCTCGACACATCAAAGTGTCTCGTTACGTCAACCCACGTCGACCCACGTCGAGACACGCCGACCGTAGAGTGAGTAGGTGTAGGGAAGGGTGAGTAGGTGTAGGGAAGGGTGAGTAGGTGTAGGGAAGGGTGAGTAGGGTGAGTAGGTGTAGGGAAGGGTGAGTAGGTGTAGGGAAGGGTGAGTAGGGTGAGACAGGCCGACCGTTGAGACACGCCGACCGTTGAGACACGCCGACCGTTGAGACACGCCGACCGTTGATACACGCCGACCGTTGAGGCACGCCGACCGTTGAGACACGCCGACCGTTGAGACACGCCGACCGTTGAGGCACGCCGACCGTTGAGACACGCCGACCGTAGGGTGAGTAGTTGTAGGGAAGGGTGAGTAGGTGTAGGGAAGGGTGAGTAGGTGTAGGGAAGGGTGAGTAGGTGTAGGGAAGGGTGAGTAGATGTAGGGAAGGGTGAGTAGGTGTAGGGAAGGGTGAGTAGGTGTAGGGAAGGGTGAGTAGGTGTAGGGAAGGGTGAGTAGGTGTAGGGAAGGGCGAGTAGGGAAGGGTGAGTAGGGTGAGTAGGTGTAGGGAAGGGTGATTAGGTGTAGGGAAGGGTGAGTAGGTGTAGGGAAGGGTGAGTAGGGTGAGTTGACCCACGTTGAGACACGCCGACCGTTGAGACACGCCGACCGTTGAGACACGCCGACCGTTGAGACACGCCGACCGTTGAGACACGCCTACCCACGTTGGGACACGCCGACCCACGTTGAGACACGTCGACCCACGTTGAGACACGCCGACCCACGTTGAGACACGCCGACCCACGTTGAGACACGCCGACCGTTGAGGGGGCCTATTGTTTACTTTTTACGTTCTTCGTTGCAACAAAAGGTTTTAACAGGAAGACTTTGTGCCTCACATGCACAGTAAGCTTGGGCAATAACACGATATTATTGAAAATCGCGATACCAGCAGTTCTTAAACAATTACAATATCGTGTTGATTTGTTTTTTATCGCGATATTAATAAAACGCGGTAGCGATTTCTGTTTGTCCAGATACATGTACATGAGAATCCAGCTTTTAAGCTCATGACATGTCATAGAGAACAGTAGTAAGGTTTTTACAAGCCATCAATCAATGTGGGCTGTCAATGTTTGTTTTTTATTTATCTACAGGGGTTTTTCTTCAACGAGCGTGAGCCGAGCGTTGTACAGGCTCCCGAGGACGAGGAACTGTTGATTACGCAAAATCTACAAATCGAGGATGAGCCGCATTATAAACAATGTAACACTGTATGGGTGACAGTTTGCCAAATGATACTCATCGTAAGTTGAATCTTAAACCAGGGATGTAGTCGAGCCCATCACAAGTCCCTGCAAGTCCCTGTAAGTCCCTGCAAGTCCCTGCAAGTCCATCACAAGTCCTTCAGTTCCAATTCAAATCACAAGCTATTCAAAACAGCTTTGACAAAAGCATTCCTTTGTCATTGTTCATCCAGTTACTTGTGACTGCCTTTATGAAGGGACTTGTAACTGGCTTCACGAAAGGACTTGTGAACGGACTTGCAGGGACTCGACTACAACCCTGTCTTAAACTGAGCCGCATTATAAACAATGTACCACTGTATGGGTGACGGTTTGCCAAATGATACTCATCGTAAGTTGAATCTTAAACTGAGCCGCATTATAAACAATGTAACACTGTATGGGTGACAGTTTGCCAAATAATACTCATCGTAAGTTGGATCTTAAACTTATTTGTGAGGCATTCCAGCAAAATGAAACGGTACCAGGCAGGGGGAAATATCTTCTATTAATAGGTTTATCATTGTCTGTATTGTTACACATTTTTCACTATTTCTGTACAGTTTAATTTTAGTTAAATTGGTCAAACTTGGGTCATGCATTCAGCAGGGTTCTAGCCACGGTGGCCGGCGCCGGGCGGTACGCGGTACCGCCCGGTACTGCACATTTCCGCCCGGCTCTTGATAGGTTCAAATGGACTGTGCCGCCCGACACAATTGTTTTTGTTTTTTGTTTTGTTTTGTTTTGTTTTGTTTATTTATTTTTTTAATCAAATTATGGGCACAAAAGAAAGAGAGGAAATAGAAAGTCACGTTAATCATGTTCATGTAGTAACTTATTTTATTAACTTAGCTAGACTTTCACAGAAACATGCAACTGGACCCCCGGCCGTGAGGCGCAAAAGCACCATTTACCCGGCACTAAAAAAGTCCTAGCTAGAACCCTGGCATTCAGCATTATAACCATGGTTGGGTCGAAGGTCAAGAACTCAGGTCATTTGAGGTCAAGTTGAAAAAGGGCTTTCTTTTTAAAATGAAGTCCAATTGCAATCAATCTTGGGTCATAGATTCAATATTGTAACCTTTTGTTTGTGTCAAAGGTCAAGTACTGGGGTAATTTAAGGTCAATTTGAGGTCAATTTGAAATCCAATTGCCATCAAACTTGGGTCATGTGATGGTGATATTAAAGGTCACATACTGAGGTCAACAGCGAGACCAGTGGTTAAAGAACCATCCTTGATTTTATTCCCAACAACAGATTGTTTACTTAGCCACTTCCATCGTCCTACCTTACGGCATTGAACCCAAACTCAGCCGTAACTCAACGGAGGTACAGCTAGAACTGTCCTTCACCTACATCGCATACAGCCATCCCTGCGTCTGGCTGGTCCTCCTGGTAGCTGACCGATACCTCCAGTACAAGCACACACTGCTAAGACGACACGGGTATCTAGACTTTACACAGAAGACCAGATATCTGCGTAGAACGGCCGAGTTCATGTTTTCGCTTGGTAAGTCGCCCACATTTCTAAATTATGTTAAGTGAATTTTGTTTTGAATATTTTTGTATGTATGATATTGATATAGTATTGATAGCTTTGAGAAGGATACAAGCTACTGACTTCGCAATATTGTTAAAGCGAGTGCAATATTTTACAAATACAAAATGTTTGTGAGTGCAATGGTAAGAATAATTTGATGAGGTGGCATGGAATACATGTTCCATATGTGACCTTATTGCACTCACAAACATTCATTATTTGTTTTGTACAACACCTGAATAAATTCTTGTCGTCTGATTGGTCAGAGCGCGACCAATGGTGTGACTGTGCAACGGGAAGTTCTGGAACACCCTTAAATATAACTTATATTTTTGCTTGTGACTGCATTGTCATTGGGATGAATAATTCAATGACACATGATCAACAATCCACCAATTATATGATGGGTGTTATTTCGGTGTTGCATACATATTTGTATCCCCGAAAAACCATTAGGGGTTATTATTATTATTATTTATATCAGTCTAAAACTTTTTAAAAAAATTCAAGCACCTTTCTTTATATTCTGAGCACTTTTGCTGCTTCAAACGATACAAATGCACAACTGACAAATCGTCACTGTCACCACGAAGTAACACTAATGTCAGGGATAAATCGCGACCCATTTCTGGCGTTTTCATGAAGTAACGCAAAGCCCATAGCTAATACACACGGATAGCTTTACTTTGTGAAAACTCGAAAACGGCGTATCTGATTTGTGAGTTTTCACGAAGTGACGCTATCCGTGTGTATTAGCTATGGGCTTTGCGTTACCTCGTGAAAACGCCAGAAGTGGGTCCCCCGTATCACTTGACATTAATGTTACTTCGTGGTGACGGTGACGAAATGGTCTATTGTCGCTTTAAATTGCTGTCCTGACTGTCTTGCAGGCAATGCTGTCATGTTGATTGTCATTATGCTACGCTACACAATCATGGCTCAGATGAATGTCATTCGGCCGGTCGGCACCGTGTCCATTCACGGCGTTAACTATCAGGAGATGATCATCGGCATTGAGTCAATTATAGCCTTGTTCTGCTGTGGACGTTACACAAGTAAGCAACAAATAAAAGTCTGTCCCGAGGCTAATGGGCTGAATAAATACAAACTAACAATTGCTTATAAGCAGAAGCAATTGCTTAACGGTCGTATATTCCATTGGTAATTGTTTGAATTTTCAGGAATAGGTAGATTTGGGGGGTTGTATTTTATAGTAAATATCGTTTTAACGGACCTGTCAGAAGTTTTACAATCATGGATGCCGAGAAAAGCAGGAAAAGCAGCGTCGCAATTGATTGATTGATTGATTTATTTCGTTTTATTTTACCAGGGTAGCCCCATCAGTTATCTAAGAACTGTTCTCCCTGGGGGCCCTGGGTGTCCGGCTATGTCCGGCTATCATGATTGATTGATTGATTGTGATTTATTTCATTTTTTTCCATTTTATTCACATTTTTTGAACGTTGACAAGAATCTTATGCTAGAATCATTTTTCACTTTCAATTAAGTAAAATATTTATTGAAAATTTAGTAGATACGTGTTTTGACAGTGTCACTCTGAGGTGACAGGTCCCCAAGATGTGATAAGCTTTTGTTGGAACGAAAAATGTGACAATAGGTCCCCTTTTCACGTATTAAAATTTAAAAACGTGATAAGTACACGTTTCACATAATGTCAAAGTATCACCGTGTCACCTTTTTAATACATGTATACTAAAAAGGAGCCGGTTTTGTTGACGTTTTTCGTTCCAACAAAAGGTTTTCATATTTTCGGACCTTGCAGTGTATAGAGATAGAGTACAATAAATCACTATTACTTTTTGTTCGTTTTGATTGTATTTTGACAGTGTTAGTTTACAAGTTCAACAAAGCTAAACTTCCACCAGACGCTGAACACGAAGAGCAGATGATTGCCGTCATGCAACCAAGCACCCACTTGCCAGATATAGGTTATAGGTTAGTACACTCAAGGAAAAAAGAAACGCACCACTGATTTTTTTTATAGTTTTGCCCGAATTTTGTGAAATCAAATGTATGTGTTTGAATCGCTACAAATATGGTAAGGGGTTGGGGTTGGGGTTGGGGTTGGGGTTGGGGTTGGGGTTGGGGTTGGGGTTGGGGTTAGGTTGGCGGAAACAAGCGTCGGCGTATCGCTCGTGGCGTCTTCTGTACATCCGCTCCCTGCCATCAGCCCTGAAGCACTGGAACCTCTTCTCGTCGGGATGGATGTCACTCTACTGGGGATGGGTGTCGGTCTACTGGGGATGGGTGTCAGTCTGCTGGGGATGGATGTCACTCTACTGGGGATGGATGTCACTCTACTGGGGGTGGATGTCACTCTACTGGGGATGGATGTCACTCTACTTGGGATGGATGTCACTCTACTTGGGAGACACTTAAGAGAGACTTGGGAAAGGATGGTAAAGACGTGGGAGAGACTCGGGAGAGACTTGGGAGAGACTTGGGAGAGACTTGGGAGAGACTTGGGAGAGACTTGGGAGAGACTTGTGAGGGACTTGGGAAAGGATGGTAAAGACTTGGGAGAGACTTGTGAGAGACTTGGAGTAAGGATGGTAAAGACTTGGGAGAGACTTGTGAGAGACTTGGGAAAGGATGGTAAAGACTTGAGAGAGACTTGGGAAAGGATGGTAAAGACTTGGGAGAGACTTGAGAGAGACTTGGGAAAGGATGGTAAAGACTTGGGAGAGACTTGTGAGAGACTTGGGAAAGGATGGTAAAGACTTGGAAGAGACTTGTGAGAGAATTGGGAAAGGATAGTAAAGACTTGGGAGAGACTTGGGAAAGGATAGTAAAGACTTGGGAGAGACTTGGGAAAGGATGGTAAAGACTTGGGAGAGACTTGTGAGAGACTTGGGAAAGGATGGTAAAGACTTGGGAGAGACTTGAGAGCGACTTGGGAAAGGATGGTAAAGACTTGGGAGAGACTTGAGAGCGACTTGGGAAAGGATGGTAAAGACTTGGGAGAGGATGGTAAAGACTTGGGAGAGACTTGAGAGAGACTTGGGGAAAGGATGGTAAAGACTTGGGAGAGACTTGGGAGAGACTTGGGAGAGACTTGGGAGAGACTTGGGAGAGACTTGGGAGAGACTTGGGAGAGACTTGGGAGAGACTTGGGAGAGACTTGGGAGAGACTTGGGAGAGACTTGGGAGAGACTTGGGAGAGACTTGGGAGAGACTTCGGAGAGACTTCGGAGAGACTTGGGAGAGACTTGGATGTCAGTCTACTGGGGATGGATGTCGGTCTACTGGGGATGGATGTCACTCTACTGGGGATGGATGTCACTCTGCTGGGGATGGATGTCAGTCTGCTGGGGATGGATGTCAGTCTGCTGGGGATGGATGTCAGTCTGCTGGGGATGGATGTCAGTCTACTGGGGATGGATGTCAGTCTACTGGGGATGGATGTCAGTCTTGGAAGAGACTTGGGAAAGACTTGAGAGAGACTTGGGAAAGGATGGTAAAGACTTGGGAGAGACTTGAGAGAGACTTCTGACCTCTCACTTTTAAACTGTTATCTTGTTGTTGATTGCAGGGACAGTCAGTATGTTGACGCTCTCCTTGAGAGACAGGCGGACATGATCCGCTATCTGAAGCACCACACGGAGTATCTCAGCAAACGCATCCTCAAGTTGAGGGCGGTGCAGAACGACGGACGATTAATGGGAAGCTTACAGGTATAGAAGCAAGCAACTTGAAGGGTTAAGACGGGCAGTCAAATACCAATCCCTTCCTGGTCCGTTCGGGTCTAGCCCGCGCCTGTTAAGTCAAAGAGATTCACTGAACGGGTCGGGCAGGATTACCTAAACTAGACTGGATTCTTCCACTCTGGTTTACCACGAAGAAACCAATCTGTGCGGCACTAATCATTCAGTAGGCTAACAATGGAAGGCAAAGAAGTTGATCACAGTTTTTCTCAGCCATCTGGTCCAATAATCCTCTTAACAGTGGCAACTTAAGCTGTTTTTTTGTTCAAGTTCTGAGTTAACCTGTTGGCACTGATTGAGACGTCATGGTTCATTAACATCGTGAAAGGGATTGGCTTACCAGGCCCGATACTCAAACCGTCTATAATCTGAGGGTCTGCCTATGGTAAACCTCAAAAGTCGAATTGTACAAATATAAATGAAAGAACAAAAATCAACATTTAGGAGAATTAAAACGGACCATTATTGTGCTTATTAGATGAACTGATACTCTCCACAAAATGACACCCACTAGGAACAGCGAGCTGCTGTATTTGCTTGAATGTCCGAGGGAGATAATTGAAACAGCCTATTCTGGGATTACAAAGTTTGACAGTGCTAGGGCAGTTTGGAATGGTAACCCCGTAGTGCCAAAACTAGTGGTGGGAGATATCGGAGATTTCAATAACTGGTTATCCATAATTGTTATCAAACCAAATAACCATGAAGTTCTTACCCAGCTTATAATTAAGGAAAAGTCACATCCAAATAGTGGAATTCAAACCAAATATCAAACAATTCGATTTCAAATCCCACCACTAGATGAAACCTCCCTACATATTACACCCTGTAGTGCCCTGCCCGAACGCTCAACCAGTATTTCAGTGCTGGTTCCATTATCCCATGTATAATTATCCCAGTTGGTGGTGGGTGTTGGTGTATTTGGTCGTAAAAGGGAGAAGGTATAGTTATAGGGTTTTGATGAGTCTGTTTAGTAGGGACAAAAGGGTTTTTGTGAGGCATTCTAGCAAAATGAGATGCAACTGGGCACAGGGCATAGTGGAGAAAACAACAAAATAATGGGTGATTTTGTATTCTTCACATTTATTGATATTATTTTTGTAATCTTTGGTATGCCTAAAATTGCCTACAAATTATTTTGTTAAGAAATAGTAGTGAAATAATAGTGTTTTTAAGGCAAAAAACCTCTAAAACTGTATCTTCTTCACAATGTCTTATCTCACTTATCCACCCTGTAATTGGCGAAATTTTGCTGTTGGATGTTGACTTGAATAAAATAAATAAATGAAAAACAAATAAACAAAAAAAATTGAGAATTGAAAGTAGAAAATGTATTCATGTCCTGATATAGTATGTACACAAATTTGAAGGAAAATCCCCCGAAATCAAAGTGAAATTAAAGTATATCTGATGCCAGAAAGGCACAAAATTATGTTCAGTTCGTTTTGGCTGTTTTGGCAGCGGCATGGAAAAAAAAGAACCCATCGTCCCCATTTAATTGCCTGCAAATATAAGTCTCTCTTCCAAACTTTTTGAAGAAAAAGGATGATTTTTTTTTCGTACCGGTATAGACTTTATGGCAGAATTATATACCGTCGTGTTTTAGGATAATTAGACTCCACCCCAGCAGTTTTCAAATGCTGTATATTCCCGTTAAGTTATTGCCTAACTCTGGTGAGATATTTTGTCTGTACATAAAAATACTTTTACATTTTTACGTTTTTGTTCTGGGAATAAGATTAAGAGTTGTGTTGCTTTATTTTGGCGCGCGCGGGAAACTTTGTTGTCCGTTTTTGCAAGCGCGCCCTCCAGTTCTTCTATGTTGTTTACGACGGGGTGCGTCACGTACGCAGCCTCGTTTCCCATTGTTGCATTGTTAGGCTAAAAATAGTTGTTTACTAATACTCCTTATATGGCAAGGGGCGGATCTGACGTCGTGAAATTAATGACATGACGCGGCATGGTTACGCGGAATCCAACACATCTGATTGGTTCGTGGTAGGGGTCGCGTGTGACGTCACCGCTCTATAAGAATATTCGCTGGCGTTGCTTTTTGCATTCTGACTCTGGTCGGTCGATTGTGCAGCTGGCAACACAACAATAACAAACGCGACACTGATGCAAGAAACACTAGGACAGGGGAATTTTTCGATGTTGAAATATCACATTTTACACCCCCTAATTACGAGGCGTTCGGAGTGGATAGTATTCCAAAGGTAACGACAGCGGTAAAGTTGTTTCCACCAATAAAACTGTACCAGGAAGCAAGGATATTTAACCACAAATTTCACAATATTTGTTGTGGTCGTCGAACAAAGCAACACCGTCTGATCGTTACTTCTTCACTTCGTCGGAAATTTTACAGCCATGAAGGACGAAATTGCAGCCGCCGTGGTTTTTCTAGCCCGTTTGATCAACCTGAAACGGACCTTTTCGACGGAACAGATGGCCGAATTCTCTGAGAATTTAGTGGCCTGTTTGATCGAGAAGTTTCGGAACCACTGGTATGTGGACCAGCCGAGCAAAGGGCAGGGCTTCCGTTGCATCCGTATCGCCCACGACGAGCCACGGGACGTTGTGCTTCTCCGCGCGGCCAAGAAAAGCGGTCTGGACTACGACAAAATGAACTTTCCCGTTGACTTTACGTTGTGGGTAGACCCGCTTGAGGTCGTCTGCAGGTACGGTAGGCCTTCGTAGAGGGTTATTTATAAGGCGGGGAGTTTTTTTCTCGAACCAAAATCGATGTGTGAATTAACCGTAAACAATGGGTCTATTTTTACAACGAAAAGGGCCGATATTGCCAGCATATTGCCAATGTTAGTGTGGCCACTTTGTGTTGTTTTCGATGGCGCGAAAAAGTCGGTGACGGTGTCGTCATGATTTCTTGTTGACAGACAGTTTTGTTAAAAAGTGTTGCATGTCTAGGCCTAATTTTAGAAAAACTACACCTCGCATAAAATCACACCTTACAATATCCTTTGTCAAAGGGGACAATAAACAATAAATATTTTGCTTAGCTTATTAAATCAAGCAGCCCTTCAAGTTCCAAGAGTTTGGAAATTAAATTGTGTACGTACAATGCGTTGTTGCATCCAGTCGCAAATGGTGTTTCTATTTTGTTTGAAGTGGCAAGTACCAGTAGGCAAGTGATTTTAAAGTGGTTAACCCTTTTGTGTTGTAGGTTTGGAGAGAAAGGCACGATCTGCCCGATTGCGTCCTTCCCGAAGAAGCAACAGCCAGCGCAACAAGTAAACGATAACGAGGCCCCGACGTTGCGAACCGACGACGACAATGGGAACGTCGATTTGAATGCCAACCCGAAGACTGTCATCAACTCAATCGCAGAGGTCCTAACGAAGAACGCCAGCACGGCAACATTTAACGACAACGCCACGGGCGCATTCACCACCCACCGAAGGGGCCGGCGAAACCGAACCAAGTGCAACCTGGTCCGTAATAATGCCGTGAATACGGAGCAAGACTGGCCCGTTCTCTCCCAAGGACAGTACCTCTGGGTCAACAAAGCCTTATCGACCAAAGCGTAGCTCCGATCTTTCACGAGAGAAAAACAAAACCAAAATGGAAATCCTAAGATTTTTTTATCTATACAAAACCTTTGATTCATGAAATGTGATTTTTTTTTTTTTACAATTATTTGTTAGTATTGTTTTTAATTTAATCTTTTTTTTGTATGTGATCTTTGCCAAAGTCTAAAACGGGTTTTAAAAATTACTGTTTTGACAATGCAATGCATTTTTTATGTACATCTACACTCCAAGTGGTGCTTTCTAGGTCATGTACATAATATATATCATGTATTTTATAACTTGCATTTTTAATATATATGATGTATGTTTTCAGTTAACGACACTTGGGTAGAAAAAAACACAACAACATTCCTCATGTCTGATCAGATGAAACATCGATAAAAGAAAAAGGACCGTTGATTGGTAGGCTCAGGCCAAAAAAAAAATATGGTGTGTTTACGATAACCCGGCCGACCTGGCTTATTGGCGACCAAATTGCCAATCTTTCTGTTGCTGTCTTGCTAGTTGATAATTTTAAATGAACACTAGTTTCAATTATTTGCCACGAACATAATCATTTTCCACACTTGAAACTGGACTCAATGAACACACACACAACGGACAAAAATAAATGAATTCCCAACAAATTAGTCGTAATCACATTCACCACTACTGTAAACACACCATTTTTTTTCTGGCCTTGCCCTAGCAGACAGGAAAAAAAAACTAAGTGCGATGTTCGAAACCATCTTGTCAACTGAATTTTGTACATTTACACACACAAACCTCATGATTTACCACCATCCACAATTGAGAAAAGCAATGCCAGCAATTTTATTTTTCTCTGCAACTTTCCCGGAAACCTTCAACCCTTCGGCAACCTGAATACTATTTGCAGAAGTCCCGGTGCGGATTTCCTTTTTTTACTCCAATAACGAGTATAATTTCTCTGCAAATACTCCTGTGGATTTTTTTAAATTTTTTTAAACATAAAACAGCCGTGACTCCACCCAAGGGACTTTGTGACTCATCTCCCATACTGTCCCACGCCCTTTAACTTGTTTCTTGACCAGGCTTAACAATAAGTCCAATTGAATTGGCGGGCTTCCTTATTGCGTTAAACTGCACTTTCACCCGTAACTAAAACTTCACATACAACTAGGCAGGTAACTGGTTTTGAAAGCTAGATTTTCAAGATCGTACTTTTGATAGCCGTGTGCTAAACGTGTAAAGCATAAACTTCCGCACTCTTCAACACAAACAAGTTATGGATCATTTTGCTGTACCGATAAGTTCAGTTGACAAGATGGTTTCCCTGTGGTTACTTTGAATAGACTCGGTTCTCATAGTAAATGTACTGCTGAATGCAAAATATTATATCATGTCTGTTCTTGAAAGGCTTTCAAGTTGACCAACTTTCCCTAGTTTTTGTGGACCTTACTTCTACTTTGACTGCTTTTTCTTCAGTCGACTCTTGTTAGTAAAAAACACAAATTCTGCTTCGAAAGCCCGTCTTGAGCTACAATACTAAAAACTAAACCAACAAAAACTCCACACATCAGTAAAGCATGAAGAATTGTTTAATAGTACATTATACAATGTACTAGAGCTAATTCAAGTTGATACTTAATAGCCGTACGGTACCATGAAATGTCTTTATATTGCTTGGCATTATTCCCTCTGTGTCAAAGTTCAGGGGTCAGTTGAACAGTATATTTGCTTTCGTAAAGGTCACAATATTTTTTAACACTAAACCAAAATTGTCTGTACAGCGAGTTTTTTAAACGACGTTATACGTGCAATATGAATTTTATAATATGCTGAGCATTATGTACATATTGTGATTGGTTCGTTTTCAATTTGCAGGGGAAAAAATTGGGAATTTGTTGACAAATTAAGAAACTATTGACAGTAATTAACTGCAGGAAACATTTTTGAGATCGTGGGTTCAAAATTAATGTTCTTTTTTTAATGATTTTTGTTTTTATGATAAATGTTTATTACATTTATATTTTTAGGAAAGACATTGGGAATATGAGTTTGCACAGGTTTTTCTATGACAACTGAAATAAATTAAAAAAGTTGTGATAAAATGTATTTTGACAAAATTGAATTGGCACCCAAAAAGAGAAAATTTAATATTTGGTTTGGTATGCAAACGATATTGTATTTTTGCAGTTGAAGAAACCCGATCGTCATATTCCCAAGTTCGATATCATTTTTTTATCAATTTTCTTTTCGTTTTTCTTTGATTTTGTGTGTGCTCTTTTGACTACACAATAGGATATGCATGAAACAGTCGTCTGCTTGCCACTTTCGTTGGATTTAAGATGAATGTTCTTTACTTTCTATTGTTTCTTCTGAAAGTAAAAGTTCAAATTCTTTCAATTTTTCATTAATTATTTTATTACACACAATATGGAGTTTAGCAGTACTGGTTTTATGATCAGTTCGTTACAACATAGTTTTCCTGGGCTTAATACAATTTTAGCCTTTTTATAAAAAAAAAAGCAAAAAAAAAAGAGATCACTTTGGCAGTTTATAACTTTTTCCAGACTTTTGTATAGAAAACAATTATAGGTATAAGTTAATGAATAAAAAAACTGTTGCAGAAATAATATGGTATGGTTCCTTTGAAAGTATTTTTTTCACATGATAGCGGAGTTGGTTTACCTTGGGTACTAGATGTACAATGTACATGTAGATGGTGCCGGTACGCCGTAGTCGTAATTATGAAAAACAGACCACCTGTGAAAATCGGACTTATTTAACCTCTTATAGGTTAAACCCTCTTATGTAACCGATCACCTCGCCTAATTATCTTAACCTAGACACATGGGCAGTACAACCAAACCCGATCACTAGCCTTATTACATGCGCTGTACATGTGCTGTACCAAACGAGTCCGTATTTTCATAGTCTGAAAATCGTACTACACCAATTACGTACGACTGCGTACAGTACTACATGTACATGTACTATATCGGTCAATTTGTGTGGCATTATGTTTCCATGTATGGGTTGTAACATAACATAGGGTTCGAATATTCCTGGAAGTTTACCTTATCACGTCGTCAAAAAGAACAGCACTTAAAATAACGGCATGTTTCACTAAAAAATCCCCCAAAGGCGCAGGCTGTAATAAATAATACTTTTCTCTGAATGAAATGTCTGCTCGGTACTTGGAATAGCCCTGTCGATGGCAGTTCAGTTAATACGTCTTAGATATGCTGCACAGACCTGGGAGATGTCTGAACGAAGGGTGGGTGGGTGTGCCGTGTAATTGACAAGTTCCTTGCATTCATAGAGGGGAAACGAGTATAATTGGCCGACGTCAAATGCCGAGGTCATGTGACCTAACCTGATCATGACTCGGAAACATCAACATTGACGTTCGCTTTTACTCGGAATCAAAACCTTTGCTCAAGTTTCACATTTCCACCAACCTCATCCGCAGCGCGGCAGGAGGTGTTTCCCCTGAAGGTTGTGAGTCTCATGCACGTGATTGTAAAAGCAATTCCAATCCTCTGATCAAAACCTGAATTTTCTGCATGTCCGGAGCTAAATGATTAAAGGGGTACTATTACTATATTAGAACGAAATTGTGTTCATCAGAAAGAGCATTTAAAAGTAAAGTATAAAGATCCACACAAAAACTGGGCATTTTTGTGTTATTCTTGTGTAAAACGAGTTTCGGGGGTCACAAACCCGAGCTGTTTAGGTGGATAGTCATGATTCCAGCCAAAAAGTGTAAGAAACCGTGCACACAAGTTTCAAGGTTTAGATCTTCGTAAAAACAAAGTATTACAGGAAACAAAATCAACCACACGTAAAACTCATATGGCCGGCGGCTCGGTGGTGCCCGGAAGTTCAATCATGACCTTTGTGGCGCTAGACTAATTACACTGTCTATTGTCCTCTTGGCACGTTTACTATTGTGATTGTGACCCTGGCCGTTTGGCTGTTTTTGCTGCTATAGTAACGTACGTACGTGCTGAGTTATGATTGAAGGTTAATACTTAATAGTGCCTTTGTTTTGGTCGTTCAACTGGACAATTGAAGTGTCTGCGGTCACAATGCCCCATGATTATAAGTGACCCAATATGCTGTGAAATATCCAAGGGTCGTGGCTTCATTACTTCCGCGTTTCTGGTATTGCTGAACTTGTAGTTTAGTGTTGCTTGCAGACTTTCAAATATTCCCACTTATACTTTTTTCTAGTTTCTTTAACACTTTTTTCAAGTTTCTCTTTTTTTAGAGTCCTATATTTCCTACTTTTTCCAAGTACATGTACTTTCATATCTCATTGAATATTAAAAAAAATCAAATGAGTTAAAGGTAGGATACATCATTTGCAGATATCGACAATATTGGTGGTATTAAGTAAACAAACAAAAATCTAGCGAACATCCATTGAAGAATAATTTAAAGCAGTTCACTTTGATAAACCAATTAATATACGTTTGTTTAGCTGATGTAAAACGACGGAGCTGATTTTGGTCTCTTCTGATTACCCGAGTTATTTCCGTCCCCAGGAACTAAATAAAATGTCCTTGGTACAAAATAGAAAATGACAGGATATTTGAGGAGGGAAACCAGCACTCAGACTTACTATAATTATCAGTGTGTGCGAGTTCCGTTTGTGCTTTCGTTGATATCGCGTGATGATGACTTGTGTGCGGGTGGAAAACGCGAGTTTTGATTTGTCCGTTCGTCAGCGCATTCACTTTTTAAGAATGACTTGTGACAATGTATTCAGTTCATGACGTGGGTTAAGCCTTGGTCAAGCATGATGCCGATTGGTGCACAACATAACATGATCACTTCATAATAAAAGTGATGATCACTTATTGAACTTTTGCACATACATGTAGTCAGATAAGGGAAATAATGGCTACAGGTCTATCGCAGATTTGACCGTTGAATATAATATAGGTCAATTGAACATGGCAGCCATTTTGAAAATTATGAAATTTGCTTGTTACTATTCCATTTTTTTCAAAGAACACATTTATTTATTTATTTATTCCATTTCTTTACCCAGGGTGTGCCCAAACAGTTTAAAACTGGTTTTCATTGGGGCCCTGCATGGCCCTATAGGCAAATATCTTCCCATGGCATACATAATGATCGTCTGGAAAATTCCATTCTTAGTTTTATCATTCTGATTAAACACCTTTTCAATCTAACACTGACTTTAATTTACTGTCAATGGTTCTGTGTCTCACTTTATTTGCAACAAACAGCTTAATATTTGGTAGCAAACAAACAACTCGGAAAGTACTCCACTACAACTATACACTCTGCATACAACGATTGTCATATCAACTCGCATAGAGAAGACCATGAACCTACATGTATCAAATAATACAAACACCCGCCTATTTTATCGTACGGTACAAACAATAACAACAATGGTTGACCTTCTGTTGTGACGTCGTCAGAGGTCACGCAAAGTTATTTCACAACCGTGGTGTTGCAACAACGCATACCTGACGTCACTTTCGGGTTCGCCCCTTTTTTGGCAGAGTTCATTGGAACCGTGCCAAGCTGCTGTGGGGACCTTGAATGTAATAACACATTTAGACTTGATGGCAAGTCGCTAGAAAGTCGTGTTTCGTTTATCAGAGCCACCCAACTCGCACAGTGCTGCGTTATTGAGTGTGCATGGCCTCGATCTACACGCATGGGTCCGAGATACCTAAAGTAGCCATTTTGCTAAAATAATCACTATACAAAAATACAAAACCCTAAATACGTTCGCCACTGACATTAGTGTATGGGTAAAACATGTGCATGCTTAATTAGGTGATAATCATAATAATTAGGAGAGTGACCATAGAGAAAGAACTATAATAATAGGAAAAATTTGTTCGATTTGTACAGGAGTCTGATAATTCATCACACCGGCATGCAGCTATAGTCCCCGCCCTCTGTTTTCCATCATTATTATCTCGACGTCATTATATATAATTATTAAAACCTCCCAGTCTAGATTGTTTATTTGTTGTTTTATTTAACCTGGGTTGCCTTATCAATTAAAAACTGCTTTCCAAAAGGGCCCTGCATATTACCTAAATAGTATCTAAAAACAAAAACAAAATCTAAAATCTAAAAATTAAAATCTAAAATTAAAATCTAAAATTTAAATTAATATTTAAATTAACATTCAAATTAACATTCAAATCAAATAAAAAGGACCATAGAGAAGAAGATAGATTGCCTGTATAATAACGGCACAATAATATTGACAGAGAATCGATCATTAATTAACCAAGGCCCAAGAAAAGAATACCGATGGCAATAAATCATTGGTTGTATTTCAAGGAGGCCCAAGTTGCCATTCAACAAACCGAAGTTTTGTGATTTAAATTTGCGGTTGTGGATTTTACTAACCATCTATTTACTAACCTGTCACGTTCGCATTGCTTACAAAAATGGTCTGAACAAAAGAACGTTGTCGTTCGAACTCACATCACGAGAGGGCGCTGTTGATTAATAACGAGCGAGGAGTGGTTTGTTTTTCCCCGCGGTCTGCATAGTTTAGATTTTGTTTTAAGTTGTGTATTCAAACTGCTGTAGAACTAACGCCATAAGAGTTGATGCGAGTGTATGATATGCCCGGTCACCACATTATCACAAGTCAGTTTACAAGTCGATTTACAAGTCCAATCATGAACAACATAAGAATGCCAAAGTCACCCATTCAGGAATGCGACAGCTGATGTCTTGGGGTTGTGGTCGATTGTCAGTCAACTGGTGACTACTTGAGATCCATAGCAAGTCCCTCGACTATACCAACTTGCATTTAATAAGAATACTACACAATTCTTATATAGCGCATGTATATAAGGACTAGTACTCAAGGTGCAGTTCCATTTTAGGACAAATCAGCTAATACTAATAGCAACCATCTCCGATCCGCCCTCTAGATACCCTTACTCCTAATTGCTGAGGTCACGCGCACCCCCGATGCCACTAGTCCAAGGCCTGATTCGAATCCACAACCTGCAGCTTTACCCGCAGACGGTGAACTTAATTGGTGCTCCAGACCACGAGACCCCTGCTCTCCACACAACTTGCTTTTATTTAAGCCCTGTTGTATATTTTGACCGAGTTCCAGTCAGCCACGGCCAGCTGCCCGTCTGTCGTGAAGGTAATTCCCATCGGGCGCTCCAGGCCCTCGGCCAGGCACTCCACAAAGCCCCCGTCCATGTTGTAGTGGTGGATATGCCCCGATCCATCCTCATCGTTAGCCACCGCCAGGTAGATCCCCGCGCTGTCACAGCAAACGCCAGTGCAGAACAGCACCCGCTTGCCTCCGATCGTGGGCTCGATGGTAGATAGTGGATAGCCGTTCAGGTCCACGATATCAGCGCGCTGCTGTTGCTGGGCGCTGATCACCACCCTAGCGGTTCTCGCATCGTAGGCTAGGAAATCAGGCGAGGACCCGGGCTGCACCGGGACTGTGCGGAGCAGGTCACCGTCAACGGGGCTGTGCTCGGTCCACACCATCCTGCTGACGTCGCCCACCATGATCACCCCGTCCCGCCTCACCGCTATACTCCTGAGCTTCACTTCAGTTTCCTTGACCTTGTCTGTCCGAGACAAAGTGGTAAACTTAAACGCCTCCTTGTTTGCCTTGTCGAGTACCTTGACGTACTTGGTGTGATCCACAACCACGAGTCGATTGTCACCACTCGAAATGGCTGCTATGCTTATTGGTCCTGTATAATCAATGAGAATTGTCAACAATTATCGTTTGGTCGTCTTAATTGTAGACAAGCACTCTATAAATTCTGATATCAGCATGAAAACAGAGTACCGGTATGACAATTTAATTAGTAACCACTCACACTAACGTACCATAACTGCAACTGCAGTGAAGATACCTTACGGCATGGCAGCAACTACTTACCATTTTGGTGAATGTATTCTCGGTGTTGTCCTTCGGTGCTGCTGAAGGCAACTACGTTCGACAAGACATCCGACACAGCAATCTCACCAGGTCGAGTAGCAGCGATCCCACAAGCCCCTTCGAACTTTCTCTCCTCAAACTGGCAACCCAACTCCCAATTGCTCGGCCTTTGTTTCCTGTCCAGCCAGCCCAGATTGACCTTAGGCTTTCGGCCGGGGACAAACCTCAGATACGAAAACTCGAGATCGAGTTTGGGAGGTTGTTTGACACTCGGTGATTCCAGGTCTTTGCTGATGACGGGGTAGAGTGTCAGGAAGTTTCGCTCAGATGCTGAGTTGGCGACCTCCTTAGCCGCTTGGAGGGAGTGTTGTCGTCCCTGGAGCATTTTCTTCAGTGCCTGCTCGTGCTCATCAAGCATTTCCTCTTTAGGCTCTTGAAGCCGTTCGATTGTTTCAATCATCTTCTCCTCCTCCGTCGTTACTTCGGCTCTGATCATAGCGGCTTGGTCGTGCACCTCAGCGAGAGCTCTTACGACTTCCCTAGTAAATTTCTGCTTCACTTCTGATGCAGCGGCTAGACGTTCTTTAAGCTCCCTGATGTCTTCGTCCACACGAGGAAAGGCCTTTTTTCTCAGTACCTCCTTGCGTTCGAGAGAAGCAATCTCGGGGTAGACGACGAAGGCGTGTTTCGAGCCGAGGTGGCATATTTTACATACGAGCTCGTCGCACGTTTCGCAGAAGTAATGATTCTGCCCCTGGTGTATGCGACACCCAGACTCATCTTCGATGATTGCGTTTCTCAAAATGGCTTCCACCTTCCCTTGGCGGAGCTCGTCGAGACTGGCGATCGTGTGGCGAGAAGAAGAGGGTATCTTCTTGTGAGATCTCCGACAGGTTTTGCAGATGTACTTCGCACAGTTCAGACAGCACTGCTCGGCCTGAAACCCTTCAGTGCATATCTCACAGATGATCTTTCTATTCTCCAAGCTTCTGAGCGACACCTCCTCAACCTTTTCCTTGAGCGAGGCCTCCTTGACTTTTTCAATAAGGTGAACGTTTGTCTTGAGGCCAAATACTCGCTCCTCTGGGAGTACCGTCTCTCGTTGACAGGTGGGGCAAATGATCTCTGGGGTGGCGCCTGGCCTGTTAATGTATTCTACCAGGCACTTCTTGCAGAAGGAATGTTGGCAATCCAGTATCTTGGGTTCTGTATACTTCTCCTGGCAGAGGCTGCATTCGAGATTGTTGATTCCCAGATAAAAGGCCATTTTGTGCGAGTCGGATGTTCGCCGAAACTAATCTGCTTGAAAAGGTGAAATGACAAATTTGTGATACGGGTGACGACTGACTAGAATTTGAGATACAGGTAGTATATATACGTCATTTGCTTTTGCTGTAATTTTCGAAAATAAATGGGTTAGAGGATTCATTATTTTATAGTAAATATTGAATTTTACAGGCTGTTAATCACTAACAGTCCAGTAAGTTATTTTATAATTTGATAGTTTTTACAAAGTTGAATAATGATTTCCTTCAAAAATTCGTTAAATGTGAACATTTAAATACACGAATATAAACCGTTAGTTCCTTCCCCACTGTGTTCTCAGTCACATCGCTGAACATTGGACAGTTACAAAAAGACATCTTTGTTGTTTTCTTCGTAAAAATCACTACGCCCTATACTACCTAGGTATAATATCCTACCTTACAACTGTTATCGCTTTGTTCTTGACTTTTATAGTCTATTTGTGACAACCACGTCAGAAAATATTCACTTTGATACAAAGGACGACGGACTCGCGACACAAATTTCCGGATAAAACCAACAAATATGGCGACGAAAAGTGTGCAATTACACACTTTACATGAGTATAATGCGTACCGTGGCCCAAACTCACAGCTCGGGAATTTCAATTGCTTTTGTCCGGGTCACCTTTTGACATAACACGCGCATGCATGCATGCACCCATTCATGGATTACGGGAAAATATGGAACTTTTATTGTTAAACCTTTCTCCATGGTTAAACCTTGTTAATAGTTTTTTGAGGAAGTACTGGAATTATTTTGCAAGCGCACGTACGTGTCACGATGCGCATCTGTTTGCGTCTAACGCGGCTCATCCTTCGGAATATTTTGACAAGCCTGTCTTTTTTTGATTAAGTGGAAATAAATATGATGATGATTACGATGGGGTATTTTTTACGTCGATGGATATTAAACAATGTAAAGACACTTAATTCGGGGAAGGGGAGGCTTACGAGGGGAAAACCTCTGTCCACGAAATAAATGAGATAACTCCCAGCGTTGGTGGCGCCAACATGTATCAGTACACACGTAGCTCCGCCCCTTGTGGCTCATGTATTATTCATACACGGCGAACCTACAGTTCAAAGACCATAAATGAGGACTGATTATTTTATTATTATTGTATTCATGCCATTAAAAAACTACATCACATTAAAGATGGGTCCAATCAATGGCTTTAATTCGGCGCTAGCTACAATAGCGGTCCCCATAATGTTAGGGAGGGGAACAGTCTTTGATGCGGCTTCTAAACAATAGAGGGCGCTGCAATTCTTTAATCGAAAAAAGTCGGGGTTTACGTACGATGGTTACTGACTGTTTATTCGATTGGTGGTTGTTTACCATTTTAAGGTAATTGTAGTATGTTTCGCAAACAGAAATCCAAAACCCATTGGACTTGTAAATAAAGTTTTGTAACGTTAATGCATCTTATTTAAGCAGCACCCACCATTTCGTGAACTCGTTTTTGTTATTCGTCTTGGAAGTGGGTTCAGTTTCAGGGGCGGGGGTCAGCACAAACATTTTTCCACAAAATCTCGGTGCCCCCCAAAAATAGATGGTGCCCCCCCCCCCCCCCCTTCCAGGTTTTTCCCAACACAAAAAAAACACTATATCCCTGTTTCCTTCCAAAACCAAACAGAAACATCAACAAACCTACATGTAGCTAGCTTTGGAATTCCAGCTTTAAAGCTCAACAAATTATGGCGCCTTTTAACAAATCTAAAAATATCTTTAAAAGTATGGTATCATTCATCTTTAGGTACAATCTTGTCCACATTTGGTGCTTTAGGAAAAAACAGAACCAAAATATCCCTGAACACCTCCGACTATATACTGAAAGAAAAGCGCCACGGTGGCTAAATATCTCTACATTGTTTTCCAGATAACAAATTGTGAAAAGGGTTGACATGGCAGAGTCCCCTTCTGCTCCGATGGATCAGGACACAGCCAGGAAGCTCTTTGAGGAAGGTGCCACACTTCTCTTTCTCAACGTTCCCCCAGGCACGGAATTTGGCATCGACTACAACACGTGGAACACAGCGGAGAACTTCAAGGGTGTGAAGATGATCCCACCGGGGGTGCACTTCGTTTACTACAGCGCCGTAAACGTTCGGGATCACAGCACCGCTCCTCGCATGGGATTCTTCCGTAGCTTCAAGCGGCGGGAGGTGATGGTGCTAAGCTGGAGCAAACGAGACGAGGAGGCAGTGGAACACTTCTTGGAAGCAGGCGAAGAAGCGGAGTATCGGGGACGCCTGCGAGAGCTTGACCCGTTCCTAGGATCCTACCCCTATGAGAGCTTAAAGAAGTGGGTGGCGCTGACCAGCCACATCACAGAAGCCTTGATCCAAAACTTGATGCCCTCGTGCGGGAAGATCTTTTCAGCTCCGCAGTTGATTGCAGACGACAAAACCCGGACGTTGGCCGAGAGAGCTGAGCTGGCAGAAAGCCGGCGTCGGGAGCACCCCGAGGGTACCAACCCTAGCGCTGAGGACCTGCTGCCTAGGATGCACAGCGAGCCAGGGACGGAGATCCGGTTCAGTCTTATCCCGGAGAGAAACTACCCAGCGGAAGCCTCCCCCGCTGAGATCACCAGGTACTCCTTGGACCTCAGCTACACCTTGGAGATCATGCTGAGTACGCACTACCCGGGGCAACCCAGCGGCATCCTCGGAGAGATCCAGTTTGCCTTTGTCTGCTTCCTCATTGGACAGGTCTACGACGGCTTTGAGCAGTGGAAGCGGCTGGTCCACATCTTGTGTGCCTCGGAGGAATCCCTTGCCGCTCACCCGGAGCTCTTCGACAGCTTCATCACCGCACTCCACTTCCAGCTCAAGGAGGTCCCCGCCGACTTCTTCATCGACATCGTCTCCAAGGACAACTTCCTGACGTCCACTCTGCGGGAATTTTTCACCAACCTGCAAGGGGCGGAGGTCGGCCAGCCGGTTAAGGTCAAAGGTCGGCGATTCAAGCACAGCCTGACAAAGAGATTTCGTTGGGACTTTGACGCTGTGCCAGAAGACGATGCACCTGTTGTCGTACAACTCTGAAAACTGAGCCTCTTAACATTTTTGTGTGTAGAATCTATTGGTCATGGTGGTGGGATCTAAAACTAAATTTGTTGACCTTGACCTCCCTGAATCCCTCAAAATCCACCAAAATTGATAACCCTGCTTTGGAGATTTTTGGAAGACTCAAGATACCTTCATTATTGAAAACTGGGGGATTTTGATAGATTAATGATTGTAAGCTTAGCGTTACTGCAGGAATTTGATGAATTTAGGATACATGTACATCTGCATATTGAGCAGGCACTACAAATTGTAACACCAACATAATTTGTGTGTGTAACAAAATTAGTGGAATTTGTTGGTGGATTCAGGATACTTCTTGTAAAGATACTCGAGGGCTGAGGATAAATATTCGGTTCGAATCCCACTATCTGATTTTGATTTTGGAAACCGAATATTTGAAACTCAAAAAACAACTGCAACATCCTCCAATATGTTCCATTGTCTCTGATTGTAACTGCATGCACTTGTATTTCTTTAGCTTGCCGATTTGACTTCAATTAGAGAGTTAACATTCGTTTTGTCTGCCCAGCTCTGGAGTGTTTTTATAAGGACGCAACTGCCACCGATTCCTACAAACTGTACCCAGTCATTGGGAGGTCATTTCATGCGACACCTCACTCATCACTTATTGTTGGCATGATTATGATTGTGAACTAAGAATCGTTATTCAGTTTGATTGGAAACTTTACATTATGGCCGAGTTCGGGCGGTCTGTTTTTGACACGCGTAACTTGTTCTTGCAAAACCCTGATAGATAGGTGGTGTGTGTTCTTGTTCCGAGTGCAGTGTTCATGGGTTGCGTTCCCGCCGTTCGAGCGCGAGAACAGAGTTCGCGTGTCAAGAACGGACCGCCCGAACTCGGCCCATACTTGTAAGTGAACCACTTGTGCCGTTTACAGATTGTAAGGGATCCAATAAAGAACATGTCTACCGTTAGTTATAATTCAGTGCGGTACTTTATTTAATAACACTAATTTATATTCAATCATTTGAAAATGCACTTTACACAATATTTGAAACTCATTGATCAATTTTGGCCTAATTTTAATAACAATACAAGGCTAACCCCTTATTCATTAATTTTGGGGTGATTTCAGACATTTTTGGAACAAATTCATATTTTTGCCTAATTTTAATAACAATGCAAGGATAACCCCTTATTCATTAATTTTGGGGTGATTTGGGACATTTTTGG
This sequence comes from Crossaster papposus, assembly GCA_037893245.1. Classification (NCBI taxonomy): domain Eukaryota; kingdom Metazoa; phylum Echinodermata; class Asteroidea; order Velatida; family Solasteridae; genus Crossaster; species Crossaster papposus. The sequence continues at coordinate 4,161,558 of JBAIAA010000195.1, read as the reverse complement.
AACAAAATCAAATTGTTGACTAATTTTAATAAAAATGCAAGGCTAACCTCTTATTCATAAATGTTGGGGTGATTTGGGACATTTTCGGAAAAAATCAAATTGTTGCCTAATTTCAATAAAAATGCAAGGCTAACCCCTTATTCATAAATTTTGGGGTAATTTGAGAAATTTTTGGAACAAAACCAAATTTTGGCCTAATTTAAATAACAGTGCAAGGCTAACCCCTTATTCATTAATTTTGGGGTGATTTAGGACATTTTTGGAACAAAATCATATGTTGGCCTAATTTAAATAAAAATGCAAGGCTAACCCCTTATTCATTATTAATTTTGGAGTGATTTGAGACATTTTTGGAACAAAATCATATTTTTGCCTAATTTAAATAACAATGCAAGGCTAACCCCTTATTCATAAATTTGGGGTGGTTTGAGACATTTTTTGAACAAAATCTAATTTTGGCCTAATTTAAATAACAAAGCAAGGCTAACCCCTTATTCATGAATTTTGGGGTGATTTGGGACATTTTTGGAACAAAATCATATTTGGCCTAATTTAAATAAAAATGCAAGGCTAACCCCTTATTCATAAATTTTGGGGTGATTTGGGACATTTTTAGAACAAAATCAAATTTTGGCCTAATTTAAAAAACAGTGCAAGGCTAACCCCTTATTCATTAATTTTGGGGTGATTTAAGACATTTTTGGAACAAAATCATATGTTTGCCTAATTTAAATAACAATGCAAGGCTAACCCCTTATTCATTAATTTTGGGGTGATTTGAGACATTATTGGAACAAAGTCATATTTGACCTAATTTAAATAAAAATGCAAGGCTAACCCCTTATTCATTAATTTTGGGGTGATTTGGGACATTTTTGGAACAAAATAAAATTGTTGCCTTATTTAAATAACAATGCAAGGCTAACCCCTTATTCATTAATTTTTGGGTGTATTGAGACATTTTGGAACAAAATCAAATTTTGGTCTAATTTAAATAACAAAGCAAGGCTAACCCCTTATTCATTAATTTTGGGGTGATTTGGGACATTTTTTGAACAAAATCATATTTGGCCTAATTTAAATAACAAAGCAAGGCTAACCCCTTATTCATGAATTTTGGGCTGATTTGGGACATTTTTGGAACAAAATCATATTTGGCCTAATTTAAATAACAATGCAAGGCTAACCCCTTATTCATTAATTTTTGGGTGTATTGAGACATTTTGGAACAAAATCAAATTTTGGCCTAATTTAAATAACAAAGCAAGGCTAACCCCTTATTCATAAATTTTGGGGTGATTTGGGACATTTTTGGAACAAAATCATATTTGGCCTAATTTAAATAAAAATGCAAGGCTAACCCCTTATTCATTAATTTTCGGGTGATTTGGGACATTTTTGGAACAAAATCATATTTGGCCAAATTTAAATAAAAATGCAAGGCTAACCCCTTATTCATTAATTTTGGGGTGATTTGGGACATTTTTGGAACAAAATCATATTTTGGCCTAATTTAAATAACAAAGCAAGGCTAACCCCTTATTCATAAATTTTGGGGTGATTTGGGACATTTTTAGAACAAAATCAAATTTTGGCCTAATTTAAAAAACAGTGCAAGGCTAACCCCTTATTCATTAATTTTGGGGTGATTTAAGACATTTTTGGAACAAAATCATATGTTTGCCTAATTTAAATAACAATGCAAGGCTAACCCCTTATTCATTAATTTCGGGTGATTTGAGACATTATTGGAACAAAGTCATATTTGACCTAATTTAAATAAAAATGCAAGGCTAACCCCTTATTCATTAATTTTGGGGTGATTTGGGACATTTTTGGAACAAAATAAAATTGTTGCCTTATTTAAATAACAATGCAAGGCTAACCCCTTATTCATTAATTTTTGGGTGTATTGAGACATTTTGGAACAAAATCAAATTTTGGTCTAATTTAAATAACAAAGCAAGGCTAACCCCTTATTCATTAATTTTGGGGTGATTTGGGACATTTTTTGAACAAAATCATATTTGGCCTAATTTAAATAACAAAGCAAGGCTAACCCCTTATTCATGAATTTTGGGCTGATTTGGGACATTTTTGGAACAAAATCATATTTGGCCTAATTTAAATAACAATGCAAGGCTAACCCCTTATTCATTAATTTTTGGGTGTATTGAGACATTTTGGAACAAAATCAAATTTTGGCCTAATTTAAATAACAAAGCAAGGCTAACCCCTTATTCATGAATTTTGGGGTGATTTGGGACATTTTTGGAACAAAATCATATTTGGCCTAATTTAAATAAAAATGCAAGGCTAACCCCTTATTCATGAATTTTGGGGTGATTTGGGACATTTTTGGAACAAAATCATATTTGGCCTAATTTAAATAAAAATGCAAGGCTAACCCCTTATTCATTAATTTTCGGGTGATTTGGGACATTTTTGGAACAAAATCATATTTGGCCAAATTTAAATAAAAATGCAAGGCTAACCCCTTATTCATTAATTTTGGGGTGAATTGAGACATTTTGGAACAAAATCTAATTTTGGCCTAATTTAAATAACAAAGCAAGGCTAACCCCTTATTCATAAATTTTTGGGTGATTTAAGACATTTTTGGAACACAATCAAATTGTTGCCTAATTTTAATAAACAATGCAAGGCTAACTTCTTATTCATAAATTTTGGGGTGATTTGGGACATTTTTAGAACAAAATCAAATTTTGGCCTAATTTAAAAAACAGTGCAAGGCTAACCCCTTATTCATTAATTTTGGGGTGATTTGGGACATTTTTGGAACAAAATCATATTTGGCCAAATTTAAATAAAAATGCAAGGCTAACCCCTTATTCATTAATTTTGGGGTGATTTGTGACATTTTTGGAACAAAATCATATTTGGCCAAATTTAAATAAAAATGCAAGGCTAACCCCCTATTCATTAATTTTGGGGTGATTTGGGACATTTTTGCCTAATTTAAATAACAAAGCAAGGCTAACCCCTTATTCATTAATTTTGGGGTGAATTGAGACATTTTGGAACAAAATCAAATTTTGGCCTAATTTAAATAACAAAGCAAGGCTAACCCCTTATTCATTAATTTTGGGGTGATTTGGGACATTTTTGGAACAAAATCATATTTGGCCTAATTTAAATAAAAATGCAAGGCTAACCCCTTATTCATTAATTTTCGGGTGATTTGGGACATTTTTGGAACAAAATCATATTTGGCCAAATTTAAATAAAAATGCAAGGCTAACCCCTTATTCATTAATTTTGGGGTGATTTGGGACATTTTTGGAACAAAATCATATTTTGGCCTAATTTAAATAACAAAGCAAGGCTAACCCCTTATTCATAAATTTTGGGGTGATTTGGGACATTTTTAGAACAAAATCAAATTTTGGCCTAATTTAAAAAACAGTGCAAGGCTAACCCCTTATTCATTAATTTTGGGGTGATTTAAGACATTTTTGGAACAAAATCATATGTTTGCCTAATTTAAATAACAATGCAAGGCTAACCCCTTATTCATTAATTTCGGGTGATTTGAGACATTATTGGAACAAAGTCATATTTGACCTAATTTAAATAAAAATGCAAGGCTAACCCCTTATTCATTAATTTTGGGGTGATTTGGGACATTTTTGGAACAAAATAAAATTGTTGCCTTATTTAAATAACAATGCAAGGCTAACCCCTTATTCATTAATTTTTGGGTGTATTGAGACATTTTGGAACAAAATCAAATTTTGGTCTAATTTAAATAACAAAGCAAGGCTAACCCCTTATTCATTAATTTTGGGGTGATTTGGGACATTTTTTGAACAAAATCATATTTGGCCTAATTTAAATAACAAAGCAAGGCTAACCCCTTATTCATGAATTTTGGGCTGATTTGGGACATTTTTGGAACAAAATCATATTTGGCCTAATTTAAATAACAATGCAAGGCTAACCCCTTATTCATTAATTTTTGGGTGTATTGAGACATTTTGGAACAAAATCAAATTTTGGCCTAATTTAAATAACAAAGCAAGGCTAACCCCTTATTCATGAATTTTGGGGTGATTTGGGACATTTTTGGAACAAAATCATATTTGGCCTAATTTAAATAAAAATGCAAGGCTAACCCCTTATTCATGAATTTTGGGGTGATTTGGGACATTTTTGGAACAAAATCATATTTGGCCTAATTTAAATAAAAATGCAAGGCTAACCCCTTATTCATTAATTTTCGGGTGATTTGGGACATTTTTGGAACAAAATCATATTTGGCCAAATTTAAATAAAAATGCAAGGCTAACCCCTTATTCATTAATTTTGGGGTGAATTGAGACATTTTGGAACAAAATCTAATTTTGGCCTAATTTAAATAACAAAGCAAGGCTAACCCCTTATTCATTAATTTTTGGGTGATTTAAGACATTTTTGGAACACAATCAAATTGTTGCCTAATTTTAATAAACAATGCAAGGCTAACTTCTTATTCATAAATTTTGGGGTGATTTGGGACATTTTTAGAACAAAATCAAATTTTGGCCTAATTTAAAAAACAGTGCAAGGCTAACCCCTTATTCATTAATTTTGGGGTGATTTGGGACATTTTTGGAACAAAATCATATTTGGCCAAATTTAAATAAAAATGCAAGGCTAACCCCTTATTCATTAATTTTGGGGTGATTTGTGACATTTTTGGAACAAAATCATATTTGGCCAAATTTAAATAAAAATGCAAGGCTAACCCCCTATTCATTAATTTTGGGGTGATTTGGGACATTTTTGGAACAAAATCATATTTTTGCCTAATTTAAATAACAAAGCAAGGCTAACCCCTTATTCATTAATTTTGGGGTGAATTGAGACATTTTGGAACAAAATCAAATTTTGGCCTAATTTAAATAACAAAGCAAGGCTAACCCCTTATTCATTAATTTTGGGGTGATTTGGGACATTTTTGGAACAAAATCATATTTGGCCAAATTTAAATAAAAATGCAAGGCTAACCCCTTATTCATGAATTTTGGGGTGATTTGGGACATTTTTGGAACAAAATCATATTTTTGCCTAATTTAAATAACAAAGCAAGGCTAACCCCTTATTCATGAATTTTGGGGTGATTTGGGACATTTTTGGAACAAAATCATATTTGGCCTAATTTAAATAAAAATGCAAGGCTAACCCTTATTCATTAATTTTTGGGTGAATTGGGACATTTTTGGAACAAAATCAAATTTTGGCCTAATTTAAATAACAAAGCAAGGCTAACCCCTTATTCATTAAAATATGATTTTGTTCCCAAAATGTCACAAATCACTCCAAAATGAATGAATAAGGGGTTAGCCTTGCATTGTTATTTAAATTAGGCATAAATATGATTTTGTTCCAAAAATGTCTCAAACCACCCAACATTAATGAATAAGGGGTTAGGCTTGCATTGTTATTTAAATTAGGCATAAATATGATTTTGTTCAAAAAAAAGTCTTAAATCTCCCCAAAATTAATGAATAAGGGGTTAGCCTTGCATTGTTATTTAAATTAGGCAAAAATATGATTTTGTTTCAAAAATGTCTCAAATCAACCCCAAATTAATGAATAAGGGGTTAGCCTTGTATTGTTATTTAAATTAGGCTAAAATATGAATTTGTTCCAAAATTTGTTCCAGCTCTTTGAATTTACAAAATGTTTTTTGAAAAAAACAACAAACACACAACTAAATCAAGGCATTTGTTCATTTTTTATTCCTCTAATCGTACGTAGTAAGCACTTAATTTGGATAGAATCAATGTAATTTTCGAAACATATAGGACACTCAACAGAGAATAATGTAAAGGTGACACAATGTTTAGCATAATTTGGCGTTTACATAAATGGCATTGCTTCAGTAAGACTCAATATACACAAAAATATTTTCGAAAATGTTCAATATAATTGTAATTCTTCAGTCTTAACCAGTTCGCGCAGGGATTATTTTTTTATAAAACTCGGTTTGAGGCGGGTTCAGGCTGATATCCGTGAGCCTCGTTTGCTATGGGATATTTCCAGCCTTGCTCGGGACCTGTTTATCCGGCATTTGTTTTGAATCTGGTAAAAAAATTTGCATTTAAGTACGTCATCCGACGCGAACTGGTTAACCCGAAGAAGCGTGGACCAGCATAAACACGTTCAAAATCTTGTAAAATTATTAAAAAGTACAAAAGCATTCTGTAGTTTACTCTCATTTGTTTTTGGAAAGATTGCTGGTCAAGCAAGCTACACTCGGTAATCCCATGGACAATTCATGTCATTTTCAAACCTTTTTCAAAAACATGGTATACATGTAGCTTTAAGGTCAAGACAGTAGTGTTTAATTGGATTGTGCATGTTACGTAAGTGGTACCAATTAAAAGTTGTCTAATTGCAGTTGCCGAATTAGTCCATAATAAATCTCATTACTATGATACACTCGGCTAATGAACAATTCTTAATCAATTTAGCTACAGATAATCAAATGATGCTCAACGAATTCATTACGGAATTAAAATGTCTAATTTAAATAATTCAAAATCATGAGATTTTCCCTTCTACCATAAACCCAATACATCCAGCGCTAAGAAATCTGCTTATTTACATTTATAGATAGTACTTATGAGTAAGTCATTTTTGTTTTAAACAAAGCAACTTACAGTAAACAAAATAAAAATACATTTAAAATATATCCCCCAAACCTCAAACTGACATTTTTCGTATATTTAAAAGACCAAATGTTACCCTTGTTACATTGTATAATGTATGTACCATGTATGTGAATTAGGATGTATGATTATCTTGCTTCATCACAGAGTTGTATTCGAGTCCCTGCAAGTCCAGTCACAAGTCCAGTCACAAGTCCTTTCACAAGTCCTTTCACAAGTCCTTTCACAAGTCCTTTCACAAGTCCTTTCACAAGTCCTTTCACAAGTCCTTTCACAAGTCCTTTCACAAGTCCTTTCACAAGTCCTTTCACAAGTCCTTTCACAAGTCCAGTCACAAGTCCAGTCACAAGTCCAGTCACAAGTCCAGTCACAAATCCAGTCACAAGTCCTTTCACAAGTCCTTTCACAAGTCCAGTCACAAGTCCAGTCACAAGTCCAGCCACAAGTCCAGCCACAAGTCCAGCCACAAGTCCAGTCACAAGTCCAGTCACAAGTCCAGTCACAAGTCCAGTCACAAGTCCAGTCACAAGTAACTGGTTAAACAATGACAAAGGAATGCTTTTGTCAAAGCTGATTTGAATAGCTTGTGATTTGAATTGGAACTGAAGGACTTGTGATGGACTTACAGGGACTTGTGATGGACTCGACTACATCCCTGCTTCATGATGGCATATACATGTAGGCCTAGAATTGCGGCCACAGCCACTGTGTAACTTTAAGCTGCAGCCAAGCCATTCCGACATGGCTATTACTTCAAATTAGGAGCTAGTTCAGGCCGTGTCTAAATTACTGGCTGTTCGACATATACCTTAAAAAACCACATATATGCTGCAAATAACGGCATCTAACCTTACATTCTACTTTATAAACAGTAAAAGTATTTAACAAAATGAAAGCATTTGTATACAAAAATAGAGGAATTGCTAGAATGACTTGATTCGAGCGAAGAAAGGTTAGCAATTTAAGTTGGCAAAATCAAATTCATGAATTCTTTTCAACTTATTTCAAGTAATAAATTATTGAATAACCTTGATAAATAATGCTTTTCAAACATACAATGAAGAAGGCCAATTGCAATAATTCATGGCTATAATTGTCCACGGTTATTTGGGGAGTGGGAGAGCTTTGCTAGTTTGCTAAACATTTCTTGGAAAAAAAAATGTTTATCAAGAAGCGAAGATTGACAGACTATCTTGCCCCAGGCTGGACTCGAACCCACAACCTGCAGAATAACCTGCAGACCACGAATTTATTGCTCCAGACTACGAGGCCACGGTGCTGTTGAAACGAAACGTAACGTAATGACGTCAGCTCACAAGATTCATCTATGGCGAGCACATTTTAAATTAAAAAACTTACGAGACGATATTGTTGAGTTATCTCTAAATAAATTATAGATATCTACAATTATTTAGAGATATTTTTAATTCATTTAGAGATATTTCTAATCTCTGAATAACTATTGTTGCGCTAGTAATAATTGTTCAATGGCTCACCATAGACGTATCTTGTGAGCTGACGTCTTTGCCAAGTTTCAATGCATTACTAGTTTCGCTGCAACAAGACTGCAGACTTTTAAATTTTGTATCAATAAATGCACATAAGGCTCACTCGTGCATATCCCACCAAAACAAAGGCACTGCCCCCTAAGATGGATGCTCTGCTCCCTAAGATGGATGCTCCGAGTAAGGACTTTAAACTTGAATAAAAGGCCGCGTCTGAAACGCTTGTCTAGGGCTATTGCCTAGGTGGGCATTCAAACAATGTTGGAATTCATCATGAATTTGTTTCTTCTAGCCAGGGGCGAACTTCATAAAACATGTAAGCACTAAAATGTGGTTCGAATAAAATTCTTCCCTGGCAAAAACAGGGTTACAAACCAAACGTTCAGGTAGAGTTTATTGTTTGTGGCTGGTATTCAGCGGATTTTTGCTTAGCATGACTTTTGTTGTGCTAAGCACATTTTTGTGCTTACAGATTTTATGAAATTGACCCCAGAAATGTCATCTTTGCTAAGCGACTAAAATCTGCTCCAAAGCTCTTTGCATTACAGAATAATATTAGATGAAAAAGATACATTTTATAATAGCTACATTCTTACAACTTACATGTACAATATACTGTAGTACCCATATATTCAGTTTAGAAAACAACAATATATATCATATATAGAAAAAAAGGTTTGGTTAAATGATTTACATAAATAATGTGGTTTCAGAAGCCACACATCTCAAAGTCTTGTTTAGTGGGCCTACAATGGAGCATTAAATCTCCACGAAACCATTTTTTTTGTCTGTGCTTGACAAATCTACAAGCTACACTGTTAGCATATTGCAAACAGCAAAAAACATCTGCAACCTTTAAATATTTTATATTTTACAAAGATATATCTATTTCATATTTTTGTTTGATTGTTGTTGGTTAATATACTCAAAAGCGCTTGGGCGTTACCCAAAATTGAAACTATTTACATATCTGTTTTTGTTGTTAAATGACTTGCTTCAAGTCAAATTCCAGGGGCCATTATCGTGAAACCTCACTAAGCTTAGTTGCTTACTAAAATTGCCTGTAATTGCTTACTATAAAGTTTAGTTGGTAACTAATTAGTATTCATGAAACATTACTAGTTTTAGATACACTCTAATTTTTTACTCAAGTTAGCATTAATCCAGGGTAACTCTTAACCAGTTTATGCCAGGATTATTTTAACATCGCCGAGCCGAGGGTCGGGATTATTTTTAACGAAACTCGATCCAAAGCGGGTTCAGGCCGATAGTACCGGGAAGCACACCCACGCATTTCCGGCCATGCTCGCTGCTGACAGACATTTCCGAACTTGAACTTGGCGTGTTTATGCGTCATCCGTTTTGAATTTGGGGAAAACTTTGCGCTTATATGCGTCATCCGGCGCGAACTGGTTAAGTCACTAGTTGCCGACTATATCCTTGCATCACTGACCACTGACGTGACAACATGGCTATCTAGAAGAATCATAGAATTGGTAGAAGTTTGTGGTGCTATGCTACTCCATGCAGGTGCTGGACATGGATTAGCCTCATACACCTGTCACACTATTGTATCTAATGACATCATATCCTATACATACCCACTCCACCAGCAAGTATGCTACTAAATTATCCTAGTATGTAACTAGGTAGTTAGCAATTTTCTTAGTAAGGTTTCATGAATTATAATTTAGTTGTCAACTCCATAGTAGACAACTAGGCAATTAAGTCTCCTACTAAGACCTAGTTGGCTGCTAAGTAAGTAAGGTTTCATTGACATGGTCCCAGTTGTCTTTACAGAAAAAAATATAAATTGCTCTCTAAGACCAAAACAACTGGAGTTAGGCCATAAAAACATGTGTCCATTTTTTGTGTATATTTGCACTGTGCGTTTATCAGTTGCGTACCGCGATACGCAATCTTTCCTTGACTTGCAGGCAACAAATCAAATTAGTTTTCAATTGTCACAGGAAACGAGAAAAACATAACAGAACCAGACAAATAACGCCGTGCAGATAGCGCAATGCGCAATACGGATGCATGAACGAATGCGCGTTGCTTTTTGTACTTTTTACGCACTCTGCTCAGCACCTGACGAACACACAGATTGTCGGCCTTACTCCATTTTCTTTTTGGCACAATTATGTACAGTTTGAATTGTAAATGCAAAAAAACAAAAAACCCAAAACTAACAAACACTATATCAGGACAGGCAAATGTCGCGACCTTTACGGCCATCTTATTCTGTATGCAAATCAGTATAACCTTTGACCTTAAGTACCAAGAAATTCATAGTTGAAGAGGTCCAGCCTCTGAAATCACGCGACTGCAAAGCAAAATTAATTCAACTGCAATTCTGATGGATGTAACTCTACAATTTGAAAAAGAAAAAAAAGCAAAAATATCAAGTGAGAATCATTAATCTTTATAGTATTATTAATTTTAATGTGAAATTTGATCTTGAAAAGAGAGTATGAGGTTTTTCAAATGTTTCATCAAGGTTCAGGTTTAGACTCCAGTTTCAAGATACTATTAAACTATAAAATTAAATTGTACTTATATCAGAAGTTTCGCTTAATGATTGTATCGGTAGTTGTTTAGCGTTTAGCGTTTAGCGTTTAGCGTTTAGCGTTTAGCAATACCGTGACTCTATGTGGTAGTGGTGGGGTTAGAGAACCCACGCAGAATCTTCCTAGCCATTCCTAGATCATTCTGAGAGATGTCCAACGCCTTACTGATGTCCTCCCGTCGATAACCCTCACGGACCAGCATCTCCATCTTCCCCTGAGCGCTATTGAGATTAACCGCTCCCGACGCACCGCCACCTTGGGTTGGCTGGAGGATCCCATTGGTCGGCGGAGAGGGTACCTGGCGCTGGGCGAGGGGCGGGGGTTGATCGCTGGCCATGGGACTAGGGCTGGTGGTCGGGCGAGGCGGGGGCTGGTTGGATTGCTAGAGTGTAAACAGATACTTTGTGGTTAACTTAGTGTGTCTAGTATGTCCCTCAGTGCCAACATGGTAAAGCTAAGTCCAGGAGGGGCGGGGGTTGATCGCTGGCCATGGGACTAGGGCTGGTGGTCGGGCGAGGCGGGGGGTGGTTGGATTGCTAGAGTGTGAACAGATACTTTGTGGTTAACTTAGTGTGTCTAGTATGTCCCTCAGTGCCAACATGGTAAAGCTAAGTCTAGGAGGGGCGGGGGTTGATCGCTGGTCATGGGGCTGGGGCTGGAGGTCGGGCGAGGCGGGGGCTGGTTGGATTGCTAGAGTGTGAACAGATACTTTGTGGTTAACTTAGTGTGTCTAGTATGTCCCTCAGTGCCAACATGGTAAAGCTAAGTCTAGGAGGGGCGGGGGTTGATCGCTGGTCATGGGGCTGGGGCTGGAGGTCGGGCGAGGCGGGGGCTGGTTGGATTGCTAGAGTGTGAACAGATACTTTGTGGTTAACTTAGTGTGTCTAGTATGTCCCTCAGTGCCAACATGGTAAAGCTAAGTCTAGGAGGGGCGGGGGTTGATCGCTGGCCATGGGACTAGGGCTGGTGGTCGGGCGAGGCGGGGGCTGGTTGGATTGCTAGAGTGTGAACAGATACTTTGTGGTTAACTTAGTGTGTCTAGTATGTCCCTCAGTGCCAACATGGTAAAGCTAAGTCTAGGAGGGGCGGGGGTTGATCGCTGGCCATGGGACTAGGGCTGGTGGTCGGGCGAGGCGGGGGCTGGTTGGATTGCTAGAGTGTGAACAGATACTTTGTGGTTAACTTAGTGTGTCTAGTATGTCCCTCAGTGCCAACATGGTAAAGCTAAGTCCAGGAGGGGCGGGGGTTGATCGCTGGTCATGGGGCTAGGGCTGGTGGTCGGGCGAGGCGGGGGCTGGTTGGATTGCTAGAGTGTGAACAGATACTTTGTGGTTAACTTAGTGTGTCTAGTATGTCCCTCAGTGCCAACATGGTAAAGCTAAGTCTAGGAGGGGCGGGGGTTGATCGCTGGCCATGGGGCTGGGGCTGGAGGTCGGGCGAGGCGGGGGCTGGTTGGATTGCTAGAGTGTGAACAGATACTTTGTGGTTAACTTAGTGTGTCTAGTATGTCCCTCAGTGCCAACATGGTAAAGCTAAGTCTAGGAGGGGCGGGGGTTGATCGCTGGCCATGGGGCTGGGGCTGGAGGTCGGGCGAGGCGGGGGCTGGTTGGATTGCTAGAGTGTGAACAGATACTTTGTGGTTAACTTAGTGTGTCTAGTATGTCCCTCAGTGCCAACATGGTAAAGCTAAGTCCAGGAGGGGCGGGGGTTGATCGCTGGCCATGGGGCTGGGACTGGAGGTCGGGCGAGGCGGGGGCTGGTTGGATTGCTAGAGTGTGAACAGATACTTTGTGGTTAACTTAGTGTGTCTAGTATGTCCCTCAGTGCCAACATGGTAAAGCTAAGTCCAGGAAGGGCGGGGGTTGATCGCCGGCCATGGGGCTAGGGCTGGAGGTCGGGCGAGGCGGGGGCTGGTTGGACTGCTAGAGTGTGAACAGATACTTTGTGGTTAACTTAGTGTGTCTAGTGTGTCCCTCAGTGCCAACATGGTAAAGCTAAGTCCAGGAGGGGCGGGGGGTTGATCGCTGGTCATGGGGCTAGGGCTGATGGTCGGGCGAGGCGGGGGCTGGTTGGATTGCTAGAGTGTGAACAGATACTTTGTGGTTAACCTAGTGTGTCTAGTATGTCCCTCAGTGCCAACATGGTAAAGCTAAGTCCAGGAGGGGCGGGGGTTGATCGCTGGCCATGGGGCTGGGGCTGGAGGTCGGGCGAGGCGGGGGCTGGTTGGATTGCTAGAGTGTGAACAGATACTTTGTGGTTAACTTAGTGTGTCTAGTATGTCCCTCAGTGCCAACATGGTAAAGCTAAGTCCAGGAGGGGCGGGGGTTGATCGCTGGCCATGGGGCTGGGGCTGGAGGTCGGGCGAGGCGGGGGCTGGTTGGATTGCTAGAGTGTAAACAGATACTTTGTGGTTAACTTAGTGTGTCTAGTATGTCCCTCAGTGCCAACATGGTAAAGCTAAGTCCAGGAGGGGCGGGGGTTGATCGCTGGCCATGGGGCTGGGGCTGGAGGTCGGGCGAGGCGGGGGCTGGTTGGATTGCTAGAGTGTAAACAGATACTTTGTGGTTAACTTAGTGTGTCTAGTATGTCCCTCAGTGCCAACATGGTAAAGCTAAGTCCAGGAGGGGCGGGGGTTGATCGCTGGCCATGGGGCTGGGACTGGAGGTCGGACGAGGCGGGGGCTGGTTGGATTGCTAGAGTGTGAACAGATACTTTGTGGTTAACCTAGTGTGTCTAGTATGTCCCTCAGTGCCAACATGGTAAAGCTAAGTCTAGGAGGGGCGGGGGTTGATCGCTGGCCATGGGACTAGGGCTGGAGGTCGGGCGAGGCGGGGGCTGGTTGGATTGCTAGAGTGTGAACAGATACTTTGTGGTTAACTTAGTGTGTCTAGTATGTCCCTCAGTGCCAACATGGTAAAGCTAAGTCCAGGAGGGGCGGGGGTTGATCGCTGGCCATGGGGCTGGGACTGGAGGTCGGACGAGGCGGGGGCTGGTTGGATTGCTAGAGGGTGAACAAATACTTTGTGGTTAACTTAGTGTGTCTAGTATGTCCCTCAGTGCCAACATGGTAAAGCTAAGTCCAGGAGGCGTGTTGTTGGTACCAGCCATATAACGAGGGAGCCTATTCTTTTTTCAAAGTGCTAGACCAGGAAGATCAATTAGAGTGACAAGGTCTACTGTAAAAAAAAAATTGTTTTCCTTCCAGATACCTGCAAACCTTCTTTGTCAGAACACTAAACAACCAATTGTTGTAAATAGACCTTATGCACAATGGCCATCTTAGAGGGCATATTGTGTACAATGAATAAGGTTCATTGGCATGCAAAGGCCATGCCCTCCAAGATGGCTGCTATGCACATAGTCTATTCCAATCATATTCACCTGTTTTGAGTGCCTACTACCAACTAGTGGCAGAGGCGGAATGTCGTAGTCTTCTGGAGTTTCTCGAACTGAAAACAAACGGAGAAACTGTTGTAGTTTGATAGCAACTGTAAAGGTTTCAGAGAAAGATGGTTCTCCAACCACCAGTCTCGCCTACATTCGTGATAACCCTTGACCTCAAGCGACCATTCACCTCACTACTTGACGTTTAATATCACCATCACATGCACATTTCTATATTGCATCTATATGACCCCAAATATGATTGCAAGTTTTAAAATGAGACAAGTTTTACAATTCAAGCCTATTTTAGAACTTGACCTCAAATGAACTGACCTTAAATGACCTCCGACCTCAGTACTTGACCTTTAACACAATGATATGAAGGTTACACTATTGCATCTATGACCCAAGTTTGATTAGAATTGGACTTCAACTTTGCATATAAGACCAATTCTTCCAAAATAACCAAAATTATACCAGACTTATACCCGGCACTACGGACAGAAATAGTGATTTAGTATCTTTCTTTGTACCTGGCATTCTTGGTTGCTGAGTTGCTGAAGGGGCTTGTGAATTCATGGTCAAGTGGGGGCGCTGAGGGGGGACATCATAGTCCTCAGAGGGGGACGCTCTGTCACCTTCAGGGTGCAAACACACACAAAAGGGGGGCAGTCAGTGAGTGAAGGGGAACAGTCTTTAGCAAGCAATAGATGCATACAGGACAAGGATTTCCTTTTGTAGGTTTAGTTGAGGGTTCAAAGTGAAAGATTTGACCCTGAATTAGAATTTATGGAATTATGTTTTTTGCTTACTCCTAGTCCCTGAAGATTCAAGTCCATACTAACAAAACAGCCGCATATACCTAATAACTTCTACAATAACAAGTCATTACGCCCCTACGTAAAAGGTAAAAACAAATACAAATTGGAGTTCATTATGATGAATATCTCCATCATATCTAAATAATAAAGTAAAGTGAAAACCTTAAAGTAAAAATAAAATAAAAAGTTTTTTTTGAACAAACCCAGGATCTCTCATGTTTCCATTCTAAAACTTGGTACATGTATGTACAAGGTTAGGGATAAAGAGAGAAATTTCCTTCACAGGCCACCTTCACAGGCGTTTATACGCCTTTAATGGGCGTTCAATATCCCAATATGGAAGTGACATGTACAAGCAAACCTGGTTTATAATCAGGCCACAAATTGGACAAAAGACAATACTAATACTTGTAGATTATTGGGCGGTTATGAAAATCACAAACAGTGGCCAAGTACCGGATGTAGAAGCCATCATAAGTGGCTTCCATATTGTGTAAAATATGGGCAAGGTTGACATCTGGCCACCATGGAAGGGACTAGTGCATGGGGATGGAGGCCAACATTTCACTGGCCACAACATGAACGACATCAAGGTGGCCAATGCACATTTTGTCAAATTAAATTGACATATTTGTTGGTAACAATTGGACAGGCTGCTGCAGCTTGATAGAGATTACCAAAGGTACCTAACACTAGGAACAGCCATGATGAGATTTAGTGTTTAAAACGGACACGACCAGTAGCAGAATGTGATTTCAACAAAAGATTTCAAAAATCACATCCAAATGCTCCAAATTCACATCCTCAGTCCAAATTCACATCTTGTTAAGGACCGTGTCCACTTTGAATGCAAAATCACATCATACTCATTCCTAGTGTGACCCGACCTTTAACCTTTAACCCAGCAGAAACAAAGAAACAATAGGAGGAGGGGCCTGACTACAAAGTGCATTTTGTTAATAACCAGCCGCACCCACAGTGATTACACACGACTATATTACTTCCATAAATGACATGATAATGACATGTTGACAGGGTGCCAGACGCCAATTTACTTTCAGAAGTGCTGTTAATTAAGTCTGGTTCCCTGTCAGTGGCCTTCACCAAAATAGTTTGGTTAGTAAAACACCCACGCTTACTGTAGCAGAAATTTATGTGCTAACAGTAAGCATATTTCACAGCAATTTTGTCTTATGCACAAAACATCCTGTAACTATTAATCAGATCGCACCGGAGGACGTATGTGTAAATGCAATGTTTTCCCCAGATTAAAAACGGCTGACGCATAAACACGCCATGAGCAAGGCCGGAAATGTCTGTCAGCAGCGAGCAAGGCTGGAAATGCGTGGGTGTGCTTCCCGGGACCATCGGCCTGAACCCGCCTCAGATCGAGTTTCGTTAATAATAATAATCCCGCGCGTCAGCTCGGTGATGTTAAAAAAATACCGGCGCGAACTGGTTAAAGACTCTGTGTGAAGGTCAGTCATTATGTCAAAATGTTGAAATGAAATGAATCCTGAGCTGTTCTATTGCAAAAAAAATTAAAATTTTAAGAACATCAATTTCGGATACTATGCAGTGAAAACTTAGTGACTATTGAATGCACTGGGTTGAAATTGGTGTGGAAACGAAAAAGACACTCGCACACAACTTATACAAATACGGAAACCAATACTTACCAGGAACTGGGAAAGGGTGGAGGTGATTGGATACAATTGGTTTTGCAGAACACAATGTGCAGAAACAAAATGGAAGGTTTGTGTTTTGAGGTTGTTTAAACAAAACCTGTTTATATTCTTGTACCGGAAGGATAAATACATGAATTGTTGTTAACCCTGTGATGTTGTTAATAATTAATTCCTCAATAATTCGTGGCGACTCGGGAGAGCTAAACGAACGCACCAAATATGCAAGTGCAAATGAAGCCTTTGAACGGTACAAATGGCGCTCTTTATTGTTAACATAAAACGAAGGGCTACCGATGGCTAACCTATTAAAAATAAAAACATAAATTGACTACAACCAATATAGAACTGAAGTAACGTTAGGCAACCTACCACCACATTATCACATGTTTAAGAGCTGTCATGTTTACTGTTCAAGATATCAATCATTGATGGTATTAACCAGTTCCCGTCGGGATTAGTTTAACATTACCGAGCCGACACGCGGGATTATTTTTAACGAAACTCGATCCGAGGCGGGTTCAGGCCGATAGTACTGGGAAGCACACCCACGCATTTCCAGCCTTGCTCGCTGCTGACAGACATTTCCGGCCTTGCTCGTTGCGTGTTTATGCGTCATCTTTTTTGAATCTGGGGAAGACTTTGCGTTTATATATGTCATCCGGCGTGAACTGGTTAAACCACAAATAACAGATCAGGCATGTCCTGTACTCACAACACTTGTGCTCCATCCTCAACTAAGCTCTTAGAAGTACAGTTGCAGTACTCCTGCACCAAAGCCCTTCATTGTGTGATTTACATACGACGGTGTGCAACACTGTTACCAAAAACAAATCATTTCCAATTAACCACGAGGGAAACTGACTAGGTGCAGTTGATACTATTTGGAAAATGAAACAAAAAATGCATCTAGTCAGTTTCCCTTTGTGGTTCATTTGAAATGTTGTATTGAAAAAAACCTATCCTTTTTGAGTGATCACTGTTTACTATTTCTCAGGTCAGATCATTGGGAGTGATTCCTGGCCACATGGCAATTACGGGTTTGTGGCTTCTGACTAGCGCCTCTTGAACAAAGATATTAACTAATTTGGGGAACTACCAACACAGGCTGGATAGCTCAGTTGGTAGAGCACCGGAACAGAAATCTAGAGGTTGCTGGTTCAAATCCCGCTCCAGTCCATTTCCTCTTTCAATTTTCAAAATAGAATCCTACTTCAATAAAACCGTTACAATCTCGAAGCCTCCTATCTTAATATGATATTTCACAAACTTTAGAGAGTTAGGGTTTGATGTCGAGAAAGTAAACACGGCAGCTCTTAACGACCAACACTAACAAATTAAATGTTGAAATGCAAGAAGCGAGAAGGAAGAGTTGTATTTGAGTCCCTGCAAGTCCATCACAAGTCCATCACAAGTCCATCACAAGTCCTTCAGTCTCAAGTCAAGTCACTAGCTATTCAAATGAACTGTTAACAAAACATTCCTTTGTCATTGTTCAACCAGTTATGCCCCAGTCCCACTAGGAGATACGACAACTTGCGACCAGGCTGTGACTTAATCGTAGGCAATCGTAGGCAATCTTAGGAGAGTCAGGCCACAAGTCGTGGGTTGTCGTGAGTTGTCGTGGGTTGTCGTGGGTTGTCGAGGGTTGTCGAGGGTTGTCGAGGGTTGTCGAGGGTTGTCGAGGGTTGTCGAGGGTTGTCGAGGGTTGTCGTGGGTTGTCGTGGATTGTCGTGGATTGTCGTGGATTGTCGTGGATTGTCGTGGATTGTCGTGGATTGTCGTGGATTGTCGTGAGTTGTCGTGGATTGTCGTGAGTTGTCGTGGGTTGTCGTGGGCTGTTGTTGATTGTCTAGGATTGTCTTGGGTGGTCGTTGGTTGTCTTGGGTGGTCGTGGGTAGTCGTGGGTTGTCGAGGGTAGTCGTGGGTTGTTGAGGGTAGTCTTGGATATTCGCATTGACTGAACTCAGCCGCAGAAAGGTTTTTCAACTTGTTAAAAAACCTGGCTGTGACTGAGGTAGTCACATCTTGTCGCAGGCTAGTCATTTGTCGTGCGGCGGTCGTGCGATGGTCGTGGGACAAGTCTGGTTGCTTGGAATCGCAGGTCCTAGTTAGACTGGACTTGTGACTGGATTTGCAGGGACTCAAATACAACTCTAGAAAGAAACAAACCAAAGCGTACCTAGGGTGAGAGCTTGGGTTAGGTGCTGCACGTTTTCATAGCCAAAGTGTCTCTGCTCCGACAGGGTGGCGGCAGAAGGCGAGGGGACGGGTGGGTAGTGCAGGGCGGGGTTCAAGGGTGGAGGCAGGTTCAGGTATCCGATGCTGTTCTCGTACAGACTGCCGCCCTCTAGAGACGAGGCGAAGGGGTCGTTGGTTTTAAAGATGGCGTCGAGTTCCTCAGAACTGTGTGTGCGAGGCTGGGTTTTTAGGTTGGGGAGGAGGTTGCCGGGATGGATGTCACTGATTGAGCGACGGAAGGGGTTGGTTGGGTTGTCAGCAATAGACCAGGGCTTGGCACAGGGCGTGGCACCGGGGTTGGTCATGGCGCCGGGCGGGGGCGATGACTGAGCATTGCTGAGTCGCTCGTAGATGAGATTAACATGGCCAAGGGGAGGGGCAGGGGCCGAGTGCAGGGGCGGGGCTGGGGAACCAGACCGGGCGGGGCTGCTGTCGTCACCTGTTGGCGCAGACGTAGAGAGGAGAATCAGGTCGTTGACTGTTGTGGTGGTCGGGGATGCAAGGCGGGCTCGGGGTGCACTTTGAGGCGGAGGAGGGTGGTCGTATATGCCCTCGTTCATTCCAAATGGCTTCGGTCCTGTATAAAGTCGACACAGATATGTACTATGGTAAATAACCTGATTTTAATGATTTGTTTTGGTTCAACTTTCCAACAGATTACAAAAGCTCAGAAGGTTTGCCATCTGTATCATGAACAGCACCCCCTAGTGTCATGCTTGCATTCCTGTCCTCCTCCACCAGGTTAACTGGAAAATGATTCAACTGGTTTTTAACTGGTATAACTAGTTATCAACTTGTTTTGAATTGGTATAACTGGTTTAACTAGTTAACTGGCTTTTAACTGGTTTAACTTGTTTTGAACTGGTACAGCTGGTTTTGAATCAGTTTAGCCAGTTGAAAACCAGTCTCTTTGTTAACATGTTTAAAGAACTGGTTTCAACTAGAATGTTTTATTCTGGATACCCTCCTTTTTCCCCCAAATTTCCACAGCCGGGTAATTTTAGGATTTTGGTCGCGAATCTCGGGGGAAATTTATTTTAATTTAACAGTTCAGCTGATACCAGTTAAACTAGAAATTGGTGACTGGTTTTCAACTGGTTAAACTTGTTTTGAACTGGTATAACTTGTTTTGAACCAGTTCAAACTAGTCACCAAATGAATTTCCTGTTTATACTGGTTTCAACCGGAATGTTTATTTTGGATACCTGTCTTCTGGTTGTCTGTGGATGAGAAGCCATCTGCCTCGGTTCGCTCCGTCCCTTCATCCAAGTAGCGTCGAGGTGGTAGAATCGGGAATGCTTTGCTGTCTCCGCCCGCTGCTGCCGCACCCCCAACCCTCGCTGTCGCCCCTTCTGTCAAGTCGTTGCTGGATGAGCGAGGAGAGAGATTAGGAGAGGAAGTGGGCGAGACAGCGGGCGAGGGTCGACGCGGGGGTAAGGCTGGTTGACTGCTGCTGCCGTAACGTTTGGGGTGATCACTCTTCATGGGCTTGTGAGGGGCGGCGTAGACAGGCTCCGTAGGTGGAAGCTGGGAATGAGAAACGAGACACATGGATAATTAGTGTGGACATTCAACTTAAGTAGTTAGCTGTGCTGTATACATGCAGTGTTGAGTTTATCACACTGTGATTCATGTGATTTTGCATTTAAAGCAGACACGGTCCTAGGATGTTCTAGCCTACACCTAGTTGAGGGGACAGGTTCTTTGGTTTGGACAAAAACAGACCGAGTAGTGGAGACATTTTCGTGTCCCCATAGCGCGTTGGGTCTTCAGTAAAGGGGTTTAGAGGTAAAATTGGGTTAGGGTATAATGAACGAAAATGTAGAAGAAGACAAATTAGGGTGATGTTGAACATTTTAGAATGTTCTGGGTTTGAGTTTAGAGAGATTTCCCTTAGCACACAAACTCTATGGATTGTCCCAATAACGCAATGTACCAAAAGAATTGATGATTAGCCCCCTGAATTATTATTGTTATTATTCACATCATGAAATATCAGGTCAATTGTATAAAAAAAGGGTAAAAAAGAAGATACTAACCTCCAAACCATCATCATCATCATCGTCAAACTCAAACTCATGTTTCTCCTCAGCTCCGTTCGTCTTCTCCCTGTGATAGGGATCAATCACAATCAGCTCTGTCCCTTTGATCTCACACCGGCAGAATGGACATCCTTGACCGTCACTGTCCTGTGGTCAACAACAAAGGTTGCAAAATAACTGTCCTGCTGCCAATTTCACTAGTCCCCTCGCGTTACAATACTCTACATAGTGATGTGACACGATCAAGCGGAATGAGTCGGATGTCGGGGAATCCCAAAATTGTTTTAATCCGAACTGTGTTCTTCGTTGGTATTTAAACAAATTTACATAACTCGACAACAAAACATCGTATCAACATGGGGTTTTCAGTTTTTAAAACGCACAGATGCCCTCTTAAAAACTACATAAAAACTCATTTGTTGACAGGGGCCAACATCCGACTCATTCAGCTTGATCGTGTCACATATGTGAACGGCTCTACAGGCTTAAGGACGTTAAGCCGCGCTGTGCATTATCACGTAATGGCCCACTCAACATTGATAAGGTAACAATTTCATCAAAATGTGGTTTTAATTTGTTGTCATGAATGATATCTTTAATACCTACACTATCAGGTTTCACTCACAGAAATGTTGATTTTAATGAATAAAGTGAAGGAAAAAAACGACCACTTTGTGTACATCGTTCTGCTGTTCTGCATCGTTCTGTTTTCTCAGTTGTGTAATTTGAACTCCAAGGAAGTATTCAATATGCAAACACATCATAACTCCAAAACGGAAGGGGTTATGAAGCTCAATTATATGCCAAATTAAATCATGCTTGGTGGGCTTTTATTTATTTATTTATTTCATTCAACACCCAACAGCGCTATAGCGTCAATTACAGGATGAGAGAAGATAATGTGAAGAAGTTACAGTTTTAGAGGTGGGAGGAAAACCCCAGAAGAATATCCTGGGGGAAACCCACGGAGTCAGACAGGGACTGAAAACCCAATCCACATATTGGCCCAGGCGGGGTTCGAACCCGGGTCTTAGCGGTGGAAGGCGAGGAAAGAACCGCTGCAACCATGTCTACTTTGTTGTGACATATTACCCTTATGGTGGAGTGGGTCACATACATGTATGTAGTACGTTGACTAAGGTTGCTAAGAGTAGATAGGTACCTTTGAACCAAACACACTTAAAAAGCAAAAAGACCCAATGCTAAAGAGTACTAGATCCTATTAGTGAATGGTAATAGCCAGTAATTGCTTACCTGTACATGTACCTGTATTACCACTATTACATACAAGCAGGTGTACAAGTAGTATGTTGTAGTAGTCAGTATCTATACTGCTGTAATTACACACTAAATACTAAGTACATACTATATTCTGCAGTACTCTTTAGCCGAAAGTATTGCCTAGGACATTTAGGGTTAAAATATTACATTGCACGAGCCTTATAAGTTTTTTTAATTCACACGCAGGCTTAGAATTTCGCTACGAAAGTAAACGAATCCACTCCAATGACAAGAGAAAAGTACACGTTGTATAAATATATTACATTGTTTTAACTTTCACTTCTGTTTTTAAAATGTGCTGTTGTCATAACACAATTCAAGCCAAGACCTGGGGCCAATTTCACGGAGCTGCTAAGCACAAAAATTTGCTTAGCATGAAAATGTGTCCTTGGCAAAAAAAAGGTTACAGACCAAATTTTCACGAGATCTTTGCTCTTTTTGATTGATAATTAACTGGTTTTTGCTTAGTATGAAAAACCACGTAGAATTTTGGCTGGTAACCCGTTTTTATTGAGCAAGACTTTTTTATGCTAAGCAAATTATTGTGCTTAGCAGCTCCGTGAAATTGGCCCCTGGTTCCGACACATGGACTTCCTGTATACATGATTATATTGGTGTCTATTTCCTAACATTTTTATGAAACCTGATTTTTTTGTTGTTCAACCATTAGGACAGCGTAAAAACATGTAATCTAGCACATGAAAATCAGGAATAAGTCGTAAAATATGAGGCGTTCTGGCAAAATGAGACGGAACTGTGCACAGGGCATAGTGGAGAAAATTGTAAAATAATGAATAATGGCAATTTTTTTAATGTTCAGATATATTTTAACAGAGTTGGTTAGTGGTGGGAACGAGACCTGCGGGTTTTAGGAAAGCAAATACAATTCTCCTCATAATACTGTTTGCTGCAAAAAATTAGGGAAAGTGTTTGAAAATAGTTTTTTTTTCCCTCAAAACAATTGCAGGCCCGCAATCGATGGAAATTGATACAAAATTTTACTTTTCTTGAAAACCACAGCCCACCAGGGGCCAATTTCACAAAGCTGCTAAGCACAAAAATTTGCTTAGCACAAAAAAGTCTTGCTCACTTCCTCAGCCAAAATTCCACGTGTTTTTCATGCTAAGCAAAACACCAGCAGATTATCAATCAAAAACAATAAAGATCACGTAAAAATTTGGTCTGTAACTTTGTTTTTACCAAGGACAAATTTTCATGCTAAGCAAATTTTTGTGCTTAGCAGCTCCGTGAAATTGGCACCTTGTGCCGTGATTTCCCAGGATGCTTGAGACTGTTATTCACTTACAGTCATGTAGTTTTGGGTTTTTGATGTTGGAAAATGGTTTATGTACCTTTACGTTTCATAGGGTTAGGGTTTCTGATGTCTTTGTTAGGGTTAGTGTTAGGGTTAGTGTTAAGGTTAGGATGCGAGTATCTTAAAGATTCACACAATGTATTTCAAGGTCTTATATCTAGAGAACTATGAGCCCGATTGGGTTCAAACTTGGCATGTTCGTAGACTGGTATGTTTAGATAATAACCATGAAAAACAGAACAGCAGGTATTATAAAACATGCGGTGTACATGAACGCATACATACCTTATTGGCATTCATTCTTGACTGCAAAAACAGAATTGTGCAAGAAAGCGAGGAAAATAAAAGAAACAAAAAAGGTGAGAAGGAATTCACGTTTCCTGCAATATTAAAAAAATAAAAAAAATAGAGGAATAACAAATATGTTAATTACATGTACCGACTGCACTACAAAACAACCACAATTCATTTGCAGAACTCTTTCGTTTTTTGATAAAACTTTTGCAATAAAAATTTTAAAAAAAATCACCAAATTTTTCATTTTTATTCCCAATGTTAGTTTCCAATTGAACTGTACTCATACTAGCCGTACATTATAAACACCAACCCTGATTTAGTGACCATTTTGTTTTAGTCTGGCTCCTTGTTTACCTGCCAGGCAGTGAGGCATGAGGAGCACAGTAGGTGACCGCAGGGTTCCAGACGAATGTCTTTGTTATTCTCGGTGCAGATCTTACATAGTTGGAAGGTGGATCCCATCTCACAGTAGAGAGCGTACTGGTCCTGCGAGACATGAATGTGCTCCTCCATGGGTTTGGTGTTGATGGAGGTCAGGTCAGGGTTGTCGTCTTCTCCGTCAGGAAACAGATAACTGCAGTAGGAGGAACCAAACAATCACTGAATGACCCTCGACAATTTCACAAGAACAGTGTCAATACTTTCTTCTTACAGAGATGAGATTGTCCATTCCTTATTACCCTAACCCTTTTGGCTAGAAACCCTGCCAGACGCATCAGATTGCATACTTTGTCATATTGACTTGTGTGCAGAGTGCAGCAAGGTCAAGCAGTCACCACAGATGCACTGTGCTGGGTCTGGCAGGGTTAGGGTTAACCCTAACCCTTCAGGGTATTTTGGCTAGAAACCCTGCCAGATGCATCAGATTGCATACTTTGTCATATTGACTTGTGTGCAGAGTGCAGCAAGGTCAAGCAGTCACCACAGATGCACTGTGCTGGGTCTGGCAGGGTTAGGGTTGATAAATTGATGAAATATCTCCTAGAGAAATAAAACCTTGACTAATGTTATCAAGCTTGTTCCCTTAACGAGGGAGCGGCGGCTACCAAATAAAGCCTTCTTTGTTTGATTCATCTCTGTACGGGACACAGCGCTTATCACGCGTCGCGTGCCCACCACGCATCGCTAGCCTAAACAATCTACACGCACATACATTAGATTAAATTTTGTCACTCTACAGAAAAGTTTTGGTACGATAACCCACAAAAGTTCAATGGGAACACTGCATAAACAGTTTGCGCTGGAGGACGTATACACGCGCAAATTTTTTCCCGAGATTCAAAACGAATGACGCATAAACACGTCACGAGCAAGGCCGGAAATGTCTGTCAGCAGTGAGCAAGGCCGGAAATGTCATGGGAGCGCTTCCCTGTACCATCAGCCTGAACCCGCCTCGGATCAAGTTTCGTTAAAAATGATCTCGCGCCACATCTTCGTGAATGTTACAATAATCCCGAGGCGAAGTGGTTAAAGATAGATATCTTCTTGCTATGAACTTTAAACTACTTTAGTCCAAATGCCCGTTTCTTAGGGAAGAAACTTACAATCCTTCTCTGTTTCCATCGATGAGAGCCTCGCAGAGTGACTTGTTTTGAGGGATAGTCTGTAGAATGCTACCATCCTGCGTAACGTAGCCGATGGCCCACTGGCCAAGACGAGTACAGCTCAGGCGAAAAATGTAGCTGAAAACAGACAATACAAATTAATTACAATAACAGGTTTTTAACTAGTTCGCGTCGAAATACGTAATACAAGTTTTTAACTAGTTTACGTCGAAATACATGATACAAGTTTTTAACTAGTTCGCGTTGAAGTACGTGATACAAGTTTTTAACTAGTTCGCGTCGAAGTACGTGATACACGTAAAAAAAATTCCGGAAATCAAAATGAATGACGGATACACGTTACGAGCAAGGCCGAAAATATCCGTCAGCGACCGGCTTGCAGCAAACGAGGCCAAAACCGATAATTGATAATCGCAATACTAAAATTGATACGAAACCGTGATATGAAATTGTGTAGAGGCAGAGGACAATGTGATAAAATGAGCACTAAAATAGCTTGTTTGCACAATTCTATTTTGAGAAATTGTCATCAGTTTAAGATGTCCATTAGCCTTAGGGGAAATCAGTTTCCTAATAAATTTAAATTCATGCACGCATGCGCATGAATAGGCTGGGAAGCAAGATGAGAAATAAACCCACTGAAAAAGTACAGGGGTCCAAACAGATTGTCATTTTATCTCAATTTTTCCAGTATTATATCTCCCGCGGTTTATTTTCCAGCGATTCTTTTTAAGGTTTAAAGGTCGTTTTATTGTAACTTCCGGTCTGGTGACATCAATTTTGTTCTCCCTCAACTTGTTCTTAGCATGAAGCTGATTATATACATCAATTATAAAATGATTTTAGCAAACTTTTCCGCACACAACATGTTATTTTTTTAAAACATTTTTGAACCTGTCGCTAGATGGTGCTATACCATTTAAGGACATTATCGGTAATGTTTTTGTGAAGTCAACCTAACCAGAGAAACATCGTTGAAAGTAAGTTCACTTAATCTATTTCCACTTTAAATAATAAGGCACTTCCGGTTTAGACCGGATGGAAGGATCATGTGATTTTGAAATCGGGGGATAAAATGAAGATCCTGCATTATTTTATCAATTCCCGCAAAAGTAAAGTTTGGGTCTTTCGCGGTTGATTTACATGTATTACTGATTTTCAAATATTAAATCTATTGCACCTCTAAAATGACGTCACATGTCACGTCATCATGACATCCGAGTATATACACGAGTTCACTGTGTGAGTTCTGAGTATGTGCAAAGTTTCATTAAGATCCATGTCTGTTTAATGGCAAAAGTGGCATTTGTGTTAATACAAGACAAAAAAACGAAAAAAAAACGGCAAATTGCTAAAAGGCCAAGATAAAAAAAGGAAAATAAAAATGATTCATGCAACAGAACGGAAGTTGTATTTTTCTCGACCTGACAACTGTGAGAATTCTAGGAATGAACACAATTGGCTTGTACCCTGAACAGAATGCTCCAAATATAGCATCAACTTAAATTACTTCGCAATTTGTGGCCAAACAAATTATTACAAAAACCTACTGTAAACACACTTTCAGGTACTCTACCCTTTGAACCAAAATCTTCCTCTCTGGTTGTACAAATGTAGCCGTTTTGGGAGAGAAAAGGTTTAGAATTTCATTTAGAATTTCATTTCCTTTAGAATTTTGTAATGTGTACAATGTACCTGCAGCCTTTAGGAAGCCACCCTCTGTGCTACATGCATTGCTTTAGAATTTTCGGGCAAAAAGCTGTTTTCCTTTATTAGCACTTTAAGTTTCTTACATATTTTCAATACATACAAACTGTATGTTTATAGAGGTACATGTACATGTAGTCCTCAATATTACAGCTACATGTATATTAAGAAAAAAATTAAATAAAATTCTTACGCGTATATAATTATAAGTGGTCTCAAGTAAAAAAACAAACTAACATAAATTGCTGTGCCCTGTGCAAAAACAAAATTGACAAAGCATGCATAATAACATTATTACTGAAGCAGATTGATAACATTGGCATAATTATTTAATTAGGGACAAAATCAACTCTGTACCGTACATGTACCGGTACATGACAAACTTTGTGTATTTTTGGCAATGAACAAACCAGGAAGTAAAATGAAATGAATACATTTTGGTTTATTGAACTGTGTTAATACATGTACGTACATGTACGGCCTTGCATACTGTACACACCACTGCACGGTACTACTATCAGTGATGCCAGTACAAATTTACAATTTGTTGAACATTAGTGCAAGTCAGTTGTTCCTTTATAACCGTAGACCCTCAACTTTTAGCTAGGAATAACCATCAATTCTGTAAAATCCTTTAATTGCCTCCCCGGTAAAATAAGTCTTGGAGGGTTTTGGGGCTAAGAGTGGTTGGCTTGAGTGCTAAGAAGTAGATGGCTTGGGGGCTAAGAAGTTGATTGACCTCTGGGTGACCTTGTGTTCAGAAGCTCCAGGTAAAGAATAGGGTCTTACTCTTAGGAATGGGATGGGACGGGATAGAGGCTTTAGGACGAGGGTGCTAACGAATGGGGAGTGATAAGAAGGCTCCTCTAGGTCCCAGAGGATCTAGGTCCCAGAGGATCTAGGTCCCAGAGGATCTAGGTCCCAGAGGATCTAGGTCCCAGAGGATCTAGGTCCCAGAGGATCTAGGTCCCAGAGGATCTAGGTCCCAGAGGATCTAGGTCCCAGAGGATCTAGGTCCCAGAGGATCTAGGTCCCAGAGGATCTAGGTCCCAGAGGATCTAGGTCCCAGAGGATCTAGGTCCCAGAGGATCTAGGTCCCAGAGGATCTAGGTCCCAGAGGATCTAGGTCCCAGAGGATCTAGGTCCCAGAGGATCTAGGTCCCAGAGGATCTAGGTCCCAGAGGATCTAGGTCCCAGAGGATCTAGGTCCCAGAGGATCTAGGTCCCAGAGGATCTAGGTCCCAGATGATCTAGGACCCAGAGGATCTAGGTCCTAGAGGATCTAGGCCCTAGAGGATCTAGGCCCTAGAGGATCTAGGTCCCAGAGGATCTAGGTCCCAGAGGATCTAGGTCCCAGAGGATCTAGGTCCCAGAGGATCTAGGTCCCAGAGATTCTAGGTCCCAGAGGATCTAGGACCTAGAGGATCTAGGTCCTAGAGGATCTAGGCCCTAGAGGATCTAGGTCCTAGAGGATCTAGGTCCTAGAGGATCTAGGTCCTAAAGGATCTAGGTCCTAGAGGATCTAGGTCCTAGAGGATCTAGGTCCTAGATATCTAGGTCCTAGAGGATCTAGGTCCTAGAGGATCTAGGACAGTTGTTTCTAAATACCTTCCTGGTTTGTTGATGTACGCATGCAACCTGTTCTTGACCTCATCGTAGGTCATAAAGGACATGTAGCCTTTGTGGTTGACGGCCAGGCAGTTCCAGTTCCTCAGGATGGTGTTCCAGGGCTGGAAGAGCCGGGTGAAGACATCAAACTCAAAGTTGGAGACGTAGTCGTTGCAGGTCAGGTCGATGGTCGTCTTGAGGGCGTAGGCCTCCAGACCTTTCTGGAAGCTGTGGACCTCAAAGAGACTTTGGCTAAAGGACTTCCATGAAACGATGGTACTGAAAATCAAAAATAATTAGTTTTTAATTAGAACATTTTAATCCCTTTGAGTTACATGGTGCCTTACAAGTTACATTTTCTGAAGTATATTCCTTGATCATCATATTTTGAATAACATTTAAATTCAATATTATGCTAGTACTATTTAAAACAACAAAAATTACCCTTACCAACCATCTATAAATTGAAAACTTAGTAATTTACGTACATGATGTATGCACCAAATTGTGCCGACATCTCATTTTGGGGAGTCAAGTGACAAAACACGATTGTCGTCACTAGGTTGAATGGTCATTGCTGGTGCCGCCTAATTTGGTGGGCATTTATTTTTCATGATTTTTGTTTGCCTTTTCTCACCTTGTTCCGAAGTTTTTCTTCCAGTACTTGGCGGCATCTTGTTTTGTGATGCGGAACGATTCCCCGGAGAAAACCCCGCTGGGAAAAATGGCTTTCAACTCAGCCAGGTTGTGGCTGAAGATAAGCGACAGTCGATTCAGCTCTCGTCTACCGGCCGAATTCTCGTCGTACATCTTATCTTTGTGGAACTTGAACAGCTGTATCGTCTGCCTGGCTTTCTTCATGATGTTGTCCACGAAGATGCGAAAGTACACGTTGTCATTTAGTTCGTGGAGTTTCTCAGGGTCGCCTTCGTACTTTGACCAGACCAGTCGGAGCTGGTGGTAGGTCTCGGGCAAAATATCCAGAATGTACGGCGGACTGTTTTTTAGTTTCATCTTGTTGTGCTGGCAGAGCCGCATGACTTTTTCCATCAGTTTCCACGTTTTTTCCAGGGTCTTTCTATCCACGGCCGGCCGTGGGGCGGCCATCAGCTCCGCCACTTTCCAGAAAAAGCCCGGCTTTCGCCCACCAGGTTGGGCCATTTTGACGGTAAATTTCTTGAGCAAACTCCGACAACCTCTTTGCTCAGGTTTTTACCTCATATTCGCTTCCGCATAATTTTTTTTTTGCACAAGTGGAATATATATATCTTACCAAGGACAGCGACGATTCGTCCTTTCCCAGAATCCTTTGCATAACACAAATCAACACCCTTAAAAACAAATTGGCATCGTTTTCGTCACTACAAAAATTACAAAGGGCAAAAATATACCACTTAAAGTTCAGAAATATTATACAAATCTCAATCTAAAAAATAAAATTTATCTAAAAAGAGGAGTTTCGGCAATGTTTTGGTATTGCTCGTTTCACTTCCGGTACATGAACACGTCACCGAGCAATATGGCGAAATGCGAAACCGAAAATATAAGTTGGTGAGTTAAAAAAATGATCAGAATTCACCTTTTGACTGCGATAAATTAAGTAAAAATTAAGGAAGTGTAATTTGTGGTAGGATTGCTTCTTTTGGGTATTTCAATTTAGGATAAGGAGCTTGCAATTTTGCAAAATATGGCTTTGTTTTTAACGTAAAGTGGGCTTGGCAGACGTTTGTATTGCAGTCACGGTAGTGCCCCCAAATTCTACGCGTCCCTATGACGACTCCCCATCTCGCCCCAGATTATTTATTTATTGACAATGTGATTGATCAATTGTGAATTAGTGGCCTTTTTTTAATACAGTGTCCCTACGCCATTTTTTTTCACCATGCAGCGTAACCTTATTGCTTGCCAAAACATAATACTGATGTCAAAAAATGATGAAAATGGGCCTAGAAAAAAAGAGAGAAAAAAAAAGAAAAAAAAACATGAGAAAAAATAAAGTAGTTTGGTTTGAGAGACTCCCCGCCAACATAGAACAAGAATACAGATAGCTCAGTTGGTAGAACGCTGGTCCGCAGCTCGCGATTCGAGTCCCGCCTTGCTAATTTCTTTGTTATTTTTGAAATTTATGCAAATTTACCTAGTCAATTTCCCTTGTGGTTTATTTGTTTATATGTGAAAATGTTAAGACTGAAAGTTATTTTTTTGCCTGTTCACGATCACGCGTTTGTTTTAGTTATTCAGCCGAGAAAGCTTATTTAGCTTGTGAGCAATGGCCCACAAAAATCCTGGGGTGACGTTTTGAATTTGTTTTTCACCAAAAAGTAAACAAATTGATTCGTTGTGTAGGTGTATATGTGTTCAATTGAATCCTATTTCATTTATTTGCATATTATTTCATTAATTTTCTGGCAAGGCCGGAAAAATAAGGGTGTGCTACCCACAGATGCCAGCCTTTACCTGCCTCGGATCGAAATTCATGAAAAACAATCTCGCGCCTGGGCCTGCTCAATGTTAAATAATCCCGGTGCAAACTGGTTAATAATATTGAGGAAGTGGTGACGAATTTTGCTCGTAAATTTAACATGTGCTTATTTTGTTGACAGGCATACAGAACTTGAGGCAGCCCTATTAGAAGGTTGTGACTTTGGGACGTTGAGAAATATATGCCAAGGGCGACAGATTCCCAACCAGTACAGCACGACTTGCTGGAAGGTAGACACACTAACTATAACTTTCACAACATTAACCCCATCTAGGCTAATTGTAACGGAAATCAACAATAGTAGGAAATTGTTGCATCTTGTTGCATTTGGCAAGTTATTGTGCTTCGTTGCAACTTGGGTCCCAAGTGAACTGGGACCCAAGTCAAATGGATCCCGGGTCCCAAGTCAACTGGAACCCAAATAACGCGGTCCAAAGTCAACGCAGTCCCAACTCAACTCGGTCCCTGTGGGAAAATGATCTAAGATGCCCATCTGATACCGAGCTAACTTAAAAGTGAGACCGAGTTGACTGGGGACCAAGTTAACTCAAAACCCTTGAATATTGCCCAATGGAGGTTATAATTTTTGTTCTACTGTATACACTAGTTATCTACACATTTATTAAACAAATAAAAATGATTCAAACATCTCCATTAATTCTGACCCCTTAATAACTCCGTAGATATGTTTAAATGTTGCGGGGAAAGGTGATGCCCTGTCCTCCTTTGATGGCATCTTTGATTTGCCGGAGCAAGAACTTCTCAGAAATGACTGCAAGGAATTTATAGGTGAGTTTTTATCAGGTTTGCGCCGGAGGAAGTGTATACACAAAATTGTTAATTAAAAAAAATGAATGACTGATAAACATGTCATGGGCTAGGCCGAAAAAAATTGTTTTACCATTCACGGATGACACATTAACCCATCACGGTGGACGTCTATACACGCTTGATGTTACTAGCATACCCACAGTGGACGTGTACACATGTTAACGGTGGACGTGTATATATGCTATATCACGTGGTATCACGCGGTATCACGCTTCAGTGATTAGGCCTATTGAACACCCTAGTTCCACTATTTTTGTCCTGGCCTACAATTTAGACATCAGGAATTCTTTTTTATTTCTCTTGGTTTCCTTATATTCTCAGAAAAATTTGACAACTCGGACGAAGAAAAGCTTTCCCTGTCCAGTGATCTGGAATCCGTTATCACATTTTACTGCAAGTCCAAGAATGCAAAATATGAGCACAACAATGGCTGGTTGGATGTCTTGGGCCCCCTGGTGGCGCTTCGCATGGAGCGCGCAGATCTCTACAATTGCTTCTACGCCGTTATGAGTAAATACGTACCCAGGTAAGTTCCCATTAGGAAGCGTCTCATAAGTCAGGACTGTTCGCGGTCCAGTGGAACGTTCCTGTGAAACGTGCCGTGTTTCCCGCGTTCCACACCTTGACTGAACTTTCAAGCCTGGTCTTTTTCCTTCAAAGACAAAGATGTACCAACATGTCAGGTTACTCCTCATGTACCGTTAACCAAAACCATTAACTATTACCTGTGTACCATTAACCATTAACTGTAAACCATTAACCATTAACCGTAAACCATTAACCATTAACCGTAAACCATTAACCATTAACAGTAAACCATTAACCATAAACCATCAACTGTAAAC
Organism: Crossaster papposus; assembly: GCA_037893245.1. NCBI lineage: Eukaryota > Metazoa > Echinodermata > Asteroidea > Velatida > Solasteridae > Crossaster > Crossaster papposus. Next base: position 4,128,702 of record JBAIAA010000195.1, on the reverse strand, counting down.
CATTAACCATCAACCGTAAACCATTAAACATTAACTGTTAACCATTAAACATTAACTTTGTAACCATTACCCAATAACTGTATACCATTAACCAACACTTTCAACTCTGAATTGCTTCCTGTTTCACACAGAGACAATAACAAAGACAGCAAGATGTACCAACTCTTCCGGCTACTCCTCATGTACCATGAACCACAACTCTGTAACTTCCTCGACACCAAAAAAATATTCCCTGATGTCTACACGTCAATCTGGGTGAGATGCCAAAATCAAAATCAACAACAAAATCACTTGATTGCGGTATCACTGCTATTTTGTTTTCAGTTGTATCTCAAAGCTGCCAACCCTCCCAAGATTTTGGGGACGACTTCCCTAGAATTGGTCTATCTCTCAGCTCCCATCTTAAAAATCTTTGGGATTATCAGTTGCAAGATATTTAGACGTGATGGAAGTTGAGAGACGGACCAATTCTAGAGAACTCGTCCACAACATCAGGAAGGGTTGGCAGCTCTGGGATCTATCATCGTTTTTGTAACCTGTCACCATTTTTTGTCTTTTTTTGTGTTTGCTCGCCTAGTTTTCTGGTTTATTTGCCAGCAATTGTTCCCTGGAAGTGCTGCAGATCATGTGGAGTTTGTACTTCCTCCAAGCAGATGCATTCCTCTCCTTCTTTCTTGGTCTCATCATCCTCGTCAATGCCAAGTAAGTATCACAGTGAATCCTAACCCTCAGCAATGTAGGCACAGATCAAGGCTACTGGTGCTAGATATTACAATCTTAGATTGGTTATTCACCTTAGATTTGTTCTTTCTTGGTCTTATCATCCTCGTCAATGCCAAGTAAGTATCACAGTTAATCATAACCCTCAGCAATGTAGGCACAGATCAAGGCTTACACTGATTGACATTTCAAGTTTTCATTTCATTGTTTCTGCCCTAATTCCTGTTTTTGCAAATCTCTTGTTCCGCAGGGAGCACATCCTGACGGAACTAGAAAACGAAAGTAGGGACGCCATAGCAGAGACCCTGGCCACCTTCCCTAACCAACTAGAAGCTGATGATGTAGAAGACTTCTTTAGCTTGGCTCAGTATTACGCATCCAAGACACCCCAGTCATTTAGAAGGGTAAGGCCTAGGTTACACTGTCATATCCCCTGGGAGCATATCCTGATGGAACTAGAAAACGAAAGTAGGGACACCATAGCAGAGACCCTGGCCACCTTCCCTAACCAACTAGAAGCTGATGATGTAGAAGACTTCTTTAGCTTGGCTCAGTATTACGCATCCAAGACACCCCAGTCATTTAGAAGGGTAAGGCCTAGGTTACACTGTCATATCCCCTGGGAGCATATCCTGATGGAACTAGAAAACGAAAGTAGGGACACCATAGCAGAGACCCTGGCCACCTTCCCTAACCAACTAGAAGCTGATGATGTAGAAGACTTCTTTAGCTTGGCTCAGTATTACGCATCCAAGACACCCCAGTCATTTAGAAGGGTAAGGCCTAGGTGACACTGTCATTTCCCCAGGGAGCATATCCTGATGGAACTAGAAAACGAAAGTAGGGACACCATAGCAGAGACCCTGGCCACCTTCCCTAACCAACTAGAAGCTGATGATGTGGAAGACTTCTTTAGCTTGGCTCAGTATTACGCATCCAAGACACCCCAGTCATTTAGAAGGGTAAGGCCTAGGTGACACTGTCATATCCCCAGGGAGCATATCCTGATGGAACTAGAAAAAGAAAGTAGGGATGCCATAGCAGAGACCCTGGCCATCTTCCCTAACCAACTAGAAGCTGATGATGTAGAAGACTTCTTTAGCTTGGCTCAGTATTACGCATCCAAGACACCCCAGTCATTTAGAAGGGTAAGGCCTAGGTGACACTGTCATATCCCCAGGGAGCACATCCTGATGGAACTAGAAAACGAAAGTAGGGACGCCATAGCAGAGACCCTGGCCACCTTCCCTAACCAACTAGAAGCTGATGATGTAGAAGACTTCTTTAGCTTGGCTCAGTATTACGCATCTAAGACGCCCCAGTCATTTAGAAGGGTAAGGCCTAGGTGACACTGTCATATCCCCAGGAAACACATTCCCAACAGCTTCCCAACTAGAAGCTGTCGACAGTACATCTAGATTAGTTTGTATCTAACAATATTTTAGTTTCTGTTTAAAATATGGTGTTTCGTTATACATTCCTGTGTGCTAATGCCATGTATTTCAGTAAGATTCAAGACTCAAAAGTTTATTTTCTTCTTTTTTCGTCAGGATTATCAGTCTATTTATTGTAGCAGTTTAAGTAATTCCAAAGACTCGGTCGGCCTTGACCTGTCTGGCGCCCTCTGTCTTCAGGTCAACCCGTCAGAGTTGCTACAAGCCATTCAACACGGGCTGGTAAGTGCCAAATGTTGCCATTCTGCCAGAACCTCTCATCAATGCCTAACATTCCCAGGTTGTTCCGTTTTAGAACTTATGGTATTCTATCGCGATCGATCATTCACAATATATGCCCCTCGTCTAAGGAATAGGCTTCCAGCAGCATTCCGATCTGTTGAAAGTTTTGAAATTTTTTAAGCTAATTTGAACACTCATTTTTACTTGTTGTTACTTATTGATAGTTTTAAATTACTTGGTGTTCTTATGATTGTTATGTCTTTGTACATCGCTTTAGAATGTGACATGGAAAGCGTTTTTTAAATGATTATTATTATTATTCCGAGTTGATTCTGTAGCTGGATTCACTCTCCAACTTGCCTCTCAAATTCAATGTGACTATTTTCGTTATGTCCATTTTCCTCCGACCTACAGAACGAGAGTGTAAGTTATTTTGTGGTTGACTGTCGACCGGCTGAGCAGTATAACAGATGCCACCTTGCCACAGCATTCCATCTTGATGCTGACTTGGTGAGTTACCAATGTATTGTCTTAGTTTTGTTGTGTTTTGAAGTCAGTTTTCTCAGTTGTTTAATTTTAATTCTATGGAAGGTATTAATATTCAAAAACGTCATATCACCAGAACGGAATGGGCTATGGAGCTCTACTGTGTACCAAATGAAAGCTTATATCCTGGACTTTCCAATCATGTACAAAACTTCATTTTCATATTTTGGATATAATATATATTTTTTTTCAGAGCAGGTTACCTTTTGAGATCGACTGCGGGAAAAGGCGAGACACACACAATCTGTTGATCACAGTTTTGTTTTTCTTTTCTGTCAGATGTTGCAACAGCCCACAGAGTTTGCCAGTGCCGTCAAAGCCTTGTTTACCACCCAGAGGCAAGCCATAGCGGCTGAGTCCAGGGCAGCAGGAGAGCACCTCTGCTTCCTGGGTAGTGGCAGGGAAGAGGAGGACCAGTATCTACACATGGTGGTTGCCAACTTCTTACAGGTGAGTCGCATTCATACCAGGGCTTATTGAATCAGTCACGCGTCTAGGGCAGCAGGTGAGCACCTCTGCTTCCTGGGTAGTGGCATGATCAGTATCAGGATCAGTCGATGTCAACTTGGCAGCGTAAACTCTCATATTCTAACTCTAGCTGCATATTTGCCTTTTTCTTTCTTCCGCAGAAAAAGACACAGTACGTCAGTATTGTCGCTGGTGGTTTTACCGGTAAGATATATTAACATTTCTCGAGAAAAAGGCAGGTTTTTCTTTATTTTTGAAAGATTCTAAAAGATTTAGGAGAGTACGAGTCAAAAGCTCAGTCCTATCATACCACTTTCTTTTTGTTCATGTTTCAGGCTGTGAATTCTTGTTTTAGTAATAACTTGACCTGTATTTTTTTGTTGGTCCGTCAGCATTATTGAAATTAATAGAGAAGGAGACATCCTCAGCGTCAGCCGATCAGTCGTTAAAGTCTTGCATCATCTCTCAACCAGAGCTAGCAGGCTCTGATGATAGCGGGGTAAGCAGGGCTTAAAGTATTGACATTTATCAGTGTACTGTACTGTAATTGGCCTCAGTCGTTAAAGTCTTGCATCATCTCTCAACCAGAGCTAGCAGGCTCTGATGATAGCGGGGTAAGCAGGGTTTAAAGTATTGACATTTATCAGAGTACTGGGTCATATGGCGGCTGTCTACATGCCATGGACTTGATCACGCTGTAGCCGCGTCCTAAGCAATTCTGCTTCTCAGCTTCATGTATTAACCAGTTCGCGCCGGATGACGTATATAAACGCAAAGTTTTCCCCAGATTAAAAATGGATGACTCATAAATACGCCACAAGCAAGGCCGGAAATGTCTGTCAGCAGCGGGTAAGGCCGGGAATGCACGGGTGTGCTTCCCAGCACTATCGGCTTAAACCCGCTTCGGATCGAGTTTCGTTAAAAATAATCCCGCCCCACGGCTCGGTGATGTTAAAATAATCCCGGCGCGAACTAGTTAAGGATGATTAGCCCCGAATCATACATACAACTTTCTGCTACTTTTCTCTGTATTTTTATATTTGTCATTCCTTCGTGGTTTTACCGATTTAATTGTGTAAAAACAGCTAACCAATTGCAAGGTTAGAAAACGTTGTACCAAGCATGTAAAAAGCTGCTTCTGACGTTCACCAACTGCCTGTGTATTGCCGTGTTTTATTAGTTATTGCTGCATGTTAATTTAGAGGTATCAGTAGATGTACGTGTAGCATGCAGCAGATTGTAATTCCTGTATTCAAAGTGTACTCGTCTGCTTTTGCAATGAATCATGTAGTTTATACTAAGCTTCCTAAACTCCTTGGTGACTTGTGTTCTTTCAGCTTTCAAAATAAAAGGCACACTTCACCACATTATTAAGACTTATTGTGTCGTCTGAAAGCATGAAATTGGGAGGGGGGGGGGGGGTAATAAAAAATAATTGTAACCGGCCCAACAGAACCATTAGTCTATGAAATATCCCGTTCAAGAAATGACAAAATAACAAAACTTGAAAGAAACCAGACAAAACTAAATCCTGAAAAAAATGCTAAAGTCTGGGCCGGAGGAGGGAGAGACGAAAAAAAAAAAAAAAAAATGAAAAAACAAGACCAAAACAATTCTGAAATCGTTAACAAATCCACACCAAAACACTAATCATGAAATCATGACAAAGACAAAAAATATCTCACTCCTACTCGTCTCTACTTTTTGCCCAGTGGGCCGTGGTACATTGTCCGTTTTTAAACCCATGCGTCATCTTTGTCTTTGACTTCGTTCCATGTAGTTTTACAATAGTGATGGATGTCGGGTTTAGGATAACAGCCCCTGTTTGTCAGTCTGACTGTCTGTGTTAGCTTTCTGTTGGTTGGTCTTGCCTGTTTTCCTGTTTTCCTGTTTTCCTGTTTCCCTGTTTCCCTTTCTCTGACTGCATGTTTTAGTTCTAGTACATGTTCTTCTCTTCTTTCTTTCCTGTCATTCCTGATTTGTAGATTGGTGATTCTCCCCAGAAACTCACAGAAAAGGGAGCGGCGTTGATGGGCCGGCTCACGTCAACGTTCAAGACCAAGTCAGCGGAGATGAAGGATCGCATGGTGGAGTTCATTAAGAACGAGGCTGTCGGCGAAGAAAGGTAAGAAATCAAGTCAACGTTGAAGACCAAGTCAGCGGAGATGAAGGACCGCGTGGTGGAGTTCATTAAGAACGAGGCTGTCGGCGAAGAAAGGTAAGAAATACAGTATGCTCAACAAAAAGATTGTCCGTCTACAAAACTATGAAGTCACTAGTCCTTCAGTCTCAAGTCAAGTCACTAGCTATTCAAATTAACTGTTAACAAAAGCGTTCATTTGTCATTGTTCAGCAACTCAGAAAAATGCAGATACAAATTGCGTAGCGTGTGGGAATGATGTTTATCCTGCAGATTGCTGGTTCGAGTCAAGTCTGTGGGATTGTGTCCTTGAGCAAGACAGTTGATTGGAAGATTTTAATCTGTAGATTAAAATGGGACAGAAGAGAAGGCTAATTAATCTTGTCATTTTTTTTCAGGCATGTTAGTAGTCTGGACACAGGGAAGAGATACCGGGGCAACAAGGTGCAAAACGTGTTTAGCATCGGGGACGAGGATGACGAAGCAGGTCAGACTCATTTGCATACATTTGCATATTATATCAATGCTATACTTTGAATGAATGATGTGCGAACTGAAATCGAAGTCGGGTCGGGTCGGGTTGGGTCGGGTCGGGCGGGTCGACTTTTTTTAATTTTCTATCATTCGGGTTGATTTTGGTTTTGTGCTTGTGATTTTCCGGGTCAGGCCGGGTTTATTTAGTTATCGTGTGGGAAAACCCGTAATAAACTGAAAACCAAACAAGTTCGGAATTCAAGTAATACTTTTTAGCAATTGGAAATATGCTACATCAATTTCGTTAGCTTCCAAGATCTAATCGAGCTTGTCTTAATTTAACAACATTCATCTTGATACCGAGCAGATAGTTTTGGCAGCGCAGCGTCATCGGACGAGGAGAGGAAGGAGCTAGTAAAGACAGACACCTGGCTGAACAAACCAGACATCCTAACTGCCTATCAGTGCCAGGAGGTCAAAGATAACGGCCACACCTACCCAAGGTTAGTAAGACAGACCCACCTGTACCTTCTCCGGGACAAAGCCGACAGCAAAGGCTTCTCTTACATCGTGGCTCTCAGAAACTAGTAGCTCTCTCGTAGCTCTCAGAGTCCTGCTGTTATAGATCTAAATTGACTCAACAACCCACATTCTTTCTCGACAGCAATATGCTGGTCACCAAGACCCACCTGTACCTTCTCCGGGACAAAGCCGACAGCAAAGGCTTCTCTTACATCGTGGCTCGGCGCGCCCTGGGTGACGTGGTTCGCATCACCTCCAAGAAGCGCTGCGCTGAGCTCATCACCTTCCGCTACGGCAAGTACACGGGCGAGGAGACGGACGTGTACGCGGTGGACCGGCTGTACCTGCCGCAGGCCAGCGAGGCCACCAAGCTTGTCAAGAGACTCATCATGGACGTCCTGGAACCCCTAGGCACGACCGGAAATGACGCCCAGGCAGCCAATGCTGGAAATGACGCCCAGGCAGTCAAGGCCGGAAACGACGCCCAGTCAGCCAAGGCCGGAAACGACGCCCAGGCTGTCAAGGCCGGAAACGACGCCCAGGCTGTCAAGGCCGGAAATGACGCCTTGGCAGCCAAGGCTGGAAATGACGCCCAGGCAGCCAAGGTGGAGTTGGTCACGTAGCCTTAGAAGGTTAGAAGTTAATTTAAAGATAATCTCACTGACAGATTAGACGGGCAATCAGATTACAGACTGTTCAGTCTGTAATCAGTCTGGTAGAGTTAATCCTGCCCAATCAGTTTAGTCCAAAGTCTCAATTCCTTTGACTTACCTGGCGGTCTAGACCCTGAACGGACCAGGAAGGGATTGTTATTTGATTGCTCGCCTTAATAAAACACTGAAACAGCAAGGGGATAGTTGATTGCCGGGCACTGTTGCAATGTGACCTTTGACCTATAGTCCCACCAGGTCAGATGTCAATGTACAGGCAATAGAGCCTTAAACTACGCTATTTTATCTGTGCGCTTCTGCACCTCTCCGTGACCCTTTTGTGGGATTTTTCTTGCTATAACTTTTGACTGAATAATTTTTAACCGTACTCTCCCCCAAAAAAATTTCATGTTTTAGTTCGTATCCATTGGTAGATTGTCGTTGCTTCAGGGTAGTGGAAGTATGCTAGTCTGTTGAGGGCCACCATATAGAGTTTAATATTTGACCAAAGATTTCTTGACAGCTAAGAATCCTTACCTCCTGAAGTGATTGTCAAATTGTCCACCTATACAGAGGCTACAGAAATAAGTCTAGCGTTCAAACTAGTGGTGGAATTCAAAACCTAATTTGTCTGTATTCGGTTACGATTTTACAAACCGAATAAATTCAAAACCAACCAAAAATAAATAAAGCCTTTTTGTATAAAATACATTTTTAAAATGTGTGTCACGGCTTAAGAAAATAACTGCAACATTGTCCAATGCGTTCCGTGGTCTCTGATGAACTCGTTCACTTAACTAGTGGTTTATCTAGTGACTTGGACTTATCAATTTTCTTACAGCATTTCAGCTCTGGAGTTTTGTTGTATTATGTTTTTATAAAGTCCCAGCTATCACCGATTACTGCATTTAAAGGGCATTTCATACGACACCTTCTCTCGTCACTTTTTTGTTGGCAAGATTATGAGCTGGTTATTAAGAGCTCCCGGTAAAATGAAATAATCGGTATTCATTTTGGAAAGAAAAAAATTGGATAACCGGATTTTGAAATCTCTGATTTTTCCCACCACTAGTTCAAACCGATTTTGAACATTTTTCTCTTTATCTGAACAGTTGGACATTTATTAATTATTTGTAATTATTATTTTGATTTACTTGATTGAGAATTGTTTTTTAATTTTGTATTTAAATTAATCAGGGTTTATTTATATTGGTTCAAAAGTTTAGCACAATTGTTTGTTTTATGTATAAATACATCAATATACAGCTTCATGTATTAATTAAATGGTTGAGAATTATTCATTTGAATTTTGTTTACATTGAACGTGTTGAAGATTGGAGTTCGGATTGGAGCTCTATGAATTTGGCCTCTGCTTGTAGGCTGAATCTCAAAGTCACGAACCCAACAGTGTAGAAAAACAGACAATTCTATTGTTTCTTTGTTCATTGTGTAAACAGTAACGCTAATTATTCCGATTATTAATTAAAAGCTGTTGTACATACATACTACCATGGTAATTAAGGTGCATGTATTAATGAACTTATTAAATAAATAAATAAATAAATACAACCATACGTGCTGATTGTATTGTACATGTATTATAAAATGACATTTTCATTGCATCTTTGGGTGTATTGTATTATACCGAATTCCTGCCAAATATTGATTGAAAAGCTTCATTATTTTTTATTACTCTAAAATTGCTGTCAAATATCCAGAAAAAATACAGAGTAAAGTAGTAGTTAAATTTCTGCATAATATGTATAGAGTTAGTCTTTGCTAAAGACGAAAGTATTTTGATTTCGCATGTCGCGTAAACTCTGTTCACGCAGTTTGCTCGCTAACGACATGATTAGTCTAGCTCCCTAACTCATACTGTCATCTTGGCAAACCTGAGAAACTGGGGGGTTACTTTTTCGTGCAAATTGGATCATGAATGTATTTTTTTAATATGCTGAGCAGCTTCACACAGTCAACTACCCATTCAGCAGTCGAGCAGGTTTGCGTTGCATATCTAATTAGCATTGCTCACAAAGGAATTTTGTCACGAGGGCTTAGTTTGTGTTGTGTGATGCAAAGAACTGCCACACCGTTCTTTGATTGCTGATTGGCTCCCTAGGAAAGCCTGCAGAGAAATAAAGAAAAAGTTAAACTGTTGGCGCAGGTTTGCAAAGACGACTGTTTGAGTAGGGGAGCTGGTCTATAATCGTGTCGTTTGTAGGTGCACTGCGTGAAACGATTACACGCGACATGCACAATATCGGTTACTGTCATCTTTAGCAAAGACTATAATAGAGTGTGAAAGCTAAACAAATAATGTGCATTTGTAGAGTACGTGTATATGGGCTCTAAATGGATCATACAGCTATTCAACATGTGAAGGCAAAAGACTGGAAATTATTTATGATATATTTTTTATAGGGCTAAGCTGGTTGCAATGAAGTGACTTTCTGGAAGAGGAACATCCCCTGATTGGTGGAAAAATGGAAAGTTTGTAATAGTGTCATTATAAACCTAATGATCCTTGGGTCTGATTTCACTAAACCCATCTTATCTTACGACTCATCTTAGGACTTGAGACGAGTCCCTGCTCTAAGATCGATCTTGGCTAAGACGTGTCCTAAGATCGATTTCACAAAACTCATCTTATTCTACGACTCATCTTAGGACTTGAGACAAGTCCCTGCTATAAGATCGATCTTGGCTAAGACGTGTCCTAAGATCGATTTCACAAAACTCATCTTATTCTACGACTCATCTTAGGACTTGAGACAAGTCCCTGCTATAAGATCGATCTTGGCTAAGACGTGTCCTAAGATCGATTTCACTAAACCCATCTTATCTTACGACTCATCTTAAGACTTGAGACTAGTCTCCGCTCTAAGATCGATCTTGGCTAAGACGTGTCCTAAGATCGATTTCACTAAACCCATCTTATCTTACGACTCATCTTAGGACTTGAGACGAGTCCCTGCTCTAAGATCGATCTTGGCTAAGACATATCCTAAGATCGATTTCACAAAACTCATCTTATCTTACGACTCATCTTGGGACTTGAGATGAGTCCCCGCTCTAAGATCGATCTGGGCTAAGACGTGTCCTAAGATCGATTTCACTAAACTCATCTTATCTTACGACTTATCTTAGTACTTGAGATGAGTCCCCGCTCTAAGATCGATCTTGGCTAAGACGTGTCCTAAGATCGATTTCACTAAACTCATCTTATCATACGACTCATCTTAGGACTTGAGATGAGTCCCCGCTCTAAGATCGATCTTGGCTAAGACGTGTCCTAAGATCGATTTCACAAAATCCATCTTATCTTATCTTACGACTCATCTTAGGACTTGACACGAGTCCCTGCTCTAAGATCGATCTTGGCTAACACGTTTCCTAAGATCCATTTCACTAAACTCATCTTATCTTACGACTCATCTTAGGACTTAGGACGAGTCCCCGCTTTAAGATCGATCTTGGCTAAGACGTGTCCTAAGATCGATTTCACTAAATCCATCTTATGAAAGATGCACCAAAGACGAGTCGTTAATAGAATTTAGTGAAATCAGCCACTGGGTATTTTGGCTAGAAACCCTGCCAGACGCAGCAACATGCAACGTTTGTCAAAGTGACTTGCCTGCCTCATTCACTCTACAACAAACTGATATTTAGTTTATGGTAATCACTAGATGTTGTACATGTTCATTGTCCAATAAGTTTTAAAAAAGCATTTGCAATAGTCTTGTGACGTGTCTTTAAAATTTGATCAAACGCGATTCCAGAAATTCATGTTGACAATTGCTCCCGAGATTGTTCATTTTCGCTGTGATAAAGGTTTGGAAAACGGGGGAAATATGACGTAGACAAAAGTATATTGGACTTAATAGTGTTATTTAATCATTGTGCAGGTCAGGCATTTAAGATATATGAAAATTTTAAAATTAATTGCAATTTAGTGATCCTTGTCAAATGCTATTTTATTTGTTCTCTCTTTGTCATATCATCTTATTTTTTTGTTTCTGTTTTTAGGTTAATGTAAATATTTGGTTAATATAAAATTGCAAAGTGGATTCATACAAGTGAAATTAAAAAAGACATCAACAAAAATGGGCTTATTAATGTCTATATTGTCTATATTGTGCCAGATGTTGGGGGCTTAATTAATGCGTGGATTATGTGCGGCAGCCCTATGATGAGATATAAAGTCCAGCACAAATCGATCAATTGCATTTTAAATAAAATTTGGGTAAAGTAAAAAAATTGTAATTTTGTAATGTTAATTTTAATAAAAATGCTAGGCTAACCCCTCACAACAAAAATTTGGGGTGATTTGAGACATTATTGGAGCAAAATAATATTTTAGCCTAATTTTAATAAAAATTGAAGACCCCTTACAATTTAATTTGGGGTGATTTTTTGGAACAAATATTTTGGCCTATTGTTAATACAAATGCAAGGCCCTTACAAATAAATTTTTGGGTGATTTAAAACATTTTTGGAACAAAATCATATATTGGCCTTATTTTAGTAAAAAATTTAAGGCTAACCACTTTCAAATAAATTTTTGAGTGATTTGAGACTTTTTTGAACAAATCATATTTTGGCCTATTTTTCATAAAAAATCAAGGCTAAAAAAATAATTTGTGAGGGGTTAGCCTTGCATTTTAATTTAAATTGGGCAAAATATGATTTTTCAAAAAGGTATATACTATATAGCCGCCATCGACAAAAATAGATCATGGCGCACTGTACACAGCGCTATATTTTTAAATAAATATTGGCTTTTCTGGCTGTTTTTGACCACATTTTCTGTGCCCGCGCAGCTACCGTAGCTAGCTGTACATAATTTTGAGATTGAAGCATAGACCAATCAGCGAAGAGAAGTAGCACATATTTTTGCATAACAAAGCTCCTGAAAAGGCACGTTCCAGTCGCTACACCCTATATTTACGCGTAGTGTGTCTAAAATATTAACGTGTTTGCATAATATTGGTCGGGAGACCCGCCGTGTAATTTGGCTGAGCGCCCCCTGTGGAATTCCACACGCGCGCACATGGTGCGTGTTTCTCATTCATTTCTTCGCGGGCGAAAATGGAGAAGTTTCGTGAAGGTCAACTTTCTCTAAACACACGTAAGTTTTCCCTAAAAAATAATAATAAAACCTAACAGTTAAGCTCTCAAATAATGTCAAATGCTAGTGAATGTAATGTGGGTACTTTTGAGTGAATTTTTGTTGAGAACTTTGTTCGAATGTGAGGGGAAAATAATGAACTTTCAGAACCTGAGTGATGGTGAGAAATTTCTTTGAGAAACTTTGCTCTCTGAATTAGTGGTGGGCGTGGTTTGTTAAAAAAAATGTGGGGATTTATGCTGACTTTATCGTACTCGTAGAATATAAAATGAACATGGGATTGTAAAAAAAAGAAAACATTTATATGAATAACAATTATTTTGCTCGCATTTGTGTGCATTTACTGCCATTTTGGTGTCTCCTTAACGCCCTAGCTTTTAGGCCCTACACTCACAAAAACTGTTGATCTTTTCCAAATAGACCTACATGTAGGTCATGTATGATGTAGTACATGTACTAGGTGCAGCTGGTGATGTGCCACTACTAGCTCTCGTGACTCAATTTCACAGAACGAAATACAACTTAAAATGCAGTATTTGAGTAAATTGGTAAACTTATGACTGAGATTTTATGTACATTTGTAACAATTTGTTTGCAAGCACATTGCAAGAGTCAAGACTACCATTTTTGACTAAGGCCTACATGTACTGATTGCAGAAAATAAGGGGAACTAAATTGGGACTCAAACAGACTAATAAAAGAGCTGTTGTCTGAAACAAATAAGTTCTATTATTTTGTACTCTCAAGTATCAGTGGCAGCACCAGACTCTCAATTTAGATGTTGTTGGGGGAAGGGCAATAAAATTAGCCCCCTGCCCCCTCCGCCCCCCCCCCCCCCCTCCTGCCCCCTCCGCCCCCCCTCCTGCCCCCTCCGCCCCCTCCTGCCCCCTCCGCCCCCCCCCTCCTGCCCTTAAACATGTTTTCTTTGTTTTCCTACATTTCATTAGAATTTAAAACAAGACGGAAGCGTGCAAGAGAGGCAAGCGAGAGAAGCAAGAGAAGTGGGCAAGCCAGCAAGCGTGTTCACTAAGGTAGGACTAACCCTTTGTTTCAGCCGTTAGCGCTCAAATTGAGCCAGTGAACACCCAGGAACTCAAGACTCAAGGACAGTTTGCAAGTGGAGTCGTTCTTTGGCTTGTTGCAGAGTGAGTGAAACAAGACGGAAGCGTGCAAGAGAGGCAAGCGAGAGAAGCAAGAGAAGTGGGCATGTAAGCAAGATGTGTTCACTAAGGTAGGACTAACCCTTTGTTTCAGCCGTTGGCGCTCAAATTGAGCCAGTGAACACCCAGGAACTCAAGACTCAAGGACAGTTTGCAAGTGGAGTCGTTCTTTGGCTTGTTGCAGAGTGAGTGAAACAAGACGGAAGCGTGCAAGAGAGGCAAGCGAGAGAAGCAAGAGAAGTGGGCATGTAAGCAAGATGTGTTCACTAAGGTAGGACTAACCCTTTGTTTCAGCCGTTAGCGCTCAAATTGAGCCAGTGAACACCCAGGAACTCAAGACTCAAGGACAGTTTGCAAGTGGAGTCGTTCTTTGGATTGTGCAGAGTGAGTCGGAAACTTTAATTTTTTTTTTTTAGTTCAGTGGGATCTCCTTTATCCCTATGTCGTTAGGGCTTAGGTGGGTGCAGTGGTAACGATTGATAATTGGAGTTTGACTGGTGCTCTGATTGTGGTGCGGCGCAAACCCAGTATAAGGTGGTGCGGTGGTATCGAAGGTGGTGCGGTGGTATCGATTATTAATTGGAGTTGGACTGGTACTCCAATTATGGTGCGGCGCAAATCCAGTAGACAGTGGTGCGGCGATCGATTAATTGGGGTTCGACTGGGTGCTCCAATTGTGCGGCGTAAAACCCAGCAAAGGTTAAAGGGACGGGACACGCCCATCGGGGGCGTGGGTCCTAGCAACGGCCTGGAAACCCCAGGATGGCGGCCTTAAAGGTGCAGGAAGTGCATCCCTCTTTAGGGGCGTAACCCTGTTATCACGAGTCGTCACACGCTGCTACGTCCAATCAACCTCCAAGGGTGGTGGGAGGGAGGAGGTTGAGGGGGCGGCGTGCAAGTAAGTTAGGGTGCTTTTCCTCGCAGGGGGAGAAGTGGACCGGACACGGGCAAGGAGACAGACCCTCCGGAGGGGGGGTTCTGCCTCGTTGTCTAGCAATGGACCCATCGATACAGAAAGCGCGTTGGGGCTGGTATCCTGGGACCTTCACGTGGTGGCCCTGTTTAAACAGACCTTACCAGGATATGTGACCTGCTCAATGAACACTAATCACAGTCTTTGTCTTTCTTACAATTAACATTTTTAGTAATTGTTTTATATCTCTTCAGTGATGTGTGAACTTGATCATAAATTTAATGTTGTTTCTTTGCAAAACTGGGTTTTCCAAACTGTCGGTAAATGTAAAGGCTACCAAAGAACCCAGAAAAACCACATTATATAAAACAAAACCAAAAAACACATTATTTAAAACATAATTGCAACAATCTGAGAAATATTCACTGAGCAGGTCACATGTATTACTGCTTTGTTTATCTTTAATAATATTGGCTAAATAGCCTTAAAATTCTAAATTATGGCAGCAATTTGAAAGTCGTGTTGAATCTTTAAAATAATAATGATTTGTGTGATCTGGTTTTAAAAAAATGTTTCTGTTTAGAATTCAATGCACATTTGTACTTGGTTGCCAAAAAGACCAGAAAAGATTTTCAAAATGAATTTTATTGATTGCTCCAGAGAGTTTGAAATGTGAAAATTTTTCAAAATTGTAATAGACTCCTCCACTTATCTTATTTTCCTAAATATACCAACAACCCATACGAGAGGAAAGGTTTGCTTGTGGAAATGTACTACCCCTCAAGGCAATTAATAATTGCTTGTGAACAGTTAGTAAAACTGTTTTGACCTGTTTTGTTGTTTTGTTTTTGTTTATTAACAGCTTTTATCAACGGACAGTCATCAGGCCAGACAGGCATCAAACACAACTGCATGTTTAGCTCTGAGGTAATTTGACTTGAACAATTTGTTTTGAATACCATTTGTTTGTGAACTGCTCGGAAATAAGTTGACGGGTTATAGCCCCCCCCCCCCCCCCCCACCACCACCTATAAAAAGAGAGTAAAATTTCCATCTTTGGCAAGGTTTGCAAATTTCACAAATTTGTCCAGTTTCTCAAATGAATACCTTTTACTTGAAGAAAAAAAAGGTAACTCAGATCGATGAACTAAGTTGTGAATTATAGGGTTGAGACATTTATCTTGAATCTTTTTTCTTGTCTTTTTTTGGAAGGTCACCGACGACGGCCCTGATGGTTCTACCTTTGTAGTACACACCGACATCACCATGGAAACGCCAAGCCATGATCTTACTCGTAGTTAGAATCTCTTATCATTAAAATTATGGATTTTAATTTTTACAACTAATCGCATTATTTTGCAAAAAAAATGTGCATTAAATTTTATTTGACAGGACACAAATGTTAATGTTTGTCCTTTTCGGAAGCTTGGTTGTCGTAGTTTATTTCACTTTTATTCATTTACAAAAGTTTTATCTGTTCAATTTTAAAAGCTTATCATTAACTTTTTTTCCCCGCTGATTACTTTACCTCAATGATCAAGCAGTTACTGCCTCGGCCCACTTGTGTAACTTCTGCCTAATGGAGAAAGTGTTTTTTTTTTTTGATATACTTGGTCAATTCACCACTTTTCTCCTTGCCTCATTTTATACTTTTTAAATTTATTGTGTAGTTGCACGAATGCGACTTTCATCAGATGCGATGTCCATTTGTCCTAAATTTTGCAAAATAGTACATTTTTAAAGAATGGAGCCTTTCAATAAAGCTGAAATAAATCAGATTTGAACAGAAAATGGAGAATCTTGCAAAATTCAACTTGTTTAATTTTTAATTACTATCAAATATACCCCAAATTAGCAAAAATGACTTTTTGGACAAATCAAGTATTGTAAGGGTTAGCCTTGTATTTTTGTCCAAATTAGATTTGTTTTTGTAAATTAAACAATTATAAGGAGTTTGCCCTGCAATTTTTATTAAAATTGGCCACAATTTGACAGTTTTTTCAAAAATAGGCCTGAATTATATATTTTTTGTAAAATAAACAATTGTAAGGGGTTAGCCTTGCATTTTATCAAAATAGCCCAAATTTGACATTTTTTTCAGGAAATTGGCCAAAATGAGATTTGTTTTATAAACATTGTAAAATAAACAATTATAAGGTTAGCCTATATTAATTATTCAAAAAAAAAAATTTGTCCACAAAATGTGTCAAATGTCGCTAAAATTAATTGATAAGGGGTTAGCCTTGCATTTGTATGCAAATTAGGTCAAAACATTAATTATTCAAAAAATAAGATTTTGTTTAGAAAGGTCTCAAATGTCCCTAAAATTAATTGATAAGGGTTTAGCCTTGCATTTGTATGCAAATTAGGTCAAAATGTATTAATTATTCAAAAAATTAGATTTTGTCCAAAAATGTCTTAAATGTCCCTAATATTAATTAATAAGGGGTTAGCCTTGCATTTGTATGCAAATTAGGTCAAAATATATTAATTAATCAACATATAAAAATGTCTCAAATTTCCCTAAAATTAATTGATAATGGGTTAGCCTTGCATTTGTATGCAAATTAGGTCAAAGTATATTAATTATTAAACAAATAAGATAAATGTCTCAAATGTCCCCAAAAATTCAATAAGGGTTTAGCCTTGCATTTGTATGCAAATTAGGTCAAAACATATTAATTATTCAAAAAATAAGATTTTGTTTAGAAATGTCTCAAATGTCCCTAAAATTAATTGATAAGGGTTTAGCCTTGCATTTGTATGCAAATTAGGTCAAAATATGATAATTATTCAAAAAATTAGATTTTGTCCAAAATGTCTCAAATGTCCCTCCTTTAATTGATAAGGGGTTAGCCTTGCATTTGTATGCAAATTAGGTCAAAATATGATAATTATTCAAAAAATTACACTTTGTCCAAAAATGTCTTAAATGTCCCTAAAATTAATTAATAAGGGGTTAGCCTTGCATTTGTATGCAAATTAGGTCAAAATATATTAATTATTCAACAAATAAAAATGTCTCAAATGTCCCTAAAATTAATTGATAAGGGGTTAGCCTTGCATTTGTATGCAAATTAGGTCAAAGTATATTAATTATTCAAAAAATAAGATAAATGTCTCAAATTTCCCCAAAATTAATTGATAAGGGTTTAGCCTTGCATTTGTATGCAAATTAGGTCAAAATATATTAATTATTCAAAAAATAAGATTTTGTTTAGAAATTTCTCAAATGTCCCTAAAATTAATTGATAAGGGTTTAGCCTTGAATTTGTATGCAAATTAGGTCAAAATGTATTAATTATTCAAAAAACAAGATATTTTAAAAAAATGTCTCAAATGTCCCTAAAATCAACTGATAAGGGTTTAGCCTTGCATTTGTATGCAAATTAGGTCAAAATGTATTAATTATTCAAAAAACAAGATATTTTTTAAAAATGTCTCAAATGTCCCTAAAATCAACTGATAAGGGTTAAGCCTTGCATTTGTATGCAAATAAGGTCAAAGTATATTAATTATTCAAAAAAGAAATTTGTCAAAAAATGTCTCAAATGTCCCTCCAAATTAATTAATAAGGGTTAGCCTTGCATTTGTATGCAAATTAGGTCAAATATATTAATTATTTAACAAATAGGATTTTGTCCAAAAATGTCTCAAATGTCCCTAAAATCAACTGATAAGGGTTTAGCCTTGCATTTGTATGCAAATTAGGTCAAAATGTATTAATTATTCAAAAAACAAGATATTTTAAAAAAATGTCTCAAATGTCCCTAAAATCAACTGATAAGGGTTAAGCCTTGCATTTGTATGCAAATAAGGTCAAAGTATATTAATTATTCAAAAAAGAAATTTGTCAAAAAATGTCTCAAATGTCCCTCCAAATTAATTAATAAGGGTTAGCCTTGCATTTGTATGCAAATTAGGTCAAATATATTAATTATTTAACAAATAGGATTTTGTCCAAAAATGTCTCAAATGTCCCTAAAATTAATTGATAAGGGTTTAGCCTTGCATTTGTATGCAAATTAGGTCAAAATATGATAATTATTCAACAAATAAGATTTTGTCCAAAATGTCTCAAAAGTCCCTCCTTTAATTGATAAGGGGTAAGCCTTGTATTTGTATGCAAATTAGGTCAAAATATATTAATTATTCAACAAATAAAAATGTCTCAAATGTCCCTCAAATTAATTGATAATGGGTTAGCCTTGCATTTGTATGCAAATTAGGTCAAAGTATATTAATTATTCAAAAAATAAGATAAATGTCTCAAATGTCCCCAAAATTAATTGATAAGGGGTTAGCCTTGCATTTGTATGCAAATTAGGTCAAATATATTAATTATTTAACAAATAGGATTTTGTCCAAAAATGTCTCAAATGTCCCTAAAATCAACTGATAAGGGTTTAGCCTTGCATTTGTATGCAAATTAGGTCAAAATGTATTAATTATTCAAAAAACAAGATATTTAAAAAAAATGTCTCAAATGTCCCTAAAATCAACTGATAAGGGTTAAGCCTTGCATTTGTATGCAAATAAGGTCAAAGTATATTAATTATTCAAAAAAGAAATTTGTCAAAAAATGTCTCAAATGTCCCTCCAAATTAATTAATAAGGGTTAGCCTTGCATTTGTATGCAAATTAGGTCAAATATATTAATTATTTAACAAATAGGATTTTGTCCAAAAATGTCTCAAATGTCCCTAAAATTAATTGATAAGGGTTTAGCCTTGCATTTGTATGCAAATTAGGTCAAAATATATTAATTATTCAACAAATAAAAATGTCTCAAATGTCCCTAAAATTAATTGATAAGGGGTTAGCCTTGCATTTGTATGCAAATTAGGTCAAAGTATATTAATTATTCAAAAAATAAGATAAATGTCTCAAATTTCCCCAAAATTAATTGATAAGGGTTTAGCCTTGCATTTGTATGCAAATTAGGTCAAAATATATTAATTATTCAAAAAATAAGATTTTGTTTAGAAATTTCTCAAATGTCCCTAAAATTAATTGATAAGGGTTTAGCCTTGAATTTGTATGCAAATTAGGTCAAAATGTATTAATTATTCAAAAAACAAGATATTTTAAAAAAATGTCTCAAATGTCCCTAAAATCAACTGATAAGGGTTTAGCCTTGCATTTGTATGCAAATTAGGTCAAAATGTATTAATTATTCAAAAAACAAGATATTTTTTAAAAATGTCTCAAATGTCCCTAAAATCAACTGATAAGGGTTAAGCCTTGCATTTGTATGCAAATAAGGTCAAAGTATATTAATTATTCAAAAAAGAAATTTGTCAAAAAATGTCTCAAATGTCCCTCCAAATTAATTAATAAGGGTTAGCCTTGCATTTGTATGCAAATTAGGTCAAATATATTAATTATTTAACAAATAGGATTTTGTCCAAAAATGTCTCAAATGTCCCTAAAATCAACTGATAAGGGTTTAGCCTTGCATTTGTATGCAAATTAGGTCAAAATGTATTAATTATTCAAAAAACAAGATATTTTAAAAAAATGTCTCAAATGTCCCTAAAATCAACTGATAAGGGTTAAGCCTTGCATTTGTATGCAAATAAGGTCAAAGTATATTAATTATTCAAAAAAGAAATTTGTCAAAAAATGTCTCAAATGTCCCTCCAAATTAATTAATAAGGGTTAGCCTTGCATTTGTATGCAAATTAGGTCAAATATATTAATTATTTAACAAATAGGATTTTGTCCAAAAATGTCTCAAATGTCCCTAAAATTAATTGATAAGGGTTTAGCCTTGCATTTGTATGCAAATTAGGTCAAAATATGATAATTATTCAACAAATAAGATTTTGTCCAAAATGTCTCAAAAGTCCCTCCTTTAATTGATAAGGGGTAAGCCTTGTATTTGTATGCAAATTAGGTCAAAATATATTAATTATTCAACAAATAAAAATGTCTCAAATGTCCCTCAAATTAATTGATAATGGGTTAGCCTTGCATTTGTATGCAAATTAGGTCAAAGTATATTAATTATTCAAAAAATAAGATAAATGTCTCAAATGTCCCCAAAATTAATTGATAAGGGGTTAGCCTTGCATTTGTATGCAAATTAGGTCAAAGTATATTAATTATGCAAAAAATGAGATATTGTCCAAAAATGTCTCAAATGTCCCTAAAATTAATTGATAAGGGTTTAGCCTTGCATTCGTATGCAAATTAGGTCAAAATATGATAATTATGCAAACAATATCATTTTTTCCAAACATGTCTTAAAGGGGCAGGAATTTTCGGTATAAATACGAACTTACTAAAGGAATAGTGAGAAAAATCAAAACAGACAAATTTAAAATAATTAAAGAAACAATAGAGATCAATTGTTATAATTACAATCATTAAGCAATGTGCCTTTATTAAATGTCTACATTAAAAAGAGTACTGGCAAATAATAATTTACACAAATTATGTACATCGATTGTAATTGTTTTTTCGGAACGCACTAAATTCATGCAAAAAAAATGCAAAGCTTGAAACGTTTCCTGTGTATAAGCCAAACAAATATTATGTGAGCTTCAACTAGTAATTATTTTAATGTGTACACGTTAGAACAATTTTACCAAAACTGTCGATAGTAGTAAAATTTAAAACAAGGTTAATATGTATGCAGTGAATAACAATAAAACACTAAAGTATTCGTAATGCAAAGTAAATACTGGGATAAACAAGGCTATGTGTACATTTTAGTTTATATATTTACGAAGAAACTCTAAAATTAATCATAAATATTTCTAGATTGTTAATTTATCAATTTATCGCCACAAAATTGAGCTGAAAGTCGAAAATTGCATAACAATGAGTGTAAGCCAAACTTGTAGTGTTCAAATTGTCGTTATTCAGGTCAACCTTAATCCGTAACTACTGCGCTACATTTGTTCTATGTGCATTAACTTTACCACAATTTTAGCTTTACCACTATTTTAGTTTTAAGAATCTGTTTTACCACTGTGAGTTGCTGGTCCATATTTCCATAACTGAACTCAGTATCCCTGATTGTTGTATATCATTTGAAAGCTCTTGTTCTGCAGAATTCAGAAATAAAAGAATCTCAATAAAAAAAATCAGACTTTCGGCTTATTTCGTGATAACAGTTCACAAATAAGGACTGTAATTCTTCCAAATAGGCACTTTGGGAGACAAATTAGCGATAGTTTTGATTCACTTGGGAGACAGTGGCACTTAGGGAGACATTTCAGTGTCTCCCTAAGTGTCTAGCTACCCCACAAAACGATATTTGGGAGTTATTTTTGCTCGGAGAAGACAGATTTGGGTCTAAATAGCATAAATATGAAATTTCGTGGAAAAAGCTCCAGGTAAAAACGGGTTAGGTTACAATAAAGATTGTGCACGACTCTATGGGATTGTCTCCCAAAGTGCCCATTTGGAGGTATAATAATTTCTCCCTACAAGAAATATGTGTGTTTAATGGTCTATTCTGGAACTTATTCTAAAATGCTTTTAATAACCAACATAGAAATTCCCACTACATATCAAGTTTAGTGGCATACAGGAATTTAAATCACAGTATCACAAATCACAAATCATACTTAGTAAAATGAGAGGAAAAAAAGTATATTTTAACCTGTAAACATAATGTACTTACATAGCATTACATCAAAAACTGTTACATTGGCATTTGTTGATACGTTTCTTTCAAAAGGGCGCATTGGCCTACACACTAATTCAACCTACACTATGTTTTTCAAATTACATGTATAAAGAACCATACCGTTCCTAAAAACAACAAAATATCTTGACATCGAACATCGTTTCACAGTATGAAAATAGTTTAAAAAATAGCTGTTAGATACAGAATGTTATTTTAGCCCAAAGTTTATATTTTGGGCGGTGATTCCCCCTCTTTTTTGTAGATTTTTATTCAACTTTTTTCAAATATTTGCTGCTTTTAAATTCAAGTTGTTACACAAGTACAATTACTGCTGATTTCATTTTTCTTGACACACATTTCTTGAGTAATG
The DNA here is from genome assembly GCA_037893245.1 of Crossaster papposus. Lineage (NCBI taxonomy): Eukaryota > Metazoa > Echinodermata > Asteroidea > Velatida > Solasteridae > Crossaster > Crossaster papposus. The sequence goes on along the minus strand of JBAIAA010000195.1, from coordinate 4,106,293 downwards.
AATAAACATGTTATACCTCGGTAGCTGATTGGTAGACATGGAGGTTGCTAAGGCTACTCTATGAATATTCATAAGGACAATGCTGACTACATTAACAGTAGTATTAAAGGGATTATACACCATTTGCGTTTGCCGTAATATTAATAAATTGATAGGTTTGGGGATTCATATTTTCTAGTAAATATTGTGACGCCGACCTGTTTAATGTTTTGTGTTTAGGTAAAGACCCAGTGGTCACTGAATCCTGCAAACGATGCAGCGTCTATGGGGGAACCCTGCATCCTGCAATCGATGCAGCGTCTATGGGGGAACCCTGCATCCTGCAATCGATGCAGCGTCTATGGGGGAACCCTGCATCCTGCAATCGATGCAGCGTCTATGGGGGAACCCTGCATCCTGCAATCGATGCAGCGTCTATGGGGGCACCCTGCCTATCACTTTTTGTTGGCATAATTGTGAGCTGGATTGGAACTCGCAGTAAAATCAAATAATCGGTATTTGGTCAAATTGAAAAATGGAAAACCGGATTTTGAAACATTTGATTTCTCCCACCACTAAAACAAACATCAAAATTGTAAAATGTTGACCCTTTCATTTTGTTGAGCGCCACATCTTGAACATTCTAACCCCAAAACTCCCCCCCCCCCCCCCCCCCGATTCAATATTGTTTAAAGATAAGCTCTTTAACTACAAACTTTTGCAAATTACAGGCTAAAATACAAACTGTGGAATTTAAAAATTGAGAAATGTCTTCACCAATTATTTATAAACATCTTGATCTTTTATGAACTGCTGAATAAATCTAGAAAATATTTACATCTTGAGAGAAATAATTCCTTAACTGATTAATTAACAAAAGTATATCTACAGATATATGCGTTGATGGTGGTACGTGTACAAAAAAACAAAACCACAAAACAAAAGCAACAAAAACACCCAAAAAGACGAGTAACAAATTAAACTATTACCAAATAACAGGGGAGGTCCAAGTTACTATGTACAGCACATTGCAATTAAATGCTAATACTTCTTTTCCAATTTCACACGCAAATTGTCCCACATTTGTGAAAAGGTGTGAACAAGTTTGACAAATGTTTTTCACATTTTGTGAAATGAAAATGAATTCCCTAGTTTCAAGTAAACTTTTAGTGTTACCGCACTGTGTATTATGTATATTGTTATTCACATGTTACCGATTAGTTAACATGTTAACGATTGTTAACGAGATGTTAACGGCAATGTTAATGATTTTGCATTGGAACCTCCCATTTGGTTACGGTGGGTAAACGATAAAATTAATACAAATCTTTGTACACAGTTTACAGCAAGCGGGAATTCATTCAAATTCTATCCCAGTAGTTTGAGGCTTTTTGTAAGGTAGAAAATGGGATTATGTCTCTTGCTAAGAATGTTACGAGCTGAAATTGTGACCTGTTATTTTGCAAGGGCAGGGTCAGGGGGTCAGGGGTCAGGTTGTAGGAGGATATGGGTGGGGTGGGTGACAATGAGGCAATGGTGGCCCACAGGATATGGACTGAGTAAGGGCAAGGATGGGGTAGAGGGTAGAGGGTAGAGGGTAGAGGGTACAGACAGGGGAGGGTATGGCATCAGGATAATGTTCGGGTGAAAGGGGGATGGTATGTGGGTGAAAGGGGAAATTGGATGAATTAAGGGTACGGACGAGGGTATAGAAGTCTTATGTCAGATGTAAATTCAACCCCTAATGTTCTGGACTGACTCACATGTAAGACACTTGTGATTTTTGGTAGGTGCACTGTCTGCTATTTAACACTAAAAAAAAAAAGTTAAATAAATGTATCACTTTTACTTAACCCAATCCTTTTGAAAGCTAGACTAATTTCAATATATTCATGTACATACTTAATTTTTATACAAGGCTATTCATATATATGCAAAAATTAAATGGAACACAAAGGCTAGTCCACTGTAACATAGGGGTGTTATCATTCAATGTTCATTTGCGACACTGATCATTGACAACATAACCATGTCACCTCATCGTGTCCATTTACACGTAAACCCCCTATTTTACCCAATAGTCCGACCCCAACAAAAAATAACGTAGATCTTTACCCCTTTGCTGACCACTTTATGCTTTATGGTGAGTAAACTGGACATTGAGAAGGAAAGTGTTTAATTTGTTTTAAAAAGTTGTACATGTACATTTTTATTATGTGCACTGATAACGCAGAGGCAAGATTGGAAAACCTTTGGTTGGAATGAAAAGAAAGGTAAACAATATTAGAAACGTGATATGTCCCTTATACAGGTGTGTCAAAGTATCACTTATAACGTTTGTTTTTAACCAGTTCGCGCCGGATGACGTATATAAACGCAAATATTTCCAAAAATTCAAAACGGATGACGCATAAACACGCCAAGTTCAAGTTCGGAAATGTATGTCAGCAGCGCGCAAGGCCGGAAATGCGTGGGTGTGCTTCCCGGCACTATCAGCCTGAACACGCTTCGGATCGAGTTTCGTTAAAAATAATCCCGCCCGTCGGCTCGGCGATGTTAAAATAATCCCGGCGCGAACTGGTTAAACGTAAAAACAAGCCAAATGGTAAAAACAAGCCAAATGATAAATTCACGTTTTTTGATCCAACAAAAAGGTTTTCACATCTTTAGGGTTCAGGCCTCGCATTGTAAGTGATTAATTAAAAAAAAAAAGTCTAAAACAATGTACCACCCCTTTTCGAGTTGACAGCTGCAACATGGTCTTTCCCGGTTTCTTAACAAACACATGGACCTGTACACTTTGTGGTGGGGGTGTTAGACAAGGATGGATGCATACTGCGTAGGTTCCTCCGCTGGGTAGTGGATCTTGCCGTGCCCGTTTGTCGCCCCCTGTTGGTTCTGGAACTCCAGGTCTGCGTAGTTATCTACACGGGCTTGGCCTCTATCTTGCTGTAATGGGGGTAAAATGACGAGGGACAAAAGGACAAATTACGTCATTAATTCAAATCTTGCTACTAGTACAGTAATGTCAATTTCATCCGGGAAATCAATTGACACGCTTTCATCAAACCAATTTGGTAATTTTATCATCATTTTCAACGTTTGGTCACCCTATTTAAGCTCCTGATCAAGATTTTTCGCCATTACAGATCAAATTCTACTAAGCTGTTGCTGAAAGACAGCATTCGGAGATCGATGTCGTCTTGCAATACTCAATTTACTAGATGTTAAATAAATTAGTCTGATGGGAATGGGAGTGGGAAAAATAATTTCATTTCAAAATTTACATTCCCATTTTCAATTTCGCCCGAAAGTTTTCGAACCTGTGTGAAAGGTGTGAACGAATTTTTCCGGTATTGTGAAAAGGTGTGAAAATATTTTCCCATTTCCTGGGAAGAGGGTAATTGTAATTGAGCTATGATGAGCTGGCTACAAACACCGATTAAATAATCGTCAATCGAGAGCTATCAAAGTTGAATCTCTGGACTCAGATGGTTTGAAACTAAGCTTGCTCTTAATCTGCCCAAATCTCCCCTAATAAAACACCTGGGTCAACATAATTCACAGAGCGAACACTGCTGGGGATGGTTTTATGCACTTAAAAACGAAGAATCTAGAAGGGGGGGGAAGGGGGAGGGGAAGGGGGAGGGGGGAAGGGGGAGGGGAGTCCCAGGTTCGGGATGCTAAACTCAAATGTGTACAACTCAGATTGTTCGGGGATGGAAGGGCAGAACCATGATAAAAGTAAAAGTTCCTACAAAAAAAATTGGCTACAAAATTCAAATTTAGCAACTGGTTAGTACACAATGCACCGTCCAACACACAACAACATTCAATGTAAATCCACCAAATAATGACCAAGCATTCACTGCATGCCACAACACAACAAAACAGACATTTGGGTAAAGGGAAGTTGCCACAATGAAACATCTACAAAATACTGTTAAAACAATTCACAACCATTTTTCTAGTAATCATTTTTGGTTTAACCCCGTGACGCCAGGAAGCGGCTATGGATACAGCCCGCTTATTTGTCCGGAATTATGTCATTTGTGCTACGCCGAGTATGTCACAGCTGCACACTCAGGTCCATTGTGCAGTGCAGCTGCTGGACAAAGGCAGCCTTGCGTATAATCCAGTGAGTGAGGAATTAATACCGGCCGTCAAGGGATTAATAAACCGGAAAACTGAGTTGGTGTATTATGGGTAAAGTCTGAAGTTTTCTGCTTTATAAATGCTAAATTCTGCTTTCTTCTGCTTTATAATTCAAAAAATCCGTTTTCTTCTGCTTTCTTGAATTAGGCTTCCTCCATCCAGATTTCATATCGCCCCTCAAAATTTCCTGCTGCGTTTTGGTATCGGAGGCATTGTGATAAATCCACAAAATAAAAATCCAAGTGCGAGCGAGAAGGAAAATAATATAGACAGTCCAGCGGTACAAATATTAACCGATAGTGGCGATACACGAACAGTATACTACACGTACGGCGGCCGGCCGGCAGGGCACAAGCTAGCACTGCGTGCAATGTATGCACAATCACTGCATGCAATGTATGTTTATAATGCTGTGGTCATGTTGTACATGTAGGCAGTGACCGCACACTTAGTACTGCTAGCTACACAGCTACAAGCGGTCGACATGGTAACGGTGAATGAATGCACATACTCCACACAGCAGTGGAATAATACCGCGAATGGGCTGCACGTGACAAACACCGACTACGATGCTAGTTACTATGCAGTGGTAGTTAGTACAACAACAAGTCTAGTCTTGTTTGCAAGACGATCTTCGCGATGCGGGGCGCCCTCTAACGTACGCCGTAGACCACGCGCGAATAACCTTCGATGTTGTCGAAGGTCATTGCGTGTTAAAGGACGCCCGCATCGGCGGCCTACGTGCGCTGCATATACCGCGATTAAGATCGTCTTGCAAACAAGACTACAACAAGCCTTGCTCGATCGATCGTGAACGTATAAACAACAATCAGTTGTCACTGTTTCAACTTTCGGCTTTTACGCGATCATTTTCACATATTGGATGATATTGTAGAGGGTAAATATGATTTATTACGATGTATTTTGAAGGATTTCATTCTTCTTATTTATCAAAATCACTCGGATTGCTCATTATCCGGTCATTTTGATAGTTTTTCCTGGTTCATTTTTCAAACTTTCTTCAAAACCGCGTTTTCCGCTTTCTTGGGCCGATTTTGCCGATTCCGCGATTTTCGCGGAAAATCCGCATCGCGGAAAACTTCGGACTTTAATTATGGGCGACCACCAACGTCGCTGTATTGCGATATCACGCGGCTGGAATCCCTTACTCGATACCTACCTGGGGGTCACTATTGTACGAGTCCATCGGGTATGCTTGGTGGTCGTTAGCAGTAGAGGGCGCTGCTGCTGCCCTCTGGTTCAGCGCTTCATTCTCAGGCGATTTCTTCTCGGGAGATTTCTTCTCGGGAGATTTCTTGTCGGGTTTGCCCGTATTGCTTCGCGCCACGCGGGGCTTTTTCGGCTCGTCGTCATACTTGTGGACGCTCTGTCGCACCTCGGCCTGGTTGCGTATCATGTCTGCGTTAGAGACCGAGGGTTGCTTCTTGGGCGAGGAACTACTACAAGGTGGGGGGTAGGGACAACGTAAAAAGGATGGTAGTAGGTGGTTGCGGCAAATAAACCAAACAGGAAAAAAAGGAAAAGAAAACAAATAAAGCAGGGACAAAAAAAGGGAATGTGGCTTATAAAAAGGTTTCCTGTTTATACTTTGTTGGAAGCATTTTGAATTGATTTTTACACTTTTTTACAAAGTGGAAAACCGTTTTCACATTTTTTTCACAAAGATATTTGGCGGTAGAAAAAAGAATGAAGAGAAACATATGCAGTGTGACCTTACACCACAAACACAATTTTACAAGCAAGTGGCCAAAACGGGAAAAATTAAAAGCATGCCACATACACCTTTTATGAACTGAAAAAGTTATTTCTGCCCAAAAGCAACAACATACATTCAAAAATAAATACATACACATTTCTGGTCGGTTACGGTTTACATGATTGTTGCACACCGTGACAAAGAAAAAAAATACCACCCATGTGCAGAACACGCCTCTTTTCCATTAATATTTTCCCACAACCAAAAAGGAGGATAAAATTTAATCCTCGTCAAACGAGAACAATTTTACTCACCTGTTAGAAGTTTTATTTGACTCGAAGCAGAATTTTTCTAAAGAAAACAAAAAAAACATTAAATAGCAATTTTTTTATTTTGTTCTTCTAAATGCCATCTTAAATTGTGAGTTTATGAACTATGAAGATCCACTAGTCTAGAACGGACACGTCTAACGCATTGTCGCCGACCTTTGACCCTAATGCAATGACACTACCCTGTCCGTAGTAAAGAAAACGTTGTTACACAGCAAAAACAAATGGTGCACAAATAGCACAACTTGGGCAACAAATTAGGGCAGAAGAGGACTTGCACTATTGCGAATAAAGGTTTCATGAAATCCGCTGCTGGTCTCGAAGCCTACATGTTGTAAAAGACTGAATATGTGTACATGGTGAATAATCTGAAGACATAACTCACTTTGATTGTAACAGAAAATAAGTCCGCAAGACAGCACCAGTACACCAATCAGGGGCACGGCGGCGATGACCACAATGACGGCTGGAGATAAGCCTTGTGCTAACAAATGAAAGAAACGAAGGAAACAAAATAAACGTAGGAAAATTACTTCAAAAGAAAGTCATTTCAAAATGACATTTGGTCGGGTGCCCGGTTGAAGGTCGTTACACAGAGGCAGTCAACACCAGTGCACAAACACCCCAGTCTATCACTAATATGAGGTACATGTAGTCCCCATTGAACAATGCCAGAGATGGATCCTGCTGCGTTGGGTGACCGCAGACTCTGAGGCAGTTTAGCCTTGAGATTTCTGACCCGATGAATTTGGCTGCAATGTGCAGCGTTGTCACTTTGACAAATGATGCATGTTGCTGGGTCTGGCTGGGTATCTAGCCAGAATACCCTGGAGGGTTAGGATATATTAAGTAAAACAAAACTTTATGTAGATACACAAATGTTTGAGAAACTATTTAATATGATCGAGATGAAACTACAATTGTATTACCGGTGCTATGACTGTTGTTTTTAATGGTGAGGTTGTAATGGGGAAAGTTAATTTCTGAACAAACATGTTAATGAAACCTGTAAAAGAAAACATTAATGAAAAAGACTTGAATTACATTAATAATAATAATAATAATAATTGGGGAGGCTAATCATCCTATATTGTCGATATTTGCAATTAGTGTATCCAACCTTTAACGAGAGTCACCTGTAGTTATTTCCAGGGCATATTTATCTGTCGCCTATTAATCTTTTGGGTCTAAGGGGTATTGTAGTGGGTTAGGGGGACAGCCCTAACACCCCATAATACAAATGCGGTTAGCTGGTTTTAAACAAGTATGTTTAAAACGGCTCATAGACCTCACTAGCCTTTTACCCAGTGTATTGATCAACCCCTGATCAGTATTTTAGTAAATACCATGCAAGTACAATTAAATGTAACACATTGTTATACAATGCAAGTACAATGTAACACATTGTTATACAATGCAAGTACAATGTAACACATTGTTATACAATGCAAGTACAATGTAACACATTGTTATACAATGCAAGTACAATGTAACACATTGTTATACAATGCAAGTACAATGTAACACATTGTTATACAATGCAAGTACAATGTAACACATTGTTATACAATGCAAGTACAATGTAACACATTGTTATACAATGCAAGTACAATGTAACACATTGTTATACAATGCAAGTACAATGTAACACATTGCTATACAATGCAAGTACAGTGTAACACATTGCTATACAATGCAAGTACAGTGTAACACATTGCTATACAATGCAAGTACAGTGTAACACATTGTTATACAATGCAAGTACAGTGTAACACATTGTTATACAATGCAAGTACAATGTAACACATTGTTATACAATGCAAGTACAATGTAACACATTGTTATACAATGCAAGTACAATGTAACACATTGTTATACAATGCAAGTACAATGTAACACATTGTTATACAATGCAAGTACAATGTAACACATTGTTATACAATGCAAGTACAATGTAACACATTGTTATACAATGCAGGTACAATGTAACACATTGCTATACAATGCAAGTACAATGTAACACATTGCTATACAATGCAGGTACAATGTAACACATTGTTATACAATGCAAGTACAATGTAACACATTGCTATACAATGTAAGTACAATGTAACACATTGTTATACAATGCAAGTACAATGTAACACATTGCTATACAATGTAAGTACAATGTAACACATTGTTATACAATGCAAGTACAATGTAACACATTGCTATACAATGTAAGTACAATGTAACACATTGTTATACAATGCAAGTACAATGTAACACATTGCTATACAATGTAAGTACAATGTAACACATTGTTATACAATGTAAGTACAATGTAACACATTGTTATACAATGCAATGTAAGTACAATGTAACACATTGTTATACAATGTAAGTACAATGTAACACATTGTTATCCAGCCATCAGTGAGTTAATACTGTACAGGCAGCCACACTCAAACCATAAGTACATTTGGAGTTTGGTAGGGAAGGCTACTGTTTATGATAATCATTAGTAGGATGCAATAACATGCCACACATCAATATGCAGGGGGCACATGAATGGCAAAGAATGCAGCATTATCATCCTCTGTACATTGTACCTTTGCCTGGCTGTGAATTATTGGGTTTTAAGCCGAAAGGGCAAAGGGGTATGTGATGGAGGATTAGAGGTATGGGATGGAGGATTAGAGGTATGGAATGGAGGATTAACACATGGAGTTTTTTGCCGATAACCCGTTTTTACTGAGCAGGACTTGTTTGTGCTTTTCAGCTAATTGTTGTGCTTATCAGCTCCATGAGATTGGCCTCTGGTCTATATGAATCGAGATACATGTACAAGTAGCCAAGGGGCCACTCAAAACAGTCAATGTTTTTTAATCTGTTGTATAAACATTCATCATCATGGGTAAAATACTGTACAGGTAATCCTATCTTTATTAACCAGTTCGCGCCGGAGGATGTTTTCTTTTTGATTAACCAGTTCGAGCCGGATGACGTATATAAACGCAAAGTTTTCTCCAGATTCAAAACAGATGGCGCATAAACACGCCACGAGCAAGGCCGGAAATGTCTGTCAGCAGCGAGCAAGGCCGGAAATGCGTTAAAAAATCGGATCGTTAAAAATAATCCCGCACCTTGGCTCAGTGATGTTAAAATAATCCCGGTGCGAACTGGTTATTGGGGAAGAAGTTGAAAAGAAACGCGCATTGGAATGCAGGCGCGTATTTCAGGCAAGTTCTGTTTTGCTTTTTAAAATATTTTTTTTATGAAAAGTAAATTTCGATTTAACATTATTTACCTTGACGCACCCACCCCAAAATTTTGAAGAATTTTAAAACATTGAACATTTTAAATGGCCTATTGATGAGATGAAATGAATGATGAAATAAAACAGAAAGAAAATAAAACATGTAACGTTTAACAGTAGAACCACATTCCCTCCCAAACCCCAAATATAACAGAGGTGGTGCACATACCCTCAGGTTTCGTTGTACTATCAGTTGGTTTGGTTGGTGCTGGTGTCGTGGGTTCAACATAGCCTAAAGACACAAGGACAATCACACAAACACAAAATGGGAGGTGGGAGGGAAAAACAGAAGCAAAGCAAATGGTTATTAAAAAAAAATCATTTAAGCATGCAGAAAAGCTGAGTGATTAGACATTTTGAGTTCAGCAAATTAAAACAAAACACAATAGTCCTGAAAACCATTGTCACCCTGGGCAAATATAAGGGTTGACGTAGGGTTGGAAACATGCGACGTTTTACACTTTGACAAATTGCAACTCCCCGCCTACCCAAATAATGATTCAACCCAAATTGAAACTCTCGCTCTGGGTTCAAAATAAGTCCTTCTCACGCAAGACAAATCTTAGGGTTAAAAACTTGCGGCGTTTCACAAATGTTCAACCCAATTTTGACGCCACCTCTCTTTTATAAACATTTATCTGAACATTTTAAGAGCTTTATCAAACTATCAAAGATTATACCACTTTTCACAAAATTACACCGGTATCTTTTTAAATTCTGTTTTAGCACGTTTAGAGTTTACCTGCCGTTTTAATGCAGGATTTATAATATTTTGAAAAATAAATAAAATATATTTGTCCCCCCCCCCCCCACGCAGTGTTTGAGCAAGTTGTATTTTGTTTATATCAAAGAACATAGTAAATGCCACCATGGGGGTGGGGGGTGGGGGTACACAATGTAGCACTGGGTTTTAAGTCTTCACCTAAAGAACCTTGACAAAAGAGTGAAAAACCTGACATATTCCCATGACCTTAGTGTACAGGTTTGGTTCAGTTGAGTGAATACCCAAGGTCTGTAGTGATGTACAGTTTGGGCCCCAAACATTAACACACATACAAATACAGTACATGATGCATGGCATAACATACCAGACAAATTTACAGCTGTACATGTACCAGTGTATATCATGTTTTGGTACCTAAAACTAAGCAAGCAAACACAAAAATTCATGAACCAAAACAAACGAAACATACAACAGACATGCAGATGTAGCAACATGCACATTTCTGTTTGACATAATTTTGTCACTGTTTTGACTGTGATAATTCTACATTGTGAATCAATTTCTAGTGTATGAGGCCTACAGTATGTCTGTAATTTATAAAATTCACAAGTTTTTAAAAACGTACAACTATCGACTGTGCTATTTGGGTTCAACCATGCTTGAACTTTAAACCTAGGAACAAATAATTATGTAGTCTTTTCTGTTTAACGGGAATGCATTTGTTGATTTTGATAGCGATAAAAGGAAAGAGATTTGGAAATTTTCCAAAGTCCACGTTTGGTACCAGTATGCATAAGTATTGTACAAGCATTACTCAGTGCAAGAATTTATTAAACAGTCTACTTCCTTGAACAAGACAACAATGGGTCTTTACAAACACGACCGAACCGTCTATTATAATTGGAATAAAAACAGCAAATGAACTGTACAGTCAAGCATTGTTGTCAACAAGCACGCACTGTAGTGAATAACCAAGTTGTTTTCATTTATTTGTCCTTCAACCGGCATGTTATTCACATTGCCGCTCGATAGAATTGTAGAATTACGCAGGTTAAAGATAAATATAGGTGCGCGCATACATGTACATTTACATGTATGTACGTGCACCCGGTACTCGAGGGAAAACAATTATAAATTTATACTAATTTGTACTATACTTTTGGCTAGTATGTATCTATGGCAACTTCCAGCATTTAATATGTCAATGTAAAACATGTAGCCACTTTAAAACCATAAACACTACCAACATGACTCATGAACTGACACAGAATAGGAGACACACCTAAACTCATAATGGTAACCTTAGTAACTGCTATCTCCATTGCACTGTGTACATGTACTGTAGTTGTGAATTACATGGCCACATTATGCACAGGCAAGGCACAAGTAGACCTGCATAAATGTACTCTGGGTACAGAGATTGTCTGTAGTAGGCTGTATCAGTCAGGATGTACATGTAAATGTACTGTACATTGCAGGACAATGCAATCTATTGTCTAATGTTCAACGTACTGCGAATATATCCCTTTGTCTTCGTGTAAAGGAAACATTCGATAGTAACAAACAAATTGTTCTCACTTCCAGAAGAAAAACAATGAACCCACAATTTTGATTTTGGACCTCTCAGGTGTTCCCATTATTTTTCTATTGATAACCCAAACCCCATTTTTTTTTTCTCTAAAGCTCTTTGTGCTACTCGTATTACTCAATATCATCTACATGTACATGTGTACATGTACTCGAGTACTCGTCCAGGCGTGAGTATAGCAGGTACTCGTGAGTAGCAAGTCATTTTTACAATGTTGACTAGGAAAAAAAGTAACTACATGCACCTTGCGGTTTCAAGTTGCCTTTTGTCTAAATGTTATCAATAAAGCTACATGTAGCTATGTAGCAATCAAGGAATCCTTTGATCCACCTCACTCTCCCCATGATTTGGCACTCCCATTATCAGGGACATTTTGGTAAATCTCTCACTTTTTCTCGTATGATAATTATGGTAGACAATAACCTTTCTTTCAATTTCATTTGTAAATTCTCAATTCTCTACATATACACAATATACATGTACCATAAAATGTACTGGAACATCCATTGATACATGTCTAAACAAACAACCAATAGTATCAATGGCCCTTTTGTTTTATTAACCAGAAACTGTACATCAAGTATGTGTACATTTGAGAACAAAACACTTTGTGGTACATTGTGTATGTGTACATTGTATATAAATAACAGAGGGTCAGGTACATACTACAAACACTGCTACAAGTAACAATCAGGACTGTAGATAAGCTGAATCATAAATGTACTGAATCATCTGGGAAGGCTAAGGGAAATCCCCTGCCCAGTCATTATGACTAATTACTGGGTGGGACCACATACAGTACATGTACATGTGTACAGATTTTGGTGGGACAGCAATTTAACCAGTTCGCACCAGGATTATTTTGACATTGACCAACCACAAGATTAACAAATAGAATGCATCAGGATTCAGGATAATACCAGGAAATCAACAAACAATTATTTGTCAGCCAAGTCCAGTGACTCATGTTTTTTACTCCCACTAATGATGATTTATATGGAAAGTAAATACCTACTGACTGCATGCATGAGCGCCCTTCCAATTGAATTCAGGTTAAATTCCATGCAAATTTTGCTTAACAATGTACATGTACACTCATGCACAATACATGCACTTGTAGGAGGTATACAACAAAACCATAAAAGGTCTGTACAGTGACTAGATGCTTTTGTCTTCTTGTCCTTTCAAAGTAGGAAATTATGTTATCAAACAAAAATATTTTACAGGATACGAGTGTTATGACTAGTTCTTAAAGGAAACTGCTTTTGGTAGCACACCCGGACTCCTGTGTAATTTTGGTTTAATATTCAAGTGTAAAAATATTTTTTAAACATAAAAGCTTCAACATTTTAAGGCACATTTAGTGGATTTCATTAACATTTTGTACAAAACAGCGCTAGATTTCAGAATTATTCTACCTGAATATCTAATCTTCATTACTATGTCATTGAACGGTGAACTAAAAAAACACACCAAAATGCTTGAATTTGGAAATGGGAAAAATGCTTCAAGTCTAGTCCCACATGTGCATAATGTATAAAATCTGGAACAAAATTGCTTCAATTCTCAATGGAGTTAACCAACCTTGTTTCTGTCAAATTGAATTGACCTTAAAAACCCAATTTGGCCCACAGTGCAGTAATTCAGGTCCTTGAAGAGGAATTTCAGTTGAGAAATGTGAGGAGTTCTTTATTGATACTGTCAGCTGGCTAGGTGTGGATTGTATAATGAGGACCCCAAGGGCTTGGTATGTAAACCACTTGTGGATTGGGGGAGTGGTGATGCAGGTATTCACAGGTCTTCATATCGAGTAGTAGTACATTTACAATTGTAGCTCCAAAAAATATAATTTCTCAAACAAAATAAAACAATATCAAAAATGGTATTGGTATGTTGAACTTTATTTATTGAAGCACGCATTAATTTTATCAAGAAAAGTGGAATTTCGTATCAATTTTAAATTGCCAGCTGGCAAACGTTGGAAAAACTTGACTAGTTTCAAAGACTGTTCTCAATTTATTAATATATTTACTATAAATATGTATGTATAAACCCCACCCATCCATTTTCGAAAATTACCTGTATAGTAATTTATAAGCAAATGGTGTAGGCATAGATACATGTACGTTATTTTTGAAGTATGTTTGTGTACATACATGTACGTACAGTATTACATGCATGTACTTTGCCAGCACATGGTGTGCATGACACATACTGTACACGTGTACACAAGCTTAAAACTTTTCTATTGAAAAGGGGTTTAAAAATTTGATGAAAAGTCAGAACCATAGTCTGATTTTCAGACAGTCGAATAATCTCTTGCCTGACACGTATGTATACGTTATAGCATGGAGGTACATGGTTATAGTATGGTGAAATTACAGTCCGATAGTGATAGCTTTGCTGGTACATAAACATGTTGCATTGCATGCATGCTATAGCTACATGTACATGTACACGTTTGCTCAAGCCCTTAAGGATGTTTATCAAGCAATGACCTTTTATTTTTATTTTTAACTAACTCATTTCATGCTGAAAGCTCCCTGCCTGTCATATCACTGGTATGCCAAGTATGCAAGTATTATAACAAGCCTAGTCTTAACCTGACATTGCTGGTTGATAACGTTGTAACGTTTTGAGTGGTCACCCCGTTATTTGTGTTTATTCACGGCATTCTCTTTTATCAAGAGGAAGTGAATGACACAATACTATTATTTTCTCGCGTTTCTAAGTATACCAGGAAATAATTGTCTTACAGTAGGAATTTGAGCAATTTTTAGCAGGTGCTAAGGTTGCGTAATAAGGAAATGGCCGGTTTGAAAGGTACATGTGGCTGTTTCGAATATATAGAATATTTGAATATCAATCGAATTGTTAAATAGCATTTTGCCGGTTAAAATATTTGTTTAAAATTTGTATTCTGTAAACGAGCCGAAAAGCACATTTTCTTTTTGCGATCAGATTTTTTCAAAAATGCAGGAAAAGTTACAATTTAATCCAGTTATTTTACAATGTATATTACATCAAAATTTGAGTGTGTAATATTTTTAAATCATGTAAAATATTTGTGTAACAAAAATATCTCCAAACTACCAGTACATGTACATGTACGTACAATACATACTGGTACATGTGTACTGATATTATACTTTATGTACATATATTTTGCATCTTGTTAAGTGCGCTCTCTGGATCAGATACCAGTAAATGTAGTTGTTAATCAGGCAATTGATATGGAAAGCCACCTGCTGTTTGCCTCCACCTGTGCATGTATGCAGTGGTGTCCATTATTTTATAAAGTCCATACTCATTATGTACAAGAATAGCAAGAGTTTACCCAGTAACGTAGGTTCAGAGGGCCTTCTCCACAACTACATGTACACTGTAGATACCGCTACATGTACACGCATGCGTGTTTGTTTATGGTGTAAATCGAGGAGTTTCCTTTGTTCCTCTCGAAAATTTTCTTTGTTTGTACTCTAACTTTTTCCGACGGCTCTCATTGGTTTTGTACACGAATCTCAATCGAGGACGTCCTCGATTCTAACCCTAACCCAAATTTACCTTCGTGTCGCCAGGTATGTGTCCTCAATTTACACCATAAACAAACGCATGTATACATACATACATGTATACATACATGTAGAAAAAGGGCACTTGGTACAGAAATCCGTCCCAAATTGCAAAAACGCGCCCTGACCGCAAAATTACGCCCTGACCGCTAAAATTCGCCCTAACTGCAAAAAACACGCCCTAACCGCAAACCCTCCCTTCCCCTAATGCGCCATTCCTGATCTGGGTCCAGTTCAATCTCAAAATTGAACGAAATTATCCTTGACCCACAAGCTACCAGTATATACCAACCAAATTTGAGAAACATTCTTACAGTAGTTTTTCCGTAATCCTGATACACAAACAGACAGACAGACAAATGGTGACAAAAGCACTACTGGCGGAGATAATAATAATTTTGAATGGTTCTTTTTGAAGCAGAAACGTCCCAGTGTGGTCAACTTTAGGAAAACAAAATTTAAAAATCTCAAAGAGCAAAGCTGTCGGATGCTTTGTAGATGAGAAATGTTGCAAACAACTGAATGGGAGGGACATACCGGTCGTTGGCATTTCTGTTGTACTTTCATCAGGGATAACTGCAAGAAGTTAAATATATTTTTGTTTCTTCTTTTAATGAACAGGGTATGAAGTGTGAACCTAAATTGACAATCATCACCAACTTTATTATCTTGGCATTAAGGTCATACTGTGCATGTACAGTACAGTTAGAAGTCAGAATTATAATGGAAAATTCTTTACTCATTTTTTTACAATTTTTCTCAAGTGGGAACTTGATATTCACACCTTTTCACAAAGTGGAAAACAGTTTTCACACTTTCTCACATGTATACCGGTATAAATTTGTATGTGTGTGTACTTGAATTTTCATTGAGTTATTGAGTGGTAAAACTAGATGGGGTGTGTGGCCTAGTGATTAGAGTTTGTTACTCAATATCAGAGGTTCAGAGGTTCGAATCCAGCTGCTGGCCATATGTTGTGTCTTTGGGCAAGCCACTTCACTCCACTTGCCTCTCTCCACCCAGGAGTATAAATGAGTACCGGCATTAGCTGGGGAGTAACCTGCGATGGACTAGCATCCCATCCAGGGGGAATAGAAATATTCTGTTGTTTCATGCTTCTAAGCCATAGGGCCTACCAGGCCAGTGATTAACTCCAGTCACGCAAGGAATTAGGGTAATTATTTAGAGAAAAAAAACCAGTCGTTATTTTCGGACTTAAAAACGTACCTGGGCATATTTGTCCAGGGACCGTCCCTGTTCCTGTTCCGATCGTGTTGGTGGCATTGCAACTAATGTAATTGCAGACCTCTGGTACGAAGTCTTGAAATCCTCCGCTGTTTGTGAACGTCTTGATAATGTCAGTACCGTTCAGAATGATCTGGTGGGACGTGGCTAGTGGGTTGGCATCTGAGGAACAGATTATCCGACCACTGACGTAAACCACTGCGACAATTGGTGCGTCTGCACGGTGCAACAAAATAAGGACATTTGTCAAAAGGTCACACGTACTATTTGTTTTAAGTTTCCTTCATCTTCAAACTGCATGAGTTTGGGGCGACTGCATTGCAATAAAGAAAGCTTGCCAAAATCACTACTGCATAATCAATTTCAAGAAAAACATTATAACAAACCAATTAAAAGTGCTTAATGAACCAATGTATATTTTTCAGTGTTTACCTACAGTATACATGTACATGTATATAATCAAACTCAACATTTACACTCATCAGGATATGTGCTCTACATAACCAAAACCAAAACACTGGGAGAACAATAGATCCTTTCAGTCTTCGAGGGTTCATATTTGGGTGTTAGACTCAACACTAAGTCTATGGGGTTAGGTTATAGTACAGGAACAAAGGGAAACACAATAGTCAATCCACAGTCGTTATGTAGAACACGACAATATTATATATGTACATGTATGTGATGCAACACAAAGATGTATGTGGTACATGTACTTTTGTAAAATGTGTACATGTATGTTTTTTTCGATGCCTATTTATGTGTCTTTCTGATCTAAATGAATAGTTCTAATGGGTGACATTATGGAATACCTATTTTCTAGAACTACCACTACTAGCCCAATTCAGTAATGCTTACATTGTACACTGAGAGTGAACCCTCCTGATTTTGCCGTAGCAACCATCTGTCCTGTAGTTCGGCATTCTAGACGAAGCTCATTATCTTGTATTGTTGGAGTGAGTGTCAAGATGCCCGATGTACTGGACGTGTTATCACCATTATCAGTGGGTGCATCTTGAGAGATGCCCGCTGTGATTTTCACGTCGTTTTTGTACCATTCCAGATCGACAGCTGGTCTGAAGCCGTTAGCTGTACACCTCAACATACTTCGATCTCCTGCCGTCAGTTTGATAGGATTCCCTGGTGAACCACCTTCAAGTGTCAGGGTAGGTTCGTTACCTTCAACTGGAAATGAAACAAGATACATTACTAAAATAGTAAGTAACCCTAACTGATATTTCAAAAGCAACTTTTTGGAATCTCCATGTAAATGCACACAAAAAAGAATCATGACACATAGGGTACAGTAATAGTGGGTACATTCGAGGGGGGGGGGGGGGGGGGGGGGGATAATTCAACCAGTCAATATTATTAAAAAACCTTGGGTTCGACAGGGTTGATTATTTGCTAGTATAAGGAAAGGTAGTCCATGGCTATGTGATCAGTAAATTCAGTTAAGATCTATATCTCTGGGTTTGACTTATTGGGACTGCTGGTTTGCCTCATAAATCTCAAGTTGAATTCAACCCTTTACTATCTGTTTACCAGTAAAGGGGGGGGGGGGGTTAATTCGATCAGAAGCAGAATTTGACGTACTACGCAAAAAAAAAACCAAGTCCGTTATGGTTGACCTCGTCTACAAACATAGTTAATACCTGATCATGTGATAAGTAATTGCAGTTCAACCAATCTCATTTACACAAGGCAGTCCCAATTTTACTTATGTGGTCGAATACCCATGCTTTTACCTTACATGTACATAGAAAAGAATGTTGCAATCTGATACTTTTTTGTTCTCCTTTATATTATCTCAATAAAGGTCAATCACTGCAGCAATTTTTAAAAGACATAAATCTGGGACTGAAAAAAAACTGAATTTTATTAGGAAATCAAAATAGACTTAAATAAATGTACACAACCACTGAAGTAGTGTCAGCTAAGCCTGCATCGGTTACACGGTTAACCGACCGTTCAAACGGTTACACGGTTACATTTTTCCGGTTCGGTTAACCTTTTTTTTTGGGGGGGGAGGAAATTAAAAAAACTACCAGTTGTCAACTTTGTCCGGGTTTCGTTGGAGCTTTGGTTGGGAAAAGGGATGGTTTCGTTGGAGCAGGTCACAAATAGTACAACTGATTAAATAGGTAATAACAGTGCGATAACCCGGTTATTACTGCGTGGTAATGACCGGGTTCGGGGATGACCGCTGGTAATGGATCGAGCCGAAGGCGAGGTCCATTACCAGCGGTCATCCCCCAACCCGGTCATTACCACGCAGTAATAACCAGGTTCTCGCACTGTTATTACCTTTAATAAATACCTTTTTAACGTGTAAAATGGTGAAAATACTCCGAATTTCGTGGCTTTTTCTAGGCCGTTTTACAAACGCAGCTTCGTTTCCGTATTTTGGCTTTGTTCATGTAGTTTAGCAGTGGTACAGTTGTTTCCCTAGTTCCGGATTTTTCCTAGTTCCGGATCGCTTCAAATAAAAACCTACCTTGTTATGGCTTGGTCTCCAATACTATTTGTTTAGATGAAGTGCATTTTGAAAAGAAACATACAAGCTTCTTGATACATAAGTAAAAATAAGTCTAAAAGTCTCCAGTATTAAAAAATCTGCCAAAGACTTGAACGTTCATTTTTTTCCTAGTTCCGGATCGCCCGTAAAATACATGCATCAACTACACGCGCGCAAGTGATTTCATATGACGTGTTCTGTGGGACCATAGTGGGACTATGGAGAAATGGACAAAGTTTATCGGCTCGTTGCCGCGCGCCACACACGTACGTACACAGACAAAACATTTCGAAGCATTTCCTTGCAAGTCCCCTTTTAAACTTTATTGGAAGTGAAAGTATTTGAAATTTATTTTAAACTGTATTTATATAAATTAATGAATACTTTATCAGAAATATAGGCTTGATTCGGGTTGGTTCTAGCGTGATAATTTTTCATGCACGAAGCATTTTTTTATTCGATCCGGAATTGGTTAAACTGATCCGCAACTAGAAAAAGGGATGTCGGTATATTTGACGTCGTATTTTCAAATAAAGTAGAGCATAAATATCGAAACAAAAACTGTAGTTTCTCCATCACTCAGCGCTAATTAGATATGCATTACAGGCCGGTGCATTTTTTTTCTAATTTAATTTTTTTTTTTTTTTTTATTAATTTTTGTTTTTTAAATTTTGTGTTTGTGTGTTTACGTTGGTTACGGTTAACCATAACCGTAACCGTAAAACATATGGTTACACGAAAAATTTAATAACCGGAAACTGGCAGCCTTAGTGTCGGCATGTCTGTAAACTCACTTTCTACAGTCAAAGTCGCCGATCCTTGGTCGTTTATCATGATGCATGTGTACGTTCCGTCATCTTCAACCTCAGCATTGCTCACTGTAAGATCCATCTGGAAAGACTCAGCTGACACGATGTCAAAATTGATGTACTTAACAAAGTCAGCTCCAGTAAAAATCCCATCTCGCTGAGTACCGAAAGGTCTCACACCATCACTCCACTGTGCAGCACCCAAACTCGGTGAAGTGTATGCTGGGTTGCTACACGTCAGAGTGGCTGCATCACCACGTAAGACTGCAGTGTCGCTTGGTCCAACAGCGTCTACAAAGGCTGTTGGTAAATGATGGGAAACAAATATTTGAGGTACATGTGCATTGTATGTTTGTTATTAACACTAGCGGGGATAAATGCTTATATCAGTGATGTAATAATCACAAACTTTAGCACAAAACATTTTTTTGCTATAATTAGCGCAACGTTTCTGCTAACCATTAAGTAGCACTATAAAATTGGGCCCTGGTAGATTTAGGAGACTTCAGGATTGTTAGGTACAACAATAACAACATTGATGTAATTGTAAAAAATTGTGTAGTTTAATAATTGTCTTCTTTAACAAAGAATTAAGCAGGCTGATTTAAAAAGACTTTATGTGGTTTTTATATTTAATTAATCCACTCACTGTATAGCAAACATGCTAAGAGAACACCAAGTGTCACAGATGTCCGTAACCGATCCATATCAATAACTCCCTCAAACTGATATGCTTTGACTGACAAAGCTGTTTGAGACTAATAACCGAGGGAATGTCCTCTGGAAACTCCTAAAAAGTTGACTTGCACAAGTTTTTCCTGATGTAGGGTTAGCACAAGATTGCCCAAAAGAATCGCTGCAGATGAACCTGCATGGAACACAAATCGATACAAATAAATAGATTTAAAGTTAATCAAATACATTTGTAAACTAGAAAACTACCAAACCATTGATGTCATTGTCAGGAACTGATTCAAGATTATTGAATTGAATACCGTAGTACTAGTGATTGTAGGTCAACTCGCCCCCTGACCGACTCGCCCCTTACCTACTCGCCCCTTACCGACTCGCCCCTTACTAACTCGCCCCCTGACCGACTCGCCCCCTGGCCGACTCGCCTCCTGACCGACTCGCCCCCTGACCGACTCGCCCCCTCGTTTGATTTATGGACCTTGTACGATCGATGTACATAACATGATCATGTATATTTCACCATAAAATTCGTCATTTCGAGGAATAAAAACGAACTCTCAACTTAGACATTTTGCGGACTGATCAGAGGAAGCAAAAAATAGGCTGCAAATGCGACTTCCAAGAAATCAATGGAAACGGACATCCGTCTTTCTAATATTCTTCCTCAAGTAAAGTTGTGTACAATTTATTTACATTAGGCATAGGCCTACAAAGAAATGATTCAAATATTATAATTAAGGAGAAATCTACAAAGTGATGGACTGGACTGGACTCCCGCGAACAATAAATGACGGCGATTCCGAACCCCCGCGCATGTTCAAGTTTGGCGAACTTTTGGAAACTTAAAAATACGAATGTTGACTTTGCAAGTTTTTTCAATTGCATTCGCATCCTTCAAGTTTGCAAATCGTTCGCGTGCCCCGCAAAAACCCACCCTAAAGCATGCATAAAAACGGTCTATGGATGTGTCTTTACAAAGTTCGTGCTTTTTATGTTCTGAATATTCTCAGGTCTAACACGACATACCAAACGTCTTATAAAATGTGAAAATCACATTTAACACCATCGGACATACAAAATACCAAACCGAGTCCCCCCTTCTCCAAAAGTAGCAACCTCATTGGTCAAATTAGCGACTTTATTGTATTCACTGTCAGCTCTTTGATCTTGTTTGGTCACCATCTTTCACCCCGTTTGGCGGACTGATCGATCAGAGGGAGCCGACAGTTTTGTAGAGCTGAGCGTCGTAACACCCAGTTCAATCCCTCATTAAGAGCGTTGGTTTTCGTAACAAAGAATGGTGGAGTGATTGACAGATTCCCTATATAGCTTCCTTGAAAAGCCCTATTGGGTTAGAAAGCAGTAAACAAAATCGCATCAAATTATGCGATCAACTTGTACCCCCGCGCTCCGAAAAAAACCTCAGAAAAACAAGAACCAAACATGATTATTTCCCCCCCCCCCCCCCCAATTTTCTTTCAATATATAAAATTAATGTATAAATAAACTGTTATGAGTTTAACTTTTTGGGCTTCGAGGAGGATTTAGGTCTACTGCTTTTCCACCACCAAAACGAACATCAAAATGTATTTTCTAAAACTTAGATAAAAATAATCGAGATTAGGGCCTATATGCAAGAGAATAATCAAGGAAAAAGTTTACCCACATCGTCTTTTCAGTCGAGGGCAAATGATACAAATTATAGAATTAAAAATACATGTAAATCAAACCAGGGGGCGAGTCGGTCAGGGGGCGAGTCGGTCAGGAGGCGAGTCGGCTAGGGGGCGAGTCGGTCAGGGGGCGAGTTAGTAAGGGGCGAGTCGGTCAGGGGGCGAGTCGGTCAGGGGGCGAGTTGGAAAGGGGCGAGTAGGTAAGGGGCGAGTCGGTCAGGGGGCGAGTTGACCTGACACCGTACTAGTATGTACTGTAGTTTGTAAAATTGGCTACAGTTAGTACTGTGTGTAGCCAATTTTACAAACTAGTACCACTAGTGTGCCCCCGGTATACTGCGATATACAGGGTCACACATCGGCACATGCTAAAATTGGTTGAAAACTTTGCTTTTTCGTGAGCACTCTGTGCGAGGAATTGTGGAGTCGCAATTATACTGGGTGTATTCTCTAATCTCTCAGCTATTACTATCTGGAATTGCGCTTAATCTTACCTTCAAAATTTCAAGAAATTTGGGCATCTTTTTTTTGCAGTCGAACTGAGTGCAACGCGCAGTTAAGGCTGGATTATAATCCAATGACCCGTGACGTCATTTGAGTGCAAAGCGCACCTGGAGGGCGCTTCACGAGTTGAGATGCTACGGCTGTTTTGTGTTGCATTTAACCTCCAAACAAGGTATAATGTTATCATGAACAGGGTTGCTTTGACAATTCCCCATTCAGTCGCTGTGATTTATAATCATCCTCACGATTGCGTTCCATGCCCATAAAATACGAGTAAATATACTTGGCAAATCCATTGCACACGAAACAGCTGTCGCATCTCAACTCGTGAAGCGCCCTCCAGGTAGGTACGCTTTGCACACTCAAATGACGTCACGGGTCATTGGATTATAATCCAGCCTTAACTGCGCGTTGCACTCAGTTCGACTGCAAAAAAAAGATGCCCAAATTTCTCTAAATTTTGAAGGTAAGATTAAGCGCGATTCCAGATAGTAATAGCTGAGAGATTAGAGAATACACCCAGTATAATTGCGACTCCACAATTCCTCGCACAGAGTGTGCACGAAAAAGCAAAGTTTTCAACCAATTTTAGCGTGTGCCGATGTGTGACCCTGTATATCGCACTTATTCGCAGTATACCGGGGGCACACTAGTGGGACTAGCAGTACTTACAGTTGAACATCACTACACCGAACACCGATATACCAAACATTTGGCTGCCTATACAAAGACCATCCTTGGCTCCCGAGTTTTGTGTACTACAAACGTTGTTAACAATTTGTCAATGAATTATTAACTAAATCCACTACTGTTTGCTCCCGATTTGTGTGTCTAAAGTATGTGACGGGTGGCTATTTCCCCAATGAATAAAACTAGAAGATTTTTTACCCAATTTGGTACCATTAGAAAGAATGATTCCTCCGATCCTCTGTCCAAATCTCATGGTAAAAAAAAACTTGCACGAAAAAATAATTAAAACGAGAACACAGGTCACGTGTTCAAAAACCAAAATGGCCGCGTCCGTGTTAAAATCTCTAGCATTAGCAAATAGCAAAATAAAAGTTCGTGATCAATCAAATCAAATCAATCAAAGAAGCATTTTTTTCTCTTCATTTGGGTGAATTCTCTTTGACTTAGTTTCCGCCAGTATTGATACTATTAGTATTAGAAATCAAGTATAAAGTTTAATCTATTAGTATTGTGGTGATTTTTGCCTACCTCAGTGAGTCAGTCAACAGAAATAAGTCCCAGTTTTGCAACATAAACTACTCCCGAGTCCCGTGTACGTCCCTGTACTGCACCGCGCGTTACGTCAGTGCTGTATTCCCAATCTTGACGGTATTGCAGTGTATACAATAAGCTTGCAAGTTGCAGTCAAAATTGTAGTAAATTCCCAAAGCTCTGTCACAACCATAGAGGAATAAGGTCACAACCGAATGTTTTAGTTTCTGGCAAAACGGTTACACCGAAATGACGTACGTGATCGACTAGGGCGCGACGCGATAATGGCAACCGTTCACTGGTACGACATCTGACAACGGACGGACGTACCGACGTACGTGTTAGTGCGCCGGGTACCAGCAGCATAAACACTAGTGTAAACTTTGTGACCTTTGTGACTTCACCTTTTTTGTTTAATGTCGGTTGCATAATTATGATTCATGTACGAAAAATGGCGGAGTTCGTTATCAAAGGTGGAAGAATACCTATCTTGGACCTCTTTAAATAAAAATAGACCTAATCTACATCATGTCAAGGCCCCATTTTTAACCTCGTCATACAATAGACCTATTCACCCGAAAATTAAAATTTATGTAAATGAGGGCTGTGAGGCGTAAGTGGTTGCGCCCCTATTAAAAATGTGCAGGGATCAATCAATTAGGTCATTTTCAAAAAATATATCAGGATTTCTCGCTTTTTTATGAGAGATGCCTGTAAAATCGTCATAAGTACTATAAATAGCAAGGATTACTTTTTGTATGCACACAAAATGTGTAAAATACAAAATAAACAATTTGTTTTCGTCCCGTGCGCAAGATCAAGATGTCACGGGAATTAGCAAGGCTCTTATCCACAACAATGGGCAAGAATACCTGTTCGATTCAGGGTACCATCATTTATCGGTGATGGGTGGTACCCCGAATCGCACAGGTATATATTTCCACTCGTATGGAAAGGAGCCCTGCTAATTTCACTTGATTATTTGTAATGGGCCCATTTACAACTCCGCCTCACCGCTTCATTTGCATCATGTTTGGTAGTCTTGGTCAAGACCAAGCTAGCCTGTTCATTCGTTCCGATCCGCGGCGCGCCGTACGTATTATCTGGGCTTATTGAGGGCGCCCTTTATTATCGCCAGATCTTTTCCTCTAACTTGGTCTTGGCGCATCGATCACGTGAACCCGGAAAATTCCGAGGACATTCCAAGCATAGCTCAAATAGCTACTCGCCCCCGCATGCGCACTGAGTCGTTTTTGTTTAATGTAGTGTTCGATTATTATAGTCTGGTTCCCAGACCAAATATTTCTGACTATTTGTGATTTTTCATTTATTATTTAGCCGTTAATGTCACGTGACCAAAAACTGGAGGAATTGCTTAACGTTCGCGATGTTCGAGTGTTTCTAGGTTTTTATAAAATAAAACTCACATTAGCAAAGGTCAACACCAGACAAAATGCCTAAGACGATCACAGTCATTGTAGTCATTGTGCTATTTTTGGGTAAGAGCCGTTAGAATTTGAATTGTTGCGTCGTCATAGCTACGCTGCTTGTATCGCGTCATTATCAATTTTTTGTCGCCGGCGGCTACCTGACCTACACTACAATTTAGACGTATAGCCAAATGTGGTTTCTTACACGTCCGGTCAGGTAGCAGCCGGCGACAAAAAATAGATAATGACGCGATACAAGCAGCGTAGCTATGACGACGCAACAATTCAAATTCTAACGGCTCTTACCCAAAAATAGCACAATGACTACAATGACTGTGATCGTCTTAGGCATTTTGTCTGGTGTTGACCTTTGCTAATGTGAGTTTTATTTTATAAAAACCTAGAAACACTCGAACATCGCGAACGTTAAGCAATTCCTCCAGTTTTTGGTCACGTGACATTAACGGCTAAATAATAAATGAAAAATCACAAATAGTCAGAAATATTTGGTCTGGGAACCAGACTATAATAATCGAACACTACATTAAACAAAAACGACTCAGTGCGCATGCGGGGGCGAGTAGCTATTTGAGCTATGCTTGGAATGTCCTCGGAATTTTCCGGGTTCACGTGATCGATGCGCCAAGACCAAGTTAGAGGAAAAGATCTGGCGATAATAAAGGACGCCCTCAATAAGCCCAGATAATACGTACGGCGCGCCGCGGAACGAATGAACAGGCTAGCTTGGTCTTGACCAAGACTACATGTTTGGGTGAAAAGGTCTATAGACTTGTTTCCAGTAGATGAAATCATTTTAGGACAACCAGCAGTATAACGCTGATCTAAAATAATGAATATAGAGGGCGGCATTAACATTTCAGTCATTTTTGCATTTTCAGGTGCATGCAGCTACATGTAGCTGCAGGGTGCACAACACCATACGCGTCTATCTACGGCTCTGATACTCAGACAAAAACAGCGCCGCCTAGCGACGCTCAAGAGTAGGCCGGCATTTGTTTATATTTTTTTTTCACTTGAATTTTTTTCTTCAATTCCCTCCCCAAAACTACCCCCTTAATGTTCGCCAATCTCTGGGCCAAGGCCTAAATGTAGGCACCCCCTCCTTCCTATGTCAAATGGATCCACACGTTGGCCTTTTTTTCGAAGAAAATAACCGGAATTAGGAGACACTTCACAAATACTTGAGCTCCACAAATTTTTCTACAATCAGTCTCATTTGTATATGCACGCGACATCAGAGGTTAAATCGATAATTGTCTGTATATTGACGAAAAATTCGTCGGTCAAAAAAATTAAATAAAGAAATATCGATGAGTGAAAATTATGGTTTTTGTTAACAGTCCTAGCCTGATGAGTAGGTTAGACTATAGCAAATGGTTACATGTTTCGGGAAGTTGAGCTGATATGATTTTATTTCCTTTAAGTATTGTCATTTCACGACTATTACGTCTTTTTATTGTTGGCGTTATTTCCTGGTGGAGCTTTCAACTTTCAACTTGTCAGATTCACGCTACATCGAACTACATGTAATAATATTCACAGTTCAACGTATTCATAGCTAGTGGCCTATTATGTTTTATGATGACGACATCTATAGTAGTAGGCTCCGCAATAGTGCAAACAATACCATAAATACAATAAGTGAAAAGGGTAGGGTTTTGTGGGTCTACTTTTGAGCATAACGTGCACTTTACGTGTAAATGCACGGTTGTTGGTTGGCCTATACATGTCTCTTTGATCTTGCCACGATACTGAAGGAAATACCCGGGAAAACACAGGAATTGTTTTGAAATTATTAGGCACGGGAATCATGGAAGTCAGTGCTGGGCTGTACCATTTGTGGTTTCTCATAGCGTTTTCAGGTAAGTACTAATATTCACCCGTTAGTGTTAGCTGTAAACGTACGTACTTCCATTCAAAACAATGTGACTATTAACTAACAAAGAGGGGGGGGGGGTCGAGGGTCGGGAAGGGGGAGCCTGGGTGAGAGAGGGGACGGAAAAGGCAGGGGGAGTGGCTCGATCACCACTATTTAACCTTTTCATCCTAAAATGATAATTTATGCAAATGTAGGCCGTGAGGAAGAAGTGGGGCCCATTGAAATGTGCAGGGGTCCAAACTTTTGGGTAATTTTCAGTCAATTTCTGTCAATCTGTGCAACACTTTGATGCCTCTAAAATCGTCATAGGTAATAGTATACAACACTAATTTGCATGCACAAACAAGAAATAATGTATGTTGATGCCTTTTGTTTTCCTATCAATACTCTAAACCCAGGAAGCTTTGTAGACGCTGTTGGACCAAGCGACACTGCAGTCTTACGTGGCGATGCAGCCACTCTGACGTGTAGCAACCCAGCATACTTCACCGAGTTTGGGTGCTGCACAGTGGAGTGATGGTGTGAGACCTTTCGGTACTCAGCGAGATGGGATTTTCACTGGAGCTGACTTTGTTAAGTACACTAATTTTGACATCGTGTCAGCTGAGTCTTTCCAGATGGATCTTACAGTGAGCAATGCTGAGGTTGAAGATGACGGAACGTACACATGCGTCCTGATAAACGACCAAGGATCGGCGACTTTGACTGTAGAAAGTAAGTTCACTCAGATTCAAATTTTGATTCAGATACAAAATGAGTAGGCTTAATCATGTAAATTAAACTCAACATTTTGCCTACATTTATTTTCTAATGTAAACCGATAAAATTATTCAAAACAACCACTTACAGTTTAATATGGTAACCGTAAAAGGAAGTTTAAACAAATCCGTAAAAGAAAAATCCGTAAAATTGACGATCGGATTTCGTTCAGTAAGATGCCAGAATTCGACAATTATTTACGGTGGGACTGTAGTTACTGTAGGCCTATTATGTAGTTACTCTATATTTACTGATAAATCGTATTGTTTACGGTAAAAAGTCTGTAAATTCTGCCACTAGTTTAGTCAGTAGAACTTTCTCCTTAATTACATAAAGCCCCTTCACACCGCTGTCTATAACTTTACTATATAGCGTTCTGGTATTTCGTTGTCTATATACATGTACTCATGTTTTCTACACACAAATAATGCTGTGTAATTGTTCAGAAAAAGTGCTGGCAACTGTTAATTTGTATAATGTAATTACATAAATGTTTTGGTGATTATTACAAAAAGAAAAATGTTGTAATCGGTAATTACAGACCGTGTGTGGGTTATATTATGAAAGGTTAAACGTAAAAACAAACAAACATGTAATGTAATAAAACCAGATTTGTGTACAGCGTACCCTTTCAAATAAATCCATCAAAACTTGCTGTTTTAAAGAAAACATATCTTGTTTCATTTCCAGTTGAAGGTAACGAACCTACCCTCACACTTGAAGGTGGTTCGCCGGGGAATCCTATCAAACTGACGGCAGGAGATCAAAGTGTGTTGAGGTGCACAGCTAACGGCTTCAGACCAGCTGTCGATCTGGAATGGTACAAAAACGACGTCAGAATCATAGCAGGCATCTCCCAGGATGATTCCACTGATAATGGTAACACATCCAGTACGTCGGGCACCTTGACACTCACTCCAACAATACAAGATGATGGACTTCGTCTAGAATGCCGAACTACGGGACAGATGGTTGCAACGGCAAAATCAGGAGGGTTTACTCTCAGTGTACAATGTAAGCATTACTGACTTGTGCTAGTGTGTAGTCCTAGAAAAAGGGTATTCCATAATGTCACACTTTAAAACTAAACATATTTGGATCGGAAAAAGCATACATGCACGAACACATCAATTACTGAATTAGGTTGGTATTAAGAACCCACGTGCGCACCAACCTCTGGTAAGTTGGTTTGTGTAAGAACATTCAGTCGTGAACCATAACGACCGAGGATCCCCTATTGTGTTTTCCTTTATTCCTATGTTATACCCTAATCCCATTACCTTAGCGCTTGCCCCAACAATCAAACCGTCGATCAAGGATCCTTTGTTCCCTTTGTTCTCTTTTGTGTTTCGACCCTCCATCGTAATACGATACAAGAGCACCAAATCTCACACATATATTTATGAGTATGAACATTGAGTTAGATCAGATGTATTGAAAACACTGAAGAATAAAGCAATATTTGATTGAGGTGTATACCTAGAGGCAATATCAGCTAGGCACGTTGGTTATTCCAATCTTCTTCACTTTCCAAATTGCAGAAATGATTTTGTTTAATCTAAATGTTGCACCCATGTGGAGACATGAAAACAATAATGGGAGTGTCTCCACAAGGTATATTTCTATAGATGAATAGGTCTCCACAAGTTTTTCACGAAATAGATTTATGGGTTTTACTTAAAAACTAGAGTTAGGATTAGGGTTAGTGTTTGGGTTATGGTATAATAATAGGGTATATTTGGTCCAAATTTCAATCCAGGAATGTAATTGTGATTGAAGCAGGAGTTTTTGAAACTGAAAGTAGCTTTTAACAGTCCACAAACTGTGTAAGCCTACACGAGAACAAAGAGATGTCTCCACAGGGTTACCAATTTCAGGGTATGTGGCAAGTTTTCTTTATTGCAATGTAGTCGCCCCAAACTCATGCAGTTTGAAGATGAAAGAAACTTAAAACGAATACGGTGCGTGTGACCTTTTGACAAATGTCCTTATTTTGTTGCACCGTGCAGACGCACCAATTGTCACAGTGGTTTACGTCAGTGGTCGTATAACCTGTTCCTCAGATGCCAACCCAATAGCCACGTCCCACCAGATCATTCTGAACGGTACCGATATTATCAAGACGTTCACAAACAGCGGAGGATTTCAAGACTTCATACCAGAGGTCTGCAATTACATCAGTTGCAATGCCACCAACACGATCGGAACAGGAACAGCGACGGTCACTGAACAAATATGCCCAGGTACGCAAACTATTGCAGTGTTTCCTCTGTCAATTTCGGCTAATTCAGACAATTAAAACGATTTCGCAACTCCAGTTTTTGCCGTGATTCAAATCAGAATTCGGGCATTCAATTTAGGCATGCACAAACAAGAAATAATGTATGTTGATGCCTTTTGTTTTCCTATCAATACTCTAAACCCAGGAAGCTTTGTAGACGCTGTTGGACCAAGCGACACTGCAGTCTTACGTGGCGATGCAGCCACTCTGACGTGTAGCAACCCAGCATACACTTCACCGAGTTTGGGTGCTGCACAGTGGAGTGATGGTGTGAGACCTTTCGGTACTCAGCGAGATGGGATTTTCACTGGAGCTGACTTTGTTAAGTACATCAATTTTGACATCGTGTCAGCTGAGTCTTTCCAGATGGATCTTACAGTGAGCAATGCTGAGGTTGAAGATGACGGAACGTACACATGCGTCCTGATAAACGACCAAGGATCGGCGACTTTGACTGTAGAAAGTAAGTTTACTCAGATTCAAATTTTGATTCAGATACAAAATGAGTAGGCTTAATCATGTAAATTAAACTCAACATTTTGCCTACATTTATTTTCTAATGTAAACCAATAAAATAATTCAAAACAACCATTTACAGTATAATACGGTAACCGTAAAAAGAAGTTTAAAAATCTGTAAAAAAAAGAATTTGTAAAATTTACGATTGAATGTCGTTTAGTAAGATGGCAGGATTCGACCATTATTTACGGTCGGGATGTAGTTACTGACTGTATATGTAGTTAGTCTATATTTACTGATAAATCGTACTGTTTACAGTAAAATACTGTTTACAGTAAAAAGTCTGTAAATCCTGCCACTATAGTTTAGTCAGCTTTTTTTCCTTAATTACATAAAGCCTCTTCACACCGCTGTCTGTAACCTTACTATAGCGTTCTGGTATTTCGTTGTCTATATACATGTACTCATGTTTTCTACACACAAATAATGCTGTGTAATTGTTCAGAAAAAGTGCTGGCAACTGTTAATTTGTATAATGTAATTACATAAATGTTTGGGTGATTATTACAAAAAGAAAAATGTTGTAATCGGTAATTACAGACCGTGTGTGGGTTATATTATGAAAGGTTAAACGTAAAAACAAACAAACATGTAATGTAATAAAACCAGATTTTTGTACAGTGTACCCTTTCAAATAAATCCATCAAAACTTGCTGTTTTAAAGATAACATATCTTGTTTCATTTTCAGTTGAAGGGAACGAACCTACCCTCACACTTGAAGGTGGTTCGCCGGGGAATCCTATCAAACTGACGGCAGGAGATCGAAGTATGTTGAGGTGCACAGCTAACGGCTTCAGACCAGCTGTCGATTTGGAATGGTACAAAAACGACGTGAAAATCACAGCGGGCATTTCTCAAGATGCACCCACTGATAACGGTGATGACACGTTTAGTACGTCGGGCATCTTGACACTCACTCCAACAATACAAGATGATGGACTTCGTCTAGAATGCCGAACTACGGGACAGATGGTTGCCACGGCAAAATCAGGGGGGTTTACTCTCACTGTACAATGTAAGCATTACTGACTTGTGCTAGTGTGTAGTCCTAGAAAAAGGGTATTCCATAATGTCACACTTTAAAACTAAACATATTTGGATCGGAAAAAGCATACATGCACGAACACATCAATTACTGAATTAGGTTGGTATTAAGAACCCACGTGCGCACCAACCTCTGGTAAGTTGGTTTGTGTAAGAACATTCAGTCGTGAACCACATAACGATCGAGGATCCCCTATTGTGTTTTCCTTTATTCCTATGTTATACCCTAATCCCATTACCTTAGCGCTTTCCCTAACGATCGAGGACCGAATTCGGACAATTATCAAACCGTCGATCGAGGATCCTTTGTTCCCTTTGTTCTCTTTTGTGTTTCGACCCTCGATCGTAATACGGTACAAGAGCATCACCTCACACATATATTTATAAGTATGACCATTGAGTTAGATCAGATGTATTGAAAACACTGAAGAATAAAGCAATATTTGATTGAGGTGTATACCTTGAGGCAACTTCAGCCAGGCACGTTGGTTATTCCAATCTTCTTCACTTTCCAAATTGCAGAAATGATTTTGTTTAATCTAAATGTTGCACCCATGTGGAGACATGAAAACAATAATGGGAGTGTCTCCACAAGGTATATTTCTATAGATGAATAGGTCTCAACAAGGTTTTCACGAAATAGATTTATGGGTTTTACTTAAAAACTAGAGTTAGGATTAGGGTTAGTGTTTGGGTTATGGTATAATAATAGGGTATATTTGGTCCAAATTTCAATCCAGGAATGTAATTGTGATTGAAGCAGGAGTTTTTGAAACTGAAAGTAGCTTTTAACAGTCCACAAACTGTGTAAGCCTACACGAGAACAAAGAGATGTCTCCACAGGGTTACCAATTTCAGGGTATGTGGCAAGTTTTCTTTATTGCAATGTAGTCGCCCCAAACTCATGCAGTTTGAAGATGAAAGAAACTTAAAACGAATACGGTGCGTGTGACCTTTTGACAAATGTCCTTATTTTGTTGCACCGTGCAGACGCACCAATTGTCACAGTGGTTTACGTCAGTGGTCGTATAACCTGTTCCTCAGATGCCAACCCAATAGCCACGTCCCACCAGATCATTCTGAACGGTACCGATATTATCAAGACGTTCACAAACAGCGGAGGATTTCAAGACTTCATACCAGAGGTCTGCAATTACATCAGTTGCAATGCCACCAACACGATCGGAACAGGAACAGGGACGGTCACTGAACAAATATGCCCAGGTACGTACGCAAACTTTTGCATTGTTTCCTCTGTCAATTTCGGCAAATTCAGACAATTAAAACGATTTTGCAACTCCAGTTTTTGCCGTGATTCAAATCAGAATTCGGGCATTCAATTTAGGCATGCGCAATACTAACAATTAGTCTGTATTTCATAGTCTGAAAATTCACGCTACGCCAGTGACGATGAATCTTGGTGGCTTTACTCGACCTTGATGACTTGGAGGTTAAAACGATTCTCACTAGTGATTAACAAGCTGGACTTTTGTCTTAAATGCAGGATTTGTAGAACCAACGACTTCATCTCCTCCCAAGCCTACTTACGATACCACAACAACATCAAGTGTTTTGTTGCTTTCTTGTGTTTTCTGTTTGTGTTTGTTTATTTATAATAATTAATAAGTTATTGGGGATGCTAATCATAGACTCGCAGTTGGGATGCTGAATTGCAAAGGAAGCGGC
This sequence comes from Crossaster papposus, assembly GCA_037893245.1. Lineage (NCBI taxonomy): Eukaryota > Metazoa > Echinodermata > Asteroidea > Velatida > Solasteridae > Crossaster > Crossaster papposus. The sequence goes on along the minus strand of JBAIAA010000195.1, from coordinate 4,072,648 downwards.
TACAACGTGGTGGAGTCGATGGTACATAAAGGCATCTCTGGCAGCCGGCCACACGACCCATTATCTGACCACGGAGCACAGCCAAATATCGTAAATGATGCGTAATTTGTTTACGGAGATTCATTGTATTGAGAGTGAGTTTTCACACTTTTTACATTTATATACATGAATATTGATATAATCTGATATCTTGATGTCACACAGCTTTTCCAAATCCAACTGCCATTGTTGTTGGGATAGTGGCAGCCATTGTGATTTCGGCCGTCGCTGTTTTCATTGTTCTGTGGAGACGTCGCCAAAAACTAAAGAAAAGACAAACGGAAACAGGCGGGCAAGATGGCGGGTGAGTGTAGAATTAGGCGCACCTTGGGCAGATTGCAGAATCAACCTTTAAAAGTGATTTTCTGTCACTTTGTTGGGCATGGGATAAAACAAAACGGTCCGTATGTAGCCTAATTGATGCAATGAATGGTAATCGTTGACGAATATCCTTTATAGTTATACTAGCATTAAAAGCCAGACAAACCAACCCCAAAGAGACTAACATTTCTTATCTTGCAGAGGTGACTTGACTCCACACCAAAAAGATGACACCCCATCAGTGCCTGCAAGCGATCAGGCTGTTTATGAATTAGATTGTTCTCGTTCAAACGGTAAGCATGCACCAGCGCTATATATAAATCCAGTATTATTATTACTAAGATATGACACTCTCCCTGATTCTATGTAACATAATTATAGACCAGAGAGGATTCCAGGTTAAAACGCTATTTTGTCCCCTCCTATATTTTTTTATATATTTTTGTATTGAATTATTTATTTATTTTGGGTGGGGAATAAGGGTGGGGGGGGGGGGGGGGGGGGGGGGGTCACTTGACTTTTTAGTGTGTTCAACATCGTAATCAGCATTAACATGTGTTTCAGATATTTCTCTGAGCCAAGTTACCACAGCAGCGGTATACGAGTGTATTCCAAATGAGGGCGCGGTCGAGCCGAAGGCGTCAAACCACGGGGCGTACGGTAACATCGGCCCCGATCTCTCCTTCCCGCGAGATCTCGTGGTGGTCAAGAACGAGCTTGGGCGAGGGGCGTTCGGCAGGGTGCTGTTGGGAAAGGCGCTTGGGATCGAGAAAGCCGGGAAAACAACAAAGGTTGCCGTCAAGACTCTTAAAGGTTTGTTAATCACCTTTAATTAAAACAAAAAAATTACGGCCAGGATTTTGTGCATAGAAATTCATGGGAGAGACCCTGTATGATTTATATTTTCTGGGATTTGTTGATTGGCAGATAGGTTATTACCGGTCAATACAAAACAGTAGGATATACTAAGGCGTAGGATTAACTTTATACCGTTGATAACGTGTATTAAATTATTCGTTCCACCACACGGGCACGGCCGCCACGCCAAACAAAGGTTATATTAAATGGTTCTATTCAATGGTGAATAGAACTTGCATCGCACTCTGACCAATCAGATGGCAAGGATTTATTCAGGCGTTGCATAAAACAAACAAATAATGAATGTTTCACGTTCGTGCGAGCACATAATGAAAGTATTCTTACCATCGAACTCACAAACTATTATGTATAATGGTTGATTTGCAAATTTGTTTATTCACTCGATAGAGGGCGCTGACAGGCAGGCCAGGATGGAGATTCTGGCTGAGTTGGAGCTAATGAAAACAGTCGGGTCTCATCCGAACGTGGTTAAGCTGCTGGGATACTGCGCAGAAAAAGGTACAAACTCGGCACTCGTATGCCGATTGCACCTGTTTTTATTTGCTCGCATGCCACCGATATAATATTATATATTATATCATTGAGGTTCAGGTCAAATCAGTGATAATAATCAATATACAATGTCACGACACCACGAAATTGCGTGGCTGGTTAATCTATCGGATGCTCTTTAATTTCCAGTGGGTGGAAATGAGCTGTTAAGTTAAAATTAGCTCCTATTCAGTGACAATAATACTTCATATACGACCTAAACTTCATTGACCCTCTTTTAAGAAGAGAGGTAGACTAACTGGAGCACACACCCAACAAGTTGTGAACGAGTCTAGTTGATTCTGGGCTTTGTTTTAGATCCCGTGTACGTGATCGTTGAATACCTCGCTAAGGGAGACTTGAAGAGTGTCCTGAGCAAGTATCGAGACTCGGACGAAGGGACAGGATACTCCAACCTCCCCGGCTGGAGCAAATCACTGTCTCGGACTTTGGTTAAGTTTGCTAGGGATGTGGCCAACGGAATGGCATTCATATCCTCACAAAAGGTAAAACAAAAACTGTTATCAATAAATCGATTATCGATAGATGTAAGATAATCGCAATATCGACTACCTAGAGGAAACAAGATGTGTGCCGACAACATCTAATAAATGGTTCTTCAAGAAGAACCAGATTGTGTTGAGTTCCATTGTGCTTTACGATTCGCCATGCATAGCCTGTACCTCTAGCAACATTCAATGTGCTTTAATAGTAAGGTTAGAAACAGGTACGATAAGTATCCTAATTCATAATTACAGTTTTGATGAGATAGGTAAGCCCTTCATTTGGCCAGGCTTAATTCGTAAGTTTTATACACTAATAACCTGTTAGTTGGTATAAGGGAATTGGTTTATATTTTCAATTGCGTAATATTTATTATCAGTGCGTACATCGCGACCTTGCCGCACGTAACGTGTTGGTGGGAGACGACATGGTGTGTAAAGTGTCCGACTTTGGACTGGCCCGGGACGTCATAAACATCCGTATCTACCAACGAAAATCACAGGTACCAGACGAATACAACTAGAACAGGGTATATAGGTAGAGCGCAGACCTCCACCCCAACTGCAAAACGCCAAATGTTAAAGAAAATAATTCAAAGTGATCCAGATTCCTTTATTTGATCTAGACCAATCTGAACATTTATCGGAATCGTCACCCTTGACCCATAAGTTATCTACCCACCAAGTTTTGTTAAAATCCCTCCAGTAATTGTCTGTAATCCTCGTAACAGACAAACATACAGACATGGGTGCGATTGCTAAAGTACATGTGCCATGTTGATGCGCCTGTGCAGTGCTGACGCGGGCGTATGTGCCTTGCTATACAATGCGTATTGGTTATACTGTGATGCATTGCATTGCTGACTTAGTTGTGCATTGCTGACTTAGTTGTGCATTGCTGACTTAGTTGTGCATTGCTGACTTAGTTGTGCATTGCATGCTGACTTAGTTGTGCATTGCTGACTTAGTTGTGCATTGCTTACTTAGTTGTGCATTGCTGAATTTGTTGTGCATTGCAAGTTTTCTCCCCAATAATAAAGACCCTGGTAATAAAACAGTCGTTTCCTAATTACTGTACATTCATAGATTGTTTGTTGACTTCATTACTGTTTATTGATAAAGGTTACAGACAATCCAATTGCCAAGGATTCAGAATAATTCTAATTAGCAACTTACTAAATGGCCTGATAAGATTCACGCATAGTACTAAAAAAAAGTTAAACAAAAAATTGGCGTTTGTTCAAAGGGTCCTCTTCCTATGCGCTGGATGGCGTTGGAATCCATTCTTGATGACGTGTACACAACGGAGAGTGACGTGTGGTCTTTCGGAATCCTGCTGTGGGAGATTGTGACACTTGGTGAGCCACAAGATTAAAGCTGCGCGTCCGAATCTCTTGTCTAGGGCTATTGTCTTGGTGTTAGCCATTAACTGCGCGTGAACAGGCTGGCAACAGCCGTAGTCGTATCTCCGGAAGTCCGTTTCGGACGGCCTAATTCATGAACTTCGTGTGTATGAAACAACTTTTAGTTACAGCAATGTTGCCACATTTATATTTATGACCATGCACGCAGGCTTAATAATTAGGCCGTTTTACAAACCCTAGCTTCGTTCCCGTCTTTAGTTTGATTGGCACTTTGACATGCACTTTGACAATTTATGGGTCCTAGAAGTGATCTGAAAACAAATTTGGAATGCTTAGTAGGTCCATATTTATGTTTTCAAAATGTATTTGTCCATGGATTTTTGTCTAAACTTGGTTGTTTTGAGTTCTTAATGGTTATGCAAATATGGAAAAATACCCACAAGGGCTTTTTATAATAGTGATGAATCATGTTTTATGTTTGAATCTAAGCTTGTAAAAGAAAAAACCATGCCCCTCTTAGGTTTCCATGATTTTATCTCACTGAGCCAATTTTAAACAACAGGCTCAGGTGTTTTCTAAGAAATAGAATATGAAAGCAGTTTTGGGATCCTCAAAAGGTCTATTTATATAAACTTACATGTTTCCACAAATTTCATGTTTGGAAAAATGGTGATGGAGCTGGACGGAGACGGAGTCTATGCTGGGGTTTTGAAAACGGCCCTAATATTACGATGGCTATAGTAGTATCTACTGTCAAACGAATGGGTGTACCCCTATTTCCGACAGGTGCACGGCCGTACCCGATGATAACGACAAAGACAATGATCAGCCGATTGCAGCAGGGCTACCGTATGCCCAAGCCTAAACACTGCAAGAAACAGCTGTAAGTACTTACCACTTAAACACAAAGCTCTAAATAATGTAAGTTGTGATCCTTATTGTCTGCATCACACACTAAAAACTGCTGGGTCCGATTGACCCTGAATTTGAATCTATAATTGATCTACCCGTGACACTTTTCCAAGTCAAACATTACATTTTTCTAGGTCATTTTGACTCAGTGCTGGAATATAACGAAAGTAAACAGGAAGTTTGAAAGATCACTGAGTGTTTTACTTAGTTATCTTGATGATTGGCATATGTTTCAGGTATGATATGATGTGTAGCTGTTGGCAAATGAGGCCCAAGGATCGACCTACCTTCCGTAGTGTTTATCAGCAGTTGGGCGATATGCTGTCTGACGATAAGGTTGGTACAATCAGCTATTACCAGCTATTACCACAGAAATGCATCAGCTATTTAAATTACCATTCTCAAATACCGGTACCACTCATTTACCATGAGTATGGTAATGGTGTGGTGCCACGGAACACAATTACCACTGAACAATAATTAGTTACCACTTACAAAATACCATAAATGTTGAATGAACCTTTACGTTTACCACGTAGCTTGTGAACGGAATTATGATTTGCTATTTTACCGCACAATTACCCTGAAAAGATCCGACTGTACCATTTAATACCACTGGTACCATACGGTTATCACTGCTTACCATTTCATACAATTGGTTGTGGGGAAGTGACTTGCCCAAGGACACACAATCAATGGCAGGAACCGAACCATATACTCTTCAGTCATGAGTTAAACTCTAACCTTAAGTCCATACTCCCAGTAGAAAAAGGACAGTAAAACAATTATATCACAGAGCAGGACGCGAAACAAATAGCTATTGTCGTCATTAGAAGCGATCTAGGATGCAGTTTAGCCGGTGCCAAAACCAAACATCATTCCTTAGAAACATCGCTAAACAATTGTCCCTTGCTATCGCTTTAAACATCAAAGTGGAACTTTGCTGAACATTGCTGAAATTGTTTAAATATTCAACAGGATTACATCGCCTTTAACGAGCTGGATGAAAGCATCTACGAAATACCACTGAACGAAGGCACGAACGAGATATTGTGAGAGTTGGCAACAAGATCTCGCGAGATCCTGGAAAGTTATTATTCTTAACAAAGGACGTGAAGTACAGACAATTCCGACAGCTGTTGTCTAATTAATTAAAACCGTAATCGTAAGCGTAATCTTTATGTGCATGTAGAAGTACATGTATAATGTTAACTAGAAATATCTTACTACGATGATATCAGCGTGGCATCCATTCGATACAGCCATTTTTTATAGATTACAAATATTTTAGAAACAGTTTGTGTCACTTCTGGTAAAGGGTAGTGTAAGATTAGGGTGATGCTATCAGTAAATATTCCCTGTAATTTTTTTTAATGTTGACATGGATTTAACCAGATATGTAACATACATTTTATACTGTATATTTGGTGGTATTGGGTTTTTTTTGCGTAATAATTATACCGATTTAGTGATATACATTGTACACGATATCCAACAGAACTTTTATAAAATACTTGCATATTATAGGCTACTTGTTTTGTGATGAGCCAAAACTGCGAACGTCAAAGACTTGTCCCATTTGTGACAGGTCCTACATATACGTGTTTTATGTAATGGGCCTAGGCCTATAGATTTTCCCTGCTATTTAAAAAGATTTTTTTTCTACAAAATTATTAAGTCTCACTTCAAACTTCGTCCGAGAAAAAAGTTAACACGCTTCTACTAAACCATTTCAGTTAGTTATCATTCGATTTTAACGTTCAGTCACTCTCTTTAAACATTGTCCCGAGAGTATTCGAGTCATTGCAGAGCAAATTATTCTAAGCTGTTGCCGAAAGGCAGCATTTAGAAATCGAATTCGTCTTATATCAATCAATTTCAAACTTATTCTAAGTATATTATTTACTAAAGTGGGAAAGGCATACTTCTATTATAGCGATAGCTATATACTACTGCCAAAGCCACTGATCCTAACTATAAATAGCGGTGATTTCATGTAGTTTCCTCGTAGAGTTTGTAGGGATTTGTAATACATCCGCCATAATAAAATTATGACTAACACAGTGCATTATTGTTTATAAATGCATTAAAAACAGATGTATTTCCGAAACAATGGAGTTGCTCGACAGTAAATCAATCGGACGTGACAACAATCCCCTTGTATAAGTATCAGGAGAACCAAACCTTCTAAAGGTGTTCTAGACTAGAACCCATGAAGTATTGGAGTCGAGTACTTTTACCAAAGTACTTCAAGCGCAAGTTCCGGGGACTTGGGTTGAATCTTATTTGGACTTTTTTATTTAACGTACCGCGACTTTTTTGTGTAGAATGACACAATTAAATCCAATGGGAACGCGCGGTAGACGTTGGTCTACCGCGCGTTCCCATTGGATTTAATTGTCAACCGTGTCAACGTACCGCAATAGTGTGGTAAAACTACCAGGCCGAAAGTGGTCGCGGGGAGTTTCCGCTCAGCCGCGGTAAGTTATCATGGACGCTGACAAGTGGGAACAGCCTCGCCCTGTAGAAATACCGCGACCACGCGTAAACGCGTAAACTTTGTCTTGACGTCAAATGTGACTGTGACAGTTTTTGCAGCGTAGGCCAGTCAATTATCTAAACATAGGCAATTACGTAGGTTGTCCCAATGCCTAACATTGAAATCAAATGGAAATTACTCATTAACTCTGTAAGAAATATCATATTTGGACGTTTGGTGTATTATTTTAAAGTGGACAGGTTTATCTTTCAAACCAAACCTTTATGTTGGTTACGAATTATACGCGTTGCATTCCGTTATATACATTGTATATTGTATACACACTGTACAATCATCGTATGAAAATGACACTATACGTGTATAGTATGTAACCACCTCATTGGCACGGTTCCCGCCGCTGACCATGATGACTATAGCCCGACGTCACCAAAGGCTACAACGTGGGCTAGTGACATGTGTTGATCACATCGAAACAGTTCCGGCAAGTATCATTATTATGACGCAGTATTTGTGTGTGTTGAACTTGAACGCTCATTGCCAGAGACTTCTCACATTATTGGCAGTGACTCATAGATCGGAAACCGATCCAAGTTCCCTCTTTACGCACTCGGTCCCCGGTAGCCATCGTAAGACCGGAAGGTGAATCAGCTCAGTTCTACTATAAGGCGACCTGTTACAACCTTTTCTTGACATAAATTAAACGCACATACGTTTGTTAAACTATTGAGGTAGTCGGCGACGGCATTTATGGACAGGTTTTAAAAACGCTGTAGACATGCAGAGTGCTGGGATTGGCATGCCCGTTGTTACTGTCATCATCGTGTTTGCTATTAGCCTTCGATGTGTAGCTTCAATCAGCCTGGACAGAGGTCCGCCGCGACAGATCGCCGAAAATGTGGGCAACACCGTCGTCTTCACATGTGACTTGCGGAATGTCGGTGGAAGGAGGGTACATTGGTACCACATGGAGACCGGTCGGTACCTCAGTGTCAACCGAGTTATATACAGACGACTCCCCGATGATTTGGAGACACGACTGGCGATTCTAGGCGACCCAGGACAGGAGCAGTTCAATCTGAGAATACAACATCTCAAGCAATCGGACAGTGGGACCTATATCTGCCAATACGCGTTTCCAGAAGGATTGGCCACGTCGGCTTGGAGCTCCACCCTGACGGTGTACATCCCACCCAACCCTGGGTCGCCTGAGTGCCGCGTGGAATCCACCAGATCAGTAGGGGCTTACCAGGTCGGTGACTGGGTGACTATTCGCTGCAATGCCACAGGCAACCCACCTCCCATGGTTTCCTATCGCAGAGGGAATTCCACAGAGGCCATAGTCAGCGCAGCATCGCCCGTGGCTCTACAACGACAGCTTATACCCCAGGATAACGGAGTGAGTTTCACCTGCACCATGACATCTCCGATCATAAACGAGTCGAGGACCTGCTCCGTGAGACCCTTAGAGATAACCCCAAGAGCCGAGATAACACCGGCTCAGGTGACAGCCGAAGAAGGCACTGGAGCATCTTTGGTTTGCAGAGGAATCGGTGAACCGAGCATTGCCAGCTACAAGTGGACGATAACAGATGCAGTAACCAAAATAGAACTGACTAAGAACCGTTACAAGTTGAATCATACCAACCAGTACTTGGATATCTTATCGGTACGAGAGAACATGACTGTAACCTGTTTTGTCATTACCCCTAGCGGGTTATCAGGCAATACGACTATCATGATAAAGGTGGTTCCTCTCAGTGTGCGAGACTATACTACCGCTAGGTTAAACACTGCCTCCTTGGCACATACGAATCAGACTGTTTTGTCCACCAGCATTACCACCACGACCATTGCTGAAGCCAGCAGTAGCTCTTCGTTAGGCGTAGATTTACGGCGTCCCGTTACCGTAAAGCCGGCGCAAACCACTCTGCCCTTCACGTGGATTGTTGCCGTCTCTCTGGCTGTTCTAGCCACACTTGGTGTAATTATTTGTATCTGTTGCGTGCGGCGACGCAGACAGAGACGCAGAAAACCGTTGACGTCAAGCCTCAGATACGACAAGGTTCGACGCAGGAGTGGCTGGCACATTCATCACGAAGACCACTTTGGCGTTACCTCTCCAGTCAAGACGACCGCTTCCGCCACGGTCCAAATCCAACCTACGAACACTTCTCTGCGGCGCACACTCTCCGCAGTCCCAGACAAACCAAGACGGGGTCAGCCCAGGGACTTGGAGCAAGATCAGTTCTTATCGAGCTCTGGTATTCCGCTGAAAGCGGTTACCAAAAAGCGCAGGAGGAACGGAATTGAGAAAAGGCTGGACTTGGAGCCGCCCACGGAAAACCACACGGCGCAGACCTCTACACTCGTCGTCAAACCCAAGAAACTATCCAAGAAGGTCAAATGGAACCTGGACAAAAATGGGTACAGTGTAGTCAAACTGGAGCACGAAGGAACACCAGCGGAAGCTAGCTTGGTGTACGCCGACTTAGAACTGAGTTCTTCGGCGGGTAGAAGCTCCGATTCCACTGCTGACTCGGTCCGACGGTCCATCGTGAGCACGGGAGAAGAGACGATCTACGCTCAGATTAACAACTACAGACCTGTTACGTTCGATTTTGGCAATGTATTATAAAGATGAGTCCGTGTATGGTTGCCAATTATGCGATCAAGCGGTGCCTTCTCGGAAGGTGTACTATGTTTAGTCCATAAATAAAGGGTCAAAAATGTGACATTTTTTTCTTGACTTTCCCATGCACGTGTCAGTGAAATTGACTTCAAACTTGTATCTGTTTTGAAAATAAATTGCTATATGTAATTGCTATTGGAGATAAAAGACATTCAATAGTATATCCTAAATAAAACAAAATAAAGAAATGTCGGACGTAACAGGGACACGAACAAAATGGACCCCTATGGACATACCCACTGCAAGTGCAAGCTTCATAATTTAGATAAAACAAATTTTTGTTTGTAATGTGAAACGATCAAAATGAAGCTGTGGTATTGAAATTGGGAAGAAGATTTCGAAGACACAATTTAATTTGATAAAGGTATAAATGCAAGCGATACATTTCTGTAACCGATAGTATTATCAACTGTGTTCGTTCCATGTACTTTAATCATAAATGATATTACATGTGCATAATTAAAGTATACTTAAAGATTATATAAAATTGCAACGAATTCTATCCTTAAACAAGATTGAATTCATATAATTTTTGCTTTGAGATGCGCCATAGTGTTATGAAGGAAACGTATATTGTACGGGTCACACTTTCTTCAACTTCGTATTTGTGTACATATTTTTAGGTATAAATGTATAAAAGTGTAAGTTGTTGTAATTACAAATGCTTATTACACCTGATCGGAAATTATATGCATTCGACATATTTTTTTAAATCGGCCAACCGGTTAATCTCTTATTACATTCGTTTGATCTTATTGCACTTCACTAATCTGATGTTTGGATGTATTTGTTAATGCAGTGCTGTAAGCCGTAATAATGCAATTGTAACTTTGACACTGTCAATGTAATTCCTACATTAAATATGTAGTTTTAATATTTAAACCTAAAATAAATTAGTTATATGAAAGAAAACTTCCATCCTCGACCCGGAGTTGAGAATCACGCGAACAAGAATGTATTTAGTGGCACACTTGCTCTAATAATTTTTTTAAGAAAACTTGCCCGTTTGTACGTTCTTAATGTGCAAACAAATCGCATTGTTTAGAAACCGATAATTGAACATGTGCAGTAATTTTGTTTGGAAGAGTTTTGAAAGGTATTACCATGTTTTAAGCTTCTTTACCGGTACTGTGTGTGATATTATTGTTTTGAGTTTTGTTATATATATACTTGTACATGTACATTCAATGGTGTGAAGCGTGAATTATTACACAATGGTCGACTGTTGTGATGTGGGATACGACGTTTTGAACACCCGGAGCCGGAGGGGCCTAACACCCTCGACTTCGCCCCGGTTGATACGAGTCCTTCGGGTGTTCAAAACGTCATATCCCAAAACAATCAACAATTGTTTTATTATACCTCTGTCTTGAAGCTCATCACATTCTTTGATTCAAAAGAATGTTCACTTTTTCGTAATTTCTCCTTTTATTTTTTGTATTTCTTGTTTACCTGGGGTAAAGTTCACCGCACATGATCGCGGGGCAAGGACGGAAAACATGGAGAAAGACACAAAAAAGGGGGAAGGGAGGCCAAGTGGGAAATGGAGAAAGGGGGAAGGGTAGGTACATCATGGAGAAATGACTTATTTCTCCATGGGTACATGTACGGTGTCTGTTCTTTGGACAATCATACCAAGTGAATTACATCTTGATTTGTTTTCGTTAATAACAATGGTTTATTAACAAACTGAATTGTCAAAAGCCCAACACAAAGTGTACAGTAATAAAGTACATGTACATATATCTATACTAGTATTAATATTGTATTATTCAGGAAAAATACATGCGCAGGTAATGAATTATTCAGTGGCTGCACAGCGAGGTCATTGGGGGTCAAATAACACCAGACTGGCAACCTGCCCTCACTAGATGAGGCCAAGAGTGTAAAGACTAATGCAATCGCCATTGTACAATTGAAACACGTGTGGATTAAGAATAAGATTTGGAATTGTGTTTTTTTCATACAATTTTCCATATAGCCCAAGAACTATAGAGGGCGCTAATAATGTGTCATTAAATCTGCTGAAGCTGTACCTTTCCAATTGGGAGCACAAACAAATGGCAACTTAACAAAATTCATGTTCAAAGGGACAAACGAAACTCACTGCCTATATTACATGTACATGTACTTGTCCTGAAACACACAAGGTATTCGTTACAATACTTGAATCAATCGAAATCAATCTTAAATATGAAACACATGCAATCTAATAAGCAATTTCTTTTTTTCATTTTGAAGTTTTTTTTAAGGATAATAAAAACCTAAATCACAGTTTAACTTGTTAAAAGTAACCAGTTCGCGTCGGAGGACATGTAACACGCAAATTTTTCCTGAATTCAGGGTGTGCTACCTACAGATGCCAGCTTGAAACTTTCTGGGATCGAGGTTCATGAAAAACAATCCCGCGCCTGGGCCCGGTCAATGTCAAAATAATCCCGGCGCGAACTGGTTTTAAAGGTCAAACAAATTGGCTTTGTTTTGCTGAAGATCAAACAAAACCGTGCCCTTGGTTGCTTTGGATTCTGTGCGACAGAGACTCAATAATCGGCAAGGAATCACACCTGATCAAAAACTGCATAAGCCGTAGGATTTTGTTGGACTGTAAGCTGTGCCTAGCAATACTACACGTACAGGCCCAAACATATGACTGAAGCCGGCTATTTTATTTTCTAGGATTCTGTGGGGTTTAGGATGAATAAATTTCAAGTGTGCTACGGTCATCATGCCACACAAGTTTATACATTGTAGCTAGGAAAACTCAACGATTGGAGCGTATCGTTAAATGTATTTGGGTTCCGGATGATCGGACTTTACGTTGTAACCGATGATACTTCTTCGTCCGATCTGCTCGCCCACGAAAAACCAGAAGGCGACCTCAACGCAGACCAGGGTGTTGCGGAAAGCCTCCTAAGCGTTATCAATAAAAATGCTTGGCGTTAGTACTCAGCATGGGCTGATTTCATAGAGCTGGTAAGCACACAAATTTGCTTAGCATGATAACTCTTCCTTGTCAAAAACAGGGTTACATACCAAATTTTCAGGTTACCTATATTGTTTCCGACTTATATTTAGCTGGTTTTTGCTTAGCATGAAATGCACATGGAGTTTTGGCTGACAACCCGTTATTCTTGAGCAAGACTATTTGGTGCTAAGCAATTTTTGTGCTAACACAGCTCTATGAAATTGGCCCCAGTACACAGACTGTATTTATAATAGTGCTGGGCAAGTAGTGATTTTTTCCACTCAAGTACTCGCGAATAAACTACTCGCGAGGATTGTTTTTCATGAACCTCGATCCGAGCAGGGTTCAGCACTACCCCTAAAATGCACTCCTAATAATGAGCCCCTCTAGGCATGAAAACCTTTTGTCCGACCTACCATATTTTGGTGAGCCATGTCACCAAACCCCCCCCCCCCCCCCCCAAATGTGCCCCTACCTACCCTAATTTAAGGCGGCCTTACCCTGCTAGTCATGTTCATCCATTTGCCTGTGCGTGCACTTGCTACCACCTCACCGATTCCCTTCTGAATGGCTGGTATCTCCGAGGGCATTGGGGGGACCAACTCTACCCGAGCGTAGTACCAGAACTTAGACAGTCTGGGCCTTGTCCACTGCAATGCATCTGAGAGAGAAGATTGGACGACAAACAAGGACAAAGGTGAATTTGAGAGATGTTAAGCTAAAACAGGGTTAGTTTTCACTTTTTTTTACAGAAATTGAGCGAAATTTGATGATTTTTTGGACACACATTCTGAGCGAGTTAAAATAGTAAGACAAAGTTTTTGTACCACACAACTCGAACTAATCGTTTAACATCGATAACCTGTAAAAACCCTATATGGCTCCGCTCTGCGGGCGTCGGGAGCGGCATAGCCCATGTAGCCTAGGGTAGGCCTTGCCCTTGGCCTATTTTGCAATAACCATGCTAACCGGCATTTGCAAAAATTCAAAATTGAATAATTAACAAAAACATCTTTGACTGGTTTTGTCAAAACTAACTGGGCCGGCGGTAAATACGCCTAGCTACACACAAAGTCACAATCGTCTTTTTTCTTAAGTGTCCGTAAAGTGGGCACCATGTTCATTGAACTCGACTTCTTCCAAGCCAAACACGCAAACAAATACATTAGGCCTAACCATTACCAATCCCTTACGAAACCAACATTCCCCGAACCCCGACATACAAAGCAAAGAATGACTAGATCTTACTTCCAGCAACTTTGGGCCCCTGTGTCACGACAGAAGTCCCCAATCTTTGGCCCAATCCAACGATTCTCTGCATTGCTTTCGCCATGTTGGATACCGGTTACTTGATTCCACGTTTCCTACCGTTCACGATGGTTAGACCAGCTTGTCCGGAGTGTTCGTAGGAAATAAAACAAACTAACTAGAAAATTTCGCTGGTAACATTCACCACATGGGCACTCATTTAACGCTAGAACAGTGGTACCCGTGAAATAGGTCGAAATTAGATCCGTTTTCTAAACTCTAGCTTTGTTTCCAGTTTAGCTTCATCCATGCGGGTTGGTAATAGTAATAGAGCCCATTAAAGCGTAAGCGGGGGTTTAAAAAACGGCTAATGCCGACAAAAACACATGGCGGATGTAAAAAAGTAGTCTTTGCCAAAGACGACAGTAATCGATAGTGTGCACGTCGCGTACAATCATTTCACGTAGTGCACCCTCAAACGACACGGATATAGACCACCTCCGTAATAGTATTTTACTACATGTATCTTCTTTGCAAACCTGGTCGAATAGGGCGTGACTGACCTTTTCATGCAAATTCGACTATGAATGTACAGGTACTACAGATTTGCATAGCAGCTTCACGCAGTCGACTACCCATTCAGCAGTCGCGCGGGCCTGCGATGAATATCTATAGAGCCAAAAAGTTTACCTCTTTTGATCATGAATATAATTTAAATATATTATAGTAAAACATATTAGTAGTAACGTCTGCTGAGTTACAGTCCATTCAAACACAGTATAGACACGATAATTTGTTTATATATAAAAAGGTAGAGGCACAAATAAAATAAAATAATATCAGTCAGCTCAAAAACTTGTTATTGATGAACTTGTTACAATAATAACCCCGACGCCGCCCCAATTGGAGTATACCGCCCTAATTCGATAAGGTGTTAATGGAGAGGCGAGAGGCCGGAACCCCTACCGAGACGAGCCGCGGCAGCGGGCCCGCAGTAGCGCGTCCCGGCTCCCGAATCGAAGCCAATCGCTGATTGGTGCTGACACGTGCAGGTGCTGTGCTGATTGGGAATTAGTCACCAATTGGCGCCGGGGAGGACATTCGAGACGGGCCAATCGGCGGATTGAAGGGGCGCGCTTCGTTGGCGGTATATGAGGAGACCTACGGCTGTTGTATGGTCGACAGTTAATTGCAAAGCAAATTTGTAGTGACGTCATTGGAGACAGTGGTAATGTCAGCACACATCAAAGAATTTCAGCACACATTCTTTGATGCCTTCTATCTCAAAAAGTGTCTACACTAAAACAAGTTTGAAGTCGATTTTAGTAATGCTTGCATGGAAAATTATTACTATATTACTACTAGGTTAGGTGTATTAAATGAGACACACCCCAAAAATGTCACACTTTTGGACCTCAATTCATGGACTAACCTAGATGTCAGAGCTAGATGCTTATAGTGGATTATATTACCCTGTTATTCTACAGTTTAGACATGAAACAGCCGTGATGGGCGCAAGTCGTGTTCCCAAGCTTGTCACGAGTCGAAATCGTTCCAGCTGCCTGGTTGTGTGGGTTTTTTTGTCCACCGACATCCGATCCTAACTGCAAAAGCGTAACTTTCTTCGGCATCACTTACAACTTTGTTTGGTGTGGTCATTTTGTTCACTATTATGTTTTGCCGTTTTTGTTTTGTGAGCAGGAAAAACCTGTTTGCCCAGCTGTCTTAATTGACCTACTTTCTGGTAACTCTCAGAAATGTTTTCAAAATCAGTTTATTGAAGAAAATTTCACAGAGTCAAACAAACATCTATATTAGGCCTATGTTTCATGTCAGTTGCTGCACTGGTATTGACGGGTACGGTGGCCCTGGAAGGACTTCGCAGATCACCAATATTGACGTCAATATTCGCGACCAAATTCACGACTTTAGGGGCAAGTCGTGAAATTTGTCTCGAATTTTGACGTCGACAATATATTTACGATCTGCCCCTCCAGGGCCTCCATACATTTGCACACCTTTTTAGAACGAGTCCCGGTTTGTGTATGTCTATAATGCTGTTTATTTTCGAATAATTTAGTATTCGTTTATTCGAAATTGCAATGACAGAATATTCGAATAATACCAAACTCTCCAGTACAAGACGTGCCGTGATTTCACAGTGGACTTGAGACACTAAGGTATGGTTTTTCGTTATAACATATTTTTGAGTCAAGAACACCGTGACCAGACTAATTTATTAGCATACGTTTTAATTTGATCTGTAATAAGAAAATTCTCGACCCGGTGTGTAAAAAGGGTGGACAAACGTTGAATGATAAATTACTAGATTGGTTTGGTAAAAATAAAAGCGTGTAAATTGTTTTCTCGGACAAAATGCATTTTTTGTTTTGGTTTTTTTCTTTCTGGGGGGGGGTGTTTTTAAATGTTGTGTTTTTATATTTCATAGTACGGCATACTTCAATTGTTCTTGTATGCGGCATTTAAGTCAAATGCCGGCCTTGCCTAGATGACGAGTGTCTCATGTCAGCCGGACAGTAATTACCGCGGACTTGACTCTTAGCATCATCGCGCCACATCATGACCTGGTATTCCGATTGGAGGAAGAGCTGTCCCGCCTCTGACTAATTCGCCGCAACGCGAACGGGAAATTGTAAACTGTTCTGGCTAATATTGCACCGCTGGGCGTGCGGCCCGGTGATGTTCTCGTCAACGAGTAGTATAAAATATGCGAAGTGACTTATAACTAACACTGCATAACAGTAGCTAGTAAATGCGACTCGTCAGTGCGTAATCCACGCGTGGTGTAGCGTTCCCTTGTTGTTTTGGTGTGGTTTAATGTCTTGAACAAACAAGCTAGAGTGTGGTAGATTACTCCAAATGTCATAACTGTTGAAGATGTGTAAGCCAAGCTTCTTTCCCCTTAGAGCCATTGTGGATGAGATGTTAAAGATTGTCAGAGTCGTTTACAGCGAGTTTACTGATAAAGAATACTCTCAATTTGTTTAAGTCAACATTTAGGCATCGCTTGCATGAAAACTTTATATCATGGAGTGCCGTGGCCTCGTGGTCTTTTTGTTGGTAAAGTAAAGGGGGGTTCGAGTCCGGCCTCGGACTATGGTGCGTGTGCCCTTGGGCAAGGCACTTTGTCACTCATTGACTCTCTCCACCCAAGACTGAAATGGGTATCTGTGAGGGCAGAGATGGTTAATATGGTTGATTAAGCTGCTTTGAAATGGCAGCTTCGAGCTGTATACACCCCATGGAGCTGAGATGGCATTTGGATGTTTCGTAGGCCTAATGACCGGGGTAATAATTCATGTTTAAATTTACAACAGATTTCAACAGAAATATTTACTGCTAAAATACTACAGGTTAAGCTGATATGAAATAATTGGGTCCAATTGGATTCAGCAGGGTTAGCAAATCACAAAATGTAAGCTTCACTTTTATTTTAATTCAGAGACGTTTATTTTAAATGAATGCACCATTCTCACTGCGATTTACATTAGCATAAATGTAAAACTTCTTTATAAATAATAATACTGGCTGAAATACGTCGATGCATAGGTTGGAAAGATTGTTACAGTCAGAATTTGTTATATTAACGTTTATCGTAGTTTTGCTCCTAAAATCGTAAAATTACATTTAACACAATAAACAAATAGACTGAATGCGTTAGTCTACCGCGCGTTCCCATTGGATTAATGTTGTCGTTCTACACAAAAGTCGCGGTACGTTACCCCAAAAATATTCAATGAGAACACGGCTTAATTCACTGACTCGCAATGACAATCCGACTGTCACTTGTAAACCAAGCAGTGCTATCGTATAGAATGAGCCCTAACATTGAACGCTCTATAGATCTTCTCTTTACTTGACTGACTGATTAACTCACTGACTGACTGGTCCTTTTCTCAAAATAAGCTCTGGTGACTTTACAGCCCTTTAGTCGTAGATGGTCACAAATGGCTTTGGTTTATAATCTTGCAATGGTATCGTATTATAATTACCCTATAACAATAACGAATGAGCTAAACGATTCCTATTGCATAACATATGCGTTCAAAACACCCAACGAATAGGCATCTAGTTTTAAAAGGAACTGATGTGTGAACGCAAACAACTGAATAATATCTTGAATACAATTTTGAGCTAGCTGGGATGATTTGTACCAGGTTGGCTTTGTTCTTTTTTTTCTATTTCAGTGTGAAAACATGTCAGATGGAAGGCCTAATACAGTTGTCATGGTGAGGGCGAATAATTCAATTTGGTCAGCCAATCACTGCTAATATTACAGTTTAATCTAATAGAGGGCGCCTGACATACTTCTGTGTGGTAGGTCATGGCGCATGACACAATGTCTGCGCATCCCTGTCTGCGATTGCGCAGAACGATGCTGTATCATTGTACAACTTACAAGATAAATTCTAACTACTCGAACAAAAACTACATGTAACGCTAACCATTTCTGAAACCAAGGTTTCTTTCCCGCTGTTCATTCAACGTACTACACAATATTAAAAAAATCCTTGCCATTACTGAAACCATGGCTTCACGCTCGGTTAGCCCATTGGTTTTGGTTATTCCGTAAGCACATCATTTATACTCATTGCAAAGGGGTTTCCGTTTAATTTCCTCACGACTATCACAAACGCGATTCTTGAAACGAAGACAGAGTTTGGGAAATGGCCAAAAAATTGTAGTCATGGAACTGAAAATAAAAATATCTTTCCATCACATTTACTTTACATAACACGTAAGAATTAGGTAACAATTAGGTACAAAAAATCCAAACAGGTGTCCATAATTTATACATTTAAAATATTTACAATTGCTTCGGCCTATAACCGAACAGATTTTAATGAAATCAAACTTTAAGTAAGTTAAGCTTTAAAATGAAATTCCTGTTTTAGTTTTGGTTTCGACTTATAGTTCCTAATTATTACTCTGAGCATGCACACTATTGAATGATGACCCCCCCCCCCCCCCCCCCCCCCCCCCCCCAATACAAAGTGCTGCCACTAAATATTCATGAGGTTGCCGATTGCGTAAGGGCGTCTGCGACCTGCGCGCGCGCGCCATCGGGGAAGTCGCTGGACGACGATTGGCTGCAGCACGACGACGCAGGCGAGGCAGGTGGTGACGTGGGCGGTGACGTCAAGGAAGACGGTGACGTCACGGTGTCGTGGAAGTCGCTCTTCTTAGGCCGGCCTTTGGGCTTTGTGGGCGCCTCTTGACTACCGCCTTGAAGAACCTGTCGAGTATTCGCAATGAGAAAAAACATTAGGAACATTCTTGGTTTTAAAAATGACCACAGTATTGTCCACTGTCCACTAATGAACAGGTCTACTAATTAATATGTTGACTACTTAGTAAATGTAATAAGGACAACGTTCAACAGGTCCGTTATTGAATTAATCCACTGTTGAATAGGTGCAGTAGTGCCTATGTCCAATATTGAATAAATCCACTGTTATAGGTCCTCTAATGAATATGTCCTCTATTGAATAGGTCCACGGTTGAGTAGGGTCTCTATTGGATATAAGTCCACTATTGAATATAGGTCCACTACGATATAGGTCCTCTGTTGAATAGGTTCTCTATTGTATAGATCCACTATTGACCAAGTCATTGTGATATAGGTTCACTATTTAATGGGGCAGCTACTGAAAAGGTACACTATTGAATAGGGCCGCTATATACCCATGATGCGGTATTTGTGTGCAAATGCATGCTGCGCTGATGTGCGTGTTGCGCGCGTAGCGCGTATTGTTCCAAAGAGCCAGCGCTACAGGCTGGCCATGGGTTGAAACATTTCGTAAAGGGGTGGTTTAGAAAAAGCTAAAACAGAGTGCTTCATGGATCACCTAGGGAAGTTAGTTTTACTACACCACTCGAAGCAATCAATTGTATACTGTTGTGTCTAATTTGTTTTTGCTCACCTGTTTTTTCCATTTCATCCTTCGGTTCTGGTACCACGTCTTCACTTGCAACTGACTCAATCCCAGCGTGTCTGCCAACTCCAGCCGGTCCGGGGTAGACAGATACTTCTGCCGTTCGAACCGCTTCTCCAGCCCCATGAGCTGCAGCTCCGTGAACACGGTGCGGCTCCGGCGGCACTTCTTAGCCGAGCGTCCGTGAGGGGAGACGCCGCCGGCCGTGGCCGGGTCGTGCGGCCCGCCGCTGCCTGACGACTTGCCCCGCAGGTAGACCGGCACGGGCACAGGCACGGGAACGCCGAGGTGCGAGAGCGAGTGAGCCGGGTGGTGGTAGCCAGGCGCCGAGCCGTAGACTCCCCCGCTCGCACCCAGGGAGGTGTGGTGGCTGGGATGATGGCGGTCGTGGTAGTTACTGGAACTGAAATGGTGGTGGAGTGGGTCTGTTTTGGAAATAAAAAATCAATAATCAAAAACACATCATTCAATTTTAAACTTATGCTAAGTAAATTAGTCTGATGTGTGCTTAAGTCAAGCACACATCAGACTAATTTATTTAACATAAGTTAAGAACTTGGTTCATAAAAGACAAAGTCGATCTCTAAATGCTGCATATTGGCAACAACTTAGACGAATTTGATCTGTAATGGCGAATAGTCTCTGGACCGGTCTTTAAAATTTAGATTTTCGGAACAATAAAAGGATACCGATTGCACAATCATTTTGCTGGATGCCTAGAATCATCCTTTAATTTTTATCTAAGTAAAATATGTATTAGTTATTAGATATTTATTGTAAGTAAGATATTTATTCGGTAGTAAAATGTGTTAATGTCTGAAATTAGTGTATCCGATTTTTAAACAGATCACTAACATTATGTTCTACACACGAATACCATATTTCATCCATATAAACAAATTAATCAAATGTGGCATACATTTTATAAGAGGTATCTTTACTAAAGTAAGTGAAGACATTTCATTGACGTCAATACCCCAAATCGACGTTGGTCTACCGAATTGTTTTGACAGCAAATTTGAACTTTGTTTTTCTTCCTTTTGCGTAACTGTTCATTTTACGGTGACCTTTTGCACTGAGGTCACCCTTGTATGCCCTCTCGTGACTCTCGTAAGACAGTTGGACTGAATTACCGGTGCAAAGACCGCCTGCATTAAAAAAAAAACACACAACAATTTCCATCTTTTGAAATTTCCTGTCAACAATTGATCCAAGCACGACCCCAGACCGTTTCACTGGCTCCCTACAAACGCATTATTGTCAGGAACAATTCTCGTCTAGCCCACGGACGAGCCATTAAAAAACAATAAATGCGACCCGCTGTTGAAAAAAAGCCCAACCGATAAACGAAAAAAAAAGAGAGAAAATAACAGCCCGGAACCACGCTGACTTGAAGACTGACTATAAGCAAGTTGATTGGGAAGACCACCATGAGAAGCGCAGCGCGCCGGGCCCGGCTGGCTTGCGGTCCCGACCCCGCTGAACGCTCGGCGGCGCGTGCTCGCTGTTTCCCCTCGGTGAGCCGAGTTGATCACCCCAAAACGCCCGGGTGAACCAGTTGTGCTAAACCTTTCAGAGTACCCGTGACCTACCCCAGGCATCCGCACACTAAGGTCATTTTCTCCCGATGAAGGCGCGAGTAACATTTGGTACAAATTTCGGCAGCGCCGTGTATATTGCTTCTTCATGCAAAGTACCACAGCTTATTAGCAAACGAAGGCGGGGAGGTAGGAAGTGAGTCTCGCCCGTAAACAGCGCGCTGTCAATACGCGCTGATTGGCATTGATACGAACCACACTCTTACTAAATATCTTCCCACGTTACCATTTTCCTTAATTAGCACAGTCGATGGAATGTCATACATGTAATTAAAAACATACCCTTCTGTGTTTAATATTACGCTACATGATCTATAATTTAGACGTCTGGGCATAACCAAAATTGCCAGGGCAGAGAACCAGACTATCTCAAGTCGTGCTCATGTCAAGTCACTATTTAATACCATAGCTTAGTTTGGCCCTCTGCCGACTGCTCCGACAATTTTGTTATGCCCATGGTCGTGGTTGTGAGTTTACCTTACAACCACTTAACTTCCGGAAACACTCCAACATCGCGAACGTTAGCGATAATACCCGACCATCAATAAAACGTGTTCGGAAAACTTTGGAAATCTTTCGGGAAAAGGCAGCGTTCCTTCTTTGTTTGTGTGTCACGTGACAGTGGAGACTACCGGACCTAATAATTCATCAGGAATAGTCATAAGTATCTGGTCTCGAAACCAGACTAGTTACTATAACAAAAGCATTCCTTTGCCATTGTTCAACCAGTTGTTTGCAGCTGGCTTCATGAAAGGCTACGTGAAAGAACTTGCATGGAACAGCTAACCAATAAACGTGCAGCGCGGTATATGTACTACATTGTACGTGTACGCACGTACGAACCTTTACTGTTTTGGTCTACGTACGTCTGCATATCAAGCAGTATTTGGGGATCGATTTGTGCTTAAAACCTTATCGTTTCACCAGGAATAGCGAACGTTGTGTTCTTTACAAATTATCATTCCACTGTGCCAGTTTCCCTGACACGGCTGGACGACGTTTCGGTTTATAGCATGTTGATAAAAGGAGTGAATTTCAGGTAAGTTTGTTTCGACACAAACCTCAAAAAAAAAAAGTTTAACGCGGCAAGACACGTGTAGTTTATTACACTGCGACTGTTTCGTGACAAGTTCACGAGGCGGCTGTGGTATGTTTCATACGATCTAATACTTGCCTCAATTATCTGCAAATTCGCCCCAACTAAGCAAGGCTATAAAAGCCACTCTAGGCAAAGAGCTATGAAAGAAGAAAAAATAGAGCGAAGATAAGAACATCAAGAAAGCTAGAGGGATCCGGATTGGTATTCCTCTTAAAAGATGGGCTAGTTCAAAAAGTAAAGAGAAACACGCTCGGAAATAAAGAGGTTTCAATGAAATCTGTCCTACAGCGCGTAGGTACAGTATAGGCTGTCTGTTCTACAATTTGGCAAACTTTTAGGCGAAGCATGGAGGAATCAGAGAGCCTATTTGCTTGCTAAACACCCTGGCACAGGAGGAACTAGGTTAAACAGTCTATAGGAACCAAAACGGTTGTAAAACAAATTGACCAATAGATTGGTACAAGTTACTACACTGTCGTGTATTTGTTATTATTTGTTAGTGAGGCATTTTCTGTTAGTTACTACATTATCCGTTGTGACAGCCGTTCACGACTATTCTGAAGACGTACAAACATTGAAAGATTGACCCTGAGAGAGTGCGCTACAGTACACTAAACATTTTTCCGGGAATGCTGTGCGGCTAGCGGGCGCAGCCGGGCCAGCTCGGACGGGCACTTAACGCTCTGCGCCCGCGTGCTGGGCCGGCAGGCGGGGCTCTCATTCCGAGACCGCTCCATTAAAATTACTGTCGAATGAAGCCCCCAACTGATAAGGGAATGCTTGTCCGGGTATCCGACCCGACATGAATTCGATTAATGTGTCTTTAATGGAGGAAGTTATTTATGCCGATGTTACTATGTTTCCGTTTTATCTGATGACCCGCATGCTTTTATCTTAATGGGCTGTGGCCCAAATTTATATGCAACAACAACGATCTTTAATTTAAAGGTAGTATAGGGCCTACATCATTTGTAAACATAAAACAAATAAACTACCAAACTATTATAAAATACCTTACTTGACTGTAAGTGAATAACAGTCTCAAACATCCTGTGATGTCACAACATTAGGTGTGCTGTGGTTTTCAAGAAAAGTGTCAATTTCCAACGATTACCGGCCGGCAAATCGTTTGAAAACAATGCCTCAAATTTATTAAATTAAGTTAGTCCACAATTTGCAATAGGCCTACTGTTGCACAGCAATTAGCGTTGGCCAACTAGTCTGGTTCCCTAACCTGATTACTTTCTGAAGTCTGGAAATTGCTCTGTTTGTTTGGTTTGGAGGAAGTCGAGAAACCCGACTACAAGTATTAATGTTCTTAGTTTTTCTAGCACATGTGAACCGAAAACTGGTCAACGTCACAATATTTACTATAAATTTGAATCCACTAACCCAACCATTTCAAAAATTACAAAAAAAACTAAAAATACAAAATAAAATCTACATTTTCCCAGATAACTACTGTATGGTTAGATAGTTTTAGTTAAACTTAGATTAATTTAATCAGAGTTTGTCAAAACTGTATAAATCTCATTTTAATAACATTTCCGAGATTTAAAATTAAAAGCAGAATTAGACCAGTTTATACCTGATTACTCTGTAAAATTGCAGTAAAACCGCGAATTCCCCGGCCAAGGTAGAATATCCAACAAGTTCCAAGAACTCACAAATCATTTTTCTCCTTGCGAATATCTTTCTTTCTTTAGTTTTTCGTCTTATCACAACGCCCTACCGGAAAGTACGGATAGTTTTCACCAACTACAACAGCGCCTAAGGCTTTGCGCTGAAGAAAGTATTAATAATATCGCTATGATAGTAAGATCCGTCTATTTATAGACATTCTTTCAACGTTTTTTTACCCATGAGGTGTACACTATGTACGTACTTTGTTTGCGCGCTATCTAAGGATTGGAACTGGGCAGATTATAATAGGGTCAGTTGAAGATATATTAAAGATGAACCGACTTTTTGTTCATGTCACACTTATTTTGTTTTTGACTGCGCATACATAATATCACAATTTAATTTTTTTTCAAAATCAAAATCTTATAATAATTATTTTTCAGGGTAATGGCTTGGGTCATTGACAATTGTGCAGTGATACGCGACTAAAATCACTTTAAAGTCATAAGGATTTAGACAAAGAATATCATTTCAAAAACAGTTAGCATTTGTTGACCTCAACATTGGCATTTGTATAACAATAATGTTTACCATGCTCGCCACAAACAATCGTAGGGGATAGTCCAATATAAATTATAAGCCTTTTTGAAGTATGGCGGACATGATAATGAGGTCGATATTTACCGCTGTTCCACAGGTTTCGTGCGCGACATTAGGTTTATGCACGTTCGCTACTTTTATCGGGCTAGATCGTAAAACAATAGAAGGCTAAATGGTTTATGTTAGGTTTATGTTAGGTTTATGTTAGGTTTACGTTAGGTTTACGTTAGGTTTACGTTAGGTTTACATTAGGTTTACATTAGGTTTATGTTAGAATTATGTTAGAATTATGTAGAATTATGTTAGGTTTATGTTAGGTTTACGTTAGGTTTACGTTAAGTTTACGTTAAGTTTACGTTAGTTTTACGTTAGGTTAGGTTTATATGTACTGACCGTTTTTCTCACTGAAAAAAAACTCCAAAGCATTTTGCCTACATTGCGTGGTGTAACAATATAGTTGCGCATCTTTCTATTGACAAAGACTAACGGCTGTTTCATTTCGCAAAAGATACATCTCGATCGGCCACGGCTGCAACTGTAACAACATTGCAGGCTCCCGTTTCATGTCCACACGTAATGCAAGCCGCTGGGAATATTTACATGGAACAGTAGTTTCTGTTTTGTTTTCGGTTGTGATTATTCACCAAAGCTTTTGTTTTATTCATCTATTCTTGTCAAATGTGTAGGTGGAAAGATCATGACTGCACGATCACAAACGAATCGGTGTCAAAATAATCATCGACCGATTACTCCTGCTTCTAATGTTTATAAGTCTTGAATCCTCCAATTTCAATACTTTTTCTCACACACCCTAGACGTTACGGTTAATGTATACCACGAAGTGAAATTTGTACGTAAACAATTTCTCTTCCAACCTCTAATATTTACTGTTTATTTTGTTATAGTAACCCATTTGTTTTCGCGCTAAAACTGTCAATTTAATTTTTATTTTGCCATTTATTTTATATAAAATTTTGTATTGAATAAACATTTATGTAGACAATATAAATATCTTCTTTGAAAAACGTTATTTTAAAATGTACTGTTTCCAAGTTTAAAAAAACCTCTAATTAATCTCGATATATTTTTATTTTTAGTGAACCTATTTAATACGTATTAATATAATTAAGTTATTTCCATCTTTACTATTATGTAAAGAACACATTACATAGGAACCACCAGCTGATGTAATCAAACTAACTGGTATTATATTGCAATTAAGGTCAAACATTGTGTCAGAAATTGTGATAGATTTCAGATTAACTGCACTCGGTTTAAGAAATGACATGGAGACATTTGAGAAACCTATTTGATGCCTGATTGTATTGTCACCAATCAAAAGGGTCCTTGTGTAAATTGACCGAAATGGATAAAGAAACGCCCGCTGCGATTGGTCCGATTGCACCCCGACTGTGCCTGGCTGCATCTTTCAATGCCATTTGATTGGTTCAAGTTCGCGCGTCGCGCGGCTGATGAAAAGCCTTTCTGGATTATTTCAGGTGTGTCGTGTTCGCATTGTATACCATGCCAGTACATCTTAGAGAGAGAGAAAGTGAACTATACGGAAGTACCTGGGCAAATTCAGCGTGATTTCAGCCGCTTTAGCCCCGCGAACTCCCCGTCTTCAAAGGCCCGCCGCGCGGTCAGTGCCTCGCGCGGCACGAGACGACCCGGGGTTATTATACCGCCGGAATCGATCCTGATTAAAAAATTAATAAAACAATCCCAACAATAGAACCAACAGCTCGCACCGGTGCGCCCTGCATTGTTTCACGGACGCCGTTGTCACGCGTGCTCGCAGCGCTAATGAGATTAATTAGTCATTGTTTTGAGGACGCGTGGCGGGAGGTTGGAACAGTGAAACACCTGCGTGGAAGTTAGCTGGGGGCCAAGTCCAAAAACGCGCTCTCCGGCGGAGGAAACTAACCTTTCTTTTTCCTGACCAGTCCAAATCTGGAACTTTGCCAAGAACAACAAAAGAAACAGGTGTGACCACAAACTGACCAATCGGACACTAGCACCAGTTGCTTGAATAGTCACTGTAATACATTCTATACGTAGGCGGGACTCGATCACACAATTTACAGGTGATGATTTATCAACGTTTGTTTCTTGTTATGTTTGTAAGTTATGACTTTCCACCAAAAAAACCCAAACTGGCGCTCTTATGAAAAAAACAATCCCAGGAAGCTGTAGAAATATCCTCGTTATAACCTAGTTGGTACAGAAATAGCAAGATGCCAGTATTGTTTTAAGGGAATGCCTACAGTTACTTTCAAACATGACACAAATAACCCCTCGTTAAAAAAAACTAAAACACTATAGGAATAACGGGAAATACTTGAGTTCGCCTCAGTTACTTACTATTAGGAGAATATGAAAAACGTGTATTAGGTATAAATCGCTGATTAGAACATGAACACACAGCAATGATGGCCTTGTTTTGCCCTCTGTGTTTTATATTCATTCATTCTTGACCTCGTTGTCGCACCTTTTTTCTTTCTCGGTTCCACCCACTTCTAACTTTTTTTAAATTAAGCCCCGCCCACCCCAACTATACCGTTGTCCTCCTAGGTTAGTCGGGCAGAATAGCAAAACAATAAATGGCCAATCCAAATGATATGATATAAACATGGAATTTGGCGCACAGTCATAGCATGTCATGGGAAAGATACTTGGCTATCGGGCCATCGCAAAGCAATGTTCAACATTTTGAAAATAAATGCCATTCGATGTTATTCTATACCTATAATTTTGTTTCAAGTTCAATGATCTACGCTGGCCCTACAATCAAACATCTTTCTTATGACTGACTCTGAGCCAAATTCCATGCTTTTGTCACCAAGTGAACAATAATTATATCATAATTTGAATCAATTTGCCGGACTATAGACCTCTTCTATCTGTGTTCGGTGGTATTATGTTGCCGCTTTGCGCCGTTTTGGCTGTGTATGTGTTTGTAATATTCATGAATGGTAGTTATAGTTAAACGCCATTTTGGTCGACAGTGTTTACAGACACTACTACTAGGCATCTATTCACTGTCTTTGTTGTGTCATGTGTCTTTGTCATACGTCCGGAAAACAGATTGGTTGAACATAACCAATTTGATTGGTATATAATGTGTCCAACCAAAATATTGGACAATTTTAACAAAAATATTAGTTAATTTGACCAATATTTGTGTTTAAATTACCAATATTATTGGTTATTTCGACCACTATTTTTGTAAAATTTGACCAATATCATTGGTTGGATATATCTACCAATCTGTTTGAGGGCGTGTCCGTCCTTGTTTGTCCGTCCTTGTTTGTCTGTTCTTGTTTGTCTGTTTGTTTACTTATCTGTTATTTATGTAACTCTATTGTTGTTTTATTCAGTACGCTATACTGCACTGTTAAACAAAACACGTAAAATGTACTAGAGCCCTCGAACAAAGATGCTGACAATTTGGGAGACCGCCGACATAGGGCAAGATAGCTCAGTTGGTATAGAGCGCTGGTCCAGTATTCCGGAGGTCGCAGGTTCAAGTCCCGCCTTGCCGATTTCTTTGTTCACTTTGACATTTTACGGTCGAAAATCATGCAGCAATGTACCACCCGTATATTTATTTACTGATAAACGGTATTTTTTTACTGTAAAAATGTAATAAAGTGGCAAAATGTGGCGACCTTTCACGGTAACAAAATATGGTTTATCAAAAAATACAACTACGGTCCGACCGTAACACTTTCGACCGGAAACTTTGTAACTTCTTTTTCTTCTGTTCCCTTTTATTCCATTTTTTTTGTTTTTGTTATTGCTTTTTGCTGTAAATAATAACTACCGCTAGGGGAGTTTGTATCTTTGTGTCTTTGAAGCTGCAATTTAGAGCTAAATGTCTGAAGTAATTACTAGTTTGTGGAACAGTGATTCAAATAATTGTGAAGTGATATGCCAAATCCAGGCAGATTTGGGCAAAACTGTGGAAACGGCTGCAAAATGGCATGAAATTGGTTTTCAGCAATTTTGAGATTAATTAAAACTTATGCAGCAACTAGAGTTTAAAATGTTCTGTAAATTTTCAAACTAAAATTTCTTCCAAAACGTATTTTTAAAACACTTTTAGCGACTGAGGCACACTTTTGTTCAAGCTTTTGTTCGTTAATGTCGCAAAATCATCCGATTTCAAAATTAATAACTTATCTTTAGATTATCCATTTTCAAAATACGGACATATTTTGCTAGCAATGCGATAATTTAACAATCGACTTATTGCCCAATAGTGCCTGATTTTGACGTACCAAGGCACGCAATATGCGGATTTATACAAATAGGCCTACATTGTAATTTTGTATCCTGATTTTGTTTGTTTAAGTAATAACCTACGGTGAAGAAAATGCTTGTTTGATTGTTTTCATCCAATTATGTTTGTATTCTTAACAGAATTGCACATGTTCCGATGAAAATCAAGGATCCAGTGGATCGATAACAGAGCAACAGGGAGCAGAATTGAGGTTAGTCTCTTGGGAAAACTTGAACACAAAAAAGTCTTAGTTAGACACTCAAATGTGATTTTATTTTCCTGGGAATTTGAGTTGGACAGGAGGCTTTTAAAAGGACATTTTTAGACTAGAATATACATTGGGTATCTCAGAGTTCCAATGCTTTTTGAGTTGCAATCGATCTGCCTTCTTCGTCTACTGAGTTAGCGATTTACTTAACGGTATGGAGTTTGGCGTTTGAACGGAATACGTAGCTCGCACGGGCGTTAATAATAATAAAATAATAATATAAAGCATTTATAATGCGCCATCTATCTAGAGAAACCTATTCCGAGGCGCAACATAAAACACAAACATGACAAAGGAAAAATAATGAACCAAAATAAAATGCAACAATAAATAAAACATAGAGGCAATTCAAGATCAATAATGTGACCCTACAAGATCAAAGAGGATATCACAGTACCAACACACACTGCCCAGCTGCACATGGCCAACAAGCAAAGAGAGGAGAAGACCAGAATTAGCAGTTACAACAACTTAACAGCAATAACTGATTCCTGCCCGACCAAAATGAGAAAAAAATGGCCGAACATACATGTATTAAGGTATGTGTCAGCAATGCGATACCAGAAATCACATTAAAGACATCAAGTAAAAGCTCAAAATGAGTACATAAATCACAATAAAATGTTTTGCAAAAACAATCAAATATTATAAGCAGTTTCAAATAAATGAGTTTTTAACAACTTGTTGAAAACATTGATGGAACAATGGCGTTAACATGTGACCCCTCTTCATTTCGTTTCAATTGAATTGGAGTGAATCTTTTTTTAGTGTTTTATAATCTCTGTGGACATCTTGAGTTTATACGATAGTCGTAATGTTTTTTGTAAAGCAATACACGCCACATGACGTACTACTAACTTTAATTAATAAATTAAGTAATTCGCAACTGTGTTCTGAAACAAATTAGAGGGGAAACCATTAAAAGAAGAAATCGTTTATTTACCATTAAGACGAAAGAACGTTCTCGCTGCCGATGTTTGAAGTAACCTGGAAGATAGGATGCACTTGGCCGCGTCTGCTGTCGATGCCCCGCCGTGCTTTGGCGCGTTTTCCCGCCGACCTTTTCTCCCGTCCCTGCTGCTGCCGCTCGCTGATCCCCGCTCCCCGGACGGCGAGTGCTGCAAGATGTCTTCGATGGAAAACCCAGTCTTTTTCCTCGAGGCGGCCGCCCCGGTCGATGATGATACGGGGAGGGGCACGGGAGCCGACGGCGGTGATGTCCGCTGTAGCTGCGTCGCGTTGATGGTAGATTTTCTCGTCAACCCGACCGGGAGCGAGGCCGGGTAGGCCGCGGGCAAAAGAAGCGGATTCCCCCGTGCCGTGTCCATCAGAGCCACGCCAAAAGGACCCGCTCGGCCGGTGAAGTCGTACATACTCGCTACAGCGTTCATATCAGTCTGCGTCCTCCGTCAACCCTCGCAGATCTTTCCTAAATCCACCGTTTATCAAAACTGTCAGTAAATTGCAATGCTTTAAAAGTTGGTGCGTTGACTAAGTCCAGCTGCAAATTTAAATGCGATTGCGCTATTTTTTTTAAAAACCGATCCGCGCGACAATAATAACACTAACAGAGAAGAAGTTTTACTGCAATTACAGGCTCACAAAATATGACTTGAAACTTCGAACATCTCGAAGACAAAACCTGAACTTATTTTCGGGAGAGTTAGCCGTTCTTTGAAAGTCTGCGAGCTTCACCGTGCAAGTGACTGCGGATGCCTACGCAGTTTAAGACGGTGTAGACCGCGTGTGTGGAGTTCCTTGGTCGGTAGTGTTGGGTTGAGAATGGAACAGCCTGCACCAACAGTCGCAATCTGAATAGGGAAAGACCCCCGTGGATCCGATAGCAACACTCAACACTTAACCGCACCGATTACCAGCCCGTATTGGAGTCTAAGCGGTCGATTTGCGAAATAGAACGGCTAAGCGCTTTAGCCCGCGATCTGCTTAAAGATTAGATCTAATACTAGTGTCTCATTCCATGGCCATTGATGCTAAGCAGGAGTCCTGTAAGCAAGTTGTATCTTGGTAAGCCGGCCACGGTGACCGCTCTAATACACCAATCAGAGACCAGTGATTGGCTACTTACCCAGCTTGCCAACTCGGCCCATGTTTTCCTCGGTGCCGCTGTCAAAACTTAAAGGGGGATGCGCTGGGCTTTGATATATTGTTGTTGCTAATCGCCT
Organism: Crossaster papposus; assembly: GCA_037893245.1. Taxonomy (NCBI): domain Eukaryota; kingdom Metazoa; phylum Echinodermata; class Asteroidea; order Velatida; family Solasteridae; genus Crossaster; species Crossaster papposus. The sequence continues at coordinate 4,041,084 of JBAIAA010000195.1, read as the reverse complement.
GCATGTGCTTCGTAGAACAAACTGGTTTGTGTTGTTGGCAATCAAATAAGATTTTGACGTTTAATATGAATAATTGAGAACAATTGTAAGATTTGCGCGTAAGAAATTGAGTCATTTTAAAATTCTGTGATTTTTTTTGTGTGCAAATTTTAGAGTCAGTCCGATCTCCGATAATGTCAAAGTTTGCCAGAAAAAAAGAGAAAATGTGCGCTGTTTAAGAGAACTAAATAAATGATGACGTCATTGTTACACTACTTTACGCGTACTAGCCATATATAATAAAACAAAACATAAAAAACAGAAAGAATTTATGACTTAGAGACTTTGCTTTGCTATTTATAAACTAATTGAAGCTGTGCGTTAGAAAAGCTTTGCGTTTTCAAAAAGACGGTTCATTACTGGAATTGTTTTTAAGATTGCTTATTTGAATTTCTTTCCCTCCTTGTAATCTTGTTTTTCTTTTTCTGTATTTTGTTTTTGTCGAGTCTATTTTCATTATGTTATGGACTTGTCGATTTGTAGGTGTAGTGTTATTATTTTATGGGCTTATATGCTATTTTACGCTATGGCGTTATTTCTTTAGTTTTAATGTTTAATTTGTGCATTTGTTTTAATATGCGAGAACAATATTTGTTTCTTTGTCTTCGTTTCAATTTACGGACTTGTATATTCAAAGATGTATTTATATATTTCGTATTTTCTAACACTTTCCCCGATGATTAAATTTAGTTAGTTCGCATTGTATTGGCAATACTGTTCAACATACGTGAATGGGTGCAAGCCAACTGGTCTGGTTCCCTATAACCTGATAATTCCCCGGACATCTATACATTGCTCTATTTCGTCTAAGGCAGTCGAGGAGCCAGACTACAACAAACAGCATTACATTTGTTGGTGTTATCAGCATTTATTAACACAAAACTTAATAGATCAGCGTCTATTTACTATCAAATATAAATCCCCTTACCCGTCGATTTTTTAAAATTACAGCAAAAGAAAATTGTGTACATGTACGTATACAACCTTTGAGTGCCAACAAACTAACGACTTACACCAAAAAGGTTACTGGCTTCACGGGACGGGTCTATCGGTCCTGGACTCGGTGTGTTTGTACAGGTGGGAAGCGTCAAGCGGAGGCGGGCCGGGTAGTTCGCTTAGACCGACCCGCTAAAGATTCAACTCGGTGGGACGAGGGTCGTATCGATAGCCACTGAACGCCGCGGGGGATGCACGAGCTTTATACTAGAAACAGTTGACATTATCCTTATACTAGGACCAGGGTTGTAGTCGAGAAAATCACAAGTCCAGTCACAAGTCCAGTCACAAGTCCAGTCACAAGTCCAGTCACAAGTCCAGTCACAAGTCCAGTCACAAGTCCAGTCACAAGTCCAGTCACAAGTCCAGTCACAAGTCCAGTCACAAGTCCAGTCACAAGTCCAGTCACAAGTCCGGTCACAAGTCCGGTCACAAGTCCAGTCACAAGTCCAGTCACAAGTCCAGTCACAAGTCCAGTCACAAGTCCAGTCACAAGTCCAGTCACAAGTCCAGTCACAAGTCCAGTCACAAGTCCAGTCACAAGTCCAGTCACAAGTCCAGTCACAAGTCCAGTCACAAGTCCAGTCACAAGTCCAGTCACAAGTCAAGTCACAAGTCAAGTCACAAGTCCAGTCACAAGTCCAGTCACAAGTCCAGTCACTAGTCCAGTCACAAGTCCAGTCACAAGTCCAGTCACAAGTCCTTTTGACTGACTTGTGACTGACTTGTAAAGGCTTTAAAAAGTCAACCAAAATAATGTGCAACCAAAATAATGTACGTTGTTTGCAAAATGCAAATGCTTCGGAATGATTATAGAAACTTGAGACAAGGCCGGGGTTTAAAAAAGCCTTAGAAAAAGAATCAAAGAACGAGATTTATTATTTCACAACCTCCACCATGTCCTCAGCGTTGGTAGTTGCAACCTCACACCCTTGTCATTTATGTAGTACGCTCCACTGGCTGCTCGTTCAATCTAACCTTAAATTATATTGATCAGACGCCTTTACAATAAATTTTGTATAATACGTTGTTCGAGTACCAAACTGGGGCGGGTTTGTGTAGCCCCCCCCCCCCCCCCCCCCCCCTCCCCCTCCCCACCCCCACCCAAGCGTTCTAATTGGGCAAACCTTGGTAAAATAGGCCTCGTACGCAGTTAGGAACCGTGATGATCAAAGACTATATTAAAGCGCTGTTAATCAAAATGCCAAAGACGACAGTAAATTATTCACGTTGTTGGCTTCCTCATGAATATTCATTATATGCATTACTAATGACAAATTCTCTGACAGTATGATAATGAGCTATACCACACTCGCTATGCGCTCTTATTTATGGTTTTCACGGCGACCATAGCAATATATCTCCTCTCATTTTAACGAGCCCACAAATTAACCGCAATGCGGTAGTTGTTACACCAGGCAACGGCCTAATTCGATCAGCGTACCGTTGGACAGGTTTTTTGCGGGACAGATAACGCGATCTGACGGGGACCCCCTGCCGGTCTTGCCTCGCACACCTTGGCGGGTGAAGCGACGTTTTAGTCCCCGCGGCATCAGCTCAAGCCGGTTCGCTCCAGTTTCCTTTTTTGGCAAATTTTCGTTGCTGCTTTTCAGTAGTCTTTTCCAAAGACGACAGTAACCGATATTGTGCACGTCGCGTACAATCTTTTCACACAGTGCGCCTGCAAACGACACGGTTATAGACTAGCTCCCCTACTCTTACTCGTTTTAAAAAAACAGCTCAAATAGGGCGCGACCTTTTCATGCAAATTCGACAATGAATGTATCTTTTAATACGCTAGCGGCTTCAAACCGTCCACTACCTATTCAGCAGTCGCGCGGGCCTGCGTTGCATATCTAAAGGAATTTCGTGCGTCGCGTATCACGTGATGCGAACCGCCGTTCTGACACTATCGATTACTGTCGCCTTCGGCAAAGACTACGTTTCAAGCTCATTCTGCTCGCAAAACTATACTCTAAGGCCAAATAAAAAATATATATATATATTTTATTTTAATTTGTATTAATATGATAAATTTTAATTTAAAAAAATCATTTTGTGTTGGTTAAGATAATAACATTTATAGATCGTATTATAAAGATCGTATTTTTAGACTTTAGCATTACCGTGTACATGCTGTGGAAATAGGCCTATATTTGTTTTCTAATGGGAAGGCTAGGGTGTGACTTGTATGGTGCAGACATGATCGACCCACATTAATTTAGATGTTTAATCGGGGGTGAGCCATGTTTTAATTTTTAATAACATGTTCACTACATGACTCGCATTAAAATGTGTCAAGCGGCCATTTTGAAGAAAAGAAAATAAATAAATGAAAAAGGCCTCCCTTTTCCCTTAAAAAAAGGCATGATGCTAAACATGTTTTTATTTTTTATTTGGCCTAACACTCAGAAGAACATAGCTCAAACGCTTTGTTACATTATAGTTTGTAGTCTACAAATTATTCACAAACCGTTTGCAGGATTTTCAAACGAATATGCATTTTTGTTTCAATATGTAAATTATTTACTAAAACTATCTATAATCAGTCTGTTATCAAATGTAGTGTCAATTTAGTGTAGTTTTTTGTTGAAGCAAGATTATATACGTGTTTATAGAACAATTACAAAAATAAAACATTTCATAATTTGTCGAAATCCATTTGCTCATTTCGCTCATTTTAGTGAGAAAAACTAAAAACACTAAAAAGCCGATGTCGCACTAAAAGAAAAAGGCAACGTCAAGTTGCACACAAACTAATTGTCGAACAAGTTGAAACACGATCTTCCCGTCCCAGCGGGTGTACTCTTGCCAGTCAATTACGGTACACCACTCCACCGCTAGCCTCGGAAGTCGGCTCTTACACGCAAAACACTAAAATACACACCTCACCTGTGCGTGTAACCCCCCAGGAAAAACAACACCCCGGGCCAGCCCTCGGCCTCCATTTTTTTATATTATGATTAATAAAAAATGATATTATGATATTTTTAGGGACCGTGTATTTTGATTTCGGCGGCTCTTCTGTTTGTGGAGGGGGTTGGGGGTTGGGGGTGGGGGGGGGGGGGGGGGGGGGGGGTGAGCGTACCGGAGGGGTTACAACAATATTGAGATTAATTTGGAGACAGCATGGCTGGTACACGTGCGTGTCTGACAATCCATTGGCTACATGCTAGTATAGGCCCACAGTGTGCGCAGGTATAATTAAGACGCCCGAACGGCTGTTTTATGTACACGTTCAAATAATATTTGTTTGACGGCCGCCACAAAAACGAAGAGCTAAATTTAAGCCTTTTTTGTGCAAGATTGACTTAGGCGGATATATTTCTTTATGTGCAAAAATCCAATTCCAAACTCAAATGTAATATTTCGGTCTCGGCTTTATTACGTATACCTCTGCCCCCTTCTTGCTAGTTCCTTGACTTCCTCATGGTAAACAAAAGATGTCCACATGATGCAGGAAGAGTGAACGGTTTGTGGTCTTACTCAAGTCCACAGCTTTAGAGGTAAAATAGGGTAAGGGCTACCTGTCGCAAAATAACCGGGAACACTCAGGCCTAAGGGGATCACTATCACAAATTTAGGTTGAAAGAATGTTAACGGTGCAAGATTACTATTCGTCGGTTTAGTGCGCGACGTCGCTAAGCTGCGATCAGCTATAAGATGAAAACATGTCCCGGATGCTGATTTCTGGCGCATTGTCGACCTTGTGGTACCAGTCGGTACTTCTGTTTCAGATTTTCTTTTCCGATTGTTGCTCTAAATTCTTACACAAACACACCCATGCAACAGCCGTCTACTACAAATGCGCCAGACCTCACCGCGTGCAAAGTACACCTCACCTTGTTCGATTCACACCTGAACTTTTTCTCTTTTTTTAGAAACCTTCCTGCTCTTTTTTTTTCCTGAAAAATATCTTCCACGGTGTTCTGTGTGGTCGGTTTGTGCACAGTTCGTCACGGCAGGGTTTCTGCCCTTAACTTCCCATTAGTGTCTCGGTTAGTACGGGCTTCGCGTCCCTCTGTGCCGTGCGCGCTAAACCCAAGCCCCGGGCCCACCGCCGCGTCTAACCCCCCTAAATCCTCCAACCAGCCCGCACTCGATTCAGTCACAACATCCATTCATTATCCGGCCCTAAATTAAATTTCCTCGCAAATGTTTGTCCTCCGGAATTGCGATGGGCAGCGCTTTGCGCGGAGTAAAGAAACAAAATACTAACGCTGAGACGAAGTTTAAAGATTTCACCATTTTACGAAATTGAATTTATTGGTCTGTCACGCTGTTTTCGCAGCGGAGGGAATTAGCAGGTCTGTTCGCGGACTTCTCTCACCGGGAAATGTCAAGCGGCACGCGATGGGCTAGTCTGGCAAACGGCACCTCAGCAGATATTTGAAAAGCAAAAACAAAAGTGTTTATCCTAAAATGCGATTTGTGTTTGATCGCTTGCAGGGTTAAATACCTCCTGCCCAAGTTATGTTTTGATGACGAAATTGCTGATCGAGAAAATTATCGCCCGGGAAATTGGCCAATTTGTGTAAAGACAACCTCGCCAGCACGGCGAAGAATGCAGTGCCCAAAAGGCACTATCGACACATCTATTAAAGCTTAAAGGTGTAGTGCATCCGCTTTTAGAGCCCTTAAAAAAAAATTAAAAAAAAAAAAAAAAAAATTTCGGCATTTTTTAGGCCCACCTTATAAAATGTCAGAGGATGCTTCTTTAAATGGCAAATATTCAGTATTCTGCCACGCATCCAGCAAAAGTTAAAATGGAAACGGCTTTCGTATTCTACGGTTGTTTGTTTTTATATTTATTTAATTCAACATTCAACATCGATATAGCGCCAACTACAGGGTGGATAAGTCAGGGAAGACAATGTGAAGAAGTTTTAGAGGTGGGAGGAAAACCCCAGAAGAAAATAAATAATGTAAATGCCGCATTTATTGTAAAATTTACTTTTCCAAGAATAGATTTCCCCTAAAAGACCCTATGGAGGTGCGCTTGTCTAGAAGGATTCTCCATCCATTGGTAAAGGTAGTTTAGGCTTTGGGTGGTGGAGGTGTGCTTGTCTAGAAGGATTCTCCATCCATTGGTATAGGTAGTTTGGGCTTTGGGTGGTGGAGGTGCGCTTGTCTAGAAGGATTCTCCATCCATTAGTATAGGTAGTTTTGACTTTGGGTGGTGGAGGTTTGCTTGTTTAGAAGGATTCTCCATCCATTGGTATAGGTGCTTTGGGTGGTGGAGGTGTGCTTGTCTAGAAGGATTCGCCATTCATTGGTATAGGTCGTTTTGGCTTTGGGTGGGTGAGGTGTGCTTGTCTAGAACGATTCTCCATCCATTGGTATAGGTAGTTTGGGATTTGGGTGGTGGAGGTGCGCTTGTCTAGAAGGATTCTTCATCCATTGGTATAGGTAGTTTGGGCTTTGGGTGGTGGAGGTGTGCTTGTCTAGAAGGATTCTCCATCCATTGGTATAGGTAGTTTTGTCTTTGGGTGGTGGAGGTGTGCTTGACACTGCTTGTTCGTTTGTTTTTTATGGGCCACCATATATGGGCGCTTCCAATAACTGCGTGAAAAGGCTGACAGAGCAGCGATCTATACCATCATTTTGGCACACATCAAACCCGTCGTCGATATATAAGATGGCATATATCGGGGCAATGGTATTCTAATTTCATGGCATCCGATTCTTCCTGGTTGCCCCGCAGCCTGATGGCACGGGTAAGGCTCGTCTCACGTCTTGGCCGTATAAGACGGAGATAATTGTCACTTTCGCTTACGTCTGTCGGGCGCTAAAACATGACAGCCCGATGACCGCGTATGACATGACGGTGGTTCACCGATCCAACGTCTTAAAGAAGAAGGTTATTGGTTTCAAGTTGAAATGGGGGAAATGCGTATTACGTGATGTGATTTATAACACGCCCCTTGCCGGTTCGTTATTTGTGTATGTGGAGTGCTGTGGTCTGGAGCATTGAATTTGTAATCTGTAGGTAAAGCTGCAGGTTGTGGGTTCGAGTCCGGCCTGGGACTATGGTACGTGTCACCCTTGGGCAAGGCACTTTGTCACTCATTGCTTCTCTCCACCCAGGAGTAAAGGGGTACCTGTGAGGGCAGAGATGGTCATTGTGATTGATTTAGCTGCTTTGCGCCGAAATGGCAGCATCGAACTGTATACTCCCCAGGGAGCTGAGATGGTATTTGAAATGTTTCGTGGGCTCAGTGACCGGGGTAATAATGTGACATCCTTTGCAAGTTAGTTCTCCAGCTGCCAGTAATGATGATTAGCCTCATTATTAGTTATCATTATTATTATCGTGATTGGCTAAACGACGATCATGTAGGGTTCACTAATAATAGGCTAGTACATGTACATTGTACACGAAATGTGAGTATAGTGCCCGACCGGGCACTATGCATTTTGGACTGGTTACAGCGCCCTCTGCATATTGCCAAGGCTTATAACAAAAACCGAAAGAAAAAAATGGCGGCGTCTGGCACGGATCACGATACTCCTGACATAATTTTGGACAAAGGTGTGTTATAAAACACATGGACTGGCATAATTCGGTCACTACTGCACGCCTAGTCTGCGCCCCCTAGGCCTGTAAGTGACCAGAAGAGATCGTATTTCCTTTAGTCTTCGGGCTCGAGGAAACTGGACCCTCTCACAGTCCCCCGAGGCGAATAGACGTGCACTAGTGACCTCATTACCAGTCCATACATGTATCTGTATAATACAGGGAGTAGTAGATGAATGTAGGGAAACAGAGTCACACAAATCAGCAGTTATGTCCACATCTCCGATCGAAATGACGTCAGTGCAGAGAATAACACAATCCAGATCCCCAGAATGTTGCAAGAAATGATCGGCTATTTACCTCCAATTTCTTTCCCCAAACCCGGTAACTGCTTGTATTTTGATACTAGACACCAAATATTCAATGTTCATACCTTTTCCTAGCCTTGGTCAAGGCGTTCATCGTTACCCGTCCGTACGTACAGCGCAGCGGTAATCGGAGCTCAAACAACGACCTCACGCGGCCACTATTATATGCAAACTAACTGAGGATACTCGAACGCCTTGGATCATTAGGTTTTGGGGGCTGTGCTCATTATGCTAATAGATTAAGCTGACCTTTATAGTCGTTTTCTTATTGGTCGATCGTTGCGTAGAAACTGCATAATTTGAGCTAGCGGTGAAAGGTCATAGCTAGCTCGCAAGTGTTTACGAACACCGCCATCGTTGACATATTTTATCGGAGAAAGTTGAGTGATTTTTACGAAGGCTTGTAGGAATTACACATGAAGATTTGAACTGTCTTGCTTGATTGGTGAGGGTCGCAGTTATTTTCGCTCATTTTGCTGGGTATTTTCTTGAATGTTGACAATGTTATGGTCAAAACTAGTTGTGTTTAGCTGCTTAGTTTTGAGTTTTCAACCGCGGTGACTGGAGAAGGCCGCGACTCTATTGAAACGTGTCGAACTCGGCCCTACATTATGTCGCACACATCTAATCCAGCTGATCTGAAAACCGTGGCTCGGTAAAATGCGGAACTCTGATAATTAAATGCCTTGCCGGCTGAATTTTGAAAAGAAAATAATCTGAGGAGTTATTGGGGATATAAGACACTTGTCCCTGTTTAAATTACGATATTGCGATCACTTTGAAGGTTGGTTCTGCAGCCGTAAACATGCCCCCTCCCCACAACGTTGGACCATGCTTGAACCACAATGTGGCGATACCGCACAGACCAGCATGCCTGGGTTAATGCCGATTATGCGGCGATAAGAAACTGACCGAACACGCTGAAAACTGACGCTGAGTACCTGGCCGTACGTGCGAGCTCCGAGCAAAATGGGGCTCAGGCTGCCTGAAAAATGACGGATTTCCCATAACCTGTCGGCAAATTCACAAAGACCACGAAGAAAGGATCCTAATGGCCTTTCGCTGCTCGGGTCTAAAATCTTCGAGGGATAATATTTTCGCTGCAAAATTCAAACAACACGACAGATCTTCGGACGAAAGACGACGCTGAATATCTGCCATTTTGTCTTAAATATCATGCTGCATCAAATTTGATGACGTCGGGTTTCAACCGCGTTGTGATTGGACACTTCACATCTTAGCCCCGCCTATACTTATCTGTATTCGCATACGAGGTCATGCGCCACAAATGTGGCGCAAAATATAGGAAAAACATAAGATTTCAAAAACCCAATGATCCAAGGCGAAAAAGTAGCCTCAGTAGATTTGCATAAATAGTGGCCGTATGAGGTCGCTGTTCGCGCTGTATCTTTGCATGGGGCGCAAGCTAGCAGCATATATGCGGGGCGCGCGCACAGTGTATTTCTGGACGGATAACGACGAACTCGCCTTGACCAAGGCTAACCTTTTCCTGCCTAACCACATTATACAAAAGCTCCTATTTTGAATACTAGTCTTTGCTTTTCTTTTTTTTCAAGTTAGCCCCGACCCAACCTTGAAAAATGACGAGTAAATACCGCAAATCTGAAGCATTTACTCATTTTGTATCCATGCCGAATAGAGGAAATACAAATAATCCAGCAAATGATAAGAAGTAAAAAATAAATACTTTTAATATTTAGCAAATACTTTCCAGTAAAACCTTTTGCTTTATTTTTTATTTATACAGATGCTAGTAAAAACTTAAAAATTGGTAGTAAAAGCAAATGCTAGTTTGTATTTATACGTCCCATTGTACTTGCGCGCCCCAATGCTTAACGTTTCGTGAAGGCGGCTGCTGAACCACTAACGGAAATTCTTTTCAGTAGTTTACCTACCGCAGACCATCCGTCAAACTCCGTCGGAATGTCTTGATCGTAGGGGATATTCGAATAGGACCCCTCTACTCGGATCCACTGGGATCTACCTGGGCCTAATAATAGGGACTCGGCCCTGTCCGACTCGCTCAGGCCTCACGCCAAGAAGACGAACATCTTCGTTTTCTCGTTAATCGGCAGTTGTTGTTCTTAGTTAAGTCCGGCCAACAGATCGGTGTTCCTTAGGTCAATAACTCCTCCGACTCTGCGCCTTAGAGAAAGGAGAGTTTGGGTTCGAAGATCACCAGAACGTGAAGTTACGAACTGTCGTATAAAGATCAAACGCTAAATAATAACAATAATAAATATTAATATTAAAAAAATAAATAGCGCTGGTATCTGCCAAAAGCTAAACTCTTCCTCTCTCAGTATGTCGTCCCCATGAGGTCAAAGGTCAATCACAGTTGAACATGCGCAGCACGACACTTCTTGTCAATTTCCTCTAAGCTAATTGCTACAGTAACACTATTCATTATTATCATGCGTCATTGGATCGTGTCGTAATGTCTTCTCATCAAAAATACATCTTAATTAATGGACGCAGTGTGTTGCCATCGTTACGAGAGCTTCATGTGTCATGCGCGCTGTCGCGCACCATTGTACAAGCTTGCAATAATGTCTTTGGCGAGTCACGGTTCATTCATCAAAGAGCCGCCGGTAATGAGCTCCCCCGCGCGGCAATGCTATGAGACAACGTTACAGTAGCTGCTTCTGGGGGAAAGACAGTTCACGACGACTGATTCGTGTCTCTCAGAAATGTCCATTTGACACGAGCCATCTTATAAGCCATAATCATTTAGTCATTCCACATTTAGTCATTTAGACAATACCATTCCATTTACTTGGATGTTGGTATTGTTTTATATTTACATGTATTTCAGCCCTCTGCTCCTGTGCAAAACATATTCTTTCAAAATCTAAAATTAACTACGTAACACTCCGAAAATTGCCTACTTATGAGGGAAGTTTACACATTAATGTCGGTGGCTTTGTTTTTTGTACAATTTTTGTTTGGTGAAACTGTATTTTGGGTAATTTGTATATTAAACAAGAACACAAATTATACTAACAAAGTAACAACATATTGCCGAAAATGTCTCTTAATTTTTCAACAAAGTTAAGGTAGTATTCACATGAGTCATATTATTGGCATGTCGTATGTATCAAAACTTGCATTGGAGTGCCGCGGCGTAGCCTCGTCACGGGGTTGAACATTGAATTCACCGTCTGTAGGTTAAGCTGCAGGGTGTGGGTTCAAGTCCGGCCTGGGACTATGGTATGTGTGCCCTTGAGCAAGGCACATTGTCACTCATTGCGACCGCCTCTATATGCAAAGAAACAAAAGCATTCCTTCACGCAAGGCCTACCCCTTCGGCAATCCTTAATTTCCATAAAACTCCCGTTTGTCTAAAATAAAGAAGCACAACAAATGACCTTTGCTAAATCGTGCCGGGATTACGCGGAGCGCGAACGGTATAGTACCGTCTGACCGGGAAGGAGAAGCGATCACCTACGGGGGAATTGCGCCGCGGGGCCCGGCGGCTCGTGCCCTTCCACGCGCTGCTGGTGTGTGTTTGTCTTATATGTATACCGCTAGGGACCTTGTCGGTCCCGTAGGGGGTTTGTTGACAAGTCATTGAGGAGGTGTTAATTGTTATTATTGGTTCCTTAATTTCTTGTTTACGGAAGATAAGCCGCGGCGTGGGTCTGTGTCGTTCTGCGTTTATTCACCTCAGAACAGGACTGAATATTACATGCATTGCGATTAGGCTAAGTTGTTGTAATTTTCATGGACAAACCTTCGCATTTTGCGCACAGTGTCAGTAGCGAATTCAAGGATGGTTGAAAGCCGGCGGACACCCGTCTCGTATTTTTCTCAGTTACTATTTGCTTTTAACTAGAATGTTTCCCATTTTGTTCTGCTGTTAATAGCCTTACGTATCGATGACGTCACCATGTGTTTATACTGCATGATATCACAGTTTTTAGTGGGGATCGCAGCTCGACGCTCGCAATATATTATTTACGTGTAAAAAAAGAGACATACGATCTGTTTTCTACAAAAATACAGTGAAATGGGCAGTTTTAGCCCCGTCATATCGTAGAAGATAATTATATCAGAAGGGAGCCACAGAAGTCGTAAAATTAGTGTAAAAAGTGCTCGTGTACGTAAACAAATCGTATATGCCGCCTACAGCCGCCTTTTGCTATTGAAAAAACTCACACAAAAACCGACTAAACAACAACCATTGAATAAATGAATTGAATTGAACATTTTTCTAGAATTACATTAGTTATGGGCTGACCATTGAGACAATGTTTGAAAAATAAATTTCAACTTTTGAATTAGGAGCGATTTGCTTAAAGTATCAATTATTTATCGAATAAGTACACACATACCCTAAACAATCGTAATAATCTACAGTGCGAGCCAAACATATTGTTACAACACGGATTACTCCTCCCGAATAATTCTGATTCTGCTCATGTACAAGAATTAGTACAATATAATACTCAGTTTTTACTCATGATAAACTCCCGTAAGACTATAGGGTCAAAGGTCATCAAGTTTGCACGGCAAAGTTTCGCTTTCTGCCATTTTTTTGGTTGATAGCTGGTCCCCGCTGTACTATGCCATTGCAATTTTCCTATTTTAACCAGCGCGACTAACTATCGCGACTAACCACGGTAGGTTGGTCGCCGCAGGTCAACCATCAGTGAGTACCATGATGAGTTCGATCAAACTTAGTCGAACTATTATTAGGGTTAACTATAGTCCTTGATCGACCGTGGTCGCGAATAGGTCAACCATCGTCGAGTTCCATGAGTTCGATCAAAGTCAGTCGAACTATGATAAGGGTTAACTATATAGTCCTTGATCGAGTTACACACACATTCAAATTCGTTTGTATAATTGTAGAGACAAAAAATGGTATATACTTTGTTAAAAACAATTATCACTTTATAACTGTACATTCGATTGACAATGTACACTAAAATCTTTAACATTGTGTCATCGTCCTTCAGCCAGATTCAATCTTCTCGTGATGCTGAGTGTCATCGCCATTTGGTGTCAAATACATGGCTTCCTCGTAAAGACCAACGACAATGTAGTCCTGTAGTAAAAAACAAACAAAATCAAACAGGAACGACGACGACCGTTATTCAACAAGCCGTTAATTACCATACCTCAAATATAGTCATGATTGTGGGCCAAATTCTCATTGGTCCATTCACCATCACGTGCCAGCTGCTATTTTTACTGTCAGTTGCCAAGTGCGCACGCGATTATTCACGCACAGATCAGTATTGAGCATGTGTAATATACTATAGCGTACACGTTAGCTGGGGCACTTAGGGGAGCTAATATTGTCTACCCGGCCTCAAACCTGTTGTTATTATTTGTATAATACGTATCGGTGAAGTATTATGTACACTTTGACTTTACATCAACAATGCCTGAAACTAAACAGTGTGTTTTAAAGGGTACGACGTAACGTCGGTATATAGACTCTTTGAATAGCAATCGTTTTCTGTCCAATCGCTGATGGAAGTTGATCAGAGTAAGAGCGCCACCAAGCGGCGAGGCTGCCCAAACTTACCGCCTCTGTCTCAAGGAAGTTCTCCAGTGAATTCAAGAGCTCCGCGAAGCTTGGACGTCGTTCCGGGCTGGCGTCCCAACACTCCAACATCATGTCATATCTGTCAATAAGAAGAGAAGATTAATTAGGGAATAAATATGTGGTTGGCTGGTTTTAAACAAGTATTTTTTTAAAACCGGCTAATGGGCCTGCGGCCGATTTCACCAATGTTAGGATCAATCTTAGGAAGAATAACTCCTCCTAACTTGTAATAGATCCAATGCAAGTTAAGATGAGTTAGTCTTCCTAAGATTGATCTTAGTCTTACGTGAAATCGTCCCCAGGACGCGGTAATATATGCCAAACCGAAGGCGAGGATATTAACAATGTTCAGGCCAATGAGCCACACCATAGCTGGTCCATAGGCGGCCGTTTAAACATACCCACGTGACGGGCTCTCGACCAATAGGAATGGCTAAACTGTCTTAGGTATAAAGACCAAACTATGGCATATAATTATAGCCCTCCCCTTTGACCGAAGCTGATAAAAATTACAACTTCATCTCTACACATATACTTAAAAAGGACGTGATCAAATAAATGCTGGTTTTCATACCGGGGTACACTATTTTCTATAATTCGCGTGTTATAGTTTGCATTTTACTACTCCTTAACATTACATATCAACCCTTGAATTCTCACAATTTCTCGTTGCAATGTGTGGGCTTGGGCATACGATATCCTTCCTGCAGTTTAGCGATGACGTCGCGCACCGCCATGTTGGGGTACGGCCGAGCCCCTATATTCAGTTGAAATAAAATAAATTAAAAACAGCATATTTATTTTCACGCACAATTAGTAGTTACTCAAGATTTGTGTCTAAGGCTGTTTATTTTAGAGAGCTTTGCCTCGCACCGTATCAATAATCTAATTAACGTTTTCGTTGTTGTTTTTCATTAAATCTATAGGTTTAGAGTCTGAATTAATTTACCAAAGGTGACAATTTCCCACAACACGATGCCAAACGACCACACGTCGCTCTTCGTTGTGAAGATGTCATCGTCAAAAGACTCTAGCGCCATCCAACGAAGAGGTAGAGCATTCTGACATAAAACATGATGAAATGAGGTTAATTGTACACATTTCAAAAAAACATTGTTTGATCTGTTGGGGGGAGGTATATCAAGGAGTTTGTTGGCCACTTTGGATTTTTCAGGGTAATTTTCGTGAGTAATTGAAACAGTATTAATAAGTGCTAAATCTCTTCTGCCGTTTGCAGAATGGTGTGAATTCCCCAGTCGCATAATACAATGTTTTTCGACAATACACTCTAAGAAGAAAAAAGGTTTAATTTTGCACCCTACGGTTGATACAATAGCAACACCCCTGAGGGTGCAAAATTGAACCTATTAGGGTTAAACTTGAACACTTTGCACCCTTAAAGGTGTAAATTTGCACCCCTTGAACCTTTTAAGGTCAAAATAATATGCACTCTATTTTAGGGGTGCTGCTATTGTATCAATTAAGGTGCAAGATTAAGTTATATTTCTTAGAGTGTAGGGTCAATGATTGACAAAGGTCACCGATTGAGATCCGTGTACAAAACATACGGGAGGTCTTTCGAAAAAAGGGACAATTGGGTTATGTGTGTGGGTGTTTACACACTTGTGTGAGTTTGCCCCAACATACCATATTAAACATGGGCGCATTAGAGACAACGAAACTGAATAGACACTACTAGGCAATTATATGGTGCGAAATACGGTACCCTCTGGAGACATGAACACAATGTGTACAATGGAGACAAAACGTCTCCGGAGGGTAAATTTCTATAGATGAATAGGTCTCCATTGGGAATTTCACAAATTAGATTTTTGGATTTTACTTAAATTACTCAAAAACTAGGATTAGGATGTGGGTTAGGGTTAGTGTTTGGGTTAGGGTATAATATAGGGTATATTGGGTCAAAATTTCAACCCAGGAAAAAAATTATGGTTAAAATGGGAGCATTTTGAAAAACGTGCTCGACTTTCTAACCATTTTGTACACGAGAACAAAGCCATGTCTCCACAGTGATACAACAATGCGAATCGCAGGGTTAGGTTGTCTCCACAAGGAACATTGTCTACCGTAGTCTATTGGGGTATGCTTATGTACAGGAATAAAGGAAAGAACAATGCCATATGTCTCCACGGAGACGCAAACATTGGATGTGATAGGAGGTCGTGTTTGTATTCTGTTCTACTCACGCCCTCTGTGTGTTTCTTCCCATACCACCCACTTACCCCAACAATGTCTACGTCACGTCGTTTTGTTTTATTCAATCATAGAGGGCGTGCTATCATCCAACTGCCAGCTTGCGATGTTTTTCCCGCAGGTACGTGGCCAGCTGGCGGCGGCTAGGCTATGTACATGTACATGTACGTATACATTAATCAGTTGGCCCGCGAGCGCGCGCGCTCCTCGCTCGAGCTGATACCGCGCGGCTCTCAGCCCCAAAAGTGCCGGCACTAAACAAAATAATTCTAGCTACAAGTACAACCCTGCCTAACACACTGGGTCATTTCGAATCCCCGGATTCGTTCTTCGTCTTTGGCTTAGGGTGATTTTAACTTCGGGAACTCTAGCCACAGTTGTTGCCCGTTTAATGCTTCAGAAACATTCAATCCGTTGACATGAGCCTAAAAGTTCGATTTGCTTCTCAGTAATTCGGAATTTGGAGGCAAAGCCCAGAACGAATGTTTCGATTATAATTACGATGTCATGGATTAAACTAAAAGTAAACACGATGTAATACACTGCAAATGCTGGTGATATTAACGACCACTTGAATACTTACGTCGGTTCCTTTCCGCGAACATCGCGCGTTGCTCAAATCGCAGGCGAGGCCGAAGTCTGAAATCTTGCAGACCTTGTCACCTGTCACGAGTACATTGCGAGCGGCAAGGTCGTTGTGAATGCACTGAAATGACAAAACAAAGCAAGAATGTTTAACTATAAGTTTTCCCGGCTATTTACACAAAAGTCATTTAAATTCTCGCATTAAATTTCGTCTGAGAAAACATTTCACACGTTTTCAAACTCGTTCTTTGAATCACATTTTTGTGGCAATTTGTTTGGGAGTCGGCCAACGAGAAACCGCAACCACCTTATTAGAGGAAAGAAACGCCATTCCCTTGGCGATGTCCCTGGCGCACTTGATGAGGTCTGGGCAACAGAGCGATTCGTTACAGGCGTCGATGTACGTGTAGTCCTTGCTTCGGTTCTGTCGCAGGTATTGCTGCAAGTTGCCGTTGGATAGGTACTCGACGATCACGTACAGTGGCTCTGTTAAGAACGAAAGAAGACAACTATCAGGGGCGGATCCAGGGGAGGAGGGGAGGGGTGCACTCGCCCCTTTCCATCGGAACACAAACAAGCAAGATACAGAAGGAGAGAGACTCGAAGGAGAAGAAAGGTATTTTGTTTACAGGAAAATGCCTCGAGAACCTCTAGTACTAGGTCTGGTGAGCACGTCTTAGGCGCCGGTCACCGCAACTTGCCTTTCTTATCAGCTTCTTGGTACATTTCACTAGTACACTAGGAAGTCTTCAATGTCATTGCCTAAATCTAGCAAGAACCCAGACTACGTACATGCATTAAAAAGCACATCGTTTGCTTCTAAACATTATACATATGTCATTCCTCGGGAAATGTAGATTACTTCCATTGATTTATATTGTGTATAGAATCTCGCTAAAGGCCTATAAAGTATTACTTAAAATTAGCACTGGCGACTTGTAATTCATTTCTTAGGGTTGGGTCAAATAATTGCAGTTTTGTTCTGGTTCGGATTTGCACATAAACTGACCTTTTTCTAGGCAGCTACCCAGGTAACGCACCACGTTGGGGTGTGGCGTCATCCGCCTCATCAAGTCCACCTCCCGGAGAAGATTCTCTCTCACGTTCCTGCTAGCATTTTCTACAAAAAGCGAAGGAAAATGGGGTTAGGGTTATCTGTAAAAAAAACCGAAGGGGGCGTTATATTGTTTTGGCAAACACGTTGTAATTAAGATTGGTGGTTTACTCGCCTTTTAAGGTTTTCAAAGCAACATAAGTCTGGCTTCCAGACTGCAGTATGTCACTTGCAGACGCCAGGTACACCAACCCGAAATTGCCCTGACCAATCGGGTTCATCAAACTCAGCTTGGAGCGCGGGAAGGGCTGACTGGCAGGCAGGGTGACGTATCGTGAGTAACCGTCGCTGGTATCCGGGTACACGCACGGTCGCTTGCTGACCGGGGGACCTACGAAAACTATCGGGCGATGACAATGCAAAACTGATTACAAGAGGCACGTTTGTCATCCAATCACGTGTTTCTAAAAACCTTACCCTGTGAAGACATGAAGACAACGGGGACAACGAGAGTGATGAAATAAGCCGTGTTCGCATTGGACTTAATATTGTCAAATGTTACGGTACGTGATTGTCAAAGTTCACGGTGTTAAATCCTCCGCTAGAAGCTTGTGCCTGTAGATCTTACGGTTGCGGAGGGTAAAATGGACAATTTGACAATGTTACCGCCTGTCCGCATTGGATTTAATTTGGTTAAGTTCTCCGTAGTTTACCAAAAAAAGTCCTAACTAAAATTCCTTTACTTACCGGACGAATCACCGACTGTACTGCATACCGTCGGAAGGGTTGGCACAGGATTTCTACGATCCGAATACAATAAAAAAATATAATGCAAAAGCTGTGATTTCACCTAGTCTATAATACCTACATTCTTATTCTATATCTTACATTCTACAAGTTTCATTGTACATTGACAACTTAAACAAGATATAAACGTGCCGACTTTACCTGTCTTGAAGTCGTATCGGTGAAACTTGCGCATTTTCTATGATAAAAGAATATGTAGTAATATTTAGGTGTGACTTTATCAATTCAGTTAGTGGATTGAGGATATTTGTCGAGACGCCAATATTGGTCTTTTTCCTTCTTCAATGAAGGCCGTGCGACAAAGGTAACTGTGGAGTGGTCTCGTGATCTGCCATTGCGCACATTGCGCAGTTAAAACACCAAACTGCCATAATGCCTGACGATGTTTTTGTCGTTAAAAGCGTTTGGTTTAAAATAAACTATAATAAAGTAGGGAGTTCCTCTTACCATTCCTCCTCTTTTGCTTCTTTCTTCTCTTCTTCAGGACAACGACAACAAGAAAGAGGGCGACAAGCGCAAGGATACCTAGTGTCAAGCCAACAGCGAGCGACGAGGAAGATGATTCCTCTAAACATAAGAACAAAGTCAGCCGAAGGAATATGAGGTACTACCATTTCAGTTAGCAAAATGTATAGGCCCTACGAATTTAATCATTCATGTTTTACCAAATGCTAGTTTTACACGAAAGTAAAGGCTTAAAAGCAAAGGCTTGTATGCTCCATTAGGGACTGGCGTTGGACAAATTTAAGATGGATATCTTTAAAATGAATGATTAGTGCATGCATGCAATGAGTAATTGAAAACGAGTGTATTATTATGAAAATGCGGCCTGCACAGTCTATTAATCTTTTAAACCTTCTAATATTACGAAAAACCAGGGAGCTGTTAAGGCAACAACGACGAAAAGCCACTTGTTTGTTTCCAGGAATCGTGATTAATTACAGAACCAATTTAAAAGTACCTAGCCATTTATTGTAGTTTTCATTAGCCTACAACGATCAAACATCTAAGTCACTTGTAAACCGACAATCTATCACTAGCCCTGACGCTTCGTTTTTAGCAAATTGAATGCATATTGGAGGGTGGGGCGGTCACAAAGACTGACATCATTTACTTTGTTCAGTATTAATAATAGACTTATTCGTAGTACTTGTTTAGTATTGTATATAATATATGGGCTGAATACATACAAACTAGCAATTGCTTATAAGCAGAAGCACTGAGCAGAAGCAAAAGCTCATTAAGCAAAAACAAAAGCAATTGCTTAAAGATATACATAACATTTTGCTTTGACTAACAGCTTTTTCTGATAAGCTTGCCTAGAAAATGCTTAAAGGTTCTGAACAATAGCGCTAAATGCTTAATGACAAAAACTTGTGTTTATGTATACGTTTTTAAGCAATTGTTAATCCAGGAAGCAAGAAACAAGCTTTTGTTTTTGCTTAAAAGTCGAAGCTATATATATTGCTTGCGAGCAATTTCTCTTAATAAGAGAAACGCTTTTGCGTCCATTTGTGTACATAACAATAAGAGTCTTAATTGTATGTATACAAAATGGACGCAAAAGCTTAGAAAAGACAATGCAAGTTGTTATGTATTCGGCCAATGGCTCATTAAATCAGTCGATGAGTCTGTTCATCCGTCCGTCCGTCTGTCAGGTTGTAACTTGGTACAAATGGACAGCTCATTCTAATCCCGGGTCATAATGACCCGGAATCGCGTGGGGCCTTACTCACATTTCCGAGTCAGAATGACACCTTTTCCCGGGTCAAATTGACACTTTGTTTTGGGTCAGAATGACACATGTTTTAGGGCAGAATGACGTCTTCTTTCGGGTTGGAATAACACTTCTTTCGGGTCAGAACGACAATTTTTCCGGGTCAAAAGGACATCGTTGATTCCTATTCCAAGTCAGTTTGACACGAACAAGAGTGATTCTGACACGGGAAAGTGTAGGGCACCATGGACCCGGATTCCGGGTCAACTGACCGGGATTTGTGTGTTTTAGAGCGTGTAAGGTAAATTGGGTAATGTTACTGATTACATTGGCTCTTTATCAACCCAACTCACCTCTCTCTACAAGCAGAGACACGGATACAGTCAATGCCTGC
Organism: Crossaster papposus; assembly: GCA_037893245.1. NCBI lineage: Eukaryota > Metazoa > Echinodermata > Asteroidea > Velatida > Solasteridae > Crossaster > Crossaster papposus. The sequence goes on along the minus strand of JBAIAA010000195.1, from coordinate 4,020,815 downwards.
TTCATATCGTCCGTCTTGGCAACGCACACCAGCTTTCTTAAGTCCATGCTATCTGTCACCTTGAAATCGAAAATCCCCGTCGTATCGTAAAGACCTTCGGAGAGTCTGGCCTCCAGCCTTCTACTACTGTAGGAGAAATCGGCCAGGACCCACGAGATATCAGCCGCGGGTCTGGTCCCCGTCACTTTGCACTTGACCTCCTCCCATTGGTCTTCCCGCACGGACAAAAAATCACCCGATTGGTAGACGTGCCCGTATTGTAAGATTACCAGTTTATTGGCATCCACGGGAACTAAAAGGGGTAAAGTCAAATCACCGTTGTTATCGTATTTTAAAGGCTGGTTTAGAATTGGTGCGAAAGCGAACACGATCGCGCATTTGTGACTACGGGGCATTACAATAGGCCTACAATACTTTGTGTGACGTTGATTTTGTGTGACGTTGTGTGACGTTGACTTTGTGTGACGTTGTGTGACGTTCGCATTCGCTTTCGCGTGAAGTAGGAACCGGCCTTAGTGTGAACAAAAACAAACCCCACCAAATCTGACCTGACGCGTCATAACCTATCGGCACATCGCATCTCTAGCTACGTTAACCCTGACAGTCCTCAACCCTTCACCTGTGGGAGGATTGAGGACTGTTAGGTAAGCTACTTGCTAACTACGTCAGGTTGGAAAATACAGGATTTATTGCCCTTATTTGATCATTTTGCCAACCTGAATCATTGTGCTACACGCTGTTATGCATAGTTACCTAAAATAGTAGGGCTATGTTATTTGTCCAATATTGGTGGAAGGATATCGATGTACTACATTGTTGGTGAATTTGGGTGTTTGGAAGAATTTGCCCGAGACTATAGGCAGTTAGTATTTTGGCCAACATTGGGCAAAATGCAAGCGCGTGCCCGATTTTCTAAGTCTAGTAAAAGTCTCGTTTTTTAAAGCCAACGAGTCCGTGGCCATCGTTTTGTCAGACAAATTGTACTCACCGTTGACGTTTAGACGGAAGCCTACGGCCACTCCGCCTTCTGTGTAGTTCTGGTTGGACACGTTGCAGGTTAGCTTCATTTTGTGATCGCTCAGTCCGGGCGACAGCGAAATCTCACTGGTGCTAGTCTGCATACCAGCCTGGTTGTAGTTTGTGTTGGTGCTCAGGTCGCTGGGCCACAGCTCGCGGGGCCCGATGGACCACTTGAAGACGGCTGCCGGCTTGACGCAGGTCAGGGTTTGGCAGCGGAGTTGGACAACCGATCCGCTCACCACCGTCACGTTGACGTCGTCGCCGGTGTCGGACCCGGAGCCGGACCCGGACCCGGACCCGGACCCGGACCCGGACCCGGACCTGGACCCGGACCCGGACCCGGACCCGGACCCGGACCCGGACCCGGACCCGGACCCGGACCCGGACCCGGACCCGGACCTGGACCCGGACCTGGACCCGGACCTGGACCCGGACACGCACTGGCTGATACCGCTAGAGTCCTGGCGACATAGCTGTACTTCCGCAATAGGAACTGTAAACCGCACATTATGGGATGATTGTTAAAACATGTTACCATTGTCTGAATGTCATGGTGACCATTAACCACATGAATGTTGGCATTACGAAAGATTTCAAGGTTGCTGATTTCAAATACGAATGTTGCCAAGCTGTAGAACTGCCCACTTTTTTCAATATATGTTTCCCCGGTCAATTTAACATTAAGTCACATAAAGTCCCGAAAACGAGACTTTGATTTCGTCCCCAAACATCGCCGAGCTCTGTTCCAAATTTCCATTTAAAAAGGTTACTAATATATTTTATTTAAGGTGCAAAATATCAGCGAAATGAGTAAAATATCAGCGAAATAAGTAAAATTTCAGCGAAATTAGTAAAATGAACAAAACAAGTTTAAAATTAGCAAAACATTAGTAAACAAAATGAGCAATAAATGAGCAATAAATAAGCAAAATACGCCAAAAAAAATCTAAACAAGAAATTTGCAAAAGAGCTGCGAAATTAGCAAAAGAGCTGCGAAATTAGCAAAAGAGCTGCGAAATTAGCAAAAGAGCTGCGAAATTAGCAAAAGAGCTGCGAAATTAGCAAAAGAGCTGCGAAATTAGCAAAAGAGCTGCGAAATTAGCAAAAGAGCTGCGAAATTAGCAAAATGAGCAGCGAAATTACCTCTAATGTACAATGCGCTTAAAGATTGCCTACTACGTAGACGTTTAAAATCACCGCGAATATCAGACAGGACGACTCGACACGATTTAACTTGATAACGACTTGTGCTTTCTGAGTATGAGTATCCAACCTCCCCTTAACCTTATACCAGTAATTACACTAGTACATTACCGGTTGTTTGGCTTAAACCGCTTTGTCTCGAAGATATGTGCCCAGCCATTGTTTGTTTTCGGCTGATAAGCATTATCAGTTAATGATCGGTTAATTTGTCTGACGTTATCGGTTTAGTGATACTTCCGTGATACCGTTATCCGTTGGTTACTACAATATAAGTTGTAACACCCCCTATTATACAATTCGTGCTTGCTTACCGTTAACCACTGCCATTGCGCATGCGTCATCCGTATTTGAAGATGAATCATCATCGTCGTTCAGATCGAAGGTTCCACTGAAGCAGTATTCGACCTCGTCCCCGGTGACGGCGTTGCTGATCGTCAGGGAGCCGTCTGCGGTGTCGAGGTTAAAACGCCCATCCTTGTATCCCTGGTAATAATTCACAGCCGAGCCAGAGTTATATCTCAGAATCTGCTCTCTGTTATACGCGGACAGTTGGTACTTGTACCAATTCAGATAGCTTACTCTCGTCAGGTTGGCATCGGGCGGGGAAACGATGCGGAGATGAAGGGTGCAGCTGCCACCGACTGAGCACTGGCAATCAACGGCTTCCATTTCGAAGTTACTTGAACAGATTGCTGTATAAACGGGAGACAAAACGAGCAAGTAAACAAGAGTTAAATCCTTGACCCTCCGTAACCTGCCGCACCTAACGCTCATGCACACGCGCGCGTGTTGCCAAACGTAAATTAAATGTGAATGCGTAGAAATAGGACCGCGTGGATTTAGAGGGTCTGACGATAGACGATTATTATGATCGCTAAATGTCCCCATTTTCAGAATGTTGTAATATACCATTACTGAACAGTAGTGCTTTTGTTATCAAAATATAAAGAAAGGTGCTTGACAAACAACCTTATGAAGTTTTTAGCTTTGTGGATGCTTCATAATCCGAGAAAACATATTCTAAGATCCGATTTTCAATAAAAAAATTGCCGACTCACAATTTAATTGCGACCACAAATTATTATGCGTTCAGGGCGCGTTTTCAGCCAGTGGATCTACTCGCGTGTCACGCACAGACAGACCAATGGTAGTAGCGCTATAACGCGTGCGCCGCGCGTCGTTCACTTGCGCGCTCCATTTACGGACATTTTCTAAAGTGCGTCCCTGAAACGCATATATCTAAAAATGGCATTTTGTTTAAAATGACAGCACATGCCTGACGGAATCATTTCACAGGGAGTTTAGGATCATTAATATCTTTACAACAAGTAAGCTTTTTAACAGTATTTTGTTTGGTTACCGTTTTAGATAGCTGCAAAGGGTATTTTTTCCGGCTATAACAGCGCTCTCCAATTCTGCCGTTTGTAAAAACGAAAGCCACAAACCTTGGTATGGTAGCAGTAGTAAAATCACAACAATCCTAGCTCCGGTAGATATCATGTTGGCACATTTATCAGTCGACGAACGAGTAACTCGCCAACGACCAATGTAGTCCGCCAACAATTGCAAAGTGAATCAGGCTTTCTGAATGCCCGCTGTCTTAATAACCGCCAGGACACGCCCACGGACTTTGAAGTATCACAGCGATGTATCACACTCGCTGTATTCAAACAGAGAACAACCCCCAACCAATCGGTAATAAATCAACCAGATTTAATTAACCCAGAACCACTTGTTGAAAATGCAATTCACCAACTGTCTCATTTTTTGTTCGCGTCCAAGAAAAAAGATTTACCAAACCAATCTATCTTTCAATTTCAACGTTTGGTCATTAGGAGTATTCATCATTACAGATCAAATTTGTCTAAGCTGTTGCCGAAAGGCAGTGTTCTGGGATCGAATTCGTCAATCAATTTCAAACTTATACTAAGTAAATTTATCAGATGTGTGCTTGACTTAAGCACACATATCAGACTAATTTATTTAACGTACGTTTGTAATTAAATAATAAGATGAATTCGATCTCTGCAAGCTGTTTTTGCTAGCAGTAAACCATGAGTTTTCACCACGTGGTCGCTGCTATAATAAATCACACGTTCAGTTTTTGTATGCAAACCTTACTACTGTGTTGACATCCTTTGAATTTGTGTAGTTAAAAACCATCGATCAAATCTCTTCAAATACTAATATTATCACACCATGAAGTTGTTTTTAAGTCACATTTGTGACTGTTATACCCTAGGATAATCCTCTTAAAATTGTCTATAATTTATGTAACCCTAACCAATTTTACCTCTAGCGTTCTTTATCCAGGAGGGGAAACCTTGTGTGGACTTGGCCAAGTCCACAGAAGGTTTCAGGTTTGTGTAAACATCTTTTGTTACCAAGTCCACACTAAGATAGCAAAGTTCGTGCACACGGTGCGAAATACGGTACCCTACCTGTACCCGTGTGTGCAAACACTTTTCATCATGACCCCCCTATTATATTGTCCCTCTTGTTTGTATAGTTGGAAGGCCTCCCATAGGGTTTTCAATCGTGGATTTTCTGTCAGTTGTGGACCCTTTTGTCGTACTGATCAATTTTCACAGTTCAAAAAAGAAATCAAAGTAACATTTCACTCACATTATTACTTTAATATTGCTATCATCAGCTCACATTTAACATTTTGCTTGAGCCCCTTTTTTCCCCATTTTATTACAGGTATTTATTTTTCCTTTAACCCTAACCCTCCCAAATCCTCCAAATTCCTCATTGCAAAATGCAGGATTTTGCAGGATTGAGGTCACTTGGAGTTTGATGCATTGCAGGATTTTGCAGGATTGAGGTTACTTGGGGTTTTACCCCTGCAGGAATATGGAGGATTCAGGTTATCAGGCTGAATGTGACACACAAGGATTTTGCAGGATTGAGGTCACTTGGAGTTTGATGCATCGCAGGATTTTGCAGGATTGAGGTTACTTGGGTTTTTACTGACTGCAGCCAGGGCAAGACTGCAGGATTTTGCAGGATACAGGCTGTATGGTCACCAGTGACCAATATTGGAGGATTTTGCAGGATTCAGGTTACTTGGAGTTTTAACAATTTAGGAATTGGAGGATTTTGCAGGATTCAGGTTATGTGTAAGTAAAAATGGGTAGGGAGTTAGGGTTAATATTCAAATATCGGTCGAGGAACACAAAATCGTTTACCTGTACATTAACTTTATTCATCCTTTTACCTTGGCCATGCATACAGGGTTCTCCAAAAAAAGTATACTTATATTCAAATTCATACTATCGCCAAACTACTGAATATTTCAGAGAAAGACAAATATCTGTGAGAAAGGTAGAATGTTCAGTGTTCCATTCTATAAGGTTACATTTTTCCCCCAATTATTTCTGAAGTTTTCCTGTTCTGTTGAGATCCAGCGCACTTTCTGCAAAGCTCTAAGAAGACCATTTGGCAAGGGGCTGCTATATATTTTACCCCTTTGGATTAATGCTTGTTGAACTCATCAAGGCTCGTCAGTTAGAGTTGACTGTGAAGGGCTTCAATTGTGGATCTGGATTGCTTACAACAACTTGTTCATCGTCTGTGTTTTATCATCAGAGATGTGTTTTTTTTACTTATGATTTGGGCTGATCAACTGAATCATCTACAATAATGTTCCCATCCTCGTTGAATCTTAACATTGAGGTTAATCCATCCACAGTTTTCTTGATCTTGATTCTTGTAGGTGACCGGGAGCCGTCATCATCTGGGACTGTTCTGTGCTCATTAAACTGAGGTGTTGGATACAACTCCTCCGTGTTAGAATTGTCAGTGTCTGTTTGAACCAGCACAGTATCACTTAGCTGGTAACCCGATTCCAAGATCGCAGGATCTACGTCAGTGCCTTTGGAGTGAATTCTCAACGTGTGGGCTTTCAGGTTGCTCCCATCTGCAAAGGTTCTCCCACAAGCTCGGCACACATAAGGTCGTTCATTTGTGTGGATGCGCTCGTGAGCTCGGAGGGTGCTTCCCTGCTTAAAAGCTTTAGGGCATGCTCCACACCTGAAAGGTTTCTCATCTGTGTGTATGAGTTCATGGCTTCTGAGGTTACCTCTGGCAGAGAAGGCCTTGCCACAGACTTTGCAGACGTGGGTTTTCTCCTTGGTGTGGGTGCGGATGTGTGCTTTCAGGGTGCTGCTCTGCGTAAAGGCTCTGTTGCAAAACTTGCATATGTATGGTTTTTTGTTTAGATGAATGCGTTCGTGGACGCAGAGGGTGCTGCGCTGGGTGAAACCACGGCCGCAGTGTTTGCAGACGTACAGTGTGTCCGCAGAGTGGGTTCCCACGTGAGCCTTAAGGTGGCTGCTCTGCGTAAAGGCCTTGCCGCACTCCTTGCAGATGTAGGGACGCTCGTTGGTGTGGGTGCGCTCATGGCTAATGAGGTTCCCGCTGGAGGCAAACGGTTTGCTGCAGTGTCTACAGATATAAGGCTTCACATTGGTGTGAAGTCGCTCGTGCTTCTTGAGGCTGCTCAGGTTAATGAAACTCTTGCCGCACTCCCCGCAGATGTTCGGATTGTCCTGGTTGTGGATCCGCTCGTGGCGTCGAAGATTGGCGACATCAGCAAAGGCTCTCTTGCACCGACCGCACACATGGGGTTTTATGTTTGTGTGGATGATCTTATGCCTGTTCAGGTGGCTGCCCTGTCTGAAGCGCTTCCCGCAAATCTCACAGCCGTAAGGCTTATCGTTGATGTGAATCCTCTCGTGGCTGATGAGAGTGCCGCTGGCAGCAAAGGCCTTCCCGCAGTGCTTGCAGACGAAAGGCTTCTGCTTTGTGTGTAGCCGCAGGTGGGTCTTGAGGTAGGCAGCAGCAGCAAAGTTCTTGTCGCAGTAGTTGCAGGTGTAGATTTTCCCGTCGGTGTGCAGCCTCGTGTGCTTCTTAAGGCTGCCGGCATTTTGGAACAGCTTGTGGCAGTGCTGGCACTCGTAGGTCTTGGTCACGTCGTGGATGCGGCGGTGTTGCTGCAGGTCATCCAAACTGGTGAAAGCACGGGTGCACTTGTCACAAATAATGGACTGACCGGACTGGTTGTCTGCTGCGACATGGTTAAGTTTTTGTCTCATCATAACTTGACCTTCAACCCCTGTCCAATAAATCTCAGTTGGATTTGACTGGTTGATTTGTGCTTCTCCATTAACACAATCTCCATTTGAGGGTCGAGTCTGTTTTCCACTGCTCTCTGTTTCTCTGTCTACGTAGTTTGAGTCCTCTGTACAGGAGTCCAGGGCAGAAAGTAGGTCGATATTTGGTTCCTGGTGACTATTGCTGACTGTTTGATGGGAGGTTACAGGTGGTGATTCTTCAACTTCGGTGGGCATGCCAAGCTGCATCTCCAAATTGACTCCATGTCTGTATTTAAGATGTCTCACAAGAAACACGACACTACTGAAGACGTAGGAGCAAAACGGGCAGGGCTGGTGTTCGCAGTCTGCAAAATAAGATAATATTTTACTGGTTATTCTAATTTATGTTGAAACTAGTGCAAAAATATTTGTCAACCTTGTTTATATTTGTGACTGAAAATGGAAAGGTGATTTTGGTGGATGTGATATTAGAGCTAAAATGTGATTTTGGCAGGGATTATCCAAAATCTTGCACACCCACTGTCCAGCCACTGCATGGTACCAAGTACCTACAGGTACCCTGGATACACGCGACTATTTTTGTAAACGGGTATCCGGTTCTCAAACTTCCCGTAAATGCCCACCCCTACTGAAAGATCTGGATGATAAAACTCAGCTGGTTAATGACTGTGAATTTGGATTTTAATACACGAACAAACTGTACTACATGTAGTAGGGTGAGAAATCTACATGTACCTGCAAAAGCAGAGGCTTGCTCTAGCCGTCCAGCAATGGTACCTTGAAGGCCATCAATTCCTCTCACATTGACTGGCTCTACATCAACATGATCAACATCAACAGCAGGCACCATGGCTTCTGACCTATGACCCTTGACCCCCTCTAATTCCAGCCGTGTTTCTCGACCAGTTGGTGACATTATACCGGTGAGCGACACACTGGAAAGGATCTCGGGGAACTCTGTCAAGTCTAGAAGTAAAGTAAACATTGTACAAAATTTGGTGGTTCACTGATTTAGTCATCATTATTATTATTATTATTTATTTCTGGGGACGAAACCAAGAATCTCTTAAAACTGTATAGATCATACTGCCTACTATTATGTAATAGTATTTTGTAGTATTCGGTGACGTTAAGATAAAAAGACTGTTATTCAAATTTTTTTAGACATGTACATGTACATGTTTCTCTTTAAAATATGTAAAGTAAAAGATTGCAAATAAATATCAAACAATCTTAAAGGTACATATATATGTAGGATAAACTTTGCTCATTGCTTAAATTATCAGCAAGTAAGATAATTCTTAATAATACGGTAGTAATTTTGTTTATAGATATCTGCAAATAGTGTATCCTACCTTAACCCTAACCCCCTAGGCCTTACTTTGGGCTAAAGAACTGCGTACTACAGAATACTACTTAGTATTTTGTAGCATTGGGTCTCTCTGTGACTGATGATTGGGTGTGTACTGACAGAGTACAGATACTGCCAACTACAAAATACTAATAGTGGCAATACAGGTCAGTAATACTTACCTGGCAAAAAATGAAGCAGTCCAACCTTGACCCATTGCTGTGTTTTAAGTGACAATTTTTGCTGTACAGTTTAGAACACCTTACACAGCATACATGGGCCATGCACACTCAGCAAGCAGAGGGACCCAATGCTAAAAAGTACTACGAGTGCAATTAGGGGTGAAGTACCAAATACTAAAAATTACTACAGGCATTGCACACAAGTCAGTGAGAGTACTGCATACTACTTTTTACTACTACATGTAGTAGTAAAAAGTAGCATTAGGTAGGGTTAGGGTTTAAAAAATTACAGGGAAAAAATGCATCAATTGTTTGATGGTCAATTTCTCTAATTGCGGCCTGTACAATCCGTCTCATTTGGCCAGAACGCCTCGCATGTAGCGGTATGTGTGAGTGATGACCTACCAGAGTTTTGCTGCGCGGTAGCCGTCGTCTGCGTCTCTAAACCAAACCCATCTGATGGGCGATACTGAACCGGGCGATACTTCTTCCTCCTATGGCGTTGGAGATCGACACCAGAACCTTCTCCGTGTACATGTACCTCATTTGCAACTCCTGGATTAAAAGATTGAAAGAAATATGTGAAGAATTCAGGCAAAATGAGACGAAACTAGGAAGAGGTTGAAATTAAGAATTTAAAAAACAGAGAATACAATTCTCCTTAAAATACGTTTTGGTTGTGCTTGGTTTTGGTTGGTCATTCTGTTAACTGTTCGCGCCGGGATTATTTTAACATCACCGAGCCTAATCCTAGGCGGGTTCAAGCCGATGGTACCGGGAACCACACCCACACATTTCCGGTCTTGCTTGTGACTTGTTTATGCGTCATCTGTTTTGAATCTGGGGAAAACTTTGCGTGTATATACTTCCTCCGGCACGAACTGGTTAATCAAAAAATCATTTGCTTTCCGTGCGAGTACTCGGGTAGCAAAATTCACTACCTGCCCAGCACTACATAATGTAAACATTGGGTAACATCATCAATACACTGCACAAGTAGATAATGTCAAACATGATGGCTCCCCTCAATTGATGAACATTTGCAATTGTAAATGAATGACAAATGTCACAAACCTGTACCCAACGGCATTTCGTGTGTTGATTCCGAGCCCCCGGGCCCAGGCCTGTTTTCCCCACACTGGCTGGTGTCCAATGACTGGTCTGTAGTCAGAGCAGACTGGCTGACTGTTGCCATGGTGTATGCAAATCCTCATTGGGGCGAGCTACTGTGCCATTCCTGGGTTACCTGTTACAAAAAAAACCTAAAAACTTAAAATGGGTTGAATAATGCGCCAATCATGTGATTACTTCCCCCCCGACCCCTCCGCCCCCCTCCGACCCCTCCGCCCCCCTCCCCCGTCCACACACACGTACGACGCACACGTAATGACGTATATATTTGTACGATTGTTGTACATGTCTTTTAATTGTAGTTTATATTCGCCATCAAACACGAAAGAAAATTGCACATTACCTTGTTCCTTGAAGAGATTACAATCCAAAATTATTAATTATTAGTTCCATTATCATTAGAAAGAAGTCCTGTGTTTGATGAGCCATGGACTGATGAGCCAAGTGCAACTACGCGAGCGCTATGCATGAAACAGGAAGTACGACGTCTGCTGTCTGTGCACATAGCGCCCTCTCTTGTTTGGGAATGGTAGTTTGGAAATCGCGCGCTCACGGACACTGGTATAGTACGAACATTAGCGTGTTAAAGTTGCCAATTCATTTTGTTATGATTGACAGTTGAATTAGGGTCAGACAATAATTTAGTATTTGTTTGGGAAACCCCAGTTTATACAGTACTTGTTAATTAGATGATATAAGTTGACGTACTTTCAACAATCGAAAAAAAGCCAAATATATGTATTTTTCTTATTTAATATTTTGTTTTTATATAATTGTTCTTGACGTTTCAGACCCAAGTATCACTGTCTGTAGATTTTGAGATAGCAGTATCCCCGCGTCTGCCTATAGGCCTACGTTGAGCAAACAGAAAAGGGTCACATAAACCTGACCCGGCCACCCTATAAATACACTTGAATTCTAACTGAACAAAGTCCAATTAGATCAACTATCGTAGATCACACACCTATGCGCGTCCATTGTGCTTATCTTTGTGTGTCGTCGGCCATTTTCTCCTGGGATCCGCCCCATCAGTACCACCGTACAGTAGCGCGATATGAGCCTAGAACTAGAAGCCTAACACGACCAAGCAAATACGGACATCACATAAGGAACTACATACACGATTGTTGCACGATTTATAGGCGAACCCGGTAATTAAGGTGAGTGGAAACTGCGTTGATAAACTGTTTTTATTTTGAAATAAATACAATCTCGTCCTGGCCCACTCCTGCATTTATTAAAGCAGTTGTAATAACAATGTGTATGACCCCGCGGGGCCCAAAGTAAAGAAAACAAAATGAGTCTTGTAATAATCTGTTTGGTTTGTATAGTTCTCTTCCTCTTACTAGTCTTACTTAGTTCGCTTGGACTGTGTCTCCACAGCGGATGTTTGTGTCCACTCGCCCCATACTCGCACGTAGCCACATACCCCCATAATAATATCGCCACACCCATATCCACACCACGATCCCCAATGCCCATCCCATCCCCCGTCCCATGGCCTGCCATATAGGCCAAACTACGCGTGCGAAGGCAAGATGGCGCGGCAACGTTTGTGCTGGATACAGATATTTTTCGCGTGAACAACAATTATTTTGACGGTGACACTCATTGTTTTGATTGTATGTATTACTATTCCTCTAGTTCTATAGCCTACCTCTTTTGTCAATATAGAATATGTTTTGTTAATGTGTTGTCGGTGTGTTGTCGGTGCTGTGCGTGTCGTCGGTGTGTTGTCGGTGAATAGTATGACCCACACATTCTGGTGTTTTGTTTTTCCAGACAAAACAAAATGGCGACCGGTCCGGCAGTAACTTCAGCTCTCGAGACGATAGGCAAACAGTGCTGCATTTGCCAAGACATCTACAAACTGCCAAAGATTCTAGAATGTCTGCACAGTTTCTGCGAGCAATGTCTGCTGAAATACCACAGCACGAAGCACCAGGGTAGTACTAAGATACCTTGCCCCGTTTGTCGACAGGAGACGAAACTTCCAGAGGTGGGAGTGAAGGGTCTGAAAACCAACTTTCATCTAATCAGTTTGGTTGAGGAGATTGAACTTCAGAAGAAGTTAGTAAGCTCACATGTAGGTGATGCTGGTCTTTCCTGTGATATTTGTGATGCGGGAAACGAGGCAACACATCGATGTCTGGACTGCGACCAGAATGTGTGCTCTGCCTGTAGCAAAACACATCTTCGAATCGCAGCAACATCTAACCACCAGGTGACTCCACTGAAGGACATTCGTGAGGGGAAGGTTACACTGACGAAGAAACATCAGAAACATCTAAAATGCCCGACCCATGAGGGCGAAGCAGCAAGGTTCTTTTGCACGACATGTGATGTGTTGATCTGCCGAGATTGTACCGTCGTTGACCACTGTAAGCCAAAACACGAGTACATTGACATGAATCTGGCTTCATCAACGTACAAGCAATCGTTGGCTAAACTGATGTCTCCACTTGAAAACTCAATGAAGGCAATCAAGGAATCACGAGAAAAAGTCTTAAGACTGAAAGAAGATTTGAGTGTCACAGCCAAGAGGGTCACAACAGAAGTGCGAGACAGAGCAGCTAAGATACCAGCAGAGGTAACGGCACAGGAAAATCGAATCCTTGGTGACATCAAAAACTTCCAATCAGATCGTAAGGACAAACTGGAAGAAAGTGAGAAAACTGCGAGCTTGGCTGTAGAGAGGTTTCAGTTTTCACTAGATACAGCTAGAGAGGTGACAAGGACTGCATCGGATAGTGACTTCCTGTCACTCTATTCTACCATCAGCAAAGACTTGAAACTGTTGGCCGGTCAGGCTATTCCTAGAGTTGATGACAGGCGAGCATTTCTGAAGTTCAAGCAGAGTGAGGGTGTTGGTGACATCAATCTGGGTGAGGTGGTGGTGATGGAAAGCAAGTGGGAGCTGTGTGGTGAGTTTGGTAGACTGGGAAGCGGTCCAGGAGAGTTTAATGGGGCTTGGGGCATTGCTGCTCGTCAACCTGATGAGATTGCAGTGACTGACTACGACAACGACCGAGTTGTGATCTGCAGCATCGATGGCAACAAGAAAAGCACAATCCCGATGCAAGGAGGTAAGTTAAAATTACATGCCATCTGCAAAATTATGCACTGAAACAATTTGCCTTCGCTCTTCACTAATATTCTCTGTATTTAAACTTTTTAAAAATAAGGTAACAACAAAGTAAATCCATTTAAACTGTAATTTTGAAACAAAATATTGATCTATTGAATACGTTGGTATTCATGACATGGTAACGTTTTTTAATCTCAATGTATATTCCATGAATATAAAACTTCAAAAGTAGACAAAACAAAAATAGACATTTGACCTCAGTAATTTAATTTGCTTTATTCCTGAAGCTCTTTGCAAAAGAAAATACATCTGAGAAAAATACATCTGATAGTTACAGAGAATAAAACATAAATACTGTAAATTTAATGGGAAAAAAATGTTTTCGCGTAAACATCGGTGTACGTGGGTTTACACTCCAAAACCTGTGTTTACCGAGTAAACAGACTTTTTTGCAACAGTTAACAAGGTTAGCAAACATGTTTAGCAGCTAAACAGCCATGTCCAATTCCTAAACATCAATGTTCAATGACTAAACACTTAACAATTGTTGCCTGCTGTGACATGGTCCATGGCGTTTTGTACACCCGAGGGGGCAAATGGCACCCGAGGCGAAGCCGAGGGTGCCATTTGCCCCCGAGGGTGTACAAAACACCATGGACCATATCACAGCAGGCAACAATTGTTTTGTTATACCACGGAATAGATTACAGCAGGCAAGAACTGTTTGTTATGGGTCCGTTCCCGTTGCGGTGCAAAATTGCCGAAGTAGTCGCACTGAATGTTCCGTGTTTTTCTTCGTACTGGCGCTGTCTTGCTCGAAAATCAAATTTCTGATCTCCTCTTTTGAACGAGACAAAAATCGCTTCTTTGGAGGTGACTTAATGCTGTCGTCTGCCGACATTACGGAGAAAATAAGGCAAAATTGGAACAGAAAAAAAGCAGACGAACAGCATAAACGAAAGCCGGTGTAAACAGCAATGGCGGTCGTTAGTCGTTGCCGAAAGTGCTAACTTCACTGTTCCCTGTTTACATCGCACAGGAACATACATCAATTTACGTAGTACCAGCTAATATAACACAGCGTTGCTAGACTCTAATATCAGTCGCTTCCATGGTATTTATCACAGAAATGGCCGGCCAGGCTATGCGCTAGCGTGTAAAAAAGATTTCGCGGCCTGGAAAAAGAAAGTTCATGTACCCCGTGGGGTACATGAACTCATGTACCACGCGTACTCGGCGTACATCACTCATACATCGGCACACTCGGATACATGCGTTTTTGTGGCATGTCACGTGAACGCTTCTCGACCAATAAAAATTCACAATCTATTGCCGTGGTATAACAATATTATATATCTATCCTCATGCCAAACAAGTCATGTAAACATATTTACAAACTGATAGCAAGAAAGTGTTTAGAAAAGTGTTTACTCGCTAAACACAGTTTTTGCAGTGTATGTTTATCACTCCTTGGCATGGAATTCCTTTTTTAAAAACATATTCATATCTTCCATTGTTCACATAGAAAGATAAATCACGGTGAAGCATTTTATGCCCCACAATCTGGGGCATAACAAAAGATAAACACCAAACATAACAAGATCATGCGAAATGAATTATAAGACGCGGTGATTTCTCAAGAGTGTATACCAAACCTTGACAAATATTTGTCTACTGCAGTTTTCACTCCTTCAAGAATGTCTGTGTTGAAAGGATTGTGCAATAACTGCATAATGGTCGTTTGTTTTTGTTTTTGATACCATGCCTCCTACAGGTCCATGCGGCATCGCACCTACACGCACCAACAATCGTTTGGTGGTCGTCGAGGAAGACGCGTCCCATGTGAAGGTGTTCAACAGCGACAACACGCTGGCCTACAAGTTCCCAACGGTGCCACCGAGTGAGGTCGGTAAGACCGCAGTTGTCCTCTGCAGTGTAGCTGTCAAGAATGATGGTACCATCGTAGTAGGTGATGTCAAGAGGCTGGTGTTGACTGAACACAGCCCCACTAATGGTGAGCTCCTACGTACCATACCAGTCCAGGTTGTACCTATCTATCTGGCTGTAGACAGCAATGATAGAATTGTCATCAGTTCACAGTCACAGACAGTAAATGTTGCTGATGGCAATGGTACTACACGGCTCATTATCAAACCCACCATCAATGGTCAACCAGTACAGCACTGCAAAGGTGTGTACACTGATAGCTCAGGTATCTATGTTGCAATGCATAATGGTGATAACACGGGTCATATCCACCACTATGACCCTCAAGGTGGCTTTCTCAAGTGCATTGCACAGGGTCTGGACTCTCCCTTTGGAATCACATTCACATCAGATGGGCAGCTGGCAGTGGCTGACTTCTACTCAGTCAAGATGTATCACCAGGTGTGACGTGACATTGTAACCAGTCATGTCAGTTTCTAATCACCAATGACATGCCAATAGTTCGTGAAAACCAAGGGAATCCTTTATCGACGCGCGCGCAGTGTGACGTCACATTTGTATAAAAAAAATAATCTATCACAAAAAATGTATAAAGCCTATCATAAATATTTATCGCATCGTAATTATTCAAATCGAGCAAAATAATGTACACTAACTCTTAACGTATGTTAAGCAGTTCAAACAACATAATAATACGTGGAATACTCGGAAAACAGTCCAGAATCAACACTGCAAAAACTGCGGTGTTAAATGTACACCATTGGTGTCTATATATAGGACCGTATGGTGTTACATTTAACTGTTGTATTGTAAAGATACTGAGTGGTGTTAAATTAACACGACAGTTTTTGCAGAAAACAGCATTGACATTGATGGTGAAACTATGATAATCCGCATCATATAGCTGGCTATTGTAATAGTTATTTTACTGTGATGGGTCAAACCCTCGGTGATAAAATCACCCAAACACATGTAACTGTTATGATTATTTGTCGAATCCTAACCTTTCTTCCCCAAGTAATTAAGGGGTCAAGGAATCGTTGACATCGCACATAACCCGCCAAAGAAACAATGTGCAGGTTGTCATCTAATAAACAGTTCACTTATAAAGAAAATTACTTGTGCACTTTCTAAGCCTTCAACCCCCTCATCGTGAATGTTTACCATCTCAAAGGAATAATTCCTGAAAAAGGGAAAGTTGCTGGAGTTTCTCATATTTTCAAGAGTTGCCAATTCGAAATTGATTATTATAGACCAATCTCAATTGTAAGTACACTTATAGTCGTATCGCCATTTTTTAATAACATAATTATTATACTGTGTTATATATTATATCCAATATTTAGTTTTGTTAACGCTTTCACTCAATTGATTGATAAAATAACTAATTTTTATCCATTCATTTGTACACTTTGTTTTCACTCCTTTGTGCCTGTGGCACTATTAGCCATGGAATTAGAAATAATTGATTGATTATTTGATTGTAATTAATGAATTAATTGTAATTAATATTGTTTTATGTATAATGTGCAGGGCACATAAACATATTTTTATGGAATGGCGCGCTATATAAATGTAATTATTATTATTAATAATAATTATTTGTCTTTAGAGAGTTACGAGCCTTCTCTAAAAAAACACACCATATGGCGTCCCTCAAGGATCCCAAATTTGACTTGTTTTGTTTTACATTAATTTACATTACTTTCTTTAACAAATCGTCAAAATCATTTTTTAAAATTGTGTTTGCTGATGGCAGTATTAGTCATAATAACATCGATGTACTTGCAGATTATAGCTAATATGGAACTACTTTTAATATAGGTTTTCCCGATCAGTTTAATAGATTTGGCAGCCAAAATTATGACGAATCACCCATTTTCGCACTAATTTGGATGCACGTTTTAGATCACTATTTCAATTAACTAAATAGATTGTTCAATTTTAATCTCAATGCGTGCATTTGCATTTTGCTGTATTTTACATGAAAACTCGCCTAGTAGCTAAAGGAATTGATATAGTTCCCGTGGGAAGATGCAAATAGACGCATAGGTAGATAAATAAATAGATAGACTGTATACACTGTTTTTGGCTTTATAGAGACTTTTGAATTTCTGAATGTACTCCTCTGGTATTAAAGTTGCATATTTTAAACGTATTCTTTTCACGCAGTGCGCCGGCTAACGACACGATTATAGACCAGCTATCTCGTTCACGCATACGTACGTCTTTGCAAATTGCTTCTAGCGGTCAACTATTTCCTTAATTCTCCGCAGATTTTTCTAGGGAGCCAATCAGCGATCGCACAACTGCGATTATCAACACGTACTATGTGCATGCACGAAATTCTTTGGTGATGCAGCGCTAATTAGATATGCAACGCAAATTAGATATGGAACGCAGGCCAGCGCGACCGTTGAATGGTAGTTCAACCATGCTATGCCTATATTCGAATGGTCACGCCCCATTTAAGCAATTTGCAAAGACCACTGCGTGATCAGGAATCAGGATCTGCGTGATCAGGAAAAACTGAATTTCTTATTTTAGGTACAAAGAAACAGCTGGAAAAGGTAACTATGTCTCATTTAAAAGTTGGTAATACTGTTGTTCGTGCGTCATCTGGTGCTATTCGTAACCTTGGGGTTTGGTTTGATTCTGAACTTAAATTGGGGTATCATGTAAGTAAAATAAGTAGTTCTGCGTTTTACCACCTGTATAATTTGCGTAGGATCAGGAAGTTTTTAACTCGACAGTCTATAGAGTCTTTGGTGCATGCCTTTATAACAAGCAAACTAGATTATTGTAATAGTTTACTGTATGGTCTTTCCAGTACACATATCGGTAAATTACAAAGAATTCAAAATACTGCAGCTCGCCTTGTAACCGGTTCACCACGTACATGTCACATCACGCCAGTTCTTCATCTCCTTCATTGGTTACCAGTTGTATATCGTATTCAGTTTAAAATTTTGATTTTAACATTTAAATGTTTATATGGAACAGCTCCGGAGTATCTCTGTGACCTGGTGTCTGTTATTCGTCAAAACAGATATAGTCTTCGTTCAATGAATGGTGTGTTACTGACTCCGGGGAGTGCTAAAT
The DNA here is from genome assembly GCA_037893245.1 of Crossaster papposus. NCBI lineage: Eukaryota > Metazoa > Echinodermata > Asteroidea > Velatida > Solasteridae > Crossaster > Crossaster papposus. Next base: position 4,002,671 of record JBAIAA010000195.1, on the reverse strand, counting down.
GTAAAGTTTCACTAGGTGATTGTGCTTTTCAGACAGCTGCCCCCAAACTATGGAACAAACTTCCAGTTCACATTAGGAATCTTAGGAGTCTAGATAAGTTTAAAACTGAAGTTAAAACATATCTTTTTAAACTAGCTTTTGATTTTAAATCATGATTCTCATTTTTAACTAAGTAATAGTAGGGTGTAGTAATTTTGTTTTATGTATAATGTACAGCGCACATGAACATATTTTTATGGAATGCGCGCTATATAAATGTAATTATTATTATTATTATTATTATTATCAGGGAACTGATGGGAATATAAATCGTGTCGTTAGCGGGCGCAAGCCAGAACGCTGGGCGTGCTGTCTCTCGAGGGCGCTCTCCATGGACAATGATATTTTTTTCGACTTGTACTTCCGCGTTTAGTGCTTTGAGGAAACAACAAAAACTGTTCGCTTTTGTTCGACTCTACAGAAACTTTAAAGGTTTTACCATCCAAGCTGGAAACGAAAACCTCTGGATAAAACAATGTGAGCAAAATGTTCATTGTCGGTTCGTTCATTTATCGATAGAACTTGGAAGTCAACAAGTAAATTAAAGGGGTTGGCAAGTTGTAGTTGTACTCGATGGTACTACATGTACCTTAGGCCTAATTGTTGCCTACCTCCATGATTGTTGTATGTTTAACGTTCTACTTTCTAGACGTGTAGACACGAACAAATTAGGGCCTATATCTGAATCTGAATACATGTAGTTTATACAGTACTTGTTAATTAGGTGCTAAGTTGACGTGTTTTCAACAATCGAAAAAACCCAAATAATTATATGTATTTTTCTTTTTTAATATTTTGTTTTTGTATAATCGTTCTTGACGTTTTAGACAGTATCACTGTCTGTAGACAGAAGGAACTGTAGATATGGGAGATAAATCGTCACCAGATTCACATGTGTATACACAAATTTAAAATGAATGTATTAACATGTACTGTTGTTCGGCATTGATTGATTGAAAGGTACATTTATTTCAACATTCCTTAAAATACAATCTGTCATGTAAACTTAAAATTTCAGATTTTATTGTATCAATTTTGCACTGGGAACGGCCCTCACGCGTCAGAGTTGCCAGTTCAGTTGCTTCACGCGACCGTTTCAGTCAAGCCTCAAATTACGGTGTTCCCAATTACCTAAATAGTACCAGTTACCCACCTGTGATTTTCCACTTACCCACTTTCAAAAATGACTTGCCCCAAACCGGCTTATCAAATAAAGCATGATTTATTTATTTTTAAATGTAATATTTCTTAAAGTGAAAAAACAAAAATTGGCAAGGCAGAACTGGAACATACGACCTACTTGGGGTTTATTTGGGTATTACAAAAGTAATATCTGAGTTCTTGCTACATAAGAAAACCAGTCCTTGAGTGTCTTTGTGGAGCCCTCACGGCCTATTGGAGCGATCACGATACTACTACTAGTACTAGTACTGCATTCTTCTATATCAATGACAAAACTCTCAAAAGCCAGCGAAAAAACAGGAAATCGGGGCACGAGTGAATAGCCGCCGCCATTTGTGTGACTCGCACTGCATTATGGGCGATGTTCCCCGAGGCCAACCTTGTTACCGGGCCACTCCCAACGCTCAGCCAGGGGCGCACTGCGCATGCGCTGTAAAACGGCGCCAGACTTTGAATGCAGAAAGGGGGGTTGTTGTTGTTTTTTCCAACAAAAAAAAAATTTAAATTTTTTTATGTCGGGCGTGTTTCATAGGGTCGGGCGGGGACGATCCACAACTTTTTTTGGTTTTGTTCTGGCCTTAGAATCATAACTAGGTCCTATAGGTTTACCCTCTTGGTAAAAAACCAAAAATGTAAACATTAAACAAATTCAAACGACTCAGTGCAATGTTTAATTTTGTCAAAATGTTAACATAAATGGGAATATGTTCAATACTAAACTTTATTACAAACTTTATTACAAATATTGTTTACAAAATAGTATATTTTGTATACATATGTACACGCAGGAGTAATATGTCATTTTGAAGTTACGACTTTATCCATCTGGCCGTCATGCCAATGAGATGGTCGAGGCGCAAATTTAAATTTCAACCTATGGGAAAAAGTCTTGAGACGAAAGTGCCTAAGGGTTTGGATGTGTAGTCGGAAGGAAATTTAACTAATTTCTTCAAAATTACTCCCTTCATTACCAAACCAACAAGTGCTTATACATGCATTTTCTTTGTACATATCTGGACAAGAAGTAACACACACTTCGTGCAGCTAGCTGTGGTTGGACTAAGCATTTTGTGATGAAGCTGGCACAGTACAACTTGTCGCAATTACTGTCTTCCCTGCATTCAGAGTAACACACACCGATTGTGCTCGCATCATTTCGCAAAACGATGTACTTACTCAATCTAACATCTGGACTGTCTTACCATAGATGCTTGCTATGGACTCTAACACCAGCAGAGAAAATCAAAAGTCAAACGTGCATCATACATAACCTTGAACCGCATCTTAATTCCCTAAATATTATGTATGAAATTCGGTTTAATGTTTTGTAACAACTTGCATGGCTTTCAAGATAGGATGTAAGTTACTTCTAAAATTCTCAGCCTTCTCAATAACAACATATTGGATTCGCAATGGCAATGTAAAAAAAAATATAACCCCTATTAAATACTTTGTTTGTTTTTTGTTTTGGTTGGTTTGTTTTTTTAACAGCAAAATGGCGACCGGTCCGACAGTAAATTCAGCTCTAGAGACGATAGGCAAACATCTAGAGTGCGTCATTTGCCAAGACATATACAAACGGCCAAAGATTCTAGAATGTCTGCATAGTTTCTGCGAGCAATGTCTGCTGAAATACTACAGCACGAAGCACCAGGGTAGTACAGAGATTCCTTGCCCCTTGTGTCGACAGGAGACGAAACTTCCAGAGGTGGGAGTAAAGGGTTTGAAAACCAACTTTTATATAATCAGTTTGGTTGAGGACTTTGAACTTCAGAAGAAGTTAGTGAGCTCACATGTAGGTGATGCTGGTCTTTCCTGTGATATTTGTGATGGGGGAAACGAGGCAACACATCGATGTCTGGACTGCGACCAGAATGTGTGCTTAGCCTGTAGCAAAACACATCTTCGAATCGCAGCAACATCTAACCACCAGGTGATTCCACTGAAGGACATTCGTGAGGGGAAGGTTACACTGACGAAGAAACATCAGAAACATCTAAAATGCCCGACCCATGAGGGCGAAGCAGCAAGGTTCTTTTGCACGACATGTGATGTGTTGATCTGCCGAGATTGTACCGTCGTTGACCACTGTAAGCCAGAACACACGTACACCGACATGAATCTGGCTTCATCTAAGTACAAGCAATCGTTGGCTAAACTGATGTCTCCACTTGAAAACTCAATGAAAGCAATTAAGGAATCACGAGAAAAAGTCTTAAGACTGAAAGAAGATTTGAGTGTCACAGCCAAGAGGGTCACAACAGAAGTGCGAGACAGAGCAGCTAAGATACGAGCAGAGGTAACGGCTCAGGAAAATCGCATCCTTGGCGACATAAAAAACATCCAATCGGACCGTAAGCAGAAACTGGAAGAAGGTGAGAAAACCGCGAGCTTGGCTGTAGAGAGGTTTCAGTTTTCACTAGATACAGCTAGAGAGGTGAAACGGACTGCATCGGATAGTGACTTCCTGTCACTCTATCCTACAATCAGCAAAGACTTGAAACTGTTGGCCGGTCAGGCTATTCCTAGAGTTGATGACAGGCCGGCATTTCTGAAGTTCAAGCAGAATAAGGGGGTTGGTGACATCAATCTGGGTGAGGTGGTTGTGGTGATGGAAGGCAAGTGGGAGCTGTGTGGGAAGTTTGGTAGACAGGGAAGCGGTCCAGGAGAGTTTAATGGGGCTTGGGGCATTGCTGCTCGTCAACCTGATGAGATTGCAGTGACTGACTTCCTCAACAAACGAGTTGTGATCTGCGGCATCGATGGCAACCAGAAAAGCACAATCCCGATGCAAGGAGGTAAGTTAAAATTACATGCCATCTATAAAATTAATATGCACTTGAACAATTTGCCTTCACTAATATTCTCTGTATTTAAACTTTTAACAAATAAGGTAACAAAAAGGTCAATCCATTTAAACTGTAATTTTGAAACAAAATATTGATCTATTGAATACGTTGGTATTCATGACATGTTAAAGTTTTTTAATCTCGATGTACACATTCTATGAATATAAAACTTCAAAAGTAGACAAACCAAAAGTAGACATTTGACCTCAGTAATTTAATTTGCTTTATTCCTGAAGCTCTTTGCAAAAGAAAATACATCTGAGAAAAATACATCGGATAGTTACAGAGAATAAAACATAAACATCGATGTACGCGGGTTTACACTCCAAAACCTGTGTTTACCGAGTAAACAGACTTTTTTGCAACAGTTAACAAGGTTAGCAAACATGTTTAGCATCTAAACAGCCATGTCCAATTCCTAAAGGCCCAGTCCCATTGCCAATGACGCATAAATCACGCATAAATCACGCATAAAATTGGTTTGTGCGTGATTGTTCGTGGAGAAATTGGTCATTTTCTGGGGTTGTGCGTGGTCAGAATCACCGATGAATCGCGTATAAACTGCGCATGTATCACTTACAATCACTGACAAAGAACATTCCACGCACAAGCCCAAACCCGATACAATTTCTGACGTTTTGGTAAGTGATTGTAAGTGGAACATACGAGGATTGTGCGTGTTTTGTAAGTGATATGTGCGTGTTCTGTAAGTGATTCGTCAGTGATGTGCGTGCTAGGAGCCAGTTCCTGACGCACAAGCACTGACGGAACACTGACAGAACACGGACATATCACGCACCTTCCACGTCCAAACTACGTACAAACTGCGCATAAACTGCGTATAATCGCGCACGTTGTGCGTGGAAATATTTTTGAACCGTTCAAAACCGGCGATCGCGCACAAACCCGTCTCCGCGTACAATCACTTACAAAAACTGATGCTCCACGTGTGAAACACGTGGGATTTACGCACATCACTGACGAATCACGCACGAAGAAAATTTTATGCGCAATTCATGAGTAATTCGTGCGCAAGTGCAGTGGGACTGGGCCTTAAACATCAATGTTCAATGACTAAACACTATTATATATCTATCCTCATGCCAAACAAGTCATGTAAACATATTTACAAACTGATTGCAAGAAAGTGTTTAGAAAAGTGTTAATTGCTAAACACAGTTTTTGCAGTGTATGTTTATCACTCGTCGGCATGGAAGACCTTTTTTTTTAAATATATTCATATCGTCCATTATTCACACAGAAAGATAAATCACGGTGAAGCATTTTATGCCCCACAATCTGGGGCATAACAAAAGATAAACATAAAGGGATTGTGCAATAACTGCATAATGGTCGATTGTTTGTTTTGACATCATGACTCCTACAGATCCACGCGGCATCGCAGCTACACGCACCAACAATCGTTTGGTGGTCGTCGAGGAAGGCGCATCCCATGTGAAGGTGTTCAACAGCGACAACACGCTGGCCTACGAGTTCCCAACAGTGCCACCGAGTGAGGTCAGTAAGACCGCAGTTGACCTCCAGAGTGTAGCTGTCAAGAATGATGGTACCATCGTAGTAGGTGATGTCAAGAGGCTGGTGTTGACTGAACACAGCCCCACTGATGGTGAGCTCCTACGTACCATACCAGTCAAGGTTAAACCTCACTATCTGGCTGTAGACAGCAATGATATAATTGTCATAAGTTCAGAGTCACAGACAGTAAATGTTGCTGATGGCAATGGTACTACACGGCGCACCATCAAACCCACCATCAATGGTCAACCAGTACAGTGCTGCAATGATGTGTACACTGATAGCTCAGGTATATATGTTGCAATGCATAATGGTATTAACACGGGTCATATCCACCACTATGACCCTCAAGGTGGCTTTCTCAAGTGCATTGCACAGGGTCTGGACTTGCCCTGCGGAATCACATTCACATCAGATGGGCAGCTGGCAGTGGCTGACTTCAACTCAGTCAAGATGTATCACCAGGTGTGACGTGACATTGTAATCAGTCATGTCAGTTTCTAATCACAAATGACATGCCAATAGTTCAGTTTACTGTTGTATATCGTTCTACATTATTTTGTACATTGTTTGGTCACCCACTGTCGACTAAAAATTGAAAACCAAGGGAATCCGTGACATTGTAACCAGTCATTTCAGTTTCTAATCACCAATGACATGCCAATAGTTTGTGAAAACCAAGGGAATCCTTTATCGACGCGCGCGCAGTGTGACGTCTCATTTTTATAAAAAATAAATCTATCACAAAAAATGTATAAAGCCTATCATAGATATTTATCGCATCGTAATTATTCAAATCGAACAAAATAATGTACACTAACTCTTAACGTAGGTTAAGCAGTTTAAACAACATAATAATACGTGGAATACTCGGAAAACAGTCCAGAATCAACACTGCAAAAACAGCGGTGTTAAATGTACACCATTGGTGTCTATATATAGGACCGTATGGTGTTAAATTTAACTGTTGTCCTGTAAAGATACTGAGTGGTGTTAAATTAACACGACAGTTTTTGCAGGAAACAGCATTGACATTGATGGTGAAACTATGATAATCCGCATCATATAGCTGGCTATTGTAATAGTTATTTTACTGTGATGGGTCAAACCCTCGGTGATAAAATCACCCAAACACATGTAACTGTTATGATTATTTGTCGAATCCTAACTTTTCTTCCCCAAGTAATTAACGGGTCAAGGAATCATTGATATCGTACATACCCTGTCAAAGAAACAATGTGCAGGTTGTGATCTAATAAACAGTTCACTAATAAAGAAAATTACTTGTGCGCTTTCTAAGCCTTGAACCCCCTCATAGTGAATGTTTACCATCTCAAAGGAATAATTCCTGAAAAAGTAAAAGTTGCCAGAGTTTCTCATATCTTCAAGAGTAGCCAATTCGAAATTGATTATTATAGACCAATCTCAATTGTAAGTACACTTATAGTCGTATCGCCATTTTGTAATAACATAATTATTATACTGTGTTATATAATATATCCAATATATAGTTTTGTTAATGCTTTCACTCAATTGATTGGCGGATAAAATAACAAATTTTAATTCACTCATTTGTACACTTTGTTTTCACTTCTTTGTGCCCGTGGCACTATTAACCATGGTATTAGAAATAATTAATTGATTAATTGATTGTAATTAATTAATTAATTGTAATTAATGAATTAATTGTAATTAATGTTGTTTTATGTATAATGTGCAGCGCACATGAACATATTTTTATGGAATTCGCGCTATATAAATGTAATTATTATTATTAATAATTATTTGTCTTTAGAGAGTTACGAGCCTTCTCTAAAAAAAACACCATATGGCGTCTCTCCAGGATCCTACATTTGACTTCTTTTGTTTTACATTAATTTACATTACTTTCTTTAACCAATCGTCAAAATCATTTTCTTTTATTGTGTTTGCTGATGGCAGTATTAGTCATAATAACATCGATGTACTTGCAGATTATAGCTAATATGGAACTACTTTTAATATAGGTTTTCCCGGTCAGTTTAATAGATTTGGCAGCCAAAATTATGACGAATCGCCCATTTTCGCACTAATTTTGATGCACGTTTTAAATCAACATTTCAATTAACTAAATAGATTGTTCAATTTTAATCTCAATGCGTGCAACTGTATTTTGCTGTATTTTACATGAAAACTCGCCTAGTAGCTTAAGGAATTGATATAGTTCCCTCGGGAAGATGTTTTATATAAATAGGCAAATAGACGCATATGTAGAAAAATAAATAGATAGACTGTATACACTGCTTTTGGCTTTATAGAGGTTTTTTGAATTTCTGAATGTACTCTTCTGGTATTAAAGTAGCATAATTTAAACGTATTCTTTTCACGCAGTGCGCCGGCTAACGACACGATTATAGACCAGCTATCTCGTTCACGCATACGTACGTCTTTGCAAATTGCTTCTAGCGGTTCAACTGTTTCCTTAATTCTCCGCAGACTTTTCTAGGGAGCCAATCAGCGATCGCACAACTGCGATTATCAACACGTACTATGTGCATGCACGAAATTCTTTGGTGAAGCAGCGCTAATTAGATATGCAACGCAAATTAGATATGCAACGGAGGCCAGCGCGACCGTTGAATGGTAGTTCAACCATGCTATGCCTATATTCGAATGGTCACGCCCCATTTAAGCAGTTTGCAAAGCCCACTGCGTGATCAAGGAAGCTGATGGGAATATAAATCGTGTCGTTAGCGGGCGCAAGCCAGAACGCTGGGCGTGCTGTCTCTCGAGGGCGCTCTCCATGGACAATGATATTATTTTCGACATGTACTTCCGCGTTTAGTGCTTTGAGGAAACAACAAAACTGTTCGCTTTTTTTCGACTCGACAGAAACTTTAAAGGTTTTACCATCCAAGCTGGAAACGAAAACCTCTGGATAAAACAATGTGAGCAAAATGTTCATTGTCGGTTCGTTCATTTATCGATAGAACTAGGAAGTCAACAAGTAAATGAAAGGGGTTGGCTTGTACTCAATCAATGGTACTACATCATACCTTAGGCCTAATTGTTGCCTACCTCCATGATTGTTGTATGTTTAACCATGGAGGAAGGAAAACGTTCTACTTTCTAGACGTCTAGACACGTACAAATTAGGGCCTATATCTGAATCTAAATACATGTAGTTTATACAGTACTTGTTAATTAGGTGCCAAGTTGACGTGTTTTCAACAATTAAAAAAAAAAAAAAAAATTCTAGTTGTATGTATTTTTCTTTTTTAATATTTTTTTTTTGTATAATCGTTCTTGATGTTTTAGACAGTATCACTGTCTGTAGACAGAAGGAACTGTAGATATGGGAGATAAATCGTCACCAGATTCACATGTGTATACACACATTTAAAATGAATGTATTAACATGTACTGTTGTTCGGCATTGATTGATTGAAAGGTACGTTTATTTCAACATTCCTTAAAATACAATCTGTCATGTAAACTTAAAATTTCAGATTTTATTGTAGCAATTTTGCACTGGGAACAGCCCTCACGCGTCAGAGTTGCCAGTTCAGTTGCTTCACGCGCGACCGTTTCAGTCAAGCCTCAAATTACGGTGTTCCCATTTACCTAAATAGTACCAGTTACCCACCTGTGATTTTCCACTTGCCCACTTTCAAAAATGACTTACCCCAAACCGGCTTATCAAATAAAGCAGGATTTATTTATTTTTAAATGTAATATTTCTTAAAGTGAAAAAAACTTAAATTGGCAAGGCAGAACTGGAACATGCGACCTATTTGGGGTTTATTTGGGTATTAAAAAAGTAATATCTGAGTTTTTGCTACATAAGAAAACCAGTCCTTGGGTGTCTTTGTGGAGCCCTCATGGCCTATTTGAGCGATCACGATACTACTACAGTACTGGTACTGCATTCTTCTATATCAATGACAAAACTCTCAAAAGCCAGCGAAAAAACACGAAATCAGGGCACGAGTGAATAGCCGCCGCTATTTGTATGACTCGCACTGCATTATGGGCGATGTTCCCCGAGGCCAACCTTGTTACCGGGCCACTCCCAACGCTCAGCCAGGGGCGCACTGCGCATGCGCTGTAAAACGGCGCCAAACTTTGAATGTAGAAAGGGGGGTTGTTGTTTTTTCAACAACAAAAATAAAAAAGTTTCATGTCGGGCGTGTTTCGTAGGGTCGGGCGGGGACGATTCACAACTTTTTTTGTTTTGTTCTGGCCTTAGAATCATAACTAGGGCCTATAGGTTTACCCTCTTGGTAAAAAAACCCAAAAATTTAAACATTAAACAAATTCAAACGACCCAGTGCAATGTTAAATTTTGTCAAAATGTTAACATAAATGGGATTATGTTCAATACTAAACTTTATTACAAACTTTATTACAAATATTGTTTACAAAATAGTATATTTTGTATACATATCATGTACACGCAGGAGTAATATGTCATTTTGAAGTTACGACTTTATCCATCTGGCCGTCATGCCAATGAGATGGTCGAGGCGCAAATTTAAATTTCAACCTATGGGAAAAAGTCTTGAGACGAAAGTGCCTAATAATATGGGGTTTGGATGTGTAGTCTGAAGGAAATTTAACTAATTTCTTCAAAATTACTCCCTTCATTACCAAACCAACAAGTGCTTATACATGCATTTTCTTTGTACATATCTGGACAAGAAGTAACACACACTTCGTGCAGCTAGCTGTGGTTGGACTAAGCATTTTGTGATGAAGCTGGCACAGTACAACTTGTCGCAATTACTGTCTTCCGTGCATCTAGAGTTACACACCGATTGTGCTCACATCATTCCGCCAAACGATGTACTTCCTCAATCTAACATCTGGACTGTCTTACCATAGATGCTTGCTATGGACACTAACACCAGCAGAGAAAATCTAAAGTCAAACGTGCACGATACATAACCTTGAACCGCATCTTAATTCCCTAAATATTATGTATGAAATTCGGTTTAATGTTTTGTAACAACTTGCATGGCTTTCAAGATAGGATGTAAGTTACTTCTACAATTCTCAGCCTTCTCAATAACAGCATATTGGATTCGCAATGGCAATGTAAAAAAAATATAACCCCTATTAAATACTTTGTGTGTTTTTTGTTTTGGTTGGTTTGTTTTTTTAACAGCAAAATGGCGACTGGTCCGGCAGTAACTTCAGCTCTAGAGACGATAGGCAAGCATCTAGAGTGCTGCATTTGCCATGACATATACAAACGGCCAAAGATTCTAGAATGCCTGCACAGTTTCTGCGAGCAATGTCTGCTGAAATACCACAACACGACGAAGCAAAAGGGCTGTACTAAGATACCTTGCCCCGTGTGTAGACAGGAGACGAAACTTCCAGAGGCGGGGGTGCAGGGTCTGAAAAACAACTTTTATATAATCAGTTTGGTTGAGGACTTTGAACTTCAGAAGAAGTTAGTGAGCTCACATGTAGCTGGTGGTGCTTTTCTTTCCTGTGTATTTGTGATGCGGGAAACGAGGCAACACATCGATGTCTGGACTGCGACCAGAATGTGTGCTCAGCCTGTAGCAAAACACATCTTCGATTCGCAGCAACATCTAACCACAAGGTGATTCCACTGAAAGACATTCGTGAGGGGAAGGTTACACTGACGAAGAAACATCAGAAACATCTAAAATGCCCGACCCATGAGGGCGAAGCAGCAAGGTTCTTTTGCACGACATGTGATGTGTTGATCTGCCGAGATTGTACCGTCGTTGACCACTGTAAGCCAGAACACGCGTACATTGACATGAATCTGGCTTCATCTAAGTACAAGCAATCGTTGGCTAAACTGATGTCTCCACTTGAAAACTCAATGAAGGCAATCAAGGAATCACGAGAAAAAGTCTTAAGACTGAAAGAAGATTTGAGTGTCACAGCCAAGAGGGTCACAACAGAAGTGCAAGACAGAGCAGCTAAGATACGAGCAGAGGTAACGGCTCAGGAAAATCGCATCCTTGGCGACATCAAAAACATCCAATCGGATCGTGAGCAGAAACTGGAAGAATGTGAGAAAACCGCGAGCTTGGCTGTAGAGAGGTTTCGGTTTTCACTAGATACAGCTAGAGAGGTGACAAGGACTGCATCGGATAGTGACTTCCTGTCACTCTATCCTACAATCAGCAAAGACTTGAAGCAGTTGGCCGGTCAGGCTATTCCTAGAGTTGATGACAGGCTGGCATTTCTGAAGTTCAAGCAGAGTGAGGGGGTTGGTGACATTAATCTGGGTGAGGTTGTGGTGGCGATGGAAGGCAAGTGGGAGCTGTGTGGGGAGTTTGGTAAAAAGGGAAGCGGTCCAGGAGAGTTCAATTGGACTTTTGGCATTGCTGCTCGTCAACCTGATGAGATTGCAGTGACTGACTACCACAACAAACGAGTTGTGATCTGCAGCATCGATGGCAACCAGAAAAGCACAATCCCGATGCAAGGATGTAAGTTAAAATTACATGCCATCTGCAAAATTATGCACTGAAACAATTTGCCTTTGCTCTTCACTAATATTCCCTGTATTTAAACTTTTAACAAATAAGGTAACAAAAAAGTAAATCCATTTAAACTGTAATTTTGAAACAAAATATTGATCTATTGAATACGTTGGTATTCATGACATGATAAAGTTTTTTAATCTCAATGTATATTCCATGAATATAAAACTTCAAAAGTAGACAAACCAAAAATAGACATTTGACCTCAGTAATTTAATTTTCTTTATTCCTGAAGCTCTTTGCAAAAGAAAATACATCTGAGAAAAATACATCGGATAGTTACAGAGAATAAAACATAAATATTGTAAATTTAATGGGAAAAAAATGTTTTCGCGTAAACATCGGTGTACGCGGGTTTACACTCCAAAACCTGTGTTTACCGAGTAAACAGACTTTTTTGCAACAGTTAACAAGGTTAGCAAACATGTTTAGCAGCTAAACAGCCATGTCAATAAACACTATTATATATCTATCCTCATGCCAAACAAGTCATGTAAACATATTTACAAACTGATAGCAAGAAAGTGTTTAGAAAAGTGTTTATTGCTAAACACAGTTTTTGCAGTGTAGTTTTATCACTCCTTGGCATGGAAGACCTTTTTTTTTTAATATATTGATATCGTTCATTATTCACACAGAAAGATAAATCACGGTGAAGCATTTTATGCCCCACAATCTGGGGCATAACAAAAGATAAACACCAAACATAATAATTCAAAATGAATTAAAGACGCGGTGATTTCTCAAGCGTGTATACCAAACCTTGACAGACATTGTTCTACTGCAGTTTTCACTCTTTCAATAATGTCTGTGTTGAAAGGATTGTGCAATAACTGCAGTAATGGTCGTTTGTTTTTGTTTTTTGATACCATGACTCCTACAGGTCCACGCGGCATCGCAGCTGCACGCACCCACAATCGTTTGGTGGTCGTCGAGGAAGACGCATCCCATGTGAAGGTGTTCAACAGCGACAACACGCTGGCCTACGAGTTCCCAACAGTGCCACCGAGTGAGGTCGGTAAGACCGCAGTTGACCTCTACAGTGTAGCTGTCAAGAATGACGGTACCATCGTAGTAGGTGATGCCGAGAGGCTGGTGTTGACTGAACACAGCCCCACTGATGGTGAGCTCCTACGTACCATACCAGTCAAGGTATGTAGACTGTAGACAGCAATGATAGAATTGTCATCTGTTCATCGTCACAGACAGTAAATGTTGCTGATGGCAATGGTACTACATGGCGCATCATCAAACCCACCATCAATGGTCAACCAGTACAGAGCTGCAACGGTGTGTACACTGATAGCTCAGGTATCTATGTTGTAATGCATAATGGTGATAACACGGGTCATATCCACCACTATGACCCTCAAGGTGGCTTTCTCAAGTGCATTGCACAGGGTCTGTACTGGCCCCTTGGAATCACATTCACATCAGATGGGCAGCTGGCAGTGGCTGACTGCTACTCAGTCAAGATGTATCACCAGGTGTGACGTGACATTGTAACCAGTCATGTCAGTTTCTAATCACCAATGACATGCCAATAGTTCAGTTTATTGTTGTATATCGTTCTACATTAGTTTGTACATTGTTTGGTCACCCACTGTCGACTACAAATTGAAAACCAAGGGAATCCGTGACATTGTAGTCAGTTTCTAATCACCAATGACATGCCAATAGTTCGTGAAAACCAAGGGAATCCTTTATCGACGCGCGCGCAGTGTGACGTCTCGTTTTTATAAAAAATAAATCTATCACAAAAAATGTATAAAGCCTATCATAGATATTTATCGCATCGTAATTATTCAAATCGAGCAAAATAATGTACACTAACTCTTAACGTATGTTAAGCAGTTCAAACAACATAATAATACGTGGAATACTCGGGAAACAGACCAGAATCAACACTGCAAAAACAGCGGTGTTAAATGTACACCATTGGTGTCTATATATAGGACCGTATGGTGTTACATTTAACTGTTGTATTGTAAAGAAACTGAGTGGTGTTAAATTAACACCACAGTCTTTACAGGAAACAGCATTGATATTGATGGTGAAACTATGATAATCCGCATCATATAACTAGCTATTGTAATAGTTATTTTACTGTGATTGGTCAAACCCTCGGTGATAAAATCCCCCAAACACATGTAACTGTTATGATTATTTGTCGAATCCTAACCTTTCTTCCCCAAGTAATTAACAGGTCAAGGAATCATTGACATCGTACATAACCTGCCAAAGAAACAATGTGCAGGTTGTGATCTAATAAACAGTTCACTAATAAAGAACATTACTTGTGCGCTTTCTAAGCCTTTAACCCCCTCATCCTGTATGTTTACCATCTCAAAGGAATAATTCCTGAAAAAGTGAAAGTTGCCAGAGTTTCTCATATCTTCAAGAGTAGCCAATTCGAAATTGATTATTATAGACCAATCTCAATTGTAAGTACACTTATAGTCGTATCGTAATTTTTTAATAACATAATTATTATACTGTGTTATATATTATATCCAATATATAGTTTTGTTAATGCTTTCACTCAATTGATTGATAAAATAACTAATTTTAATTCACTCATTTGTACACTTTGTTTTCACTTCTTTGTCCCTGTGGCACTATTAACCATGGAATTAGAAATAATTGATTTATTATTTGTAATTAATTTTGTTTTTATGTATAATGTGCAGCGCACATAAACATATTTTTGTGGAATGCGCGCTATATAAATGTAATTATTATTATTAATTATTTGTCTTTATAGAGTTACTACTACTAGCCTTCTCTAAAAAAAACACCATATGGCGTCCCTCAAGGATCCCAAATTTGACTTTTTTTGTTTTACATTAATTTACATTACTTTCTTTAACAAATCGTCAAAATCATTTTCTTTTATTGTGTTTGCTGATGGCAGTATTAGTCATAATAACATCGATGTATACTTGCAGATTATAGCTAATATGGAACTACTTTTAATATAGGTTTTCCCGATCAGTTTAATAGATTTGGCAGCCAAAATTATGAGGAATCACCCATTTTCGCACTAATTTGGATGCACGTTTTAAATCAACATTTCAATTAACTAAATAGATTGTTCAATTTCAATCTCAATGCGTGCAACTGCATTTTGCTGTATTTTACATGAAAACTCGCCTAGTAGCTAAAGGAATTGATATAGTTCCCTCGGGAAGATGTTTTGTATAAAATAGTCAAATAGACGCATAAGTAGATAAATAAATAGATAGACTGTATACACTGTTTTTTGGCTTTGTAGAGATTTTTTGAATTTCTGAATGTACTCTTCTGGTATCAAAGTTACATGATTTAAACGAAGTATACACATTTTACTTTTGTTGTAATTTTCGATAATGTATGCGTTCGGGATATAGTTTATAATGTAGTTAAGTTCTATGGTACATATTGTGACGTAGATGAATTTTTACAGTTTTGCGCTAATAGATGCTTGAAAACCACCATCCAGGGGCCTTTGGTCCACAGGAATGCGTCGATTGTTAATGGATTAAGAATTAAGATCCTATCCTTTGATATTTAACCCGAACCCTCTTTCAGATATTAAACAAGGCTACACATGCATACCGGGCCATACCATTAATAAAACAGGTCAACCTTCCTGATCCCCAATACAACCGCTTATGCACATCACACCTACACGTCGTTATGACCACCCCTACCCATTGTGATATTCGACGCTTGCACGTGAATAAAACCCAGTTGATACCATTTACGCCCCAATTGTTCAACCGCCATTTTCTACGGAAGACTTCGATTTTGGGGGCAATTATAGACCGAGTCCAGCGACCTTCAATATGTCGCCTAGATCAATTAGCGCGACCGTTGAATGGTAGTTCAACTGTGTGAATATTCTATGCCTATATTTAAATGGTCTATAGTTTGCATGAAAAGGTCACGCCCCATTCATATGAGGGCCTATATCTGAATCGAAATAATTTATAAAGTACTTGTTAATTAAATTAGGTGCTAAGTTAACGTATTTTCAACAATCGAAAAAAGCCAAATATATGTATTTTTCTTATTTAATATTTTGTTTTTATATAATTGTTCTTGACGTTTTAGACCCTAGTATCACTGTCTGTAGATTTCAAGATAGCAGTATCCCCGCGTCCGCCTATACGTTGAGCAAACATAAAAGGGTCATGTCAACCTGACCCGGCCACCGTAGTATAAATACACTTGAATTTCAACTGAACAAAGTCCAATTAGATCAACTATCGTAGAACACACACCTTTGCGCGTCCATTGTGCTTATCTTTGTGTGTCGTCAGCCATTTTTTCCTGGGATCCGCCCCATCAGTACCGCCGTACAGTAGCGCGATATGAGCCTAGAAGCCTAACGCTAACAAGCAAATACGGACATCACATAAGGAACTACATACACGATTGTTGCACGATTTATAGGCGAACCCGGTAATTAAGGTGAGTGGAAACTGCGTTGATAAACTGTTTTTATTTTAAAATAAATACAATCTCGTCCTGGCCCACTCCTGCATTTATTAAAGCAGTTGTAATAACAATGTGTATGACCCAGCGGGGCCCAAAGTAAAGAAAAAAAAATGAGTCTTATAATCTGTTTGGTTTGTAGTTCTCTTCCTCTTACTAGTCTTACTTAGTTCGCTTAGACTATGTCCCCACACCAGATGTTTGTGTCCACCAACCAACATACTCGCACGTAGCCACATACCCCCATAATAATATCGCCACACCCATATCCACACCACGATCCCCAATGCCCATCCCATCCCCCGTCCCATGGCCTGCCATATAGGCCAAACTGCGCGTGCGAAGGCAAGATGGCGCGGCAACGTTTGTGCTGGATACAGATATCTTTCGCGTGAACAAAAAAAAATCATTTTGAGTGACACTCTATGTATTACAGTTACATACCTCTTTTGTCAATATAGAATATGTTTTGTTAATGTGTTGTTGATGTGTTGTCGGTGCTGTGCGTGTCGTCGGTGTGTTGTCGGTGAATAGTATGACCCACACATTCTGGTGTTTTGTTTTGTTTTTCCAGACAAAACAAAATGGCGACTGGTCCGGCAGTGACTTCAGCACTCGAGACGATAGGCAAACATCTTGAGTGCTGCATTTGCACAGATATATACAAACGGCCAAAGATTCTAGAATGCCTGCACAGTTTCTGCGAGCAATGTCTGCTAAAATACCACAGCACGAAGCACCAGGGCTGTACGGAGATTCCTTGCCCCGTGTGTCGACAGGAGACGAAACTTCCAGAGGTGGGAGTGAAGGGTCTGAAAACCAACTTTTATATAATCAGTTTGAGTGAGGACTTTGAACTTCAGAAGAAGTTAGTGAGCTCACATGTAGGTGATGCTGGTCTTTCCTGTGATATTTGTGATGCGGGAAACGAGGCAACACATCGATGTCTGGACTGCGACCAGAATGTGTGCTCAGCCTGTAGCAAAACACATCTTCGAATCGCAGCAACATCTAACCACCAGGTGATTCCACTGAAGGACATTCGTGAGGGGAAGGTTACACTGACGAAGAAACATCAGAAACATATAAAATGCCCGACCCATGAGGGCGAAGCAGCAAGGTTCTTTTGCACGACATGTGATGTGTTGATCTGCCGAGATTGTACCGTCGTTGACCACTGTAAGCCAGAACACGCGTACATTGACATGAATCTGGCTTCATCAACGTACAAGCAATCGTTGGCTAAACTGATGTCTCCACTTGAAAACTCAATGAAGGCAATCCAGGAATCACGAGAAAAAGTCTTAAGACTTAAAGAAGATTTGAGTGTCACAGCCAAGAGGGTCACAACAGAAGTGCGAGACAGAGCAGCTAAGATACGAGCAGAGGTAACGGCTCAGGAAAATCGCATCCTTGGCGACATCAAAAACATCCAATCGGATCGTAAGCAGAAACTGGAAGAATGTGAGAAAACCGCGAGCTTGGCTGTGGAGAGGTTTCAGTTTTCACTAGATACAGCTAGAGAGGTGACAAGAACTGCATCGGATAGTGACTTCCTGTCACTCTATCCTACAATCGGCAAAGACTTGAAACTGTTGGCCGGTCAGGCTATTCCTAGAGTTGATGACAGGCTAGCATTTCTGAAGTTCAAGCAGAGTGAGGGGGTTGGTGACATTAATCTGGGTGAGGTTGTGGTGGCGATGGAAGGCAAGTGGGAGCTGTGTGGGGAGTTTGGTAGACAGGGAAGCGGTCCAGGAGAGTTCAATGTGGCTATGGACATTGCTGCTCGTCAACCTGATGAGATTGCAGTGACTGACAACCTCAACAAACGAGTTGTGATCTGCAGCATCGATGGCAACCAGAAAAGGACAATCCCGATGCAAGGACGTAAGATAAAATTACATGCCATCTGCAAAATTATGCACTTAAACAATTGCCTTTGCTCTTCACTAATATTCTCTGTATTTAAACTTTTAACAAATAAGGTAACAAAAAAGTCAATCTATTTAAACTGTAATTTTGAAACAAAATATTGATTTATTGAATACGTTGGTATTCATGACATGGTAAAGTTGTTTAATCTCAATGTATATTCCATGAATATAAAACTTCAAAAGTAGACAAACCAAAAATATAAATTTGAGCGCAGTAATTTGTTTTGCTTTATTCCTGAAGCTCTTTGCAAAAGAAAATACATCTGAGAAAAATACATCTGATAGTTACAGAGAATAAAACATAAATATTGTAAATTTAATGGGAAAAAAATGTTTTGGTTTACACTCCAAAACCTGTGTTTACCGAGTAAACAGACTTTTTTGCAACAGTTAACAAGGTTAGCAAATATGTTTAGCAGCTAAACAGCCATGTCCAATTCCTACACATCAATGTTCAATGACTAAACACTATTATATATCTATCCTCATGCCAAACAAGTCATGTAAACATATTTACAACTGATAGCAAGAAAGTGTTTAGAAAATTCGCTAAACACAGTTTTTGCAGTGTATGTTTATCACTCCTCGGCATGGAATACTTTTTTGTTTTAAATATATTTATATCGTCCATTGTTCACACAGAAAGATAAATCACGGTGAAGCATGTGATGCCCCACAATGAATCTGGGGCATAACAAAAGATAAACATCAAACATAACAAGATCATGCGAAATGAATTATAAGACGCGGTGATTTATCAAGCGTATATACCAAACCTTGACAACTTATTCCTTGACAGACATTTTTCTACTGCAGTTTTCACTCTTTCAAGAATGTCTGTATTGAAAGGATTGTGCAATAACTGCATAATGGTCGTTTGTTTGTTTTGACATCATGACTCCTACAGGTCCACGCCGCATCGCAGCTACACGCACCAACAATCGTTTGGTGGTCGTTGAGGTCGGCTCACCCCATGTGAAGGTGTTCAACAGCGACAACACGCTGGCCTACGAGTTCCCAACAGTGCCACCGAGTGCGGTCGGTAAGACCGCAGTTGACCTCTGGGGTGTAGCTGTCAAGAATGATGGTACCATCGTAGTAGGTGATGTCAAGAGGCTGGTGTTGACTGAACACAGCCCCACTGATGGTAAGCTCCTACGTACCATACCAGTCAAGGTTAAACCTAAATATCTGGCTGTAGACAGCAATGATAGAATTGTCATCAGTTCATCGACACAGACAGTAAATGTTGCTGATGGCAATGGTACTACACGGCGCATCATCAAACCCACCATCAATGGTCAACCAGTACAGTGCTGCAACGGTGTGTGCACTGATAGCTCAGGTATCTATGTTGCAATGGATAATGAGGATGATGACACGGGTCATATCCACCACTATGACCCTCAAGGTGGCTTTCTCAAGTGCATTGCACAGGGTCTTCACTTTCCCTGCGGAATCACATTCACATCAGATGGGCAGCTGGCAATGGCTGACTGCTACTTAGTCAAGATGTATCACCAGGTGTGACGTGACATTGTAACCAGTCATGTCAGTTTCTAATCACCAATGACATGCCAATAGTTCAGTTTACTGTTGTATATCGTTCTACATTATTTTGTACACTGTTTGGTCACCCACTGTCGACTACAAATTGAAAACCAAGGGAATCCTTTATCGACGCGCGCGCAGTGTGACGTCTCATTTTTATATATAAAAAAAAATCTATCACAAAAAAATGTATGAAGCCTATCATAGATATTTATCGCATCGTAATTATTCAAATCGAACAAAATAATTTACACTAACTCTTAACGTATGTTAAGCAGTTTAAAAAACATAATAATACGTGGAATACTCGGGAAACAGTCCAGAATCAACACTGCAAAAACTGCGGTGTTAAATGTACACCATTGGTGTCTATATATAGGACCGTATGGTGTTAAATTTAACTGTTGTCTTGTAAAGATACTGCGTGGTGTTAAATTAACACCACAGTTTTTGCAGGAAACAGCATTGACATTGATGGTGAAACTATGGTAATCCGCATCATATAGCTGGCTATTGTAATAGTTATTTTACTGTGATTGGTCAAACCCTCGGTGATAAAATCACCCAAACACATGTAACTGTTATGATTATTTGTCGAATCCTAACCTTTCTTCCCCAAGTAATTAAGGGGTCAAGGAATCATTGATATCGTACATAACCTGCCAAAGAAACAATGTGCAGGTTGTAATCTAATAAACAGTTCACTAATAAAGAAAATTACTGGTGCGCTTTCTAAGCCTTCAACCCCCTCATCGTGTATGTTTACCATCTCAAAGAAATAATTCCTGAAAAAGTAAAAGTTGCCAAGTTTCTCCTATATTCAAGAGTAGCCAATTCGAAATTGATTATTATTATAGACCAATCTCAATTGTAAGTACACTTGTGTTGTAGTCGTTTCGTCATTTAAAAAAAATATATATATTATACTGTGTTATATATCCAATATATAGTTTTGTTAACGAGAAAATCACATAACATCGCACGCTATCACTCAATTAATTGATAAAATAACTATTAATTCACTCATTTGTACATTGTGTTCACTCCTTTGTGCCTGTGGTACTAGTAACCATAGTATTATAAATAATTAAATAAGTAATTAATTGATTGTACTTGATTAATTGTAATTAATTTAGTTTTTTTGTATAATGTGCACCGTACATAAACATATTTTTTTTATGGAATGCGCGCTATATAAATGCAATTATTATTATTATAAATAATTATTTCTCTTTAGAGAGTTACGAGCCTTCTCAAAAAACACCATATGGCGTCCCTCAAGGATCCCAAATTAGACTTGTTTTGTTTTACATTAATTTACATTACTTTCTTTAACAAATCGTCAAAATCATTTTCTTTTATTGTGTTTGCTGATGGCAGTATTAGTCATAATAACATCGATGTACTTGCAGATTATAACTAATATGGAACTACTTTTAATATAGGTTTTCCCGGTCAGTATAATGATTTGGCAGCCGAAATTATGACGAATCACCCATTTTCGCACTAATTTGGATGCACGTTTTAAATCACTATTTCAATTAACTAAATAAATTGTTCAATTTCAATCTCAATGCGTGCAACTGCATTTTGCTGTATTTTACATGAAAACTCGCCTAGTAGCTAAAGAAATTGATATAGTTCCCTCGGGAAGATGTTTTATATAAAATAGGCAAATAGACGCATAGGTAGAAAAATAAATAGATAGACTGTATACACTGTTTTTGGCTTTGTAGAGATATTTTGAATTTCTGAATGTACTCCTCTGGTATTAAAGTGCATAATTTAAACGTATTCTTTTCACGCAGTGCGCCGGCTAACGACACGATTATAGACCAGCTATCTCGTTCACGCATACGTACGTCTTTGCAAATTGCTTCTAGCGGTTCAACTGTTTCCTTAATTCTCTGCAGACTTTTCTAGGGAGCCAATCAGCGATCGCACAACTGCGATTATCAACACGTACTATGTGCATGCACGAAATTCTTTGGTGAAGCCGCGCTAATTAGATATGCAACGCTAATTAGATATGCAACGCAGGCCAGCGCGACCGTTGAATGGTATATATATTCGAATGGTCACGCCCCATTTAAGCAATTTGCAAAGACCACTGCGTGATCAAGGAAGCTGATGGGAATATAAATCGTGTCGTTAGCGGGCGCAAGCCAGAACGCTGGGCGTGCTGTCTCTCGAGGGCGCTCTCCATGGACAATGATATTATTTTCGACATGTACTTCCGCGTTTAGTGCTTTGAGGAAACAACAAAAACTGTTCGCTTTTTTTCCACTCGACAGAAACTTTAAAGGTTTTACCATCCAAGCTGGAAACGACAACCTCTGGATAAAACAATGTGAGCAAAATGTTCATTGTCGGTTCGTTCATTTATCGATAGAACTAGGAAGTCAACAAGTAAATGAAAGGGGTTGGCTTGTAGTTGTACTCAATCAATGGTACTATACATGTACCTTAGGCCTAATTGTTGCCTAACTCCATGATTGTTGTATGTTTAACGTTCTACTTTCTGACGTCTAGACACGTACAAATTAGGGCCTATATCTGAATCTGAATACATGTAGTTTATACAGTACTTTTTAATTAGGTGCTAAGTTGACGTGTTTTCAACAATCGAAAAAACCCAAATAATTATATGTATTTTTTCTTTTTTAATATTTTGTTTTTGTATAATAATTTTTGATGTTTTAGACAGTATCACTGTCTGTAGACAGAAGGAACTGTAGATATGGGAGATAAATCGTCACCAGATTCACATGTGTATACACACATTTAAAATGAATGTATTAACATGTACTGTTGTTCGGCATTGATTGATTGAAAGGTACATTTATTTCAACATTCAGATTTTATTGTATCAATTTTGCACTGGGAACGGCCCTCACGCGTCAGAGTTGCCAGTTCAGTTGCTTCACGCGACCGTTTCAGTCAAGCCTCAAATTACGGTGTTCCCACAGTACCAGTTACCCACCTGTGATTTTCCACTTACCCACTTACAAAAATGACTTACCCCAAACCGGCTTATCAAATAAAGCATGATGTATTTATTTTTAAATGTAATATTTCTTAAAGTGAAAACAAAAAATTGGCAAGGCAGAACTGGAACATGCGACCTACTTGGGGTTTATTTGGGTATTAAAAAAGTAATATCTGAGTTCTTGCTACATAAGAAAACCAGTCCTTAAGTGTCTTTGTGGAGCCCTCGTGGCCTATTGGAGCGATCACGATACTACTACTAATACTGCATTCTTCTATATCAATGACAAAACTCTCAAAAGCCAGCGAAAAAAACCGAAATCAGGGCACGAGTGAATAGCCGCCGCCATTTGTATGACTCGCACTGCATTATGGGCGATGTTCCCCGAGGCCAACCTTGTTACCTGTGGCGGTCTCACTTCTCCGGCGTGCTAGCTTCTCCGGGCAGATTGAGCGGATAAGTCAGCACGTTACCACCACATACTCATTTATCCGCTGTGCTTACTTCTCCTGATGCCGGGCTACCAACAGAGGGCGCTATCACCACATTGCATTTATGACATGATGTGTCTGATTTCAGGACCAATTTTCGAAAATAATTAATGGAAAATAATTTAATTTGAAGATTGTAGCAAGTTGTTTTCATCAGATGGGGATGATTGACTGAACTAGACTGAGGGAAAGTTTTAATTTCATCTCTGAGCACTCACATGAGGCGGACTATGTATAAATCTTTTTGATGGATACGTACCACCGCAATACAAATATTCGTTGTTATTATTATTATTATAAATAAATGCAACAGGCAACTGTAAACTTTTTTAATACATTTTATTTGACCCTATTTTTTCATCATGAATAAGCTTAGCATAATAAATAGACAATCCAATCGATATGTTGGTTTGAGATCAGCAGTGGTTGTGCAATGTTCTGGTTGCCGCACGCGCCCCGTCGCCGCGGAAACCCTGGATTCTACTGGTACCCTGTAACGTAGTCACATACATGTAGATCCTACAATCTTACGTGCACATCACCAAAGAACTCAGCACACCGAATAAAGTCGGCGAAAATGTAAACCACTGCGCAATTTTGCGCATGCGTGTTGAAGCCAAATTTCCCCTTCGGAGAAGTGAGCACCCCGGAGAAGTGAGACCGCCACACCGGGCAACTCCCAACGCTCAGCCAGGGGCGCATTGCGCATGCGCTGTAAAACGGCGCCAAACTTTGAATGTAGAAAGGGGGGTTGTTGTTGTTTTTTCCAATTTTTTTTAAAAAAGTTTCATGTCGGGCGTGTTTCGTAGGGTCGGGCGGGGACGATTCACAACTTGTTTTTGTTTTGTTCTGGCCTTAGAATCATAACTAGGGCCTATAGGTTTACCCTCTTGGTATAAAAACAAATATTTAAACATTAAACAAATTCAAACGACCCAGTGCAATGTTTAATTTTGTCAAAATGTTAACATAAATGGGAATATGTTCAATACTAAACTTTATTACAAATATTGTTTACAAAATAGTATATTTTGTATACATATGAACACGCAGGAGTAATATGTCATTTTGAAGTTACGACTTTACCCATCTGGCCGTCATGCCAATGAGATGGTCGAGGCGCAAATTTAAATTTCAACCTATGTGAAAAAGTCTTGAGACGAAAGTGCCTAATAATATGGGGTTTGGATGTGTAGTCTGAAGGAAATTTAACTAATTTCTTCAAAATTACTCCCTTCATTACCAAACCAACAAGTGCTTAAATACATGCATTTTCTTTGTACATATCTGGACAAGAAGTAACACACACTTCGTGCAGCTAGCTGTGGTTGGACTAAGCATTTTGTGATGAAGCTGCCACAGTAAAACTTGTCGCAATTACTGTCTTCCCCTGCATCTAGAGTAACACACACCGATTGTGCTCGCATCATTTCGCCAAACGATGTACTTCCTCAATCTAACATCTGGACTGTCTTACCATAGATGCTTGCTATGGACTCTAACACCAGCAGAGAAAATCAAAAGTCAAACGTGCATCATACATAACCTTGAACCGCATCTTAATTCCCTAAATATTATGTATGAAATTCGGTTTAATGTTTTGTAACAACTTGCATGGCTTTCAAGATAAGATGTAAGTTACTTCTAAAATTCTCAACCTTCTCAATAACAACATATTGGATTCGCAATGGCAATGTAAAAAAAATATAACCCCTATTAAATACTTTGTGTTTTTTGTTTTGGTTGGTTTGTTTTTTTAACAGCAAAATGGCGACTGGTCCGGCAGTAACTTCAGCTCTAGAGACGATAGGCAAGCATCTAGAGTGCTGCATCTGCCAGGACATATACAAACGGCCAAAGATTCTAGAATGCCTGCATAGTTTCTGCGAGCAATGTCTGCTGAAATACTACAGCACGAAGCACCAGGGTAGTACAGAGATTCCTTGCCCCTTGTGTCGACAGGAGACGAAACTTCCAGAGGTGGGAGTAAAGGGTCTGAAAACCAACTTTCATCTAATCAGTTTGGTTGAGGAGATTGAACTTCAGAAGAAGTTAGTGAGCTCACATGTAGGTGATGCTGGTCTTTCCTGTGATATTTGTGATGCGGGAAACGAGGCAACACATCGATGTCTGGACTGCGACCAGAATGTGTGCTCAGCCTGTAGCGAAATGCATCTTCGATTCGCAGCAACATCTAACCACAAGGTGATTCCACTGAAGGAGATTCGTGAGGGGAAGGCTACACTAACGAAGAAACATCAGAAACATCTAAAATGCCCGACCCATGAGGGCGAAGCAGCAAGGTTCTTTTGTACGACATGTGATGTGTTGATCTGCCAAGATTGTACCGTCGTTGACCACTGTAAGCCAGAACACACGTACATCGACATGAATCTGGCTTCATCTAAGTACAAGCAATCGTTGGCTAAACTGATGTCTCCACTTGAAAACTCAATGAAAGCAATCAAGGAATCACGAGAAAAAGTCTTAAGACTGAAAGAAGATTTTAGTGTCGCAGCCGAGAGGGTCACAACAGAAGTGCAAGACAGAGCAGCTAAGATACGAGCAGAGGTAACGGCTCAGGAAAATCGAATCCTTGACGACATCAAAAACATGCAATCTAAACGTAAGCAGAAACTGGAAGAATGTGAGAAAACCGCGAGCTTGGCTGTAGAGAGGTTTCAGTTTTCACTAGATACAGCTAAAGAGGTGACAAGGACTGCATCGGATAGTGACTTCCTGTCACTCTGTCCTACAATCAGCAAAGACTTGAAACTGTTGGCCGGTCAGGCTATTCCTAGAGTTGATGACAGGCTGGCATTTCTAAAGTTCAAGCAGATTAAGGGTGTTGGTGACATCAATCTGGGTGAGGTTGTGGTGGTGATAGAAAGCAAGTGGGAGCTGTGTGGGAAGTTTGGTAGAGAGGGAAGCGGTCCAGGACAGTTCAATGGGGCTTTAGGCATTGCTGCTCGTCAACCTGATGAGATTGCAGTGACTGACTTCCTCAACAAACGAGTTGTGATCTGCAGCATCGATGGCAACCAGAAAAGCACAATCTCGATGCAAGGAGGTAAGTTAAAATTACATGCCATCTGTAAAATTAATATGCACTTGAACAATTTGCCTTCACTAATATTCTCTGTATTTAAACTTTTAACAAATAAGGTAACAAAAAAGTCAATCCATTTAAACTGTAATTTTGAAACAAAATATTGATCTATTGAATACGTTGGTATTCATGACATGTTAAAGTTTTTTAATCTCGATGTACACATTCTATGAATATAAAACTTCAAAAGTAGAAAAACCAAAAGTAGACATTTGACCTCAGTAATTTAATTTGCTTTATTCCTGAAGCTCTTTGCAAAAGAAAATACATCTGAGAAAAATACATCGGATAGTTACAGAGAATAAAACATAAATATTGTAAATTTAATGGGAAAAAAATGTTTTCGCGTAAACATTGATGTACGCGGGTTTACACTCCAAAACCTGTGTTTACCGAGTAAACAGACTTTTTTGCAACAGTTAACAAGGTTAGCAAACATGTTTAGCATCTAAACAGCCATGTCCAATTCCTAAACATCAATGTTCAATGACTAAACACTATTATATATCTATCCTCATGCCAAACAAGTCATGTAAACATATTTACAAACTGATAGCAAGAAAGTGTTTAGAAAAGTGTTAATTGCTAAACACAGTTTTTGCAGTGTATGTTTATCACTCCTCGGCATGGAAGACTTTTTTTTAAAAATATATTTATATCGTCCATTATTCACACAGAAAGATAAATCACGGTGAAGCATTTTATGCCCCACAATCTGGGGCATAACAAAAGATAAACATAAAGGGATTGTGCAATAACTGCATAATGGTCGATTGTTTGTTTTGACATCATGACTCCTACAGATCCACGCGGCATCGCAGCTACACGCACCAACAATCGTTTGGTGGTCGTCGAGGGAGGCGCATCCCATGTGAAGGTGTTCAACAGCGACAACACGCTGGCCTACGAGTTCCCAACAGTGCCACCGAGTGAGGTCAGTAAGACCGCAGTTGACCTCCAGAGTGTAGCTGTCAAGAATGATGGTACCATCGTAGTAGGTGATGTCAAGAGGCTGGTGTTGACTGAACACAGCCCCACTGATGGTGAGCTCCTACGTACCATACGAGTCAAGGTTAAACCTTGCTTTCTGGCTGTAGACAGCAATGATAGAATTGTCATCAGTTCATGGTCACAGACAGTAAATGTTGCTGATGGCAATGGTACTACACGGCGCACCATCCAACCCACCATCAATGGTCAACCAGTACAGCACTGCGACGGTGTGTGCACTGATAGCTCAGGTATCTATGTTGCAATGTATAATGATGAAAACACGGGTCATATCCACCACTATGACCCTCAAGGTGGCTTTCTCAAGTGCATTGCACAGGGTCTGCACTGGCCCAATGGAATCACATTCACATCAGATGGGCAGCTGGCAGTGGCTGAGTTCTACTCAGTCAAGATGTATCACCAGGTGTGACGTGACATTGTAACCAGTCATGTCAGTTTCTAATCACCAATGACATGCCAATAGTTCAGTTTACTGCTGTATATCGTTCTACATTATTTTGTACATTGTTTCGTCACCCACTGTCGACTAAAAATTGAAAACCAAGGGAATCCGTGACATTGTAACCAGTCATGTCAGTTTCTAATCACCAATGACTTGCCAATAGTTTGTGAAAACCAAGGGAATCCTTTATCGATGCGCGCGCAGTGTGACGTCTCATTTTTATAAAAAATAAATCTATCACAAAAAATGTATAAAGCCTATCATAGATATTTATCGCATCGTAATTATTCAAATCGAACAAAATTATGTACACTAACTCTTAACGTAGGTTAAGCAGTTCAAACAACATAATAATACGTGGAATACTCGGGAAACAGACCAGAATCAACACTGCAAAAACAGCGGTGTTAAATGTACGTACACCATTGGTGTCTATTTAACCCTCTTATGGTTTTACCTTTCAAAACCTTTCAAAATCTGCTTAATGGGCAAAATGGCTATCAATAAGTATGAACCTTTCAAAACGCTCCAGAATTTTTTGCTACTGCACTACTACACCTTTCAAAACCTTTTGAATTTTTTTTTTTTTTTTAACACCAGTTTGTTCAGAGAGTTGTTTTACCTTTCAAAACCTTTCATAGGTTCTATTTGTCAGACAGCTTTCTCACCTTTCAAAATGCTTCAGTCCAGAAAACTTGAAAGGTTTTGAAAGGTCTGACAGTTCTATGGTAACTGCACTGTATATAGGAGGGATATAGGACCGTATGGTGTTACATTTTACTGTTGTCTTGTAAAGATACTGAGTGGTGTTAAATTAACACGACAGTTTTTGCAGGAAACAGCATTGACATTGATGGTGAAACTATGATAATCCGCATCATATAGCTGGCTATTGTAATAGTTATTTTACTGTGATTGGTCAAACCCTCGGTGATAAAATCACCTAAACATATGTAACTGGTATGATTATTTGTCGAATCCTAACATTTCTTCCCCAAGTAATTAACGGGTCAAGGAATCATTGATATCGTACATAACCTGGCAAGGAAACAATGTGCAGGTTGTGATCTAATAAACAGTTCACTATATAAAGAAAATTACTTGTGCCCTTTCTAAGCCTTCAACCCCCTCATCGTGAATGTTTACCATCTCAAAGGGATAATTCCTGCAAAAGTAAAAGTTGCCAGAGTTTCTCATATCTTCAAGAGTAGCCAATTCGAAATTGATTATTATAGACCAATCTCAATTGTAAGTACACTTATAGTCGTATCGCCATTTTTTAATAAAATAATTATTATACTGTATTATATATTATATCCAATAATAGTTTTGTTAATGCTTTCACTCAATTGATTGATAAAATAACAAATTTTAATTCACTCATTTGTACACTTTGTTTTCACTTCTTTGTGCCTGTGGCACTATTAACCATGGTATTAGAAATAATTAATTCATTAATTGATTGTAATTAATGAATTAATTGTAATTAATTTTGTTTTATGTATAATGTGCAGCGCACATGAACATATTTTTATGGAATGCGCGCTATATCCATGTAATTATTATTATTATTAATAATTATTTGTCTTTAGAGAGTTACGCGCCTTCTCTAAAAAAAAACACCATATGTGACCTGTCATCACAAAATGAGCGTAAAGTCGGCAAAATCAAAAATTGAGATATGGGTATTTCTAAATTCTGTGGAAACAGAGCTTTCCAATGGTATATAACACTTGGAGGTTTGATACCCAATTTTTTAATTTTTTTATTTTGTTTAGTCTGGAGTCTTGATACAGAGATTATGAGAAAACGGGCATTTCTTGCGAGAAATTGTGTGAAAGGCATAGAAAGGCATAGTCAAAATTGTCTCAAAAACGAATTTTGTTTTTATCTGATCGTCCTGAAAAATTGGGAATTGATTGTTGGGGATTTAATCTTTAAAAAAAACCATATAATCTCAAAATCGACCACCCCTTCAAATTTTGACTTTGACTGGCCGTACTGGGAAATCACTCCGTGCGACTTTACGCTCATTTTGTGATGACAGGTCACATATGGCGTCCCTCAAGGATCCTAAATTTGACCTTTTTTTTGTTTTACATTAATTTACATTACTTTCTTTAACCAATCGTCAAAATCATTTTCTTTTATTGTGTTTGCTGATGGCAGTATTAGTCATAATAACATCGATGTACTTGCAGATTATAGCTAATATAGAACTACTTTTAATATAGGTTTTCCCGGTCAGTTTAATAGATTTGGCAGCCGAAATTATGACGAATCACCCATTTTTGCACTAATTTGGATGCACGTTTTAAATCAACATCTCAATTAACTAAATAGATTGTTTAATTTTAATCTCAATGCGTGCAACTGCATTTTGCTGTATTTTACATGAAAACTCGCCTATAGTAGCTAAAGAAATTGATATAGTTCCCTCGGGAAGATGTTTTATATAAAATAGGCAAATAGACGCATAGGTAGAAAAATAAATAGATAGACTATACACTGTTTTTAGCTTTATAGAGACTTTTGGATTTCTAAATGTACTCTTCTGGTATCAAAGTTACATGATTTAAGCGAAGTATACACATTTTAATTTTGTTGTAATTTTCGATAATGTATGGGTTTGGGATGTAGTTTATAATGTAGTTAAGATCTATATGGTAAATATTGTGATGTAGATGAATTTTTACAGTTTTGCGCTAATAGATGCTTGAAAAACCACCATCCAGGGGTCTTTGTTCCACAGGAATGCGTTGATTGTTAATGGATTAAGAATTAAGATCCTATCCTTTAATATTTAACCCTAACCCTCTTTCAGATATTGAACAAGGCTATACGTGCATACCGGGCCATACCATTAGTAAAACGGGTCAATCTTCCTGATCCCCAATACAATCGCTTATGCACATCACACCTACACGTCGTTATGACCACCCCAACCCATTGTGATATTCGAGGCTTGCACGTGAATAAAACCCAGATGATACCATTTACGCCCCAATTGTTCACCCGCCATTTTCTACGGAAGACTTCGATTTTGGGGGCAATTATAGACCGAGTCCAGCGACCTTCAATATGTCGCCTAGATCAATTAGCGCGACCGTTGAATGGTAGTTCAACTGTGTGAATAATTTATGCCTATATTCAAATGGTCTAATTTGCATGAAAAGGTCACGCCCCATTCATAGGGCCTATATCTGAATCGAAATAGTTTATACAGTACTTGTTAATTAGGTGCTATAATAAGTTGACGTACTTTCAACAATCGAAAAAAGCCAAATATATGTATTTTTCTTATTTAATATTTTGTTTTTATATAATTGTTCTTGACGTTTTAGACCTTATCACTGTCTGTAGACTTCAAGATAGCAGTATCCCCGCGTCCGCCTATACGTTGAGCAAACAGAAAAGGGTCATGTCAACCTGACCCGGCCACCCTATATAAATACACTTGAATTCTAACTGAACAAAGTCCAATTAGATCAACTATCGTAGAACACACACATTTGCGCGTCTATTGTGCTTATCTTTGTGTGTCGTCGACCATTTTTCTCCTGGGATCCGCCCCATCAGTACCGCCGTACAGTAGCGCGATATGAGCCTAGAAGCCTAACACGAACAAGCAAATACGGACATCACATAAGGAACTACATACACGATTGTTGCACGATTTATAGGCGAACCCGGTAATTAAGGTGAGTGGAAACTGCGTTGATAAACTGTTTTTATTTTAAAATAATTATAATCTCGTCCTGGCCCACTCCTGCATTTATTAAAGCAGTTGTAATAACAATTTGTATGACCCCGCGGGGCCCAAAGTAAAGAAAAAAAAATGAGTCTTGTAATCTGTTTGGTTTGTAGTTCCCTTCCTCTTAGTCTTACTAGTCTTACTTAGTTCGCTTAGACTGTGTCCCAACAGCGGATGTTTGTGTCCACTCACCCCATACTCGCACGTAGCCACATACCCCCATAATAATATCGCCACACCCATATCCACACCACGATCCCCAATGCCCATCCCATCCCCCGTCCCATGGCCTGCCATATAGGCCAAACTACGCGTGCGAAGGCAAGATGGCGCGGCAACGTTTGTGCTGGATACAGATATTTTTCGCGTGAACAACAATTATTTTGACGGTGACACTCTTTTTTTTTGATTGTATGTATTACTATTCCTCTAGTTCTATAGCATACCTCTTTTGTCAATATAGAATATGTTTTGTTAATGGGTTGTCGGTGTGTTGTCGGTGCTGTGCGTGTCGTCGGTGTGTTGTCGGTGAATAGTATGACCCACACATTCTGGTGTTTTGTTTTGTTTTTCCAGACAAAACAAAATGGCCACTGGTCCGGCAGTAACTTCAGCTCTAGAGACGATAGGCAAACATCTAGAGTGCTGCATCTGCCAAGACATATACAAACGGCCAAAGATTCTAGAATGTCTGCATAGTTTCTGCGAGCAATGTCTGCTGAAATACCATAGCACGACAAAGCAAAAGGGCTGTACTAAGATACCTTGCCCCGTGTGTCGACAGGAGACGAAACTTCCAGAGGTGGGAGTGAAGGGTCTGAAAACCAACTTTTATATAATCAGTTTGAGTGAGGACTTTGAACTTCAGAAGAAGTTAGTAAGCTCACATGTAGGTGATGCTGGTCTTTCCTGTGATATTTGTGATGGGGGAAACGAGGCAACACATCGATGTCTGGACTGTGACCAGAATGTGTGCTCAGCCTGTAGCAAAACACATCTTCGAATCGCAGCAACATCTAACCACAAGGTGACTCCACTGAAGGACATTCGAGAGGGGAAGGTTACACTGACGAAGAAACATCAGAAACATCTAAAATGCCCGACCCATGAGGGCGAAGCAGCAAGGTTCTTTTGCACGACATGTGATGTGTTGATCTGCCGAGATTGTACCGTCGTTGACCACTGTAAGCCAGAACACGCGTACATTGACATAAATCTGGCTTCAGCAACGTACAAGCAATCGTTGGCTAAACTGATGTCTCCACTTGAAAACTCAATGAAGGCAATCCAGGAATCTCGGGAAAAAGTCTTAAGACGGAAAGAAGATTTGAGTGTCACAGCCAAGAGGGTCACAACAGAAGTGCAAGACAGAGCAGCTAAGATACGAGCAGAGGTAACGGCTCAGGAAAACCAAATCCTTGACGACATCAAAAACATCCAATCGGATCGTAAGCAGAAACTTGAAGAATGTGAGAAAACCGCGAACTTGGCTGTGGAGAGGTTTCAGTTTTCACTAGATACAGCTAGAGAGGTGACAAGGACTGCATCGGATAGTGACTTCCTGTCACTCTATCCTACAATCAGCAAAGACATGAAACTGTTGGCCGGTCAGGCTATTCCTAGAGTTGATGACATGCGGGCATTTCTGAAGTTCAAGCAGAGTGCGGGGATTGGTGACATCAATCTGGGTGAGGTGGTGATGGAAGGCAAGTGGGAGATGTGTGGGGAGTTTGGTAGAGAGGGAAGCGGTCCAGGAGAGTTCAATGGGGCTTGGGGCATCGCTGCTCGTCAACCTGATGAGATTGCAGTGACTGACTGCTACAACAATCGAGTTGTGATCTGCAGCATCGATGGCAACCAGAAAAGCACAATCCCGATGCGAGGATGTAAGTTAAAATTACATGCCATCTGCGAAATTATGCACTGGAACAATTTGCCTTTGCTCTTCACTAATATTCCCTGGATTTAAACTTTTAAAAAATAAGGTAACATAAAAGTAATTTTGAAACAAAATATTGATATATTGAATACGTTGGTATTCATGACATGGTAAAGTTTTTTAATCTCAATGTATATTCCATGAATATAAAACTTCAAAAGTAGACAAACCAAAAAAAAACATTTGACCTCAGTAATTTAATTTGCTTTATTCCTGAAGCTCTTTGCAAAAGAAAATACATCTGAGAAAAATACATCTGATAGTTACACAGAATAAAACATAAATACTGTAAATTTAATGTGAAAAAAATGTTTTGGTTTACACTCCAAAACCTGTGTTTACCGAGTAAACAGACTTTTTTGCAACAGTTAACAAGGTTAGCAAACATGTTTAGCAGCTAAACAGCCATGTCCAATTCCTAAACATCAATGCTTAATGACTAATCACTATTATATATCTATCCTCATGCCAAACAAGTCATGTAAACATATTTACAAACTGATAGCAAGAAAGTGTTTAGAAAAGTGTTTACTCGCTAAACACAGTTTTTGCAGTGTATGTTTATCACTCCTTGGCATGGAAGACCTTTTTTTTTAAATATATATATATCTTCCATTGTTCACACAGAAAGATAAATCACGGTGAAGCATTTTATGCCCCACAATCTGGGGCAAAACAAAAGATAAACACCAAACATAACAAGATCATGCAAGATAAATTATAAGACGCGGTGATTTCTCAAGCATTATACCAAACCTTGACAATGTATTCCTTGACAGACATTTTCTACTGCCGTTTTCACTCTTTCAAGAATGTCTGTGTTGAAAGGATTGTGCAATAACTGCATAATGGTCGTTTGTTTGTTTTGACATCATGACTCCTACAGGTCCAGTCCGCATCGCATCTACACGCACCAACAATCGTTTGGTGGTCATCGAGTATGCCGCATCCCATGTGAAGGTGTTCAACAGCGACAACACGCTGGCCTACGAGTTCCTAACAGTGCCACCGAGTGAGTTCGGTAAGACCACAGTTGCCCTCTGCGGTGTAGCTGTCAAGAATGATGGTACCGTCGTAGTAGGTGATGCCAAGAGGCTGGTGTTGACTGAACACAGCCCCACTGATGGTGAGCTCCTACGTACCATACCATTCAAGGTTGCACCTTACTATCTGGCTGTAGACAGCAATGATAGAATTGTCATTAGTTCATCGTCACAGACAGTAAATGTTGCTGATGGCAATGGTACTACACGGCACACCATCAAACCCACCATCAATGGTCGACCAGTACAGCGCTGCCGCGGTATGTACACTGATAGCTCAGGTATCTATGTTGCAATAGATAATGATGCTAACACGGGTCATATCCACCACTATGACCCTCAAGGTGGCTTTCTCAAGTGCATTGCACAGGGTCTGTACGGTCCCTGCGGAATCACATTCACATCAGATGGGCAGCTGGCAGTGGCTGACTACTGCTCAGTCAAGATGTATCACCAGGTGTGACGTGACATTGTAACCAGTCATGTCAGTTTCTAATCACCAATGACATGCCAATAGTTCAGTTTACTGTTGTATATCGTTCTACATTATTTTGTACATTGTTTGGTCACCCACTGTCGACTAAAAATTGAAAACCAAGGGAATCCTTTATCGACGCGCGCGCAGTGTGACGTCTCATTTTTATAAAAAATAAATCTATCACAAAAAATGTATAACGCCTATCATAGATATTTATCGCATCGTAATTATTCAAATCGAGCAAAATAATGTACACTAACTCTTAACGTATGTTAAGCAGTTTAAACAACATAATAATACGTGGAATACTCGGAAAACAGTCCAGAATCAACACTGCAAAAACAGCGGTGTTAAATGTACACCATTGGTGTCTATATATAGGACCGTATGGTGTTACATTTTACTGTTGTCTTGTAAAGATACTGAGTGGTGTTAAATTAACACGACAGTCTTTACAGGAAACAGCATTGACATTGATGGTGAAACTATGATAATCCGCATCATATAGCTGGCTATTGTAATAGTTATTTTACTGTGATTGGTCAAACCCTCGGTGATAAAATCACCCAAACACATGTAACTGTTATGATTATTTGTCGAATCCTAACCTTTCTTCCCCAAGTAATTAACGGGTCAAGGAATCATTGATATCGTACATAACCTGCCAAAGAAACAATGTGCAGGTTGTTATCTAATAAACAGTTCACTATATAAAGAAAATTACTTGTGCGCTTTCTAAGCCTTCAACCCCCTCATCGTGAATGTTTACCATCTCAAAGGAATAATTCCTGAAAAAGTAAAAGTTGCCAGAGTTTCTCATATCTTCAAGAGTAGCCAATTCGAAATTGATTATTATAGACCAATCTCAATTGTAAGTACACTTATAGTCGTATCGCCATTTTTTAATAACATAATTATTATACTGTGTTATATATTATATCCAATATATAGTTTTGTTAACGCTTTCACTCAATTGATTGATAAAATAACTAATTTTAATTCACTCATTTACACACTTTGTTTTTACTTCTTTGTGCCTGTGGCACTATTAACCATGATATTAGAAATAATTGATTGATTAATTGTAATTAATTTTGTTTTATGTATAATGTGCAGCGCACATAAACATATTTTTTTTGGAATGCGCGCTATATAATAATTATTAATAATTATTTGTCTTTAGAGAGTTACGAGCCTTCTCTAAAAAAACAAAACATATGGCGTCCCTCAAGGATCCCAAATTTGCCTTTTTTGTTTTACATTAATTTACATTACTTTCTTTAACAAATCGTCAAATCATTTTCTTTTATTGTGTTTGCTGATGGCAGTATTAGTCATAATAACATCCATGTATACTTGCAGATTATAGCTAATATGGAACTACTTTTAATATAGGTTTTCCCGGTAAGTTTAATAGATTTGGCAGCCAAAATTATGACGAATCAACCATTTTCGCACTAATTTGGATGCACGTTTTAAATCAACATTTCAATTAACTAAATAGATTGTTCAATTTTAATCTCAATGCGTGCAACTGCATTTTGCTGTATTTTACATGAAAACTCGCCTAGTAGCTAAAGGAATGGACATAGTTCCCTCGGGAAGATGTTATATATAAAATAGGCAAATAGACGCATAGGTGGAAAAATAAATAGATAGACTGTATACACTGTTTTTGGCTTTATATAGACTTTTGAATTTCTGAATGTACTCTTCTGGTATTAAAGTTGCAAAATTTAAACGTATTCTTTTCACGCAGTGCGCCGGCTAACGACACGATTATAGACCAGCTATCTCGTTCACGCATACGTACGTCTTTGCAAATTGCTTCTAGCAGTTCAACTGTTTCCTTAATTCTCCGCAGATTTTTCTAGGGAGCCAATCAGCGATCGCACAACTGCGATTATCAACACGTACTATGTGCATGCACGAAATTCTTTGGTGAAGCAGCGCTAATTAGATATGCAACGCAAATTAGATATGCAACGCAGGCCAGCGCGACCGTTGAATGGTAGTTCAACCATGCTATGCCTATATTCGAATGGTCACGCCCCATTTAAGCAGTTTGCAAAGCCCTCTGCGTGATCAAGGAAGCTGATGGGAATATAAATCGTGTCGTTAGCGGGCGCAAGCCAGAACGCTGGGCGTGCTGTCTCTCGAGGGCGCTCTCCATGGACAATGATATTATTTTCGACTTGTACTTCCGCGTTTAGCTTTGAGTTTGAGGAAACAACAAAAACTGTTCGCTTTTTTTTCGACTCGACAGAAACTTTAAAGGTTTTACCATCCAAGCTGGAAACGAAAACCTCTGGATAAAACAATGTGAGCAAAATGTTCATTGTCGGTTCGTTCATTTATCGATAGAACTTGGAAGTCAACAAGTAAATTAAAGGGGTTGGCTTGTAGTTGCAACTCGATGGTACTACATGTACCTTAGGCCTAATTGTTGCCTACCTCCACGATTGTTGTATGTTTAACGTTCTACTTTCTAGACGTCTAGACACGTACAAATTAGGGCCTATATCTCAATCTAAATACATGTAGTTTATACAGTACTTGTTAATTAGGTGCTAAGTTGACGTGTTTTCAACAATCGAAAAAACCCAAATAATTATATGTATTTTTCTTTTTTAATATTTTGTTTTGTATAATCGTTCTTGATGTTTTAGACAGTATCACTGTCTGTAGACAGAAGGAACTGTGGATATGGGAGAGAAATCGTCACCAGATTCACATGTGTATACACAAATTTAAAATGAATGTATTAACATGTACTGTTGTTCGGCATTGATTGATTGAAAGGTACATTTATTTCAACATTCCTTAAAATACAATCTGTCATGTAAACTTAAAATTTCAGATTTTATTGTATCAATTTTGCACTGGGAACGGCCCTCACGCGTAAGAGTTGCAAGTTCAGTTGCTTCACGCGACCGTTTCAGTCAAGCCTCAAATTACGGTGTTCCCACTTACCTAAGTAGTACCAGTTACCCACCTGTGATTTTCCACTTACCCACTTACAAAAATGACTTACCCCAAACCGGCTTATCAAATAAAGCATGATTTATTTATTTTTAAATGTAATATTTCTTAAAGTGAAAAAACAAAAATTGGCAAGGCAGAACTGGAACATGCGACCTACTTGGGGTTTATTTGGGTATTAAAAAAGTAATATCTGAGTTCTTGCTACATAAGAAAACCAGTCCTTAAGTGTCTTTGTGGAGCCCACATGGCCTATTGGAGCGATCACGATACTACTACTAGTACTAGTACTGCATTCTTCTATATCAATGACAAAACTCCCAAAAGCCAGCAAACAAACCACGAAATCAGGGCACGAGTGAATAGCCGCCGCCATTTGTATGACTCGCACTGCATTATGGGCGATGTTCCCCGAGGCCAACCTTGGCTGTTTTCCAAACCCCCGGCTTTGGCTTCGTCTTCGGCTTCGTCTCCATTCCGCCATTTTGAAGCCCATACCAAATGGAGGCTTTGGCTTTGGCTTCATCAAGAGGCTCCGTTTTTGGCTAAATTATGAAGCCTGCCGAGGAGGTGACTTCGTGGAGGCTTCGTGACGTATTGTCACGTGATACAAGCCACAAAATCATCACAAACAAAAAAGTTTGCGACGGCCGCCATTGTTTTCGCGGTGTGTCTGCCGTTTGCAAGGAAGTTTTCACCGACAATTCACTGGTAAGTAGTAATGATTTTGTTAAAAGAAATTTACCAACTCAAATGAAAATGTTACGTGTAACCATGAAGATAATCATACTATCTATAGGACCTAGGACAACATTTCTAACCCTAACGTTATGCTACCGTTTTTTCGACGAAAGTTTCAATTCCAACTAGTCCAACCAACTTCCATGCAAACCCGCACTAGTCAAGCTGCCTGGTTATACATGTGGGACAGTGGCTATTGTTATGGCAGTCGGCCTTCTGGCTTCTTTTGACCCGAAACTATTGATCATAACGAATTTCCACAAGTCGGTATGGTTATATAAGGGCATGTTATACAGGGTGTAGCCTAACGTTAGGCATGGATTTATTCGCAATTTCTGTTCAATTTAATTACTAGATCATACTAGATGGAGAAGTCGGCACCCATTCTGAGAATCGCACGGCATGCCGTAACAATAGCCAGTTTAACTGAGCGCATTGCCACACCTCGTTGTCACATGCATGTTAATACAAATAATAAGTGAAAATAGTTTCATATTCAATACCAGTTTCTGAGTTAGGCTAGGCCTACAAAAATGGAAATATTGCTGGAGATTTAGAAAGAATGTAGCTCACAAATTTCACCTCTAAATCTCAACATGTCACAAGCTTTAGAGCTGGAAGCTGGAAGGAAAAGGGGTTAGTTTGGAAATTAACAACTAATTTCTTTTTGAAATAGAAGTATACTTTTATTGTGTTTTGATTAAATTGATTAGTTTCTATCATAAGCAGAATCTGTACTAGATGACGCAAAATAAACCAAATATTTGCAGCTTAAACTGAACGAGCCATAAACCAATTTGGTGATCCCTGTGGAGCATTTCCTCAGGAGAAAAACACAATGTCTTGTTTGGGAGGCAAATTTGTTTGCACCAACACCACCGCTTGAAGCATTAAGTGTGTGTGTATACCTAACTTGCTATTTTGTCCTAGACCTTCACCATTCTTAATTCTGCTTTTGTTTATTTTCTTGATGGTTCTTAATAGGTTCTGAGGATATTCAGAATTCAAGCACAGGTAAACTCCATCGTTGACTTTCTACACCACCATGGATTGTGTGCACTAGGAAAGATGGGCAGCTCATTTTCTTCCCACTACTTATTTCTAGCAGTGGAGGAAGGTTCATTCTCCAATACAAGCCTCTCCAAGTCCATCAGCCAAAAGAGGGAGAATCTCAATTTATGCTTGCCATCCGTGTTGTTATAAAGTATCTTTGACAATATAGAGACTAATTGCACAGGTATATTCTGAACAATCAAAGCTAAAGATCTGTACTGAGTGAGCTCACATAATTAGTTGCTCCCCTAAATCTCCCAATTTTGAAAAAAACCTATTCACTCCCTATTTATGTTGTTTGTAAACACTGGAACAGCATGGAATTATTGGAACAGGTCCTGGTCAACTTAACTCAACTCTCTTATTTATAATGCCTATGCCTGCACTACAAATGACAGTTGGTATTTGTTTATATGCTGGGGAAAATTATATTTTAAATAATCAATTGTCAGCAGTAGAAAGTCTTAAAGTATAAAATGTAGGCCTGACAATAATAATGTTAATAATAAAGTGCAAACGTTATGTACATAAATTTAAATGCACTGTAAAATGATAAAACCAGATTCATTAAAATATTAAAAGGCAAAAATCTATGTACATCACAAACTACTATTACATCAAGGAAAACAACATGTTTTTAAGAAAGGAGTACAATTTTTACAACATATCAATCAAAAGCGATTTCAAAAAGGTTGGTTTTGAGCAGCCTCTATTTGAGGCCTCAATCTATTTTTAAAACAAACCTAATCCTGGCATGTCTTTAAATTTGTGAAAACTTACTTCAAAGGAGCTATTATTGTTTTAGAATGGTACTGGTGGTAGGGGGTTTCAATAATATATATTCCCAAAAGTCACAGCAAAGGATACATTAAAATTTCAAAATTTAAATATTTTGTTGTTAATTTTTTAATTTAACATTGTGATTTTCTTTTGCAGTTTTGTCTTTTAAATTATCTATGTGAGCACTTATTTTTTAATTATATTCTCAATTTAATCTTTTGTTTAGTTTTATATTGAATGATTTGTAATTATGTTGCCCTGTCTTAATCTAAATGTTTATTTTTCCATGTTGTTTGCCAAATAAACCATCAGTAATAAATAATACATGGTTGACAATTCTTTGCCGAAAAGTACATATTTATTTCCTTGAAAGACGGACACAGCATATTAAAGGAGTGCATCTTACTTTTAGATCGAATCTGCAGAACAAATCTTAAAAAAAAGAATTACAAGGTCTCTTTCCGAAGTAAAAGCAGATTCCGTTTTTAGCAATAGCGATGCAAACAAAGTATTTTGAATGAGGCATTGGCCTGGCACTTGCAACCCCCCCACCCCCCCCCCCCCCCCCCCCCCCCCAACAACAAAAAAACCAAAGTGTGGTTTTTTTAATGGAAATATTTAAATTGTGCCCAAAATAAAACCTTTTCCAGAGGTCTACAGACGCGGTTACGAAAAGGGGAAAAGACAGATTTTGGTTGAGTGAATAAATGGCATATACATGTACATACAAGTTTACATTTATTCCTTGATACGTCTATTGTCCCCGTAGTGAAAGCAGGCGCAAAATAATATTGCTTCAGCCGTTCATTAGCAATGTTTCCATCCATAGGCCGGTAACTCAACGGAATGTAACGAAGCATCACGAATGGCATAGAGTCGCTAGTCGAAGCCAGCCGAAGCCTCCCGAAGCCTCGGTGTTCCAAAACTTTTAGGCTTGTCGCGGAGCCTCATGAAGACGAAGCCTCATAAATTGAAGCCGGAGCCGAAGCCAAAGCCGAAGCCTGGAGGTTTGGAAAAGGGCCCTTGTTACCGGGCCACTCCCAACGCTCAGCTAGGGGCGCACTGCGCATGCGCTGCAAAACGGCGCCAAACTTTGAATGTAGAAAGGGAGGTTGTTTTTTTAACAAAAAAAATAAAACAAGTTTCATGTCGGGTGTGTTTCGTAGGGTCGGGCAGGGACGATTCACAACTTTTTTTGGTTTTGTTCTGGCCTTAGTTAGAATCATAACTAAGGCCTATAGGTTTACCCTCTTGGTAAAAAAAAAACATTTTAACATTAAACAAATTCAAACGACCCAGTGCAATGTTTAATTTTGTCAAAATGTTAACATAAATGGGATTATGTTCAATACTAAACTTTATTACAAACTTTATTACAAATATTGTTTACAAAATAGTATATTTTGTATACATATGTACACGCAGGAGTAATATGTCATTTTGAAGTTACGACTTTACCCATCTGGCCGTCATGCCAATGAGATGGTCAAGGCGCAAATTTAAATTTCAACCTATGGGAAAAAGTCTTGAGACGAAAGTGCCTAATAATATGGGGTTTGGATGTGTAGTCGAAAGGAAATTTAACTAATTTCTTGAAAATTACTCCCTTCATTACCAAACCAACAAGTGCTTATACATGCATTTTCTTTGTACATATCTGGACAAGAAGTAACACACACTTCGTGCAGCTAGCTGTGGTTGGACTAATCATTTTGTGATGAAGCTGGCACAGTAAAACTTGTCGCAATTACTGTCTTCATCATTTCGCCAAACGATGTACTTCCTCAATCTAACATCTGGACTGTCTTACCATAGATGCTTGCTATGGACATTAACACCAGCAGAGAAAATTAAAAGTCAAACGTGCATCATACATAACCTTGAACCGCATCTTACTTCCCTAAATATTATGTATGAACTTCGGTTTAATGTTTTGTAACAACTTGCATGGCTTTCAAGATAGGA
Organism: Crossaster papposus; assembly: GCA_037893245.1. NCBI lineage: Eukaryota > Metazoa > Echinodermata > Asteroidea > Velatida > Solasteridae > Crossaster > Crossaster papposus. The sequence continues at coordinate 3,959,809 of JBAIAA010000195.1, read as the reverse complement.
TGTAAGTTACTTCTAAAATTCTCAGCCTTCTCAATAACAACATATTGGATTCGCAATGGCAATGTAAAACAAATATAACCCCTATTAAATACTTTGTGTGTTTTTTGTTTTGGTTGGTTTGTTTTTTTAACAGCACAATGGCGACCGGTCCGCCAGTAACTTCAGCTCTAGAGACGATAGGCAAACATCTAGAGTGCGTCATTTGCCAAGACATATACAAACGGCCAAAGATTCTAGAATGTCTGCATAGTTTCTGTGAGCAATGTCTGCTGAAATACCACAGCACGACGAAGCAAAAGGGCTGTACGAAGATACCTTGCCCCGTGTGTCGACAGGAGACGAAACTTCCAGAGGTGGGAGTAAAGGGTCTGAAAACCAACTTTTATATAATCAGTTTGGTTGAGGACTTTGAACTTCAGAAGAAGTTAGAGAGCTTACATGTAGGTGATGCTGGTCTTTCCTGTGATATTTGTGATGCGGGAAACGAGGCAACACATCGATGTCTGGACTGCGACCAGAATGTGTGCTTGGCTTGTAGCAAAACACATCTTCGAATCGCAGCAACATCTAACCACCAGGTGACTCCACTGAAGGACATTCACGAGGGGAAGGTTACACTGACGAAGAAACATCAGAAACATCTAAAATGCCCGACCCATGAGGGCGAAGCAGCAAGGTTCTTTTGCACGACATGTGATGTGTTGATCTGCCGAGATTGTACCGTCGTTGACCACTGTAAGCCAGAACACACGTACATCGACATGAATCTGGCTTTATCTAAGTACAAGCAATCGTTGGCTAAACTGATGTCTCCACTTGAAAACTCAATGAAGGCAATCCAGGAATCTCGGGAAAAAGTCTTAAGACTGAAAGAAAATTTGAGTGTCACAGCCAAGAGGGTCACAACAGAAGTGCGAGACAGAGCAGCTAAGATACGAGCAGAGGTAACGGCTCAGGAAAATCGAATCCTTGGCGACATCAAAACCATCCAATCGGATCGTAAGGAGAAACTAGAAGAATGTGAGAAAACCGCGAGCTTGGCTGTGGAGAGGTTTCAGTTTTCACTAGATACAGCTAGAGAGGTGACAAGGACTGCATCGGATAGTGACTTCCTGTCACTCTATCCTACAATCAGCAAAGACTTGAAATTGTTGGCCGGTCAGGCTGTTCCTAGAGTTGATGACAGGCCGGCATTTCTTAAGTTCAAGCAGAGTGAGGGTGTTGGTGACATCAATCTGGGTGAGGTGGTGGTGATGGAAGGCAAGTGGGAGATGTGTGGTGAGATTGGTAGACAGGGAAGCTGTCGAGGAGAGTTCAATGGGGCTTGGGACATTGCTGCTCGTCAACCTGATGAGATTGCAGTGACTGACTGCAACAGCAATCAAGTTGTGATCTGCGGCATCGATGGCAACCAGAAAAGCACAATCCCGATGCAAGGATGTAAGTTAAAATTACATGCCATCTGCGAAATTATACTGAAACAATTAGCCTTTGCTCTTCACTAATATTCTCTGTATTTAAACTTTTAACAAATAAGGTAACAAAAAAGTAAATCTATGTAAACTGTAATCTTTAAACAAAATATTAATCTATTGAATACGTTGGTATTCATGACATGGTAAAGTTTTTTAATCTCAATGTATATTCCACGAATATAAAACTTCAAAAGTAGACAAACCAAAAATAGAAATTTGACCTCAGTAATTTAATTTGCTTTATTTCTGAAGCTCTTTGCAAAAGAAAATACATCTGAGAAAAATACATCTGATAGTAACAGAGAATAAAACATAAATACTGTAAATTTAATGGGAAACAAATGTTTTCGCGTAAACATCGGTGTACGCGGGTTTACACTCCAAAACCTGTGTTTACCGAGTAAACAGACTTTTTTGCAACAGTTAACAAGGTTAGCAAACATGTTTAGCAGCTAAACAGCCATGTTCTATTCCTATACATCAATGTTCAATGACTAAACACTATTATATATCTATCCTCATGCCAAACAAGTCATGTAAACATATTTACAAACTGAAAGCAAGAAAGTGTTCAGAAAAGTGTTTATTGCTAAACACAGTTTTTGCAGTGTACATTTATCACTCGTTTAAATATATTTATATCTTCTATTGTTCACACAGAAAGATTAATCACGGTGAAGCATTTTATGCCCCACAATCTGGGGCATAACAAAAGATAAACACCAAACATAATAATTCAAAATGAATCAAAGACGCGGTGATTTCTCAAGCGTGTATACCAAACCTTGACAGACAATTTTCTACTGCAGTTTTCACTCTTTCAAGAATGTATGTATTGAAAGGATTGTGCAATAAATGCATAATGGTCGATTGTTTGTTTTGACATTATGACTTCTACAGGTCCACGCGGCATTGCAGCTACACGCACCAACAATCGTTTGGTGGTCGTCGAGAAAGACGCACCCCATGTGAAGGTGTTCAACAGCGACAACACGCTGGCCTACGAGTTCCTAACAGTGCCACCGAGTGAGGTCGGTAAGACCGCAGTTGCCCTCTGGAGTGTAGCTGTCAAGAATGATGGTACCATCGTAGTAGGTGATGTCAAGAGGCTGGTGTTGACTGAACACAGCCCCATTGATGGTGAGCTCCTACGTACCATACCAGTCAAGGTTGCACCTTGCTATCTGGCTGTAGACAGCAATAATAGAATTGTCATCAGTTCACAGTCACAGACAGTAAATGTTGCTGATGGCAATGGTACTACACGGCGCACCATCAAACCCACCATCAATGGTCAACCAGTACAGGGCTGCCGCGGTGTGTACACTGATAGCTCAGGTATCTATGTTACAATGCATAATGATGATAACACGGGTCATATCCACCACTATGACCCTCAAGGTGGCTTTCTCAAGTGCATTGCACAGGGTCTGTACCGTCCCCTTGGAATCACATTCACATCAGATGGGCAGCTGGCAGTGGCTGACTGGTGCTCAGTCAAGATGTATCACCAGGTGTGACATGACATTGTAACCAGTCATGTCAGTTTCTAATCGCCAATGACATGCCAATAGTTCAGTTTACTGTTGTATATCGTTCTACATTATTTTGTACATTGTTCGGTCACCCACTGTCGACTAAAAATTGAAAACCAAGGTGACATTGTAACCATTCGTGTCAGTTTCTAATCACCAATGACATGCCAATAGTTTGTGAAAACCAAGAGAATTCTTTATCGACGCGCGCGCAGTGTCATGTGTGACGTCTCATTTTTATATAAAAAATAAATCTATCACAACAAAATGTATAAAGCCTATCATAGATATTTATCGCATCGTAATTATTCAAATCGAGCAAAATAATTTACACTAACTCTTAACGTATGTTAAGCAGTTCGAACAACATAATAATACGTGGAATACTCGGGAAACAGTCCAGAATCAACACTGCAAAAACTGCGGTGTTAAATGTACACCATTGGTGTTTATTATATAGGACCGTATGGTGTTAAATTTTACTGTTGTCTTGTAAAGATACTGAGTGGTGTTAAATTAACACGACAGTTTTCGCAGGAAACAGCATTGACATTGATGGTGAAACTATGATAATCCGCATCATATAGCTGGCTATTGTAATAGTTATTTTACTGTGATTGGTCAAACCCTCAGTGATAAAATCACCCAAACACATGTAACTGTTATGATTATTTGTCGAATCCTAACCTTTCTTCCCTAAGTAATTAAGGGGTCAAGGAATCATTGACATCGTACATAACCTGCCAAAGAAACAATGTGCAGGTTGTAATCTAATAAACAGTTCACTAATAAAGAAAATTACTTGTGCGCTTTCTAAGCCTTGAACCCCCTTATCGTGTATATTTACCATCTCAAAGGAATAATTCCTGAAAAAGTAAAAGTTGCTGGAGTTTTTCATATCTTCAAGAGTAGACAATTCGAAATTGGTTAATTATTATAGACCAATCTCAATTGTAACTACACTTATAGTCGTATCGCCATTTGTTAATAACATAATTATTATACTGTGTTATATATTATATCCAATATATAGTTTTGTTAACGCTTTCACTCAATTGATTGATAAAATAACACATTTTAATTCACTCATTTGTACACTTTGTTTTCACTTCTTTGTCCCTGTGGCACCATTAACCATGATATTAGAAATAATTGATTGATTGTAATTAATTAATTTTGTTTTATGTATAATGTGCAGCGCACATAAACATATTTTTATGGAATGCGCGCTATATAAATGTAATTATTATTATTATTATTAATTATTTGTCTTTAGAGAGTTACGAGCCTTCTCTCAAAAAACACCATGTGGCGTCCCTCAAGGATCCCAAATTTGACTTCTTTTGTTTTACATTAATTTACATTACTTTCTTTAACAAATCGTCAAAATCATTTTCTTTTATTGTGTTTACTGATGGCAGTATTAGTCATAAAAACATCGATGTATACTTGCAGATTATAGCTAATATGGAACTACTTTTAATATAGGTTTTCCTGGTCAGTTAATAGATTTAGCAGTCAAAATTATGACGAATCACCCATTTTCGCACTAATTTGGATGCACGTTTTAAATCAACATTTCAATTAACTAAATAGATTGTTCAATTTTAATCTCAATGCGTGCAACTGCATTTTGCTGTATTTTACATGAAAACTCGCCTAGTACTAGCTAAAGGAATTGATATAGTTCCCTCGGGAAGATGTTTTATATAAAATAGGCAAATAGACGCATAGGTAGAAAAATAAATAGATAGACTGTATTCACTGTTTTTAGCTTTATAGTTTGTTTTTTAATTTCTGAATGTACTCCTTGGTATCAAAGTTGCATGATTTAAACGTAGTAGGCCCTATACACATTTTACTTTTGTTGTAATTTTCGATAATGTATGCGTTTGGGATATAGTTTATAATGTAGTTAAGATCTATAATGGTAAATATTGTGACGTAGATGAATTTTTCCCGTTTGCGTTAATATATGCTTGAAAAACCAAGAACATTAATGCTGTTTTTTTTGTCTGGTTTCTTGACTTCGTTCAGACAAAACAGAAATTTATACATTTAGATGTCCGATTATTAGGTTAGGAAGCCAGACTATTTGGCTGACATTCATTCACGGATGTGCAACAGTATTGCCAAAACAAAATGAGGACTAACGAAAAGTAACAAATTGGAGGAACTAATTTCTGAAAAAGTAAAAGTTGTCAGAGTTACTCATATCTTCAAGAGTAGCCAATTCAAAATTGGTTAATTATTATAGACCAATCTCAATTGTAAGTACACTTATAGTCGTATCGCCATTTTTTAATAAAATAATTATTATACTGTGTTATATATTATATCCAATATATAGTTTTGTTAACGCTTTCACTCAATTGATTGATAAAATAACTAATTTTAATTCACTCATTTGTACACTTTGTTTTCACTTCTTTGTGCCCGTGGCACCATTAACCATGGTATTAGAAATAATTGATTGATTAATTGATTGTAATTAATTAATTGATTGTAATTAATGAATTAATTGTAATTAATTTTGTTTTATGTATAATGTGCAGCGCACATGAACATATTTTTATGGAATGCGCGCTATATAAATTATAATTATTATTATTATTAATAATTATTTGTCTTTAGAGAGTTCGAGCCTTCTCTAAAAAAACAAAACATATGGCGTCCCTCAATAAGGATCCCAAATTTTTTAATTTTTTTTTACATTAATTTACATTACTTTCTTTAACAAATCGTCAAAATCATTTTATTTTATTATGTTTGCTGATGACAGTATTAGCCATAATAACATCGATGTATACTTGCAGATTATAGCTAATATGGAACTACTTTTAATATAGGTTTTCCCGGTCAGTTTAATAGATTTGGCAGCCGAAATTATGACGAATCGCCCATTTTCGCACGAATTTGGATGCACGTTTTAAATCAACATTTCAATTAACTAAATAGATTGTTCAATTTTAATCTCAATGCGTGCAACTGCATTTTGCTGTATTTTACATGAAAACTCGCCTAGTAGCTAAAGGAATTGATATAGTTCCCTGGGGAAGATGTTTTATATAAAATAGGCAAATAGACGCATAGGTATAGAAATAAATAGATAGACTGTATACACTGTTTTTGGCTTTATAGAGACTTTTGAATTTCTGAATGTACTCTTCTGGTATCAAAGTTACATGATTTAAACGTAGTATACACATTTTACTTTTGTTGTGATTTTCGATAATGTATGCGTTTGGGATATAGTTTATAATGTAGTTAAGATCTATGGTAAATATTGTGATGTAGATGAATTTTTACAGTTTTGCGTTAATAGATGCTTGAAAAACCAAGAACATTAATGCTGTTTTTGTTGTCTGGTTTCTTGACTTCGTTCAGACAAAACAGCAATTTATAGATGTCCGATTATTAGGTTAGGAAACCAGACTAGTTGGCTGACATTCATTCACGGATGTGCAACAGTATTGCCAAAACAAAATGATGACCAACTAAAAGTAACAAATTGGTGGAACTAATTTCTGAAAAAAGTGAAGGTTATCCGAGTTACTCCTGTCTTCAAGAGTAGCTAATTCGAAATGGGAATGTCGCGGTAAGTTAACGCGAGGGCGCAGGGGGGAAGTCAAAATGGGAACACGGTTTAAATACACTTGGGACAACCATGGAACAACTAGATGAAAAAAAGATACTAAAATCACCCGATTCGGTCCAGTAGTTTTCATTTTAGCGGCCTTTTTCTGGAACAAAGTCGGGCGTCAGTTAGCCTTTAAACAAGGCCACAGACGCCGAGCGACTAAAAAGAGACTAATCGCGAAAACCTGAGTGAACGCCAGTGCGAATTGCCCAGACATTCGTCACTCGGTCGCGCATTCACCCCGGATATCTAGACTCATCTCAGCCGCTTAGCCAGAGTCACGAGGCCTTGTCAAAAGGCTAGGAGTCAGTTGGACAGGTGATCAATTATAGAAGCGCCAAAAAGGTCCCTGGAATGAAATTTTTGCTGTCAATGCGACGTGACAAAATACCGCTTGCATTTAAAGCTTTGAAACATTTCGCAGGTCGAAGGTTACAAATCGGCATTTCTTTTTTCTCTCTCGTCTGCTACAAAAGATATTGGGGGACAATCCAATGGATCCTGGGAAAAACGCCACGAGCGTTTCCAGGGGCCTTTGCTCCACATGAATGCGTTGATTGTTAATTTATCAAGGCAAGAATTGAGATCCTATCCTTTTATATTTAACCCGAACCCTCTTTCAGATATTGCGAACAAGGCTATACATGCATACCGGGACATACCATTAGTAAAACAGGTAAAACCTTCCGGATCCCTAATACAATCGCTTATGCACATCACACCTGCAAGTCGTTATGACCACCCCCACCTGTTGTGATATTCGGGACTTCCACGTGAATAAAACCCAGTTGATACCATTTACGCCCAAATTCACCCGCCATTTTCTACGGAAGACTTTGAATCGAGAGCAGGCCCTCGAGTCGTTATTTATCATTATCCACGAAAATAAAGGTGAAGAAAGGTAGGAAAGTCTTATTTCTGTATTTTCTTCGTGTTCGTTTGCGAAATAAACACGAAACCCGACTGGAACTCCAGTGCTAAACGAGAAAACCATGCATTAAAAACAAATTCAGGCCAACTTGACTCGCTCTTTATCGAACAAAATTGTTCGAACTGTTCATCAAGTTGGGGTGCTCGTTATTTGAATTGTTTGCACCCGTATTCTGTGCCACATTATTACATTTAAATCCCAAGGGTGTACACTATAAACGTTTAACAAAAGAACGCAGTACACTTCTTTAAAACAAAAACGTGAAAAAACATTGTTACTTGGCACTGAATCCATCGATACTTGTTCTTATAACGATAGACTGACGCGACTGTTAGAAAAGATCGATGATTCAAGATTGTATCTTTTGACACAGTAGTTTTGTTTTCTTGGATAATAGCAATTAACCATGAAGGGTTACATCGTGTTTGTCCTGTTGTTGTGTCTCGGCTACGTCGTTGCCTACGGTGGCCCAGAAGGTACGTGTCTTTTAATGCATTTCGTTTATGGTAAACAATTTGGAAAGAATGTAGTGTCCTGTCGCACGTTGGCTGTGTGCATAGTCTCGGTGGAATCTCGTGCACGTGACTTGGCATTCCGCAATCGAGTTTCTGTACACAGAATTATACTTATTCACATATTCTAACTAATTTCAAGAACTTTTCGTTCTTTCGTCTGCTATCGTTATGTGGGTCTCCAATTTAGGAACACTTGTGATCCAAGAACCTGCCCCCCCCCCCCCCCCCCCCCCCCGAATGCGTAGGTTGTTTTTTCCAAGATGGTAACGGGTTATACCCCAGTCACAATTGGCTTGCAATGGGTTTGCGATTAGTTTGCGGCGGATTTCTAGGCATTTTCGGCCGGGGCCCCACGGGACTCCTTGCGGCTGCCGGATCATTTTTTGGCATCGGGCGGGCATCGAGTTACTTTTAACTCGGACTTAAAACCTGGTGCGGCGTTTCGCATCGCAAACTGACCCGTCATGGCAGCGTACGGGGCACTTTTAATTGTGACTGTGACCGCCATATCGCACGATCTTTCGCCGACCTCTACACGCCGGCCGATGCCTATAAATCGCACACGCCGCCCGGGCTCCGCTTTAATTGTGACTGGGGTATAAATGGGCGTTTCTACCCCGATCTCGTCATTATTATTTAGTAGTTTCAACAATAACTCTATAAATATTGTTATTGCTCAGTTAACTAGTCACACAGAGGTACTTAAAACCCTTTGAAAAACGGTCGTTTGCCTTATGTATACATTACTTTGGGTGTTTTTTGTTCTTTTTTCTTGGCAGCCAAAGAGAAAGATCTGACACTGCGGTCGCTCATGTTGGAGTTTTTGGAGCGCTTAGATTCCCCTGAAGAAACTCGCGAGTTTTGAGTCACTAAATTACGAAATTGGGAGTGTCGCCTACTGGTTAGGGTTCGCGACTCGGAGGGTCAAAGGTTGAAATCCAACTCCTGTGTCCTTCGGCAAGCCACTTATTCTCGACATCCGTAAAATGCTGGTTACCGACCTTTCCAAATGTTTTTAAATTGACAAGAAAAATACCGAATGTTTGACCATGTACATGATCAATTTCATTTTTTTCTTTGCTGCACATTTTGCATCATTCATTAGTAAAAGGCCTAGTACATTGTACATGTACCGTAAACAGTTGGTAGTATTTGTACACAGTTTGTTCGACATTTTTGTTGTATTACTTTCATAGGCCGGTCACTGTGCAACGGGATACGATGTCGAGGCGATGACGTATGCTTGACGTCATCGAGTGGCAGTAAATACTGCGGTATGAAGTAAACACGAAGCATCGCCGAACTACGAAATGGAAAGACATAAGGACATTGACGATATTAGAAGTAATCTTTTAGAAGTAATCTTTTCCTAGAGAGTACATGTAGTTGATTCAGAATCAAATATTTAAAATGTTATTTTCTCGGAATATACGGTACATCATAGGCAGAGTTAAAACTTCGTCAGGTTGGTTGTCTAACATCATTCTTGAAAACTTTTCCTGCTTCAAACTATCAAAATGCACAACTCATAAATGGTATACTTTAATAAGGCAGCTTGATTTGGTAAAACCTGTACACGGAAAGTTGATTAAAAATTGGAAAGACGTCGTGCACTTATTGATTGTAACGGTTTACACAATTCATGTATAGCTTCAACGACTACAATAGTAACGTCTTCTAGCCTTTTCTAAAGACCCACAACTTGGGGTAAATTTGTTTTCCTATTGGAGTGTAGCCTAAATCTATCGTTTGCTCCAGGGCTACGCCTTCGCCCGGCCGACCGAAGACTATAGAAACATCAGTTCAGTTTTCCTTTAGTTTGTCGAATTGAGTCTCTGGTGCTGGATATAGCGCTAGAGGGCGCTGTAACTACCAATTACACGAGGACACTTAAAATTGCACACAAGCCTTAGAAATTGGCTGTGTCTGCTACCGTAGACTCGCGTGTACTTTCAGCTGCAGCCAAGACACTCGGACACGGGGCTACTTTAAAGCTAGTCTCGCGGGAGTGGATTCTTGCAATAGCGCCCTCTAGTACCGGCTTTGCAAATTTAAGGAATAGGCGCTCGAAAGTAAAAGTAAACATCAGTTGACACTGATGGCGCTCTTTACATGAATTGATGCTCCATGCCCAGCAGTGTTCATCAATGTAAGGCTGTGTCCGAATTACTGGCTATGGATTCAAATTACACACAAGTCTATGGTAGCGGCTGCGGCCACTTTGCATAGACGTGTCTGCAATTTCAAGCCGCAGCCAAGCAATTCGGATACGGCCTAATAAGTAGAATCCCAAACCGAGTATACTCATGCAATCGCTGCTACGCCATACTGTCGTCCGCTGGAATCAAGGCTACATCCTGCTGCGAATAAAGACCTTGGTGATTATACGGAAATCCAGCTATGTGAATTCAATTACGCAAAGAAAGAGATTAGTCTCCCTGCAGGCGTATTCTGCTTTCGCAGCGTTCTTGACATTTTGGCTTCAGAGGCCTTTTGGTGGCAGATGTAATCGCTTTGCTTTCAACCTTGTCTTGCATACTGCTCACGGACGCGTTGTTGTCATTCTGTAGCTATTCAGCGAGTCTCTATTCCAGCCTGGGTAGTGTAGTATTGTAACGACTGTTTTGTGACCGATAATGATGCTGATTTTATAAATAATGTAAAGGGAACTTTGTGTAATATAGGTTTTCTCGTAATATAGGGTTAAATCGTATTTAAAGTCGCTCACGCGATGATGAGCGTTTGGCGCGGATGGTCACGCACTACAGGCCTTTTTTTCACCACGCGCACAGTGCGCACGCACTGCTGAATAGGTAGATGACTGCGTGAAGCTGCTTTTCAATATGCATATTAGAAGATACACCAATGGTTACATTTGCATAAAAGGTCTCCTCCCACTATTGCAGGTTTTTCAAGACGTTAGTGTCAAAAACACATGCGGTTGCGCGATACAATAATCACTATCGATGCTCCACAGCGGCATTGACGTCTTGAGCCAAGCCTAATAACCCTTTAGTACAGTAGTGAGTTTCACGGTGTGTGAAATCCATTGCAGGATTCGCTGGAATAATAATAATAAAACTCAAAAGTCGGTTCTATAGCGACTTGCGACAGAGATATCGTCATGCATAATGCATCAATGGCCCCGCTCATAAATGAATTATGCATAAAGCGCGGGCCGATCTGCTTCTTATTCCTCCATGGTTGACCATTGCCAGCGGGACTTGGCGGTCATGTAGCTAGCTAGACGCGCCTACGGTGTTGTCGCATCGTCTGGTGCCCCGCTAGCCCTGCAGCATCCCCGCCTTAGCATTGCAGATTACACGCTGGCCCCGGGAATCATGGAGAATCGATCCTATACACATCTGCGTGTCATCTGGTCAGACAACTGCACGAATTATTCCAGGAATAAAGCAGGCTGTGTACGCTCCCCTCTGGTTAGAAAAAGACCAGTCACACACACGAAAAACAAAATTACTTCAAAGATAGAAACGCTCTCGGATATGTTACGTGTGTAAATTGAAGTACCCCCTCAACGGTGGGGAGGGATTGTTAAAGGGAAAATATACTAAAAGTTGTGAATTTGTGGTGTTAAATAACATTTTAAAACCTCAGCAGTGTTTCAACAGACTTTTACTTTTCCAGTAGCATGTTCAGTGCCGTTCAATAAAAACTTCATGTACGTGAACTTGATATAAAATTTCTCTTCCAGAAAAAAAAACCTAATCAAAATATATACTGGAGCTTCATAAAAATCACCACGGCCCCAAAAAAGCCATATTCATTGCGTAGCCAGTGTATGATTAAAGCAGAAATCACGTACAGGAGGTACCCAATTATCGAATTGAGAGCGTAATGGGAACACGTACCATTGTGTGGCACGCACTGTGCATATCTATGGAGAGACCTAATGTCTTTTATGTCATTGAAACTCCAGTTCTTTGATCATAACTCTTTTGTCTGGTACCAATGTTGCCAGCTAGCCAATTTCTATATTCATCGTTAATCCAGGGGTTAGTATGGCGCCCCACGCCTTATACCCAGCACGATATGTGGCAGAGGGTTACCCCCCCCCCCCCCCCCCCCCCCCTCTTATCCCTATACTTTATACGCACTCAACACTATTGTAACCTAACCCCCTCCCCCCTCCCCTTGAAACCTAAAAAGGATTCCTGAGATTCCGGGAACACAATGGTCAACACAAAAGAGGGGGGTTTTCTCTGCCACATTCGTGCTTCATAATGCCACGCCTGTGCTTATAAGCCCGCATCGGGACGCAATTGCCTACATTTTGCTCTCAAAGGAATGGCGGGCACACCCAGAGTTTTAAACCAGATCGACTGTATTAAACGAACAAGAACATCGGGCAAAGATGAAAGATGTGTACGCTTCGTTGACTTTTAAGTTGATTCAGGAAAAGGTTATAGACATTAAACTAATTTGTTTTTGAAAATATAGGCCTATATAGTGTTGAATTCCTACAAACCAAATTAAACCTGAATATCAAAACCCAATTTTGTTTTAATGTTACCCTGTCGCTCTCCCACACACATGGATTATGTAAACACCTTCCACCGTGGACCCCCGTGATGGCCCCCCCCCCTTTTTTTTTAGTACTTAAACTTTGTCAGAAGGCATCCTATAGGTTTTGTAAACGATTGTTTAATCGTGGACGGTCGGTCAGTCGTGGACCCTTTGTTTATGCCCTAACCCAATTGTTCCTAGTCCATGCTTGCCGGTGTAATGTTACTCGTATACACACAGCTAGTTACGAACCTATTAACCTCATAACGACCGACGATACCCTATTGTGTTTCTTGTATTCCTGTACTATAACTTAACCCCATTAACCTAACGCTACTTGAACAACCGAATGTTGACAAAGGAAGAGCACTCGATCGCAAAAGCTCTTAATTCTAATTGACGTGCACAGTCCTTGTAACTTCTTGCGTGCTGGAAGTCCCCTTTGAATTGATTGAATTAATTTGTTTTGAATTGATTTGATTGATTTGATTGATTGATTTGATTGATTTGATTGATTTGATTGATTTGATTTGATTTGATTGGTAGATTGATAAAATAGAGACGGGTGCCAGAAGCGTCAGGGGACTCCGTACAGAGCTTGGAACGGCCGCGAGGCAAAGGGTAAACAACCGCCCCTCGCCCCGCCATCTTGCCCAGCCCGACTCGATAACAGACTCCGGGCTGTTATGGTGTTTTTTCCCGGTGAGTCCGAATCGATGTGCGCCTGTCAAAAGTTCACCGGGTGGTTGTTTTTGTTTGCTCGCTCGTGTTTCGCGGCGGTGTCTTAAGCCGATGCTCCCGGCCTTTCCTTCCGGGGTGTTTGGGAGATACCGAGCGCTACGAGGGGATATGTTTAATCTTCCCTAGCCTTGTTGTGTAACCGTGTTTCATAATACACCACGGTTTGGTTAGCGTACTAAATTCCGTCCGCGTCAGTATTGAGTTTTGCGTGTGTCCATAATCAGGCGAGTCAAGAAGCATTCATGATTTCAATGACGATGTTGTAAAACCAAACGATTCGTGTATTGACGCAGGTGTAGCGTGACGACTCTGAGACATCCGGACTCATTGGTACTATCGCGCATGCCTGAGTGAAAATAATTACTGGAAAGTGGCTGGTCACGTTAGAGGTTTAACCAATATTATAGAGAAAATTGGTCCGATGTTCACAGGAGTCAGATATTCGTATCACACTGGTGGCCTAGTGGTCTGGAGCATTGAATTCGTGGTCTGTGGGTAGTTCTGCAGGTTGGGGGTTCAAGCCCGGCCTGGGCTAGGACACTTCTACACATAATGGTAGAGGCATTATTAATGCCTTGCTGTGGACTATAGTTACCCATCAGAACCCTATTCATACTGTGAAGAGATCATATTGTCTTGTTTTAGTGTGATGGGCTGGTTCTTCCACACTTTCCTTTGTATAGTCGACATGCAGCTCGAATGGCCTTTTGCCTTGTGACGGGCGATTTCCATTACAAACAAGTCTGCCCATACGCAAACCCCATCACAGTTTCAATGAGGAATAGTATTTCCGGATCTCCACAATTTTGCGCTGGAAATCTAGAAATCTAAGGCTTAAAAAAAAATTCCGGAATTGGACAAGGATGTGGCTTTGGAAACTTGACCTCCCCTTCCCCAGGACGAACCCCCGACCTTGCGGTAAGGCAATGCACACTACGAGGTTTTCCCGATAGCGATCTTTGGCCTTGCAGGCATAATCGAGTTCCATCTCGACTGCTTGAAAGAGTCTTGGATGATCTGTCGAGTGAGGACTGAAGCATCCTCGTTTCCATCTAAGAAACTTACACGTGTAGTATATTAAAGTGAACAAAGAAAACTGGCTAGAGCGAGATTTGAACCTGCGACCGCCGGTAAACCGTACCGGCGGTCTACCTAAGAAAGCCATCTTGCCCGATGTTGACGGTCTCCCAAATTGTCAGTATCCTTGTTCGGGGGGCGCTAGACAGAAGTTATAAACACCAGAAATCCGTGTAGCCACTCCCATCCAACCCTACCCCACATTACCCCATCCCACACCCAACCTTACCCCACATTACCCCACCCCACACCAATCCCCCACGCCACTCCCAACCAACCCTACCCCACATTACCCCATTCCAACCCTACCCCCAGATTACCCCATTCCACACCCAACCGCCTCTTTGTTCCATGACGGTCAGAAAGTTAACTTTGTGTAAACGTCAACGCGGTTTTAGTTTGTCGGGATTTCGCCGGACTGTTCTTAAAGTAACAGTGGTACCTACCGATCGACCGATACATTATTTTGAGCGGTGGCCTGGCTGTGAAGCCATCCGTCTTACCCTCACAAGATCCCGGCTCCGCTTTATCGATCTTCTCTCTCGGCTCATATCTATAAACACGGTGATTTATCACCACGGGGCTTTTTAGCGAGAAATTTCCATACATCTCCGATGGCAAATTATCGTCCTGTTTTTCTATTTTGTTTTGTTTGTTTTTTCTTTAAAACGATGCATCTATTAGAAAATCCTCGGCACGGATATATTTAAAACTAGGAATAAGTCTTATGAAAGAATGATGATATAATTCAGACACACGAATCCCTTAAAGGTATAGTATACACAAATTGGAAACATAAAAAAGCATAACTAACGGTAGTAAATTATTATTGGCAACCGTTGGCAGTCGTTGGCAACATTTGATTATGTTTAAACACTGCCCTCAATTTTTGTAATTTAGTTATTCCAGATTTTATTTGCATCACGGTTACACATTTGCATCACGCGTGATGCAAATGTGTAATCGTGATTACATATCACGGTTACACATTCGCGGTTACATATTACACGTCCATGAATCATGCCGGCCAACTAAACTAGCCTGGTTTCCCAACTTAATAATTTCCCGGACGTCTATAAACTGCCCCATTTCGTCTGAAGGAAGTCGAGGAACCAGTCTACAAAAACAGCGTTACATTTCTTGTTTTTTCCCCCAGCATCTATGAACGCAAAGCTTTAAATAAGAGGCCGGCGTTACAATATTTACTGTAAAATATAAACCCCTGGCCCATCCATTTTAGAAAATTACAACAAAATCATAAACTTTAAGAATTATTTTACCGAGTGTTAAAAGCAAGTGTTACGATATGAGAATGCTATAGTGACAACATTTTACTCATAACGGGGCTTAATCCATTATCTTCAATACGAACTATCGCACATCCTTAATTAACATTAAGCGAGTGATTTCAACGGAGTTTTTGCGCCGAGAAAAACAACAAGTTTTCTAAAAGAAAAGTACATCTACCCAGCTGAGATTTCGACAGGCTAGTTTTTTTCCTTTTAATAACCTGATCCATATTAATTTAAGGATTCGCAGAACTCGAACTCAAAACGGAAAACCGATCTGTCGAAAGCAACAAAATCTGCGTTTAATCTTTATAATATTATAGTCTTTTGAGTCGCCGAAATTACATTTTTTTTTTGAGGGGGGGGGGGGGGGGGGTGTGCAGATGGTGCGCATATTTCTTAATTTCTGCGGCATTTCCGACCTAGAAGCGAGGGTTCGACAAAGTATATGGCGCACCAACGTTCGTATACTCTGGTTAGCCGTAAGCGGGGTGTGCGTGGGCCGGGGAATTCGGCGGGGCTGGCGCGGTCGGCAAACCCCGCGAATCGATCACGTTCGCGCGCTAAAGGGGGGGGGAACAGGTCCAAGCCAGCGCCCAACCAGTTCTAAATTCATTCTTTAGATGAGTTCATTCACCGGTGGAAATGATTTCGCTGTAACTAGTAATCAAAGTTGTGTCCAATAAGGGAATGGGCTTTGTGTGTGTGTATATTTGTGTGTACTTCTTTGTTGCTGGTTATACGCCCAAGGGCATGTATACACTTCAAGGCGACAAACGCCATATTATAGCGGCCAGTGACAAGAGAAACATAACCATCTTACCAATCTTTATACATAGTCGAATACAAACATTGTTTCTGTTTAAGAGGTGTGCCGCATCACTCCTTCGCTTTGTGTTATATACAATTCAAAGTATGCATTATTGCAATCGACGTGCGCGTGGCTAATTTGTTACTAGTGCGCCTAATATTTTGTTATCAATGTTTCTTCAAAAAGTTCAATTCTGAAAATGTTCTTACGTTCAACGACCCCACTTAAAAAAATAACTAAAAAGAAATAGGCATTTCAAAATGTCTTTTTAATGCCAAGGGTTTTTAAGTTTGTGTTTTTTCCCGCTAAATGAGGCGCACGCATCTCCGCTTTGTTAGTGCGGATAGGGAAGTGTTGAACGTCGTCACGGTCATGACGTCACGGTCATGACGTCAACAGACTTTGTCCCATTCGTTCGGTTTGACAGGAAATAGCCCGCACAATTATGGTAAGTGTAGCGGTGTAGGAAACGACAACTATTAAGCCATATTATGTCATTACACCACTTGTCGTTTATGGAAAGAAGAATTATAGATGCGATACGCAAATCACAGCAGAGCCGAGCCGAGCTGATTCGCCAATAAACATGCACTATTTGTGCACAGTTTTCCGTATAGATACTCTAATACTGCTCTCACACTGTGGCGAATATGCTAGCGAATGTGCTTACGAATGGAAATATTTGACAATCGCTTAAACTTCGCAACATTCGCCGTGTCTTCGTAAGCGTTGGTAACAAATTCGGAACGTTCACAAGTCATTCTCCACCTCCTTGCAAAGATCGGTCAATTTAGGAAGCGCTTCCTAAATTTCAGCGAATGTTGTGAAGATGGTCATTTGCCGTCGATTTTCGTAAGCATTGGTAAGCCATTGGTAACGTTGGTAAAGCGTGCGTAAGCGTTGACAACGTTCGTTAGCTATTTGTAAGGCATTGGCAAGCATTGTACAGCGTTGGTAAGCATTCGTAATATATTCGTAAGATATTTAAGGAGAGTTCGAGGGACGACCGAGGTCCACGACCGACGGGTGACCGAGATACAAATATTTACTATCCAATCGCAATTTTGGGGCGAATTCACCGCGAAATTCAAATATTCATATTCGCAAGAATATTCGCCACAGTGTGAGAGCAGCATATGCAAATGCTACAGAAGTTGAAGAAGATGTTAACATCGACAATGTAAGGCCCTCTCAATTATCTACGGTCACTCAGAAATGCCTTTCCTAGATTGTATCAATGCACATGTATATCTGCTTCTATGGAACAACCTTTCCTTTTTTCTCGAAGTTATTTGCAGTCTCGATCGCGATTTAACATAAGAGGCTTACAACCAACGGAACAAAATGCACATCTTGTACGAGACCTTTGTGTTGCGTACGTACCTGCTTCCATCAATCAAAATATTTCTTGAAAAAAGGTTTTCTTACTTTTTTTCTGGAAGTAAATTTACATCTCAGTGGCGATTCCCACCCTAAACGGCTTACAAAAAAACGAACAAAAAAACCTTCTTGTTTGGTTATTTTTAGTAGACCTTTACTAGACCTTTGTTAGACGTTAAGCCGCCTAGGTGAAAGCGCTTCGACCTCGAACGCACACACGAACTTGACTTGTAATAAGGCGATTGCGAAATCCGATTTCCACATGGGCTGATGCGTATCTGGAGGAAGCATCAGGAATTGTAGACTTGTAATTTTCGTTCCAAGGTTAGTAAGTTGAACAGAGAGTCTACCCATGACAGCCTTGGACCGTACTATTCTTGTTGTACTTGTATTGTATTTGTGTTTATTCATGTACTAGTTCTGTTGGTTTACAGCTGGAATCACGACTATTCCGTAACAACTTTAGGGGGTCAAAACAAGTGACCCCGAAACTCGTTCTACACAACAATAACACAAAAACGCCCAGTTTTCTTAAAGGTAGGATACACCATTGGTCATTGCTTGAATTATCATGAATGAGTAGATTTGGGGGATTGTATTTTATAGTAAATATCGTTTAACTGAGCTGTCCGAAGTTTTACAATCATGGATGCCGAGAAAAGCACGAAAAACAGTGGGTTTTTTCAACCGGCGTCGAGCAGTTATTCTTATGTTATCTTTGTTTTGTCGCGATCGCCGTCCGGCGATCGTGAATTTTTCATTATACAATTATATTTTTCGGAATAATTACAGGATATCTAACGCAATCCTTTTGCTGGATGCCTAGAATCAACATTTACTTTCAAATGAGTAAGATATTTCTTAATAATTCGGTAGTGAATATTTTTGATATCTGCAAATGGTGTATCCTACCTTTAAAGATGGTTGTGTGGATGTGTATATCCCACCTTTTAAATGCTCTTTCTGAATAATATACTTTTGTTCAAAACGCGTTTTGTACACTCTAAAAACTAAGGAAACATTTATCTTGCTATCCGTTTGTAATCGAAGCTAAAGGCACGTGTCCAATTCCTAACCGTCAATGTTAATTACTTGCTAAACCTGTTTAGTAAGTAAGCATACTTTTTGTTTACAAACTGATAGCAAGAAAGTGTCTAAAAAGGTGTTACTAGCTAAACATTTGGGCGTTGGTTGGTTGGTGGTGGTTAATGGCACTTCTGGCAATCTGTGTGCCCTTTGTGCCAGTTGCTGTAGTCTTGCGGTCCAGTAGAGTGCTTGTTAAACTACTTTTTTTTTTTTTTTTTCCTTCTTCTCTTTTCTTTTACTTTTCTCTTTCTTTTTTTTTTATTCTTCTCTTTTCTTATACTTTCTTCTTTTTTTTACTTTTTTATTTTATTTCTTTGACTGTTTCTATTTTGTTTCTTTTTTTTCTTTTTTTCTTTTTTCTTTTTTCTTTTTTCTTTTTTCTTTTTTTCTTTTTTTTTCTTTTTTTTTGATTTTTTTTAAATTTTGTTTCATACGTGTAGACTTTGCTTGAGCTTCAGAGTTAGAGTGGGAAGAGAAGGGAAAAAAGATCAAAAAACAACCTGCTACAAGAAGTTAGCTATCCAATGACGTCTTGAGGGTAATGACTATTTGGAAATAAAAAGAAAAGAAGATACATGTGAATCAAACAAACAATTGGGCGTTTCATGATACAATGCCTTTTAAGGAAGAATAACCCCCGTTTGTCTTTATACCCGAAACCAACAAAGACATTTGTTACCTAACACATCCCCTTAGATAAATGAACAGAATTCCTGAGATTCCGGTAACACATTGACCAACACAAAGGACGAAAAGGAGTAGGGGGAGGGAGAGGGTTAATTCTCTCTGTCTTACATCTCGCTTTATATGACAATGGGTTATAACAGGCTCTTAGAAACACCTGTTGTCATTTGTCACCTGGGTTTAACCTGCATCCATTTCCCGAGTATAAGGAGTTTGTTTAAAATACATTCATTGTAACCGAATCTCACAGCTGAATTTACGAGGAGTGTTTGATAAGTATACGTGGCTGTGGCATAAGGTAGAAGAGTGTGATCTTGGGAAACATTTGTCACTGAATGTGTGGGCAGTTCAACTTGTTTTAAAAGTTCACACTATCACCGGGCCCACTTTGCTGATTACAGACCCAGTACGGGAGTATATCCAAAGGATTCAACATGAAAAGTTGACAAGAATGTGGTTCTCTTCCACCAGGACAATGTTCCGAGTCCGGCCCATACATCCACAGTGGCTGTGGATGCCGTCCAGAAATGTGGATTCTAATTATTTGAACACCGCTCCGGACTTGGCAACCTCTGACCTCTCCCCGAAGCTGAAGAATGGGTTCGGTGGTCGCCATTTTGACTCGGATGTTGACGTCATTGATGTTGTGGACCACTTCCTGGGGGCCGATATTGAAGGACGACGGCTTCTAGTTCCACACAGAAGAGTTCCGTAAGTTCCATGATCAACCATCTGCAAATGTTTATCCCTGTGAATACATCTCTTCGTCCTTGTGTACAAAATGTTTGGACCGGTCAACAAAATCTTCAAAATGCTCTTATTTCAACCACGGTCAATTTCCTGGGTTGAAATTTGGACCAAATATAACCTATATATTATACCCTAATTCAATACAGTAACCTTAACCAACTCACCAACCATATTTTTAAAGTAAAATTCATGAATCTATTTCGTGAAAAACCTTGTGGAAACCGATTTATCTATAGAAATATACTCAGTGCAGCCTCTTACAATGCTGTTTGTTGCGCTTTAATCGGACATTCCTATTAACAAGTGACAGTGCATGGCTGTTCAAAGGTCTAATTTATCAACATGTCGCAAGAGTAAAATGTTGAGAAAAAGGCCTTTGAAGTTTTGATTTTTGTTACATGCTTGTGATGTAACAACACAACTTCCATACTATTTCTTGACCAAAAGAGTAGGCATGCCAAAGATTACAAATATCAATAAATGTGGAAATTAAAAAAACAATCGCCCATTATATTTTGCAGTTTTTCTACATTATGCCCTCTGCCCATTCCGTCTCATTTTATCAGAACGCCTCACAGTATGATGATAAAAATAACTTACTACTATAGTAAAATACGTGTTCAATTCGTTCAATCATAGAAACAATATCTGTCTAATAATATGGTAATTCCCTGGCCAATCTCTCCTCGAAATCTCAAGAGGAAAGTCCTCACAACATCGATACATTTCTTGAATTGAAACAAATTAAATTAAATGGGTCTATATGAAATAACTCGGTCGTTCTTAAGTGGCTTTTAGAAGAAGTCTTAAAATAATTGAAAACGAAGAAATCCAACCTTTGCGTTCGTATAGCTTGAAGGTTTCAGGGCACTTGGGATAGAGGGATTAAGTGTAGGTTTTTATTATTTTATATTTTTGGGTAGCGTAGGTTTGGTAAACCAGGACAAGGACAAGGACTAATTTCTGTTCACATGGCGGTTCTATCGCGCTATCTTACTCCCCCGGAAAATCTGGGTATTAAAATTTGATTTCATTTGGTATTGATGCATCCTGTTTCAATGGCATATTATCAAGGAGTCTTATTGTCCACGGTATAAATATTTAAAATAAACTTTTTTTCTAGAAGTATGCACCTATTTTGAGGTTACCATGAGCCCTCACAGGTACCCATTTACTCCTGCAGTGGGTGGAAAGAAGCAATGAGTAACAAAGTGCCTTGCCCTAGGCACACGCTTCATGGGCCGGACTCGAACCCACAACCTGCGAATTATAATAGGTATCTTGTAGATTTCCCGTATATAATCTTGTAAAATCTTCAGGACACGGTTCAGACACAACCGCGCAACTGCAATCCGATTCAAGGTTGATACCGCCTAAAAGCCTCTCATCCTCCGCACGGAAAGTAGTCGCACTTCTCAGCTTTCACGAGCCACTTTAAGATAACGAGTTGAGATCACCCGTCCTTTCCTTCTGTCGCTGTTGAAATCGTCTCGTTCCGCGAGCGTCGACTAGTATTTAGTAGTTAATGATGATAGCGGAGAGCGCGCGCATCGTCTGCGCGCTTTGCGATCGCCGTCGCCCAAGGCAAAACACGGGAAAGTTAATTATAAGAATGATGTTAGCGATATCTTTAAGACGGTGCTCTTTGCAGACTCGCGACTGTTGCATGAGAGATTTGATGAACATTCTCTATTATTTCAGGAGAAACCACGAAGATGTCGTTTTGATTGAAGTCGAACACAAAATAACGAAAACCATTAGCAACTTTCACATACGTTCTAAATGAGTTTCAATATACCGCAAAAAATGAAGATTTAGTCGTGGATTACAGTGAGATAATAATGCTCCTCTGCGTCACTCCAAGATTAAAGAAACGAACAACATTGACCCAGTTTAGATTTAAATGAAAACAAATGGTTTAATATATTCCGCGTTTGGCACAAATTAAGCCAGGTTATAAACAAAACAAAAATAACATTGCCACAACAAGTAGGTCATCAATTACGCGCATTGCCGACTCGACTCGTTCTCTCAACGCGGTTTACGAGATCGCGACGTGATCGCAATCGTGAATTATGCTGTTGTCACGAAAAAGATTGTATCGAAATGAAGGTGAGAAAGTGCAATTGCAGCGGGCTTTCGCTTCAAAATGCCCGACCGTTTTCTGTCAACGACACGGTGAATTTAAGGGTGTCTGTGAGATTGTCTAAAGGCTGAAAACATACACGTAGCCCAGATCTCGTTTATCTATTAAACATGTATTAACATTTGGTTGGTTAAACAGTTATAATATGTGTATATATCTCCTATTTGACCATTGTTGTGGTTCATTTTACTCAGCGTTTGGTAAAATGGGTTCATTTTTAACCATTTATTTAAATCAACTGTAACCAACGGTTGGTAAAAAGTAGTCATTTTACCAAAAGTGATTAAATTTACCAAAATTTACCCCAGCGTTGGGTACAATTAATAGGTGCTTAACTAAAGGTATAATCATACATATGTAAATATAAAATTATGGTCGTGATGACCAGATTCCCGACAGCGTGTCTAACTATAGATAAGATTATACTCGCCGCTCTAGAACGTAGTTCGTCATCCTTACGCATGAAATGACAGAATATTCCATTTTCTCCCAAAGTGGGCTTTGCAATTCACCGACTCAAACACACAAGCACTGTGTACAACAATGCTGTCAGGGGCTTATGAGAAAACATTTTTTCTATTTTGGGTACAAAGTATGTCAATTGATCAACATGAATGTTTATCTTGTACCCATGTGTTCGTTTAAGTGATGTATCGCTATTGATTCGTACAGACGTGAATTCGATGGTAGAGTTTGGTGGTAAAGGGTAAGGAATAGCCCCACCGCCGACGTAGTGTCAAATTGGGACTCTATCAAGTGAAGGCTCTTCTCACAGCGCGCGGTTTGGGGCCGAGGTGGAAGTTTGACTCGACCTTAGAACCTAAGATAAACCAAATTGAGTTGAACTTTCTCCACTTAAAACGATGTCTGAACGCTAGGTGCATTTTTAAACCTACTACCGTTCTTCCGTAATGTTCAGTCCAGTCACCCAGAGTCAATTCTTACAATAGGCCTATATTCCTGTAATTGGCGGTTCCTCCGCTGTTGGAAGTGGTTAATAAATAAAATAAAATAAAATTACACAACCAATGTTATTTTCAATGTTCGCTTCAAGGACTTAGTCTACGTTAGGCGCATGTTCTCTCCGAGTTCGTCCAAGCATGCCTTGTTTGGTGCGTACATATATGCATTTGTGTTTCCATCTCGGCGTAATGCGAACCATTACATGCCAATATTTCGGTTGATTAATTCACTGCCGGAAACCGATTTCTTTTATTTCGGCTCTGTTAACCGCGGTGCAGACGGTCCGACCGCAATAAGATGAAGAAAAAAGGCGCGAAAGGTCGAATGCAAAACGACCTTGGTCGATACGCCAATAGTCCCCCCGTAGACATGGCGAGCAGCGCGTGAAGAAAATATGTCATAGATAGGCTTTTGGATCGATCAGCGTGGATGATTTCGCTACGTGCCCCGTAGAAAGAAAAAAGTTGCTGGGAGAAAATCTGAAATCAAGACGCACAATTCCTTGAATTATACCAGCACGATATGAGACTCACCCCTATATAGTTGCCTATATCTATACACTCTCTCGACCATTGTTACCTAATGCACCCCCCCCCCCTAAAAACCTACAAGGAATTCCCGAGAAACAGCAACATTCCGCAAGTACAATGACCACCACAAAGGAGAGGGGGGAGGTGTTGTTCCCTCCGTCTCATAGTGATTTATATTTATGTAATCGCTAAGCGAGAACTTAATAACCCTCGAAGTTCTTAGGCAGAATATATTGCTCGCAATAGAATTGTAGACGTTCCGTGGCCTAGTACTGTCTGAAGCATTGAATTTGAGAGATATTTAAGACAAAATAAAGTATTTTTATCATCTTAAGTTTATTTAAGAAAGATTAGCTCGGGGACCTTCTTGGTTGGAAACCGCCGTAATAAGCTAATCAATTATTCATCGATAAAAATACACCTGCGGTCGGGCGACGATACGGTGATCTGATGCCCTGGGGTAAGTATATGGCACGCCAATCAGGATTTATTAAACCCTGCACGGCAATTATTGTTAACATTACAAAATACGCAAAAACAGTAACATTTACTGTTCAACATTAAAACAAAAACTTAAAAAACAACGTGGCAACATTTTTTAAATCATGTGCCAATACAGTCCAAACATAATGTCAACATTAAAACAAAAAATGGGTATGGGTGAGGGTTAGGGTTTAGGGTTAGGGTTGGCCATTTCGTTTTAATGTTGACGTGTTTTTCAGCGAGTTGACTTTTCTTTCGATGTTGACATATCTTTTGACCGTGTTGGCACATGATTTGGAAATGTCATGTTTGTTTTTTTAATGTTAAACGGTAAATGTTACTGCTTTATAATCAAAAACAAAAGATGTGGTGTATTTTGTAATGTTGCCAATTGCCGTGCAGGGTTTAATAAATTCCGCTTTGGCGTGCCGTAGATAAGGTCCTCGTTTTTTGGGCTGCTGTCAATGGTGTCAAAAGTGCCCATCTCAAACGCAACTCGCATGCACCATGGAGGAATAAGAAGGCCTTCTTAAAGCAAGTCAACGCCGTTCACTGAATCAATCTAAGTTAATTGGAACGCAAGAAACCACCCTCTTGGGAAAATAAACTAGAGAATGGTGTTGCGCGAAAATATGACTCTGCAAGACAAGGACTCCTTGACCCTGGTATACGCATGCTCAATGTGTTAACCAAATTAGTGAGAAATAGGTTAAGGGTTTTTAGTAGATGGTTCGGTTGCTTGATTTTTTCATCCTCTCTGTTTAATAATTCATGGTTTGTAATTACAGTTTCGATATTATGATTGGGATGATATACTGTACAAGAAACAGGGTGGAGTGCTGTGGCCTTGCGGTCTGGGGCATTGAAGTTGTGGGTTCGAGAGCTTGGAGCACATACTTGGGTTATGATTAGTTTGTTTCTGCATTCAAAATGGACGTTGAACAATAGAGAACAATAGAGGACAATAAGGTCCCCGATTGGCAAAGGTCCTCGATCGAGATTCATGTACAAAACATATGATAGGGGTATTGCATGTTCGAATTCCAATGGTACAAGTGAATGCGTTTTGTCTTCAGATTAGACCTAATATTATAATACTAAGTCAAAATGACATTGGATTTATTTAAATAAAACTTTGGGGCTTGAAAATAAATATATTTAGTCAAAGTTGTTTTCTTGACAACACGAACTACACGTCAAGACAGTGCGGTCCGACCACCGCACCCCGCGGTTGAACGACCAGTCCATCGACATTAACTCGCCGGTCAATCGCGCCGGAACCCCCGCGGGAGACCATCTCGCCCCGCACTGCTGAAAGTAACGGAAGTTACAGAGAGCAGTAAGTGAAACTGCATTTATCACTTACTTTCATTTGCTAGTATTCGATGCCCATTCCAAAAACAGCTTTAATAATTGGATTCGTTTAAATATATTTCTCGACCGTGAAATATTTGTTGGCTTTTCCGCATAATTGCGAGAAAGCCTTTGTTTTTGTTCAGACTTTTGTATTACTATTTCTTCTTTTTTTTCTTCTTCTTCTTCTTCTTCTTCTCTTTCTTTCTCTTCCTCTTCCTTTGCCTTGAAACAAAAAAGGTAAAAAGGCTAGTAAAACTAAAAATCGAAAAGGTTTTTGATAAACGACGATATATTTGTAACTCCCACGAGAATAATGATTGCAATTTTGCTTGAACTTTTGTAAAGAATAAAATCCAATATTATTATTATTTCATTCTGGTAATGAAACCAAGAATCCTTCAAAAGCGCCCTATAGGCACTGTAGCTCGCCAGCTTGAAGAAACCTGCAGGGAAAAGACAGTGAGAAACAAAATTAGTTTTAGAGGTGGGAGAAAAACCCAAGAAGATAAACTGGGGAAAACCCATGCACGGTATCAGGCAAGGACTAAAAACCCAATCTACATATTGGCCCAGGTGGGATTCGGACCCGGGTCATAGTGGTGGAAGGCGAGGAAAGAACCGCTACGCCAACCTGACTCCCCATCATCATTTACATCTCCCTCGCGAAAAAAAACTCCACTGTTGGGTTGGCCCTTAAGTAGTGCAAACGGCAAGCATGCAGTCTTTATAGCATATTCCATGTAAATATCTCTGTCATCAAACTCGACGTGCAAAACTGGGGCACGCCGATGCATTTTCGAAAAAGTATCGCCGTAATTTTCACTCACCTTGTATCAATTTATCGATTCATCATAGCGTCATCAGGCCCGACTTATAACAGTCCATGTTGACAGAATAAAAGGGCCCGTGAAAAGAATATGCAATTTGCAAGTTATCGCTTGCCGGGGGAGCTAGCCATTATGTTTACCGTTATTCTTCGCTGAGAACGGCTGATTAAAGTCTTCAGTGGTTATTTCTCGTCCTGCGGTGCAATCCGCCGCCCTAAACCTCCCTGTATTAATGCCCGCCGTGTAATTAACGGCTATGGCGGCCGTGCATAAACACCTCATCACCGCATAGAAAACAATTACCGCGCCGCCAAAGTGTCTCGTAAGCCGGAAATGAAGCGGCTCTTTGCATTGCAGTGTCCGTGCGTATGCGCATTCATCAATGGCGTGATTGTTTTAAATCGGTCTAAATAGCCGTTAGCCCATTTATGTCAATACATTTCGTTAAATAGATGTATACGTGTCACATTATAAATAGTACGTTGCGAATGCGTTGTTCGACTTTTTCCCGGATAACTTTCGATACTACAATTTGTAAAAAAAACTGATGGCTTAAAGCCAAGATGTTGTCGTAAGTGAACAAAGCCTCAGTTTCTGATAAGCCATTCGACTAAACGCTGATAGTAGACAAGACATGGCTGTGGAAAAAGAGGAAAACCTAAGACATTCAATCTACATGTATAAGCATCACACCAGGAACTAGGTGTTAAATTAAAGGGAATAGCAAGAAACTTTACCCAGCGTTTTTGTAGTGTATTAATCACACGCGTGTTAACATTACAGTGAACGACCTGTCTGATTCGATTAAATACAAAAAGCTTGCCTTAATTGTCGTGTTCAACCAATTTTGAACAATGAGCGTGAAATAAAAAGGAAATGTCAACATGTTCACGCAAATTAGTTTTCACTAACGTGGCACGGCAATACAAAAGCTGTTAGGATGTTTAACAAATCACTCAAGCGCATACCGTAGAGGTTTTTTAATGTTATTATTACCGACTATAGTCGGGTGCTATAACATGCCGTTGAAATGAACTGACTGATTCAATTTCTACATTCAGCGATCAGTCAAGTGTAAAACTCAAAACCAAGTAAGCGATGCGTGTAAAGTGTCTTCACGGTTTGATAACTGCAATAAATGATGCAAAGCAATTAACCATCTTGTTTAGGATGACTTGCAGCAACGGCATTTTTTTCTTCAAATATAAGTTATGATGACCACATAAATTTCTTTCTTGGTTCTAAATCACAAGTCCAGTCACAAGTAAATGGCAAGTGCAGTCACAAGTAAATCACAAGTGCAGTCGCAAGTAAATGGCAAGTGCAGTCGCAAGTAAATGGCAAGTGCAGTCGCAAGTAAATTACAAGTCCAGTCACAAGTAAATTACAAGTCCAGTCACAAGTAAATCACAAGTCCAGTCACAAGTAAATCACAAGTCCAGTCACAAGTAAATCACAAGTCTAGTCGCAAGTAAATCGTCACTCAAATGTTGGAACGCACACAGAGCGACAACACTGAAACTCTCCCAGATATGAATTCAAGAGGGCGCTAGAGTCAATTCACCACGTGCAGCGCTAGCCACAGCGCCCTGTCCACTGACCTCAACACCTGGACGGATCATTGTCCATATTCTGCTGTGCTAACACTTGAAGTCGGCGCGAACTGGAAGTGCAACATGGCGTCACTGCTGTGAGCCAATGAAATGTCCAGTTGTAGAGGTCAGTGGATTTACCAACCAACTGAACTCTACACCTGGACATTTCATTGGCTCACAGCAGTGACGCCATGTTGCACTTCTCTGCATGCCGACTTCAAAATGAAACAATGGATGATCTGTCCATGTATAGAGGTCAGTGGCCCTGTCGTCTCCGTCGTCTCCAGCGCTCTAGTGACGTCACCGCGCGCGCGCGCGCTGCTGCTTGATGCAACCTGTTTGCGCCAGCGAATTTAACGGAACGAATAGGCTGGGTGTATATAAAGCTCGGTAAGTGATAAGGGATGAGCAGCGTATAGAGCCCAGACGATGACTCGCGTCAATCTGTTCCGAGTACTCCTTTCCCGATCCCCGGCGTGTGCTTGACGTTCTGCCGCGACTCCACTCCGACTAGAATCATCGGACAAAACATCGGCACGCCGTGACTGTAGCACGCGGGGATGAGTTGTTTATTAGTCGTCTGTATAGTCCCACTACTGTCGTGTGGTTAGGTGAAGCTGGCTACGTACGCGAATGCAAATCTGGCTCGTGTTTATACTCCAGGTGGTCACAAATGACGTTATTCTCAATTCCTTGGCTGTGATCAATGGGAAAAGTATAGCGGTGCCAACTTGAATAATAGTCTTTCAAGAATACAGGTTGGTTTTTCTCAACTGCGGGTAAGCTGTTGCTCATCTGTGCGACCAATTTCAAAAATATTTGTGGACCGAGAAATGAAGTTAGCTGTGGACACTTGGTGTTTTGATCTGTGACGCATGTAACACCGGTTGACGTACACGAGGGCCAATATCCGCGGGGGGTTTGTTTCGTAAGGCGGGTGAGTGGCCCGCTGGCTTGAGAATTGTTGGCAGGATCAACGGGAAAGTCATCGCAGCCTCGAACAAGAAAACCTCAAAACGCTTACTCGTTCCACCTTTGCAGGATTGTTAGAAGAACAAACTAACTCTCGGGAGGAAAAGAAAAAAACACGGACCTTCTTTTTTTCTGAGGGTGTGGCTGGATCGGGAACAAAAAGTGCACAGCTGAATCGTCGACAACAGAAAAGCAGCAAACACACACGCCTTAATCACAATGAGGTTCGGCTGAGGTTCACATCATGTTGGTGACGCATTGAAGCCTATATCGTCTTGAGGTTCGCGTCTAATTGAGGTTCTATTAGAGGTTTCATAAACAGTGACTATATGGATGTTTTAAGTCGCACTGAGGTTTATTTCAGGAGGTTCTGTCAAGGTTCGCGCCATAGTGAGGTTTAATGACACTTACAAGACTCGTGGGGTTTTGTTTTGTAGCGAGTGTTTTGAGACTTTTGCCTAAAGAAAAATAAACCTCGCCAAGATGGGTTCCGTGCCTGCCGACACCGGCCCCAACAACTCCAACCCCAATCCTCCCCCGCTTCACCCACCTTTCTCCCCGACCGAGTCGGCCGGCGGCCTGCAGGACGCGGACTACATAGACTACCTCCACGACATCATGCAGAGCGTGGTCATGCCTAACGCCCACGAGTGGTTTCTCATCTCCGTCTATGCCGTTATCTTCGTCACTGGTCTGGTGGGGAACCTCTTGGTCTGCTTCGCCGTGCTCAAGAACGAGCACATGCGCACGGTAACCAACTACTACATTGTGAACATGGCGTTTGCCGATGTACTGGTGGTGTTGCTGTGCATGCCACCTAACGTCATCGTGGATACCACGGAGACGTGGTTCTTCGGCGACCTGGCGTGCCACATACTCCCCTACATCCAGGTAAGCTTATTGGAAAGTAGATGCGATTTGAAGGTTTCATGATAAAGGGCTGTGGGATAAGTAATTTGCGGTAGCACAATTACAAAATTAGTCTGTGTGCTTGACTCAATCACACACCAAACTAATTTACTTAGCATGAGTTAAAAATTGATTAATATACAATGTAAGACAAATTCGATCTCCGAGAGTTGCCTTTTTTGGCAAAAGCTTAGACGAATTTGATCTGTAATGACTTAATTGATTTAGTAAATATTTTTCTCGGAGGGATTTGATCGTAAGAGTTGGTGAATTCGACTGAAAACTGTTTAATAATAGCAGGGAAAACCTATAATACATGTTTTCCCAGTCACGTTAAAACTTATACAACTCAAATTTCTTATAACGACACTTTAATTTCGAGCTCAGTTCTCATTTTCAGTTCTACATCCGAATATCTTTCTCATAACATACTCTGACCATGTTCCAAGCTCCATGCTTAGATTACCAAGCAGAATCCCATCTCTGTATCTGCCGCACTAATCCTTTAAGATGACCCTTAGAGTTATTACCATTTTGGTACAACTCGGCAACTTGTCCAACACATCACACCACAGTCGGCAATATCTTCACACTCGACTCCCACCATATCCGAGCTCTCTATCTACTGAACCTCGAGATTCCAAACTGATTTCCACTGATTTTGACAAAAAATTACTTTGGCAGGAAATTCGATACTGAAAAACATTGAATACAAAAAACACCCGATTTTGGTCGCTTTTCTCTTCGTGAAAACGGTGACGTTATGATGTATACTCCAAGTCAGACATTCCCCGATTTAATAAAAACAAAGTGAATTTGGAAAAAAAAATTAATAGATTATATAAATTTACACTTATTCACGACAATGGGAAGATTCACGCAGGAACGGACTTGGCTTCGTCTCGTCATTTGTTTGCACGAATCTAAAGTTAATCGTCCATTCTCCCCGACATCATTTCAAGTGGTCATTGTAGTTTGAAACTATAAGCTTTGTTATTCAACGGGTATAGGTCCACGTCTTCGACTGTGTTTACTTCGTTGAGGGTGCAGTAAACAGGGGAGGGTCGCTCGGCCTATAATCCCTCGGGCTTTGACGCCCAGCACACATTTCGTGACCAGAATGGTTCTCAGCAACGCTCTTGTTTTCTGTAAAATGTCACACTGCTGCGCTGGGTGGAATAACATCATTGGTTACTTCTATAGGTTGTCCTGCGTTTGTTTGCATTGGTGAAGCAGTTGTTTATTTAGAATCGATTGCGATAGAAATTTATTTACAGTCAGTCTCTGAGAAGGCAGCAGTGTACGTTGTTTGCTCTGTGTAACCCAAGACGGAGAGTCGAACGAAGGGTTTAGAATTGAGTGTGAACATCTATTCGGTAATTCGTATACGCAAGTTTTCCCGCCTTTTTCAAAACCTTTTTTTTTGTTTCATTCAAATTCACCAACTCTCGCATTAAATTTCGTCAGAAAATTTTGTTACACGCTTCTTACCGAACCAATTTTGTCATTGTATCATTCAATTTCAAATGTTGGTCCCTCTATTTAAACATTTCGTCATTACAGATCAAATTCGCCTAAGACGGTTCCACCAATCGAATGGCCAGGATTTGTATGTTCGTTATGTAATAACGGACATTTTAGGCCGTTTTCCATTATAGGCCGTTTTCCAAACCCCAGCCTCGACTTCATTTTTGGCTCCGTCACTGTTGCCAAACTACATGAACGAAGCCAATAATTTAGACAAAGCTCGGGGTTTAGAAAACGGCTATAGATGCTGTAAAAACCAAGAAAAACAATGCTGCTCTTGTAATCTGGTTCCTTGACTTTCTTCAAACGAAACGGAGCAATTGATAGACTTCAGGGGATTATCGGGTTAGGAGACCAGACTAGTTGTTGGCATTCATTTACGGTTGTGTAATCATAATTGCAAATAAATTGTAAACTAAATAAATTTAATGAATATCGTTTTTTTCAATTGTGAATGGTTTATATTAAATACCTTTAACTCGATGTTCGTCATCAGGATACTAAACGTGAGCTGTGTATTAGGCTACACAGGATAATAATAACCCGTTAAATTTGTCCTGGTTGATCGTGAAAATGTTTTTTCTGTCGCAAAACCGGCTTTGAGCGACTTCCGAAAGAATCGTTTTATCGGATCGGATCACGTAGCGGTAAAGACGGTAAGGAATTACCATTGTAGTCCTAAAATCCACCCTTTCAAAAGAAAAATGAAGAATAATGTTCCTTTCTAGTTCAATATTCGTCAACCCGATACGGTATTCTGTTCTTTGTCAAGCGGGGAGATCGATTCCAAATGCACCAAACTGTAACACAACACGCGGTGTACGGTTTTGCGTCGAGCTTTTCTCTAAAGCTCCGACATTTACAGTATTTCCACGACAAATCCCAGAAAATGTGACGGTGGCGGGGTTTATTTTTCGGTTCAGAAACATATAGTGTCCCTCGTTTATTAGACTGCCTATTTGCTCACATTTTCCTCATATTATGTCGTGATTATTTATACATTTATCGGGAACACGGTTATTTGTTGTAGAGTTTTATACAAGGTGCTGCGGTGCACTTCGCAGCCATTGCCAGGAACACTGGGACAAACCCCTCTTCTTGGGTTCTTTTACGTGCATTGCACAAGAACAGGACCTACAACTTAACGTCCAATCCTAAGGACGAAGCAATAGTGGTCAAGTGCCTTGCTTAAGGACACACGTGTCAAGACCGGGACTCAAACCCACACTATGCTGATCATACACACCAGAGTTGAGTCCACGTGCTCTAAACCGCTCGGCCATAACACGCCACTGTTTTTGGCAAACCCCCTCACGTAGCCGGACACTCTCCTAATTATCCTTCCTGTTAAAGGCGCCAGATTTTACCAGCGAGTCTGTGTTTTGTAGGGAGAGAGTTCGACATGTACGCTACACCGATGTCATATGAAACCGGAACTGCTTTACAATATTGATTAAACATGCATCTCATAGGACTGGTCACTCTCCTAATTATCTTTAACTAAGCATGCGCAATACTACCAGATGTCATGCTATACACCGGCCCTTTTTACGACCAGCAAAATAAGATTTAGACTACTGTATACAGTGCAAGCTCTTCAATTATTTAATCTGTGGTAAGTAACACACTATAAAAACTAAAACTTCACTTTTCTTGAAAACCACATCACATCAGGTGCCGTGATTTCGCAGGATGTTTGAGACTGTTATTCACTTACAGTCAAGTCAGGTATTTCATAATAATTAAGTAGTTTTTGTTATGTCAACTTGATTTTAAAAAACACAAAAAAGAACCAATCTTCGACCTATTGTCGCTAAAAACAATTTTGTTCAAAGCGAAAACACGCCACACGAACCTAAAAGCTCAAATCGTTCTGATGGGGAGCGTGCCGTCTTCACAAAATCCTTTTCGCTCTTTTTTTTCTCATTCTGCTGTTGTCTCATATGCACGTGAGCCGAATAACTCCGGGGTGTGGGGGGGAGTGGAGAACAATAAAAGCAAATCAAATCCGCACCGTGGACATCTAGCGTTGAATTATAGACAAGTCTAATCATTTTCTCAGGGGTGGAAAACCTATAGAGGGCGACAATGGATGTCAAGTTCTGACAATGGTTGTACACAATAGACGCGGAGTGCCGCAGGACACGTGCAAAAACATGTAGGTTGGTTAAAGGGGCACTCGAAGTATACGAATAGCGAATTATGTATGTGTGCAGACAATCGGACGAGCCGTGCGAATTAAAACAGCTCCATATATCGTTATTGGATTGCAGTAATAAAGTGCTTTAAACTGGGCACAATAATTACCAATTAAGCGGGCACAAACATAGATATACGCAGATTTGATTTCGAATAACAGCGCTTTGTTTAATTCTCTATTGTGTACCACGTTTGTCCTGTTACAATAAAGCCGATGTTTTGACAAAATAAATTAGAAAACATATGCACATTATTTTCGGTTTTGCAACCCGATTCTGTTGCTGACGCACGTAAAGATGTGCGCCACTGGCGACCCTGTTCAACACCACCTGCCGTGGTATAGTTTTCTTCCAAAAGATACAATTCCAGGCAGATTATTTTAACATGGTATTTGATATGAGTCGTATCTTTACTTTGTACACTGGTTTCTCAACAAAAATATCGGAAACGGGCACCACTTGCAAAACACTGCAAAAATTGAAACTGTCAAAATATCTTAATACTACTATAGATTGTAAGTAAATATGACCGTGCATTGTTTCAAAATAATCGCAGGCGGTATATTGTCAATTTTGAGAAGAGTAGCCATTTCCTCACGATTGTTAACATAAACTACCGCACTTTTAACGAAATTATATTCTTTTAAAAGTTCATTTTTCTACCACTAGGAAAGGCCATGATGTGATTGGACTTGTGATGGACTTGCAGGGACTTGAATACAACTCTATTATACTATGTTACATCGTGAATATATTGCTCTTTTGACACAAACCTACATAGCAAGAAGATTTAGTTTATAATTTACACAACGCTATGTAATCGCTTTACTATCCGTCAGAGGCAAACATGCTTCACTTAATCCCTCGTCTCCGTGAGCGGGTATGTTACGTATCAGAAAGATACACGGCTTAACCTTCTCCAACCATTTTATTTAATCCTATTCTTTTCCTCGAAAGAAGCAAATACCTTTTTTGGCCACAGTGGGCTCAATGGTATGGCCAAACTATTTTGTGCTAGTCGGATCAATGACTATATACGTTATATCATGGAACTCCAGTTTATCCCCAAGCACGATTAATGCCAACCAGGAAAGTTAATCCCTTTTGTGATAAGCCTCAACTGTTTTCTATAGTGATGTTGAAATATATATATAGACAGTTGTCCTAACATGTTAGACGCCTTTGGGTAATTTTGTTTCTTTTCTGTTCACTCTGAAAGGAGAGGCTTATGGTTATAAAACTCAAATCGTTCGGAAAGCCACACGGTTTGACATTTTGACTACGAACGACCGTGTTTACACTCCTGTTGCAAAATATGTAGTCTGGTTCCCTACCCTAACAATTGTTTTTTGTTATGCCCAGACGTCTAAATTGTAGCTCAGGTATCCGCTGGCGACAAAAATAGATTATGACGCACTACACTGCGTAGCTATTTTTAGATGATGCAAATGATGCAACAATTCAAAATATAACGGCTTTTCCCCAACGCCTGCATTTACTTTAAAACCTATCTTTGTTAAGATCTGTATACTGTTTACACGGACTATTACTAATTGTTTGTCATTATATGGGTAATTATAGGTAAACAAATATGGCCCCGCGGCTGTCTGCTCGAGATCTCTGCCGGTTCCCGTCTCATTATGAATGCTGTCAGGCCGCCAGGGTCAAAGAACATAGACAAAGAATTTAGGGGTTTTATAACAATAAAAAAAATCGGTAAATTTGTTAACTGCAAGATCCAATTGGGCTTAAAATTGTCCACTAATTTTTCACCTAAATCCCCTGAATCACAAATCACACGTGTACAGTCGTTTATAGACCACTCGGACATTATTAACCCCGCACGAATATTCCTTAAATTTAAGAGAAACGATCTCCGATTAATGTGATGTTTAACACAAACACGTACGCATGTCGTGCCAAATGAATTACGACTCCGGCTCTGCGCTGTAACAACTCATTGTTGAAGCCCATAAAGACATGGCTATAGATTGTCGTTATATGTTCGCGCGTGTTGTTAATAACTGCCAATCAAAAACGTGCGGTCCACCCGTGCTGTCCAGTTACTGACTGACAAATTAGTGATGCACACGTGGCACAGTGTGGCGCACGCACGCAATCTGTCTCAATCAACGTAGTTACCAAAAACAATGTTCGCAAATCAACCGACGCCGGCTTATTTGCTTGTCCGGAGGAGAGTTAGTCAATTTCTGTCAGCCTAATTGACTTCTTATACATGTATTCCGAGTTGGTCTTTTTGTTTTATTCGAATCACCCCAGCCCGTGGAGTTTGTGACGAATTGTTTTGCGTTGGCGTGGCTTCTTATATTCTTGTAATACCACACAGAAACAAAATCGATTACTTGTCATTTAGAAAATGATAAAGAACAACCCGTGAGGAAAACCGTGAATAATTCTCCCGCTAAAATTGATTTAGGTCAAACAGCTGTGTAAGCAAAACACGAATTTGTCAGATCCGAATAATCCCATTTCAAATAGATTTTCCATCGCACTACAATGTGTGTTAAAAATCAAACAAAATATAACGGAATGCCACACATAGAAAGTGTACCCAACATGAATAATATAGGTATGGTTTGACAGTTACACATGTTCGCATTTTTGTATCACTGTGGAGACATGGCTTTGTTCTCGTGTACAAAATGGTTAGAAAGTCGAGCACGTTTTTCAAAATGCTCCCATTTTAACCATAATTTCCTGGGTTAAAATTTCGACCCAATATACCCCATATTATACCCTAACCCAAACACTAACCCTAACCCACATCCTAATCCTAGTTTTTGAGTAAATTAAGTAAAATCCAAAAATCTAATTCGTGAAATTCCCAGTGGAGACCTATTCATCTATAGAAATTTACCCTCCGGAGACGTTTTGTCTCCATTGTACACATTGTGTTCATGTCTCCAGAGGGTACCGTATTTCGGAACACCTTTCTCCTTTAAAATGAGACATTAAACATCCAAATGTTATAAAGTTTGACCGAGTTACGAGTAATTTCCCAAGAGAGGTCAAATTGACCATCGACAAAGTACTCGGAAAGTACATCACTGTCTCAACCCACATCAAGTGACGAAAACCAAAGTGTCGATAAAATACCGCATCGGTACTCCTCAAATTTGAAGCCTAAAAGAACGGCTCAAAGTGAAAAAATGAAACCAGAGAACTTCCGAAATCTTTACAGTCAGAACCCTGATCTTAAACCCTGACGACCCTGGTCCCCCGTGAACGCCAGGATCGTTGCCCGTGTTTACCACTCTAAGAGTTTCATTTTACAAAGTGCTCTATCCCCAATCTCTTAGTTTTTCCGATGTGGTTGAAATTAGACCGTCACATTACCGCTTTAGGATGTTACAAGCCATCGCACGTCTTAGACTTTTTTAGGTTATTTTTCACGCGGGAGACTTCAGAACAGATCACAACGTCGCTCAGAGCAGATCTCGGTGTCTGTAACTTCATTAGATGAAGAAGGAGTGATTCAGCTTCGACGGGACATTTCGTCGTTTTAACCGTGGTTTACGGGGGGGGGGGTAGTTACGTTAACTGTCGCGCGTTTGACATATGAAACCCACTCGTAGTGAAGTATATACATCAGATAATGCGGTAGTTTTGTGTGAACCCTGATCGTTGTCTCGAACAGATGGCTGTGTTGGCAGGTATAGCGCCCTGACTTAAACTGCAGTTAATGTGAAACTTGTGAAATATCACAAAGCAATACACCGATCTAGTAGTAAGGCTAGAAATTACAGCAAAAGCTAAATGATTATCTTTAACAACTGACGTATAGTACACACGCTAAAAGCGTTGTTTGACAAATGTAACTGCCTCGCGTTGATACGTCTCGTGTTGATTGTTGCTTTATTGCGTGAATAACTTATCCCTCTCGTGAACACTTGGCCTTTGTTGGCCTTTGTTGGCCTTTGTTGGCCTTTGTTGGCCTTTGTTGGCCTTTGTTGGCCTTTGTTGGCCTTTGTTGGCCTTTGTTGGCACAAACGAGCATAAAATTAATGGCCATCAGAAGAGACTTTAATGTAGTACAACAATATTAATAATAATAATATCTTCCATTTATATAGCGCTTTTCACACCCAAAGGGCATCTCAAAGCGCTTCCAACATTATTACCCCTGGTCACTGGGCCATTTTCAATCCTTAAACCATCTCAGCTCCCTGGGGAGTATACAGCCTGTGCTGCAATAATATGCGCTACTAGGCTAAATCAATCACATAAACATCTCTGCCCTTACAGGTACCCATTTTACCCCTGGGTGGAGAGAAGCAATTATAGTTAAGTGTCTTGCTCAGAGACACAAGTGTCACAACCCACACTCTGCTGAAAAGAAACACCAGAGCTTGAGTTCGGTGTTCTTATCCACTCGGCCACGGCACCCTATTAGTGAGAACAATTGTTTATTTTAGAAGGTACGTGGTTCGAATTCCGTCCTAAAACTATTCCCTAATTTTTGTTCCCCTTTTAGGCAAAACAAATACCTATTCTTATTAAACGCCTTCCGCAAAGCACCACTTTGTTGCTTTGCCTGTAACGTCAGTATCACTTCCATTGCTCGTTTCTTTGAAGTTTGAGGCAAATACATCAAAAATATTGCTTATGAGCAGAAGCACTGAGCAAAGGCAAAAGCTCATCAAGCAGAAACAAAAACAAAAGAAATTGCTAAACAACATAAACACCCTTTTGATTTTTTCTTCAGCTTACCTAGAATGCTTATAGGTTTTGAGCAATAGCGCTATTCATCCATTATGTGCACTGAGGTATGCGTAAAGGTAAAGTAGAATAGACGCAATTTGTGGTTTTTATTTGCACTTACTTTCTAAAATGGCTGTAGAGAGTGATGTTGATCCAACTGCTGTAACTCCTGCTTAATGGCAAGAGAAACAAAATTGTTTTTATTTAAACAATTGCTAATCTGGGAAGCATTTGCTTAAAAAAACGAGCATTTGGTTTTGCTTTAAAGTATAAGGTTTTTTTGTTGCAATTTCTTATTTTTATGTTTAATAATGTAAGAGCCTAGAGGGAGCAATTGCTTTTTTTGTTAGTGTATTCTTCCCATTGACTCGTGGGTATACATACGGCTACACACCCACACAGTCATATTAAGTGACACGGTTCTAAAGAAGTCAGCGAGATGGGAAGGCAGTTGTATTTTGCGCGGCCCACCGCCAAAGTGTTTTGATTCACGACGATGTGCAGATGCGCGCGTTGGAGTGGGTGAAAAGCCGCGGTGAGTCCACCGTGTCACAATCCACGGTCTACCGTGAACGGTCATGTTCACGTACAAATAATTAAGTTATTTTAGAAATTTGACGGGAGGTGCAGGTATCGAATGATGCAAAAAATAAAAAAATGTCAATGTACCCATTCGATACTCCACACGCGGATTGCCACAATGGCAGACGACTTTTGAACAAGTGCAAATTGAGATGTCACGAGGTTAATAGAAAAAGAAGCCACGTCGTTGCTGTTAATTGGAAATCGTGCATCGTTTATCAGACAGATTTACACTTGTAATAATTGGGATCATAACGTCTCGATGTTGTCCAAAATATCAAAATATGTAAAAATTATAATCGTATGGGCCAAATACATACCCCAAAATATCAATTGTTTATTTCTAGGCTTTTGCTTACATTTATATAAATAAAAATAAGAAATGCTAACAAGCAAAACACATCTACTTTTAGGTAAAAGCAAATGTTTCCCTGATTAGCAACCGCTTACAAAATGTATACCTAAAAAACAAGCTTTAGTTTTTGTCATTAAGCATTTAGGGCCATTGTTCAGAAATCAGAACCAATATTCATTAATTTGGCTAGGCAAGCTTCAGTAAAAGCTGTTAGGCAAAGCCAAATATGTTGTAGTATATGTTTTTAAGCAATTACTTTTGCTTTTGCTTCTGCCGGATGATCTTTTTTGTTTTTGTGGCGTTATTTTATCATCTTGTACACTATCTTTAAATGTTGAAATGTATAATGTAAAACTGATGAAATTATCACACAAAATGGCGATTTATTAAGCGACTTTTCTGAGCCGCATACGTATCTCATGTGCGTCTTAAATCTGATGGTCCCTAATGTCAGAAACCATGCGCCAAATGCATTAAGTGCTAAATTAACACTAACTGGTTTGGTGCTGATTTCGACTCCTTATCTAGACTGAACGATTTCAACCTGCGGCTTACGTGCAATCGTGTAAGATCAGTTCAGATCCTTGCCCATTAAGTGGCATGGACGTTTAATGCTCACGGGTATATACGGTACCTATTATTGTCTGCGCTTCTTTAAAAGAGATATCAAATTATGCCCCAACCTGTGAAGCGACATGACCGTTCAAGTGTTGACCAGAAATAACCATCAATACGCTGAAATAGACTGTGGAAAGTAAAAACCCCGCTAGGAAAGTAATAAACATGTGTAAAATGGTAAACGCAATATTGGAATACTCTCTTATTTCTAAAAAGAGTTAAAATTCACTCCATTCGAATAAAAATTCACTCCCACAGTCTGAAACTAGGGACCAGACGTTTTAGAGTGAAATTAATTTAATCGAAAAAGATTGAAATCTAATCAAATTCCACTGAAATGGGACCATTTTTAAGTGTGTTTTAATCTAAATTTAGAGTGAGAACCATGCACTCTAAAACTCTTTGAAATTTAGAGAGTACTCGTGTGATAATACTATAGGAAAGAGTATGATATGAATTTGCATTGAAAGCGAACACGGTCCTTAGTATATAGAATGTGATTTCAAAATCAAAATCACATTCAAATGCACTCAATTCACATCTTAGTTTTAGTCGTTACGATTCAAATTCACATCCACTGGATTTACATCTACTTAACACAGGATATGAATTTGGAGCATTTGGGTGTGATTTTGGAAATCTTTTGTAGAAATCACATCCTACTAAGGATCGTGTCCGCTTTGAATGCAAAATCACATCACAACATACTATAAACCCCCGGAATCCACCCATTCCTGATAATTCAAGCAATTACCAATGGTATATCCTATATTTACATCCACCCATTCATGATAATTCAAGCAATTACCAATGGTGTATCCTACCTTTACATCCACCCATTCCTGATATATCAAGCAATTACCAATGGTGTATCCTACCTTTACATCAACCCATTCCTGCCAATTCAAGCAATTACCAATGGTGTATCCTACATTTACATGCACCCATTCCTGATAATTCAAGCAATTACCAATGGTGTATCTTTACATCCACCCATTCCTGATAATTCAAGCAATTACCAATGGTGTATCCTACCTTTACATCCACCCATTCCTGATAATTCAAACAATTATCAATGGTGTATCCTACCTTTACATCCACCCATTCCTGATAATTCAAGCAATTACCAATGGTGTATCCTACCTTTACATCCACCCATTCCTGATAATTCAAGCAATTACCAATGGTGTATCCTACATTTACATGCACCCATTCCTGATAATTCAAGCAATTACCAATGGTGTATCCTACCTTTACATCCAGCCATTCCTTATGATTCAAGCAATTACCAATGGTGTATCCTACCTTTAAATCCAGCCATTCCTGATAATTCAAGCAATTATCAATGGTGTATCCTACCTTTACATCCACCCATTCCTGATAATTCAAGCAATTACCAATGGTGTATCCTACCTTTACATCCACCCATTCCTGATAAATCAAGCAATTACCAATGGTGTATCCTACCTTTACATCCACCCATTCCTGATAATTCAAGCAATTACCAATGGTGTATCCTACCTTTACATGTACCCATTCCTGATAATTCAAGCAATTACCAATGGTGTATCCTACCTTTACATCCAGCCATTCCTGATAATTCAAGCAATTACCAATGGTGTATCCTATCTTTACATCCACCCATTCCTTATGATTCAAGCAATTACCAATGGTGTATCCTACATTTACATGCACCCATTCCTGATAATTTAAGCAATTACCAATGGTGTATCCTACCTTTACATCCAGCCATTCCTAATGATTCAAGCAATTACGTGTATCTTACCTTTACCTCCACCCATTCCTGATAATTCAAGCAATTACCAATGGTGTATTCTACCTTTAAGCAATTGCTTGTAGAGTTTCAAGTTCTCCATTTGGTAGCTTGACCTATTGTTTATCAGACCAGATCGACCGTTGCCATCATGTGCCCTCGCTTTATTCTCCATGCTGCATTGTAGTTACATCATGGTTACATGGAGGCGACACTTCTCTACAAACAAATGGTGTGTTTTTTTAAACGATGGTAACCACTTGGTCAAACTTGACAGCGGTTCGATCAACATCACTTTCTGCAGCCATTTTGGAAAGTGTGTGCGGATAATAAAAAAAAAGTACAAGCGTCTATAAAAAGCTGTACATTTACGGCAAAGCAAAAGGTTATGCCAATGTTTGTACAAGCAATTGCTTTTGCTTCCTCTTGATGAGCTTTTGCTTTTGCTCGGTGCTTCTGCTCAAAAGCAATTGCTATAGTTCTTTATGCATATTGCCTTTGTCAATTCGTAAGAGCGTATAATATCGACGTCTTGAAATACAATCCGTGCG
Source organism: Crossaster papposus (assembly GCA_037893245.1). NCBI lineage: Eukaryota > Metazoa > Echinodermata > Asteroidea > Velatida > Solasteridae > Crossaster > Crossaster papposus. The sequence continues at coordinate 3,917,263 of JBAIAA010000195.1, read as the reverse complement.
CTGTTTGCTGTACTGCGAATCACTAAACCGTAGCACTGTGTAGTGATACTTCGCCCTGCGGCGGGGTAGTCATTTTCTAAAGCATGTATGATCTTTGCGGCAGTTCATGAGGTTATCTATGCATTTTACGCTCTAGGGAAACACGTGCGCAAAGCACGTATTGAGAGTTCGTCTGTAGCCATTTCGAATTCCCTCGTTATAACTCGGTGCAGTGCAGTCAACTCTACCCTCGAGTGCTTCAACGGCGATAGAACGCCTTGAGACGAAGGCTACTAAACCATTGTGTTGAATACATGTGAGCCGCACGCAAAGAAAGAGAAGATAAATAATAAGGCAGATTGGGGCACATTGTGATAGAATTGTTCACTTGGCGATAAAAGTATGAAATTGTGCACAAAGTCCAACTACGCCGTGAGACATGTTTGGTCATAAGGCCATCGAAGATTAGGTATAATAACAAGCAAGGCAGCTATTTTGAGCTATTTCTTGTGACATACTCCGACTTTTTGACCAATTTTATGATTGTATCACCAAAATAATGAGCAATTCTATTTATATTCTGACTACAAATATGAAAGAAACCAAAATACCGCCATTAACACATATAAACCAGTTTAGAAAAGTGCATTTAGTTTTGAGTTTGCTTTCAGTGCAAGTGTAATTATTTTCTTCGTCCTAAAGCCAAACTGTACGGACTTCCTGAGTCAGTATTGACAAAGCAAAAATACACGCACCTTGTACTATTCCTTCGACCGCTTCGCGTTATTAATGTCAGCTCTATTTATCGCCAACCAATAACGGAACACTCACCGTGTCTATTAATCCACAAGGGTGCGCAATACATCACTCGACATATCTCCCCACATCAGACACATACGTACACACTTCACTTACTGGAGTAAATATTTACCCACGGTCTCCAATAATGCGAAGTGTCTTGTTTGATTTAGCGGGGTTGGATCGATAGGCGGCGCGCGGTGGTGAAGCGCCGATTTCCGATCCGAAACTTCTACCAGACCGTCTTTTAATTAATTGGGACCAAAATATATATATACAGTATTTAATTTGATCACACTGAAACAAATCGAAGAGATGTGTGCTTTGAGGGGCAGGTGTCCGTGAGAGGTGTCTCCATACATGCGCTATTATTACGTTGTGTGGACCTCTGAACAAAAGATGTGCAAATTAGGCAAGTTGTTAGGACGTCGTGTGGACTTGCCCACGTTCACATTATACCTTCCATCGTGGACCCTATTGTCTCTTCTTTTTTTGTACTTTTTTTAGACGACCTCCCATGTTTTGCACACACATTTATTTGTCTGATACAATAATACGCATTTCAGCACTATAATAACGCGGCTTGTCGAGTTAGTAATCTGTAGAATGTACGCACTTTACTTGTGAACAGTCAGGAGATCCAATATAAAAAGCGAACTAGAATCCTGAGGGCAACATCGTTTATTGCGACTAGTCCCTGATAAGTACTTGAGAAAAACAAATCCAGTCGGAGTGTTTTATCGATCAGATATCGAAGTCATTCACTTCTTTACTTAGTTCACATTTTGTTTTCAATGCTGTTACGCATCCATAAATAAATGTAAGCCAACTAGTCTGGTTCCTTTATCCGTAATTCCCTGACGTCTATAAGTTGCTGTGTTTTTTTGTCCGAGTCAAGCAACCAGATTACAAAACGGAACAAATGTTCTTTTTTTTCCCAGAATCTATGAACACATTTGAGAAAAAAAAACGGATCAGCGTCACATTTTTTACTACAAAACTGAACCCTCCAAATCCACCCACACAAAAAATGTGTGACCTATTTAATTTGAGTTATTTTATATTTAGCATGATGGGGCGTTTCGCAAAATATGAAGTAGGCATATAATTAATTAACAAAATAGTTGGAATCATTATTTTTTGTATAGATGAGATTTGAAGGTTTGCATGGCGAAAAGGCAATAAGATAAGTAGTTCGAGGTAACAACACGGTAATACTCTTTAGTGAGATGTTTGGTTCTAAACAAGAAGCCGGCCTGAACCCGCCTCGGATCAAGATTCGTGAAAATCTATTCCGCGCCTGAGCCCAGTCAAAGTCAAAATAATCCCGGCGCGAACTAGCTAATCGGCCAATCATATTTATTCCCTTATTTATAAAGCGCACGTTTTCACCAATGAAACATTCTAAATACAATCTCAGTTGGATAATATAGGCCGACACAGCCTTTACGGCCTTAGAAACAACATAAATGCATGTTGTTTTAGGACATTGCATATCTTGTATCTCCCGTACAACGTGCATGCCTGCAATCACCGTATCTATTCCGAGGTTCAAGAGTGACCACCTGCCGTCCGAACCCAGTACCCTTGGGCCGTGGAATCACGACCCCAGGGGACACAGCGTTAGGCGTGACGCGCCGCGCTAGTGGCATCGATCGGTCCCATAAACTCAACCCTAGTGACGAGTCAATGAAAACCGAGAATGACATGCATGCCTTGGGACGAAGAAAGGGGCTAACGAGATTCGAGTTACGATGGTGCAACTGGGATTCCGTATTTCATTCAGCAAGATACTACATGGGAAGTAACCGCCAATGTTCATCAGCGCTGCCACTGAGTCCTCAGTATGGCGTGCAAACTTGACATTAAATATATATATATCTATTAACAATAGCTGATGATGAGGCGTATTCCAGATGCGATTGAATACACCAGCATTGTGATGGTTTTAAGACAGTGGTGAAGATTATCTTTGTATGAAGTTGAGGGTTTTCGTCTCTTTTGCTGCTAGCTGCATGACGTGTTTGTCTATCCCATTTGAGATTATTTGGTAGAATTACCCCTAAAGTATTCTTAATCATCCTCCAGTATTTTCCTAGGCCATCCGTCTTGGGGGCTGTCGGTTTCAAATGAGGAGAATAATACTCATGATGATTTTTAGCAAGGTATGCACCCCTGTATTTTGAAAATAGCATTGCAGCTCTTGGGGTGTTATCTCTCTTTGGTCGCCAAAATGCTTGTTACTACATATAATTAATCCGATTAACAAGAAATTGGCGGTCATTAATCAAGTAATCGCCATGAGCATTACCCATCTCGATCATTTTGATACCGGTTGCCCCACTTTTAGACTGAGGCCTAGTGGTGACCCAAGCACGGTGTAAGTTGCATTACAAGGATGCCGTTGTCTCGATATCCCTATAACTTTACATTTAGAGACATTACACCGCATCCCTCACCGATTTGACCAGGGGACGATGCTGTTAAGGTCATTCTAGAAGAACATCTCATCAAAATTGAAACATTGAACAATTGAAACAATTGAACAAATAATATGAATAAGTGTGGGCCCAGCACGGTGCCTTGAGGCGCTCCACTCAAAACTGGTTTCCAAGGTGATGTTTTACCATTTACCAATACACCTGTGCTCGTCGGAAGACGGTTTTGTGAGGAATGAGCTCTATATAGCCACCTGTTGGTTTTATATGACGGATGCCGCGTCGCTGTTTCTCGTATTGAACGACTTACAATAATCTGATGAGATTGCCGCGTGAAAGACGAGACACGAATGAGCTGGGTTGGCAACAAAAAGGTCACGTCACTCCGTCTCGCTGGTACAACGGGGACGCCAACCTGATATCATGCACTTGACTTGTTTTCTACAGCCAAGTATAGCCACGAGCGCGTAAAACACACCACGCAGTGTTAATTGTACCCGTCAAGGACATTTTCACGAGGACTTTAACAATGTAGGGGCACTTAAACGTAAAGCGATATGTATTTCTAGATTTATATAGAAACAAAAAATAGTGAGGGCGGATAATCATGTACCCCGTAACTTCAACAACTTGCCGACATCGATATATCTTAATCTTATTAGTATCACTTTTCTTCTAAACAAATATTCTCCATCCATTGTTATATGTAGTCCGTTGAAGTATGCTGGTTTTTGTTTTTTTACTGACTTGACCTGGTTGCAGAAAAAAAATACATTTCGGTAAACGGTAGTATGAAAAAATGCCTGAGCAAAGAACAGGTGCGTCAGGTTGTCTTCTCAGCTTGTAATGCGCGTCTGATTCGAGTCACAAATACATTCAAGTTATCGGATCTGCTACGATTGCCTGGGGGGAAAAGGTTGTCAGGCAGATTGGTGCTAAATATGATACAATTGTTCAATTGATGATACAAGCATGATATTTGTCGTACCGTCACATGTCAGTACACTATAACACAAAAATCCGTATAAAAATAACAGGTTTTTCACCTGTATAAACAAACAATCGCCGTAATTTAGTTTACCCGATTTGGAACGTAAGATTACGGTGCTGTGACTTTAAAGTACCACGGTGTGTAATTTGCGTGTTTTATGGGTAAATTCCTGCACATAATTTGCAAACATTGGGCAGAAATCTGCTTAATGTATTTGTAATCTATTACCCGCTACCGGTGGCTATATTCTGGACAATGTGAGTATAGTCGGCCATCGAAGATTGAACATAACTAACGCAGAAAGTGAATAGCAAAAATTAAAAAACGAAACAAAACAAAAACCAGTGTTCTCAATGTAACTATTAAATCAACGCTGGTAATTTATTTGCCAAATATTTTGACAGTGCAAAAGACCGAATGTTACAACTGATCATGTATCACTAACCGATAATGCACTAACCAATAATGTAACAAACATGAATAATAGTATAGTAACTTTAAATAAACTCTCAGTTAATAAATAACAATTTACAACACTATTAGTCATTTGTTTAGTTATATTAACGGTTAGTGGTAAAGTATCGGTCAATTTGTGTGACGTCATCGGTTGGTAATGCATTATCCGTGATACAATTTCAGTTGTAACACCTAACACCGGATGTCCACAATTTACCAAAAAATATAATACAAGGGAGAAATACAACTACGTATAGGAGGCTGTTTTGTATTCTCACTTGTAAAACTTGTGCAAAAGTGCATCCATGCCAGCACGGCCGTAATCACGGCGGCAGGAGCTTTATTCCTCTTTGGTATAATTAGTTGAATATTGAAGAAACGACGGCTCACTAATTATGTTACGAGAGGAAATTGTCCCCTACCTTACCCTGTGTGTGTTGCGCTGATTAAACTGAGAAAAAAATTGTCAATGCATATCCTGCATTATCCACTAAGAGCAATCATGATAATCCTAGTAAAGACAGTGTGCGTCAGAGTGACGTAAACTCACGTAAATTGTGTTTTACCTTTTCACCGACGTATGTTATAAGCACTTTATACTCTTATTGTTATATACTGCACAATGTGTCTAAATGAAATGCAAACAAAATAATAACAGAATGCCACACGTACATGTGAACCAACGTATAGGTATGGTTTGAAAGATACACCTTTCCACTTTAAAATGAGATAGTGTTGTCAACCTGAACAGTTTACCGTGTACTCTTTAGTCTTTGTCAAGAACGATCTGTATTTACACGTCGCGTATTCTGTTCATACACTACGCCCGATATCGACACGATTAGTCCAGCTCCCTAACTCACACAGTTGTCTTTGCAAACTCCCCCAAATGGGACGTGACCTTTTCATGCAAATTTGACTATTCGATTAGGTATAGCGTCTTCACGCAGTTAACTACCCATTCAGCGGTCGCGCTGGCCTGCGTTGCATATCTAATTAATGCTGATCCGGGATCCGAGATCAAGGATTCTTTCTCCCGTTACCTGTTATACAAAATAATGGAGGAATAAAACAATTTAACAAACAATTTTAGTTCTTATACAGTATGTGACTTTATACCGGTTTGCGCCGCTTACAAAATCTCAGACATTTTCGCCCACTGGGTCAGCTCAGTATCAGTTGCCATGGCAATAGTAACTCATCTTTGACGGTTTCGCGGGCTAATCCCCGAGTGGGTTGTTGAATAATTTCTGGCTCTCTAGCGCTGCAGTGATTAATCAGTTGCCCTCGAGGGAAAAGCACATAAAACTAAAAGGAATTATGGCGAAAAGTGCGTCAATTGCCAAGATTACAAAATGGTGCGTTGACTCACTCAAAAAGGGTCATTAAATTACAGATTCACAAAACGGAGAGTGCATTTTACTAAAGGGAATATAAAATGTGATGGGCCGATTTAAAACAAAAGGGTCTTTTTGAAACCTTTGCTTCGTCTTAGAAATAGAAATGGAAGCAAATGGAAATTGTCGAACTTGTGGGTTCATATCAATGAATTGAATGTTTCTGAAGCACAACAGGCATCAGAATCTGGCTGAATGAACCAACCCACGTACCGACAAATCGAGTTTATTCCCCCGGCGAATTCTCCGGAGGGATCCGGTGTTCTCCTAAGCCGACGAGAATCGGCGCGGTACATCAAAGTTTCCTCTTATTTATTGCGCTAATGTTATTATACCAAAGCTGCTGCTGAAACAACGAGCAGACTAATACGATTGGAGAGTTGGTTGTATGTAAGGAACAACTGATGCAATAGAACTTGAATAAAATATCGTAGTTTTATTGAGAAGAAGAAAGATCGGTTTGACAAAGAGAAGACTACGGAAATGAATGCAAACTGTTCTTGAAAACATTTAATTTTTGTAATATTAACTGGAGAAACACACTAGAAAACAAAACCAATTATTATTATTATTATTATTATTAATTCTTTCTGGTATTATTGAAACCAAGGATCTCTCAACTTCACTTCAATAGCGCCCTTTACTTCAATAAACGGCCCTTTACTTCAATATTAACAAGGTCTTCTTCAGACGAAGATCTTGTCAAGATCGAAATATCTGTCCGTCCTTAATTTATTTAAACCTCGCCCGCCAAGCAAAACAAGTTTCATCGTATATGTAAATAATATAAGACAAATAACCATGGAGCAAATGCCGCCTATTTTTTACAATCCTTTGCCTCGGGGGGGGGGGGGGGGGGGGGTGTAAAGATATGTGCAGGTGCTTCATACTTGTTCTTGCACAAACGCCTGCAAGTCAAGACAAGGAGAACACGCACAGTCTTGCTTTGCATGCCTACTGTGGACATTCCTTTGTTTTCGTGTAGTTAAAAAAAACGTGGGTTGAGTTCAATTTTTTTCTCGCATCCAGAAACGGTTCTCGGACTCAACTTCGGGCGGGAGGGGGGGGAGTAAATCTTCAGAGATTCAAACCCGAATTTGAGGCTTCTTTAAAACGGCGTTGCACTATAAATCCTTTATGTCAAAGACCAAGATCGAGACGCAAGCTTTCGAGACCGAGGCCAAGACCATCCTTCCCGAGACCGAGCCTTGCTAAGAAAAGACGGAGACCTTGCCAGGACAATAGACGGAGACCTTGCCAGGACAAGACGGAGACCTTGCCAGGACAAGACGGAGACCTTGCTAGGACAAGACGGAGACCTTGCCAGGACAAGACGGAGATCTTGGCAGGACAAGACGGAGATCTTGGCAGGACAAGACGGAGATCTTGGCAGACAAGACGGAGATCTTGGCAGACAAGACGGAGACCTTGCCAGGATAAGACGGAGACCTTGCCAGGACAAGACGGAGACCTTGCCAGGACAAGACGGAGGCCTTGCTAGGACAAGACGGAGACCTTGCTAGGACAAGACGGAGATCTTGCCAGGACAAGACGGAGATCTTGCTAGGACAAGACGGAGACCTTGCCAGGACGACTCGGTGACCTTGCTAGGACCAGACGGAGACCTTGCTCAGACAAGACAAAGACCTAGCCATGAAAAGACGGAGACCTTGCTAGGACAAGACGAAGACCTCAAGACGGAGACCTTGCTAGGACAAGACCCAGACCTTGCTAAGACAAGACGAAAACCTTGCTAGTGCAAGACCAAGACCTTGCTAGGACAAGACGGAGACCTTGGTAGGACAAGACCCAGACCTTGCTAGGACAAGACCCAGACCTTGCTAAGACAAGACCAGGACCGAGACTAATGCCTTAGGTCTCAAGACTGTCTCGAGACATGTAGCCACCCTGAATTGACGGTGTGTGATAATGAAAAAGCCGAAATACACCTGCACCAAGCCAAGCTCAGCCCAGCGTAAAGCCTTTTTTCCGTTACTGTAATTATCCTTAAGAGTAGCGTGTGTGCCGCCTCGGGCCCGTACAAGCGGGTTACACTCGGTTTACTAGTATATACACTATAACGTATCTACCCCGCGTGGTATGTAATACATATGCGCTAATCACACCGTGAGATTTAATTGGGGCAACTCGCGCTCTAGGTCATAATTCCTGAGGGTTTGAAAAAGTTCCGTATAATTCAGTGGCGTAGTGTTGTATTGTCCTTGAAGCATAGCTCGGCAGGATTTTATTGTAAAACAAAACTCAGATTTAAGAACCATTCAATTGACGAGAGATTGATATTCGATATGCGCATTCTCGTCAGTAACTAAACCTGGTTGTAGAAAAAAAATTGCCCGCTGGAGTTGAATACAACACCTGTTAGGCTCTGTAGATTGGGTCATATCTTGTTTAAAACAGCGACAACTATACCCCCAATTTAGTCTTCAATTCAGCAGGTTATTAAAAGAGTTGCAGGCGGTGGGATACTTTAATAAACACACGTTCGTTTAAATGGATTTAATTCTACCTGTTGGCCTATGTACATGATATTGATTAATGCTCGTGTACAATATGTTACTGCGGGCACTATTTTATTATCACATGTCACTGCGGGCACTATTTTATTATTACATGTACTAAAGTAGAGAGTGCAACAGTTGAAGATATCTTATTCGGCATTCGGCAATAACCAGTTAATAATATTTGTATATGTCAATGCATTAGGCTACTGTCGAGGAATGTAATGGCTTTGGCATTTCTATATGGAATTTCACTACAGGAATAGGCTTGATGTGGTTTTTATTTCGAAGCGGACACGGCCAGTTGAGGATTTGATTTCAACAAAAGATTTTTTAAAATCACATCCAAATGCTCAAAATTAAAATCCTCTTCCAAATTCACATCCTCGTTAAGTCCACATTCACATACACTGGATGTGAACTTGCATCTTAACGATAGAGCGCAGACCTCCGTTCCAACCGCAAAAAAACGGGCTTTAAAAAAAATCTAAGTGACCCAGATTACTAATCTGGATCCGGATCAATCTAAAATGTAATGGAATCATCCTTGACCCATAAGCTATCTACCCAATCCAATGTCCCTACTTCTTACACTATAAACAAAAACACACAGCTAGACAGACATCACCCTGCGTTAATTTCAGCCCTTTTTGTGTATGCCAGCTGAAGGATCCAGGGCTCGGAAATTGCGGCTGTGCGTCTAGCATATTTCGGTCGTAGGAGATTAGTAGCCACGTCGTCATTGGGGCAAGACATGGAATTGAAGTGGGCCTCTTTATATGAACAGCCAGCGCTGCTCAGTATCCGCAGGCGGAGCGTCTTGGAGCACGTGAGACGCATTCTCAATACGACTGTTTGCCTAATACTCCAAACAAGGTCCTCGGTTTTTAGTGAACGGTAGTGGGCAAGTTGGTGCAACAAGCCAGACTCAATTCGAGCCTTGTTATCAGTTTACATTAACAATCTGGAATAGGTGTTCAGGTTATTTTAAGGACAAATCTTCAAAAGCCCTATAGCCAAATGTTTGTGTGCCAATTTTTATTTGGTCAGTTTGTCTCTGTTTTTCTCATCTCCATGAGGTGTTTCTAAATTCTGTACCCTTTGGAGGCTGACAAACAATAGAGGCCAAAAGAATAATACAAATCTCCACAAGGAATGTATATAAGTTAGATGTGGGTTCCCGAGTGTTTCTGTGTCCACACATTCTCAAATGTGTCTCCTTGTGGAGACATCTCTTTGTTCTCGTTTTCGTAACGTCGAAGGCTATTTTCAAGGTGGTCGATTTTCAACTAGAGTGAATTTCCTGGGCTGTAACCCTAACCCGTTATCCCTTAGACCTCAAAGATCAATTTGGGACGGATGAACATGGCCTGGAAATTCCTAGTTTGTAGTAAAACTCTAAGAATCTATTTCGTGAAACTCTGTGCAGACCAATTCATCTATTGTCCCGTGGTAACCGTTTCACTCCCATTGTCCTCGTTGTGTTCATGTATTCACATGGTAGCGTTTTTGTAAATCATTCCAGGCCAACCGTGGATCGATATCTGGCCTTTGCAGGCCACTCGTGTTTTCCCCCTTTCCTCGCCACATCCACTATACCTTGCTCACGATTGACTTGTACTTTTGCTCGTTCTAGGAAGTGTCCCTAAGCGTCTCCGTGTACACTTTAGCAGCCATCGCCGTGGATCGATATCTGGCCTTTGCAGGCCACTCTTGTTTTTCCTCCTTTCCTCGCCACATCCACTATACCTTGCTCACGATTGACTTGTACTTTTTCCCCGTTCTAGGAAGTGTCCCTAAGCGTCTCCGTGTACACTTTAGCAGCCATCGCCGTGGATCGATATCTGGCCTTTGCAGGCCACTCGTGTTTTCCTCCTTTCCTCGCCACATTCATACGTTGCTCACAATTGACTTGTACTTTTTGTTCATTCTATAGGAAGTGTCCCTAAGCGTCTCCGTGTACACTTTAGCAGCCATCGCCGTGGACCGGTACCTGGCCATCTGCCGGCCGCTCAAGTTCCACATCCGGGCCTCTCGCACTCTGTTCATTGTGGCATCCATCTGGGTGTTATCGTTCGCCATTATGGCCCCTCAGGCCGTGTTCCTGGGCTTAGAGACTCACCTGGCTGGTGAGATTATCGGCAAGCCCGTGTGGATGACCAAATGCCTTGAGGTAAGCGGCTATTACTCACAGTACATCCTCCCTGACCGGTCCGGTCCGGACAGGTCCTACGAAGCAAACACCACTCTGCTAAGCCAATATTTATATGTTAAGCTACAGTCGGCCGATTAGCAGTCACAGGCAATATACAATATAATTAGCTTGACGTTAGTGTAGTGGGCTGCTAAGCATGGGTAATTAATTCTTTTCATTTCCAATTCATGTCAAAGTTTTGGTACCAATGGTTCTGTAGATGAAAATGTTACTTTACTTTCAATTTAAGAAGGCCGACACGTGAATAAGGTGTATGGCCAAGTTGCCCAAACGATTAGTAAGCCTATAACCAGGCGTTATAGGTCGATGCCCAAAGTGTAACGTCTTCCCGTGAACGAGATTACACAAGACGCGTTCTATGATAGATGGATTGTTCGTCTCGTGGGTCAAACAACAGCCAGCATTTTGCAGGAATTACTCCGGGAACATCTTCCTGTGTTTCCCTCGACGGATGAAAGCACTCGCCATTTCACGTAAATCAAATCAAACAATTCGGTCTAAATTACGATTATATCTAACGTGGTAATTCATATGGGGGTGCGTTCGTTTAGCTTACACGTGTATGCAAATTGTTACAAGAGACCGTTCTATTATTAGTCATCACGTGATACTCGTGTCTGCCCCAGCTCACCAGCGGGGTTCTGGTGGATGCCTGGGTGGGATGACGTCATCGATTAGCTATCACGTGATACTTTGAACTTTGCCAAATGGTGTATACTACCTAAAAACAACTTTAAACCTCAATTTTCATAAATTGTCTAGGCAAATACGCGGCAGCGTTCGGTTAGCCTGGCTTCCCGTGGTGTTACCCCGTTTATAAGCAAGGAAGCTAATCGAACGCTATCATGATAATGCAATGGTGACTGCTGGCTACTTGGGGCTGGGACATACGGAACAGATGTCTATAATTGTTTTGCTTTAATTTGATTATAAAGAAAAGCATAATCCTTGAACGACGCAGGCCTGCGGCGTGAGTTACAACAACGCACGACTACGGTGACCAATCCATCAGATATACGATAAACGCGCAGCTTATACCGCTACAAACTGTCAGCGTATATGCTGATAGTAGTAAGACGCGGATCTTTGTGATAGTACGGCAGATATGTGATTGGATTGTCCATCTTTGATGTTACAAGCATGGAACTTGGCACACGATGAAAGTGTGTCATGAGAAAGATATATGGCTATATAGGCCATCGCAGATTTTGTCCTACAATAAACAAACAATGACAACCATTTTGAAAATAAAAAAACGATTGTTATTATAGGTTTTCCCGCCTATTTTATAACATTTTTTTAGTACAAATTTACCTACTCTCGCATTCAATTTCGTCAGAGAAAAACAGAAATCACACGCATTTACCAAACCAATGTAGTCATTTATTATTCAATTTGAACGTTTGGTCACCCTTTTTAAACACCGGTTTTAAATTTTTACATCATTAATTACAGATCAAATTCGCTAAGCTGTTGCTTAGACGAATGCGATCTTTAATGATGAATATTCTCGAGCCAATGTTAAAATACACTGATTCCATATACAGGTTTTTCATGAATTGTTTTAATTTTTGTATTTCACAATTCAAATATCCGTCGGATCATACCAAGAGTATTAAAAAACTAAACAAAATGTTAAAAATAATGCACTTTGTTAAAACAAAACATGTGTTCAGTCAGAAATTTCGATGACGCAAGAAATTGTTTGCCTAAAAATTTCCTAGATTTTAAGTAGCTAAGAGTATTTAATTGCTATGGCAACGCAGACTCAGAATACGTAAGGCGTGGGCAATCAATTACTGGGCATCTCTGCCCGGAATCAACCGGCTAAAAATAGATACTGGCGGGCTTAGTTATTTCATCAAGACTGCCTTATTTTCCAGTGACTCGACTATCTGTACAGATATATATACCAGCGCGTTTTGCCGTTGTTTCTTGCCAAAGGCTTCGATTGTTTTTGTAATGAGTTTTCAATGGTTGCCCAACTGTCTTGATTAGGCGGGAAAGTGGGTCAATTGTGCGCGCACAGGGCGAAAGCGGCGGGTTTTGAATGCGAAATGAGCACGCCCGCACGTACACGCGCGCGCGCGCTCAGAGACATATTGTTGCTTGACCTTGGTAGTCTGGTAGCCAGACCAAATAATTCTGACCATTTCTGATTATTATTGCTATTCTTTCTGGTAAAAATGAAACCACGAATCCCTCAAAAGCGCCATAGGCACTGTAGCTTATAAGCCTGAAAAAAACACTTACAGTAAGAAGACAATGAGAAGAAGGTTTTAGAGATGGGAGGAAAACCCCAGGAAAATGTTTAGGGGGAATTAACACACGGGGTCAGGTAGGAACGATGGCCAGACGGGATTCGAACCCGGGTCATAGCGGTGAAGGGCGAGGAAAGAACTGCTACGCCAACCTGACTCCACTCGGATGAATGATGAGGTCCTGTGTAGCATGAATTTTTGATTCTATGAAGTACTGTCTCATTGGTAGTATTGCACATGCTTAAGTAAGTGATGATCAGGATAATTAGAAGAGTGATCGGTCACGTGAGAGAGTTTAACCAATGATAGGGAAAAGGAGTCCGGTTTTTACAGGATATTCACCGGTAGCCGCCAATGTGACGTGACGAAAACTTAAGGAATTCCTCTAGTTTCCGAAATATATTGGGTGTCCATGTGTATTGATTTCTAGATTGAATTTTGTTTCTCGAACAGAAAGGTTGGAGTGGCTCAACATGGCAACGGATCTACCACATCGCCAAAGTGTTCGTGACGTACATCTGTCCCCTTGTGCTTATGGGCGTGGCCTACGCCCTCGTCTGTCGCCGACTATGGTCTGGTATCCCGACGGAGGAAACCCACAGACCCGAGGGCGGAGGGCGGTCGTCTGGACACAACAAGCAAGGCACCATAAACAAGGTACTGAAATACAGTTGGGTAGAGCAGCTTTAAATGAGTCCAAGTATTTGTCATTCTGTCGACTGTATCTCGACCCCATCTTAATTCAGATACTGGTCTTCTACGTCCCTTCTTGTTTTTTCTTATTTAGTCGACGGAAACGCAACTGGAGTCTAGACGCAAAGTTGCCCGGATGTTGATCGTTGTGGTGGTCATGTTCGCTATCTGCAACCTACCCACACATGTTCTCAACCTTATCAGGTAATTGCTGTGTCTTTTGTATGCTTATCCATTGTTTTAACATCGGGAATCGAGTCGAGTCGAGTCGAGTGGAGTCGAGTCGAGTCGGAAATAATTGTGACTCGAGTCCGAGTCGTGTCGAGTCATTGACTCGAGTCCGAGTCGTGTCGAGTCATTGACCCGAGTCCGAGTCGAGTCGGGTCGAGTCGGCAAAAATTGGGACTAGAGTCCGAGTCGTGTCGAGTCGAGTCGAGTCGTGTCGAGTCGAGTCGAGTCTAGTCGAGTCATTGACTCGAGTCATTACAACTCTGGTGGATCATGCAAATCGTTTCACGTTATTTGTAAGTACTTTGTCATCTAACGGATTGAATCCTGCTGACACTAACATCTTGGAAAACATGTAGAATCGGTTACATTTTTCTTTCTTCCTATAGGCTTTCGTATAGGAACCAATCACAATTGATAAGCGAACGACTTTTATTTGATGATCGCGCGTAAAGAATGCGCAATCTGTCAATGGCGAACCATGCCAGGCAAATTGGTGTAAAGTGTAAACATTGTTCAATAGTTTTGATGATAAACAAGGTCACTTTTTTAACCGTACAAAACCCTGCAAATGCAAACATGCCAAATTGGGTCTCTTTAACATTCGTTCGGAAAAGAAAATCGAAATTGTGAATAAGAAAAACACGTATAGACCAACTTTAAGTCGATTGTCCATCACGTGATCCGCGGTTTTGATCAACAAACGGGGACCCTCTGATCCGCCGCGGCATTGGAAGGATTTTGTTTTCCTCAAATCTAGTATCTCCGTCTTTTTGGCGGCTGAGCTGCTGTTCCCGATTGAGTGTCTTGGGGACAAACACATTGACCCACATTCTCTAAGATTACTCAATATACCGTCTGCCGGCTTACTAGAGTTGATGCGTGACGCTGACTTGTGGTGGGGTGCGGAGGGAGGGATGTAGTCGGCGCGTAGACGTCCTCAGCCCCGCGGGGGACGTTATTCCATGGCACTAATGAACGTGTCCCTCGTGTCACGACCCGAGAATCAGGTGAAATTAAAGAATGAGAATTCCTTCTACAGTTCCACAGAATTGTAAACGTGGATTCCCCTTACGATATGTGTGTACAATCCTCTTCAGAAACTCAACAAGTTTGTCTGAGGCTTGTCTGTAATCCTTTGCCGGCGGCGAATATTTTTCCCAAACGACGCCTGAGTTGGGTGTACACTATGATATTTTGGAATAGAACAAAAAATTAAAAAAAAAAAATTTTTTTTTTTTGCTAAACAGCATGTAACCATCTTTACAAACAGTAATTTTGTTCACTCGCTAAAACAGTTTTTGCAGTTACCCAAGCATAGGCAAGTAGGCTACCGTTGCCCTAATGCCTAAAATTAAAAACTTGACCCCGTGGTCAACTTGACCTCTATTCTCCTGGAAGATTACTCATAACTCTGTCAAACATTATCAGATCATTGGACGTCGGATAATGTTTGGGAAACAAATATTCGCTCCCCAGCGCTACGGATAGTCTTTGCTTCTCCGATGACTCCGATGATCCAAGACGTTGTGCAAATATAACCCACCAACAACAAAAAATCAAGGAATCCCACAGACAGGGAAGAATAAATATTTTGGGCCGGGAACGCACCGAGACAGGTGAACAAATATACACTGGGGGGAGGGGGGGGGTGTAGGATGGGGTTTTGTCGGGGACCGAGGTGGCAGGTTGCATTGATGATTGAGTTACACGGGGTTTGGTGATGTCTGTCTGTCTAATTTACTGTCCTTTTGCGGACCTTGTTGCGCAGACTATAGCCGTGTTATCATTGGACTGTTTTCTTTCACGGTATAACCTACCGTGACATCCAGGCGTGTCATTCTACCGTGCATTTTCACTTTGGAATTATCGCGACGTAACGTTTCATTCTCCGTGCAAGACTGGCAGAATGTCACACATTGTGGGCGCTGTGCACAGTCACCTTTGACCCCAAGACAAAGCAGTTAACGTGTGATCGCGGTACTTCTATTCTACAGGGCGAGGCTGCTCCTATTGAACTTGTTAGCGTCTCTGATAACTTACCGCGGCCGAGCGACCACTTTTGGCCTGGTTTCAGCCGCGGTACGTTGACAGGGATGTTTAGTCAACCGCGCGTTCCAATTGCAAATTTTGGAGGTCGTAGGTTCAAATCCCGCTTCTGCCACTTTCCTTTGTTGCTCATTTTACGTATGCAAATTTACCTAGTCAGTTAATTATTCACTTACAGTCAAGCAAGGTATTTGAAAATAATTCAGTAGTTTTGTTTTGGATGTTTGCAAATTGTGTATACGACCTTTTTTTAAGAACTATTTAATTCATACTTTTGGGAACACTGCGCTACAGGTATATATGGTGTTTTTTTGTGTAGGCGGTCGCCAATGTTTGATGTAATAATTGAGATTCCAAGGACTGTGTTAATGTGCCGACATCTATTACAAGAGGCGTCCATTGATCATACAGATAATGTCGATAATTGATGCGACGGCAGGAATTCAACTTAACACACGTAGTCATCAGTTAATATTTACAAGAATTGTATTAAACAGTCTTTTCTCAACACGCTTTTCAGTTCGTTCTGTGAATCCGTCGATAGTTTATAATAGGCATATACCTAAACACGCAAAAACAGACTAGAAAGACGGCCAGACTAAATATGTGCAAGCACGCGCAATGCCCTGAAACCAGGTCAATCATTCTACTTGGTTTACGAGACTTATTGCCCTAAAAAGGTCGCCGTTCAATTTCTTGCAAAAGTTCGTCACCATTTTCACGAAGAGAGAAAAATGGCCAAAGATCGTGTGGTTTTGGGGGTGTGTTTTTGTTCCATTGTTTTCCCAGGCAGAAATTGATTAAGTAAGTATCGACGAATATCCTGCCAAAGTTATCAGTTTCAAAGCCGAGAATCAATGAAGGGTTTGAATATTTCCGTCGACTCTTACCGTTAATTATACTATAGTGTGTACATTGTGCGCACTCCCTGCGAGTATACCGTATGTATTTTCGTGCGCGCGCGGTGGACAAAACTGTAATTTACCGTTTTTACAAACATGCAAAGTTGATTTTGATTACACCACAGCGTGCACTTTGCGCGTATTTTCCGCCCACCGTTATTCTGGATAAGGTCGCTAAAAATGCAAATTCACATCCGTTTGATGTGAATTTGGACTTTCGACTTAACCAGTTCGCGCCGGGATTATTTTAACATCACCGAGCCGAGGCGCGGGACTGTTTTTAACGAAACTCGATCCGAGGCGGGTTCAGGCCGATGGAACCGGAAAGCACACCTACGCATTTCTGGCCTTGCTCGCTGCTGACAGACATTTCCGGCCTTGCTCGTGACGTGTTCATGCGTCATCCGTTTTGAATCTGGGAAAAAACGTTGCGTGTGTATACGTCCTCCGGCGCGAACTATAGTTTTAACCCAGGATGTGAAGTTAGTGCATTTGGATGTGATGTTTGGAAATATTTTGTAAAAATCACATCCTGCTAAGCACCGTTGTGTGTCCGCTTTCAATGCAACATCACACTATGCCTATTCCTAGCGTTGTGAGCATGTACGTCATCACCACGTTTTGGTATACATTACTAGTTTCTTTGCAACAGGATGTCCAACCAAATTCTCTCCAAACACGAGTCCGTCTCTATAGCGCGTCAACGATGGACCACGGTGACAGGACACTCACCCCGTAAAGGATGATTCCCAATTTGTGTTTTTGCGAAATTTTTCGATTCCGACAATGCAATTACCGTTTCCGGTCTCGTAGGCTTGAACAATATTGTTGCTTCCTGCTAAGGTGTTTATTTTTCGTGCGACGAACCTCCGAATCTGTAATTGAATTCACGTACCGACCATTATCGTACTGACCATTATCGCATTATATCACATGGTCTGACAAATCTATTTGGTACAGTCGCAAGGACGTGTAGGTTGGCGTGGGGCAATTTTCGCCAAGCAAAGGTTTGGACAACTCATCTCTTCACTAGATTTTGTTTGTCGTGATATTTGATATTATCCTTTTGCACGTGAGCCCCAAAACGTGAAAACCTTTTGTTGAAACGAAAAACGTGAGAGGTAAACAATAGGTTCCCTTTTCACGTATTTTAAAAACGTGATAAGTTCGCTTTTGTCGGTCAAAGTATCACTTATCGCGTTATGAACCCCTGGATTCTGGTGTTAATTCCTTACTCGCCGAATTATGCGCATTCCATACTACACACGTCTTTGTCCGGCAGGTGCACTTCACAATAGATCCGCGCGTACACGCCGGGTCCAGTGGCGGATAGAGGGGAAGGGGGTGTCGGGTGTAGGGGTACCTGGTCCCCCTCACCCCACCTCTTTTGTGGGCTTTTGAGCAAACAATATTTAATTGCAAAAACAAAATGTATCGATGAACATGTATTACGTAATTTCATAGGAAAGCGGGCAGAAATTAGTACCCCCGATTGCACCACAGAGCACCATGCGTCGTAATTAACTTCGCGCTACGAGCTCGCTATAGAGTCAAGTTTGGTAGGTCTATGGTACAACATGCTCAGCAAATGTTTGTGCTTAACAGCTCCATGAAATGCTGTACTTTCACAGGATGATTCTGACAATTATTCACTATTATAGCCATGTAGAGTTTTCCAAAATATTTTATTATTTGTTGGATCATCCAAATGGTGTATACTAACTTTAAGCTCAACAATCGAGAAATAAACACAATAATTTGTGCAGTCAGAACATGTTTGTATACTATTCTGCCCCAAAAGAATATTCCAGTAAACATTCATTGGATAACAATGTAACATAGCGCGCCAACAAACAAACAAACAAACAGATTTTAGAAGGACACTGTTCATAACTTTGCTACCAGCAAGTTGCATCCATCCTCACAAATACATCCAGATAACCCAGCACGCCCCACCGCTGTTTTGGCAGACCAAACAGCGCCTAATATATTTATGGAAGACAACTTTTCTTTACAAAACCCGATTGAGATCTTTCTATTCATAACAACAGTATCAAGTTAAGGGGGAAGTCTCAAGGCGATAGCTGGAGATTATTGTTATCTAAGGCGAACAGAAGACTTGGAACATTACCCACGCCTATCGCTGTCACGCGGTACAATACGACCATGTGCCTTATATACACATACAGTGAAACGCCGCTATACCGTACACCGAATACCAAACTTTCGGCTATAGCGAACACCATCCTTTAATGTAATGTGACTCGCTCTCGGCCAATCAAAACACAAAACATGTGAGTGATGTGTTATAACAAACAATGTAAAATGTAACGTGACTCGCTCTCGGCCAATCAAGACACAGAATAAGTGTCAACGTGCCTTGGGTATTAAATACAAGTGTTTGTCCGGACATGATATCGGGTTGTCAGTTTCCAAATTGTATAATCTTCGGTTTAATATTCATTCTCTATTTTGTCAGTATCACTGTTTGATATCACTACCTAATTTGTGTATACATTGTACTATCATCGGCTGCCCATCAATATGATACTGTATTCATTTGACTAATTCCCAAATACACATAGGCCTATTGTTAAGTTATCCTTAGGTGATCGTATACAGTATCGCACGGCTATATTTCACCAAGCGTTGATTTACAAATGGTTTGTGTTGAGGGCAGGATTTAGTTTTGATACGTACATTTATTTTAAAGACGAGGGTCTTATTAACTTACACCTGAGGGCTCTCTTCAATTAGGACACTCAGATCTGTGAATCAATAGCGAAGTATAGATAGCTATCAAATTACGTAATAAATTAGATAACTTGTTTCAATTTTTTAAGGACGTGAAAATACCACTAAAAGCTCTATAGAACGTCTCTTATATTGCACGGCTTCATCTATGGTCTGACCAATCAGAAAGCAAGGATTTATTCAGATGTATTGCATAAATAAAATAATGAATGTTTTACGTTCGTGCGATGGAAAAGAAACAAATTTTATTCGGTGACCGTGATGGAAAGTTCAATTCCACTCGGCAAAATTCCATCTGTCACCTCATTTATATATATTTTTTGGCCGATCGCAGTCACAAACATTTATTAGAGAGGTTTTAAACAACACTTGTTATTACTACGCTAACGTCAACGCGAACGCACAAGACATTTTGGCGGCTGACATGGGCCAGTCAAACTCAACTAATTGACGTGTTGACGCTCGCAGGAAACGTCAACACGTGCAATATAGGTTTTCCCGGCTATTTTTAAACAAATTCATTCAAATTCACCAAATCTCGCATTTTAATTTTATCCTGAAGGAA
Organism: Crossaster papposus; assembly: GCA_037893245.1. NCBI lineage: Eukaryota > Metazoa > Echinodermata > Asteroidea > Velatida > Solasteridae > Crossaster > Crossaster papposus. The sequence goes on along the minus strand of JBAIAA010000195.1, from coordinate 3,897,018 downwards.
AATAATACCAAGAACTCCCGATTCGGTTTAGCAGTTTTAATTTCAACGCCATTTTTGTGAACCAAATTCGGGGCTCTAAATAGGATTATCGCGCACAGTGAACATCCAAGACCAAATAGCCCCTGACCTTGGTTCACAAAAATGGCGCTGGAATTGTATTATTTTCCTTCTAACAAAGTTTTCTAGCCATATTAATGGTTTAGGTCCCTGAATTTCGGAGGTATGAGTTGCGTTTATATTTAACAACCATGTAAATTGAATGAGCAGAATACGGATTCAATGTGTCCACCCCGCAGTTTATGTAATGTGGCATTGCGAAACTGTGTAGGTAATAAAAATGAATGTCTGTGTTTTACTTCGCAACATTATTAGGTACATGGAGGGCTTTAAGCCAAACGGTGATATGGATCCCCACGAGAACAGTGGAGACGGGCTGTTAGTGACGTTCGTGATTGCCCACTTCATGACATACTTCAACAACGCCATCAACCCGATCATATACAACTTTCTGAGTGGTGAGTTGGTCTCTTAAGGGGTGTAGACCTGTAAGTCGAAAATCGCCCACGAGGTGCATTAATCGTGATTTGTGTGCGCACTCAAATTATCTGCTATTAGAATATTTTGGCAAGCTAACCACGAACGCGAGGAGAATTTGTAAATCAAAAGGATACATTAATCCGTGCACACGCAGGACTGCCAGCATGTAATTGGGCCCTAAAAGTGCTCTATTTTGCCATAGAGCGGAGGCGCCATTTCTCGAGATGGCGATTAGTCTTGCTCAAAGACTAGGGTTTTTGATTTGTTCCGAATATCGAGGGCGCTCTCGATTGTACACGCGATATGTTCAGAACCCAGTCTTGACGCAAAGCTCAAAAAGGCCCGTAAAAATTCGGTAAAAAGTATAGGACATCGTTTTCATTCAATATACGATACACGCTGTGTGTTTCTCATAAATTGCACACGGCACCAAAGAACAAATGTGGTTTCTTACACGTCCGCAAAAGGACAACTAGAAAGTGTTCGCCGTTTGCGGACGTGTAAGAAACCACATTTGTGAATAACGTACTTAAATCTTTGAGTTGCCGGTTGCCTGTTAGTTTGACATCATAGCCAATATGGAACTCATTCTTGTTTTGTCTGTGTTTTTCTGTTCTCTGTATGTAGCTCGCTTTCGGAAGGAGTTCCAGCGAGCCTTTTCGTGCTGTCCCTGCGTGAGCGTGCCGGACCGACGCAAGCGACCCGGCAGCGCGTCGTACCACCGGTGCCGGGACTACAACGCGCGCGGCGGCGGCGGCGGCGGCGGCAACAACGGGGCCAGTCAAACGGACTACCGATCACACGACCACAACACGGAGTACCTACAGCTCTCCAGGCTGGGCAAGATGAACGGGGCGAATAACAACTCCGCCATGGCTGGCAAAAGTAGCGCACTAAGCGTCTAAACAGTCTCGGAAATACAAACAATCCATATTATTATTATTAATGTTTTTTATTTATGTCTCTTTATGTTCACCTTCCGTTCCAACAGGGAGTTTGCACAATATAGAGGGTGTAAGTTGACCTCGAGAACGTTCGGGATTTTACGAGAAACCGAACTTTCGGGCACATCGAATAGGAGATTCAACGTGTAACGCGAGTAGTTATCTTGAAATACTTTGTTTTGACGCTGTTCTTTCTACTCAGAGGAAGATACAAACGCGTATTATTTTTCATTTCGATATAAAAAATGTAAAATAAAGTATTATTGACAACAAAATCAACCACACGTAAACGTCCTGTACCCGGCAGCTCGATAGTGCCCGGAAGTTCAACCGTGACCTTTGTCCTCGAGACTTACACGGTTTATTATGCAAACGTTCGGGTGCGTTCGCATTTATGTTTGCGCACAACCAATGGAAAACTGTTCGCGTAGTCGGCAAACGTTCGGGTGCGTTCGCAATGAATTATGTTTGCGCACATCCAATGGAAAACTGTTCGCGTAGTCGGCAAACGTTCGGGTGCGTTCGCAATGAATTATGTTTGCGCACATCCAATGGAAAACTGTTCGCGTAGTCTGCAAACGTTCGGGTGCGTTCGCAATGAATTATGTTTGCGCACATCCAATGGAAAACTGTTCGCGTAGTCTGCAAACGTTCGGGTGCGTTCGCAATGAATTATGTTTGCGCACATCCAATGGAAAACTGTTCGCGTAGTCTGCAAACGTTCGGGTGCGTTCGCAATGAATTATGTTTGCGCACATCCAATGGAAAACTGTTCGCGTAGTCTGCAAACGTTCGGGTGCGTTCGCAATGAATTATGTTTGCGCACATCCAATGGAAAACTGCGTAGTCGGCAAACGTTCGCGTAAGTGAAACGCAGCTCAGGTAGGCAAAGTTTAGTAAAAAACTCCAATGCGTTCCGTATTGGCACGTTGTGCTATAAAAACGACTGTTACCGACACTATATTAAACTTGTCAAAAACTGTCAGTATTATTATAACTAAATGTACATTAATAATTTTATGTAGAAAACTGTCTCGTCGATTGAAATATTACGTGTACAGTGATAAATTAATGTTTGAATTGAGGGTTTTATAAAATAATGAGCAATTTTAACAGCTTTTACTACGACGAAAAAACAATCTGGACTTGGAAGTTTTGAAAGTTACACACCAATGTGTGTTTGGTTACAAAATATATATATTTATTTCAATCAGCGAGGCCAGTGTATATGACATTCTGTAGACGTTAGAGGGCGCCCGCATCGGCGGTCTACGCGAGCTACATACCGCGATTAGCACGTCTTGCAACCAAGACTACACATTATGTTCCTCACATGTTTTTTTCGTGAAACTTAACTGCGTTTGAATTCTTCCAAGTTTGTTAATCAAAAGTTGGCAATTATTTTGTTGGGGTAGATAGCTTGCTAATCTATAACAGGTGTTAACAAATATATTCTATGACAAGATATTATGTTACTAATTACTCTATCAATCTCCTATAAGCTCGCGTCGTGTCAACCAGAGTTGATTATTTGAAAGGTTGGGAATTTTGTTGATGGCGAATTATATTCCGCTCTTCAAAGGTAAACATTATGTGCGTTGATCGATTCTACTAAAAGAATTTGGTACATTGATTGAAATTCCGCTGACGCAACTGTGGCGCGCAGCACAAACTGATATCATATAAAACGGTACTGCATACCTCATTGTTAATCAGGCCATTCCAATTTGGTCAGAATTACGGTTGCTTCGTTTGGACGGTAATTGTCAAGTGTTGAAACCTTTGCGTGATTTACAAACTAAAGTCGTCCAACTAAAAACGACATTTGGAGCCAGACATGACTGAGACGAAAGGAACCCCCTTCTTTGTGGCGGTTACGGTGTTTGCGGAATCTTGTGGTTTCTCCTGAACTATTTTTTTGGTTTTTAGATGTGGGGGGAGGGGGGGGGGGGGGGTTGCTTTAGGTAACAATAGTCTAGAGAGTGTATAGGTACAGGATACTAAGGGGGAGTCCCTAGGTCTCATATCGGGCTGAATATACAAAACCTAAATTTATACTACAAGAGAAGAAGAAAAACCGAAGCAGCCTTCAATTGGGAATACCAAATTGGCGTATTAGAATCCTCGTGTTTTTTTGTTACAATTTGTCCTCGATCGTTCGGGTAAGCGTTAGGTTAATAGGGTTAGGTTGTAATACAGAAACAAAATGAAGCACAGTGGTCGATTTTGGGTCGTTATGTGGTTCAAGACGGTATCTACATGTACATGTACGTCGATAAAGGAGACGTGTATTTCTGTTTAATGATACATCTTTTGGTACAAGTACTCACTGTCTTATATAAAAGAGGGAATAGATGTGTGGGTATGCAGGGAGGAACGAGTACGCGTGGTTTGTGAAATGGAGAGTTAAACAGTGAGAGTATGTCTAAAGGACAGTGCCGCGTTTTAATGATGTCGTGGTTTTGTTTACATGCTGTCTTAAGGGAGCAAAGTCGGGATGCCAGACGAAGTAGGGACAGACTCGCTTATGGGAAAGCGCACATGTAAAAAAAGCATTTTTTTTTTTTCTTAAATCATTAAGTGTTATTCATTTCTGCTGTGTTGGGCGTTCCATAGTTTTTCAATCCTTTTTTTTTTTTTTTTTTAATGTGCCAATCAGCAATTTTTTTCAACGTGCAATTCTGATGACGTATATAACAGGTGGTATTTGTCTCATGAGGGCGCTAAACAGTGTGTCTAGGATTATTTTGCTCAACGAACGAACGAATTTTTGAGGTTGTGACGTGCGTGATTGTTTTGAGTGGTTTTTGTGTTTTTGTGGTTTTTTTGGAGGATATGTGTGAATATTCGTTACAATCAAATATATAAATATTACACCAGAGTGTATTTTGTAATAACCATCACAAAAACTGTGTCCAAAAAACTGCCGGTTCTATGAAGTGTACATTACAATATAGTTAAAAGTTTAACACTATGAATGTGAATATGAAATTTTGTAAAAAAAAAAATTCCAATCACATTCCCTTTACTCACCTCTGTGAAAAAAAAGTGTGAAAATGTAATCCTACTTTCGTGAAAAGTTTTCCCAAAATGGGAAAATGTTTTCACATTTTTCCATGACATAAAAAGTAAAATCCCTGGAAAAGGAAAAAGTGTAAAAACAATTCTCATTTTCGGGTTAATTTCCAATAGACAAAAGACCTAATGATGTTTAGACCAATTGCTTACATGTGTACATAATGCGCGAGCCTATGAGCGAGTCTGTCCCTGCTTCGTCTAGCGTCCTGACTTCGCTTCCATATGAAAGCACACTATATATACGAAGCTATGACGTCATTAGGTCTCGGGTCTATTGCAACGATACTGCATGTAAAAATTAATTGAATTGTAATATACACTGAACAAAAATATAAACGCCCCAAAAATGGTTATTTGTCTTGATTTGTAAACAACATTTGTGTCTTTCTCTGCTAGTGAGAATGCTCAGTGATGCAGTGATTCCACCCACATCTGTGGGTGGGATCACTGCATCATTGAGAAATTCCTCACTGGCAGAGATGGACATAAAATAAAATGTTGTTTACAAATCAAGACAAATAACCATTTTTGGGGCGTTTATATTTTTGTGGGCGTTTATACTTTTGTTCAGTGTACATGTAATTATATTTGATGGATATGCATGAAATACGGATATTTTGTCAATTGATATATTAAACTGTTAACTGGTACCTTTGTAAGTTGTAAATACCAGCACTCTGTCTTAAGATATATTTACTGAAATGCAAACATGACCGGATGTTATGGAAAGAAAAAGACAGTGCAAGTATTGTATTTTGGTAATAAAATAGTCTACGTAATATATACGTGGTTCTTATTAATACATGATGTATGAAACTGTGAACACAATAAACATTGACAGTGTGGACTTGTAATATGAAGACTCTCTCATATTTTTTCGAGGCCGACAGAATAAGATCACCTGCTCGTTTGTCGTCATGTCTTGTATATTTATTTTATAGCTTTGATATTTACTTTTCCGAAGATACTTTTGTTTTGTGCGCAACAAAGCAGAGTTGTATTCAAGTCCCTGCAAGTTCTTTTTTTAACAAATCATAGTTTGGCCTAATTTTAATAAAAATGCAAGGCTAACCCCTAAAAGAATTAATTTTGAGGAATTTGAGACAATTGTTTGGAACAAAATTATATGTTGGCCTAATAATAAAAATGAAAAGCTTACCCCTTACAACTTAATTTTAGGGTGATTTGATACATTTTTGGAACAAAATAATATGTTAGCATAATTTTAATAAAAATGCAAGGCTAACCCCTAAAAGAATTAATTTTGAGGAATTTGAGACAATTGTTTGGAACAAAATTATATGTTGGCCTAATAGTAAAAATGAAAAGCTTACCCCTTGCAACCCCTTATAATATTAATGTTGGAGTGATTTGAGACATTTTTTCGGACAAAATCACATTTTGGCCTAATTTTCATAAAAATACAAGGCTAACTTACCCCTTATATTTTAATGTTGGAGTGATTTGAGACATTTTTTGAACAAAATCATATTTTGGCCTTATTTTCATAAAAAAATGCAAGGCTTACCCCTTATAAATACCTTTTCTGTTGTTTAATGAGGCGTTTTTAGCCGTTTATACTGTTCAGTTTGTATAAGTTGTGTTCTCTCTCTCTCTGCCGAACGGTGGCGCCCTTTGTTTTAACGCGTTCATGTAAAAGTTTGATGACCCCACAATCTGCCTGCACAATCTTTCACAGGTGAGAACGTCAATTTTTAACTGAATTTTTCAACCTAGATTTTGGAGATAACACATTAATGATACTTGTCCATTATTATTTCCAGCTTATCCGCTCAGGTCTATAGCTCATGCCTATTGTACATTTTATGTAAAACGTGGTACCAAAAACTGTTATTTTAGGGTTTGGAAACTTGTGTCGAAGTGTCAAAAGTTTAGCAGTACGGTGACAGTTGCCATGCGGTGCGTTCCAGAGCACGTGTACGTGTATATGACATGTGTGGGTGTACGTGTACATGCTGTTTGTGGTGATTTGTGGAGGCGCTAGTTGTGCATATGAAGCACGATATGTGTCTTCTAAGGAATTCTTTTTAGGTTTCAATGGGGGATGTGTTAGGTAACAATAGTGTGGTAATGTGTAAGGTATATGGATAAGATAAGGGTACCCTTCTGCCACATATCGTGCTGGGTATATAGTTGTGCGCCTGTGGAATAATAGTTTAATTACAATACATGATGTATGGCATTGCTGGTTGTCAGTCGCGGGTTGCAAGGATGTTACTAGCCTTGGTCAAGGCGTTCATCGTTACCCGTCCGTACGTACAGCGCAGCGGTAATCGGAGCTCAAACAACGACCTCACGCGGCCACTATTATATGCAAACTAACTGAGGATACTCGAACGCCTTGGATCATTCTGTTTTGGGGGCGGTGCTCATTATGCTAATAGTTAAGCTGACCTTTATAGTCGTTTTCTTATTGGTCGATCGTTGCGTAGAAACTGCATAATTTGAGCTAGCGGTGAAAGGTCATAGCTTGCTCGCAAGTGTTTACGAACACCGCCATCGTTGACATATTTTATCGGAGAAAGTTGAGTGATTTTTACGAAGGCTTGTAGGAATTACACATGAAGATTTGAACTGTCTTGCTTGATTGGCGAGGGTCGCAGTTATTTTGCTCGTTTTGCTGGGTATTTTCTTGAATGTTGACAATGTTATGGTCAAAACTAGTTGTGTTTAGCTGCTTAGTTTTGAGTTTTCAACCGCGGTGACTGGAGAAGGCCGCGACTCTATTGAAACGTGTCGAACTCGGCCCTACATTATATCACACGCATCTAATCCAGCTGATCTGAAAACCGTGGCTCGGTAAAACGCGGAACTCTGATAATTAAATTGCCGGTTGAATTTTGCCCAAAAAATAATCTGAGAAGTTATTTAGGATATAAGACACTTGTCCCTGTTTAAATTACAATATTGCGATCACTTTGAAGGTTGGTCCTGCAGCCGTAAACATGCCCCCTCCCCACAGCGTTGGACCATGCTTGGACCATACAATGTGGCGTTAACGCACAGCCCAGCATGCCTGGGTTAATGCCGATTATGCGGCGATAGGAAACTGACCGAACACGCTGAAAACTGACGCTGAGTACCTGGCCGTACGTGCGAGCTCCGAGCAAAATGGGGCTCAGGCTGCCTGAAAAATGACGGATTTCCCATAACCTGTCGGCAAATCCACAAAACACCGTGACCACGAAGAAAGGATTCTATTGGCCTTTCGCTGTTCGGGTCTAAAATCTTCGAGGGATAATATTTTCGCTGCAAAATTCAAATAACGTGACAGATCTTCGGACGACAGACGACGCTGAATATCTGCCATTTTGTCTTAAATGTCATGCTGCATCAAATTTGATGACGTCGGGATTCAACCGCGTTGTGATTGGACACTCCACATCTTAGCCCCGCCTATACTTATCTGTATTCGCATACGAGGTCATGCGCCACAAATGTGGCGCAAAATATAGGAAAAACATAAGATTTCAAAAACCCAATGATCCAAGGCGAAAAAATAGCCTCGGTGGATTTGCATAAATAGTGGCCGTATGAGGTCGCTGTTTGCGCTGTATCTTTGCACGGGGCGCAAGCTAGCAGCATATGCGGGGCGCGCGCACAGTGCATTTCTGGACGGATAACGACGAACTCGCCTTGACCAAGGCTAGGATGTTACAAATGAATTTTGGGGAAATTTTTGACATTTTAGGAACAAAATCATATTTGGCCTTATTTTCATAAAATGCAAGTCTTACCCCTAATTTTGGGGTGATTTGAGACATTTTTAAAACAAAATCACATTTTTGTCTTGGAAGAAAATCATATTTGGCATTATTTTCATAAAAATGCAAGGCTTACCCCTAACAAATTAATTTTAATATGCAAAAAATTAGATTTTGTAAAAAAATGTCTAAAATGTCCCTAAAATTAATTGATAAGGAGTTAGCCTTGCATTTGTATGCAAATTAGGTTAACATAATGATAAATATGCAAAAAATAAGAATTGTCTGAAATTATATCAATTGTCAAAAAATGTCTCAAATGTCCCTCAAATTCTTGATTAATAAGGGGTAAGCCTTGCATTTGTATGCAAATTAGGTCAAAATATGATAATTATGCAAACATTTAGATTTTGTCTAAAAATGTATCAAATGTCCCTAAAATTAATTGATAAGGTGTTAGCCTTGCATTTGTATGCAAATTAGGTCAAAATATGATAATTATGCAAACATTTAGATTTTGTCTAAAAATGTATCAAATGTCCCTAAAATTTATTGATAAGGGGTTAGCCTTGTATTTGTATGCAAATTAGATCAAAATATGATAATTATGCAAAAATTTAGATTTTGTCCAAAAATATATCAAATGTCTCTTAAATTAATTGATAAGGTTAGCCTTGCATTTGTATGCAAATTAGGTCACAATATAATTATTAATTAATTTTAGCGTAATTTCAGACATTTTTTGAACAAAATCATATTTTGGCCTAATTTAAATAACAATGCAAGGCTTATACATTAATGTTGGGGTGATTTCAGACATTTTTGGAACAAAATCGTATTTTGGCCTTATATTAATATAAATGCAAGGCTTACCCCTTATTCATGAATTTTCGGGTGATTTCAGACATTTTTAGAACAAAAACATATTTTGGCCTAATTTAAATAAGGCTTACCCCTTATTCATTAATTTTGGTGTGATTTGAGACATTTTTTGAACAAAATCCTATTTTGGCCTTATATTAATATAAATGCAAGGCTTACCCCTTAATCATTAATTTTGGGCTAATTTCAGAATTTTTTGGAACAAAATCATATTTTGGCCTTATGGTAATATATACAAGGCTTACCCCTTATTCATTAATTTTGGGGTAACTTCAGACATTTTTGGAACAAAATCATATTTTGGCCTTATATTAATATAAATACAAGGCTTACCTCTTATTCATTAATTTTGGTGTGATTTGAGACATTTTCAGAACAAAATCATATTTTGGCCTTATATTATACAAATATTGACTGCTTTGAGTGGTATAGTAAAACTAGCCTCCCGAGGTGATCCATGGAGCATTCTATTTTCCCGAGGCGAAGCCGAGGGAAAATAGAATGCTCCATGGATCACAGAGGGAGGCTAGTTTTACTATACCGCGAAATAAAGCAGTCAATATTTGTTTTATAACACCTCACTCACAGATTCTGCACAATTAAATATAATATAATATACTTTCTGAAAGTATAGTAATGACAAAAAATCTCCGAATTATACGTCTCTCGATCATACGTGTACTTTGTTGCCTTGATGAACGGGTGTGAAGGTGATAGAGCAATGTTTACGCAATGCACCGAAACACACGTCTGGGTTTCAGTCACGCTTTCGTTGCTATGCGCATAGTTCGTGCGCATAGTTCGTGTGTTGCTATGCGCATAGTCCTTTTTGCGTGGTATAGTCTTTTTGGATAGCACAAGTAAAAAATAGTAAAAATAGCAAGTGACACGTGCCGCGCTCTCGGCCAATCAAGACACAGAATCTGTGAGTGAGGTGTTATAATAATATAAATGCAAGGCTTACCACTTATTTAAATTAGTTATTTAATTTATTTAAATTAGGCCAGAATATGATTTTGTTCCAAAAATGTCTGAAATCACCTCAAAATTATTGAATAAGGGGTAAGCCTTGCATTTATATTAATATAAGGCCAAAATATGATTTTGTTTCAAAAATGTCTAAAATTACCTCAAAATTAATGAATAAGGGGTAAGCCTTGCATTTATATTAATATAAGGCTAAAATATGATTTTGTTCCAAAAATGTCTTAAATCACCCCAAAATTAATGAATAAGGGTTAGCCTTGCATTGTTATTTAAATTAGGCCAAAATATGATTTTGTTCCAAAAATGTCTGAAATCACCCCAAAATTAATGAATAAGGGGTTAGCCTTGCATTTTTATTTAAATTAGGCCAAAATATGATTTTGTTCCAAAAATGTCTCAAATCACCCCAAAATTAATGAATAAGGGGTAAGCCTTGCATTTATATTAATATAAGGCCAAAATATGATTTTGTTCCAAAAATGTCTTAAATCACCCCAAAATTAATGAATAAGGGTTAGCCTTGCATTGTTATTTAAATTAGGCCAAAATATGATTTTGTTTCAAAAATGTCTAAAATTACCTCAAAATTAATGAATAAGGGGTAATATATTAATATAAGGCTAAAATATGATTTTGTTCCAAAAATGTCTTAAATCACCCAAAAATTAATGAATAAGGTTTAGCCTTGCCTTGTTATTTAAATTAGGCCAAAATATGATTTTGTTCCAAAAATGTCTTAAATCACCCCAAAATTAATGAATAAGGGTTAGCCTTGCATTGTTATTTTAAATTAGGCCAAAATATGATTTTGTTCCAAAAATGTCTGAAATCACCCCAAAATTAATGAATAAGGGTTAGCCTTGCATTGTTATTTAAATTAGGCCAAAATATGATTTTGTTTCAAAAATGTCTAAAATTACCTCAAAATTAATGAATAAGGGGTAAGCCTTGCATTTATATTAATATAGGCTAAAATATGATTTTGTTCCAAAAATGTCTGAAATCACCCCAAAATTAATGAATAAGGGGTAAGCCTTGCATTGTTATTTAAATTAGGCCAAAATATGATTTTGTCCCAAAAATGTCTAAAATCACCCCAAAATTTATGAATAAGGGGTAATATAAGGCTAAAATATGATTTTGTTCCAGAAATGTCTTAAATCACCCCAAAATTTATGAATAAGGGTTAGCCTTGCATTGTTATTTAAATTAGGCCAAAATATGATTTTGTTCTAAAAATGTCTGAAATTAACCCAAAATTAATGAATAAGGGGTAAGCCTTGCATTTATATTAATATAAAGCCAAAATATGATTTTGTTCCAAAAATGTCTGAAATCACCCCAAAATTAATGAATAAGGGGTAAGCCTTGCATTGTTATTTAAATTAGGCCAAAATATGATTTTGTTCCAAAAATGTCTGAAATTAACCCAAAATTAATGAATAAGGGGTAAGCCTTGCATTGTTATTTAAATTAAGCCAAAATATGATTTTGTTCCAAAAATGTCTCAAATCACCCCAAAATTAATGAATAAGGGGTAAGCCTTGCATTTATATTAATATAAAGCCAAAATATGATTTTGTTCAAAAAATGTCTGAAATCACCCCAAAATTAATGAATAAGGGGTAAGCCTTGCATTTATATTAATATAAGGCCAAAATATGATTTTGTTTCAAAAATGTCTGAAATTAACCCAAAATTAATGAATAAGGGGTAAGCCTTGCATTGTTATTTAAATTAGGCCAAAATATGATTTTGTTCCAAAAATGTCTCAAATCACCCCAAAATTAATGAATAAGGGGTGAGCCTTGCATTTATATTAATATAAAGGGGTAAGCCTTGCATTTATATTAATATAAGGCCAAAATATGATTTTGTTCCAAAAATGTCTGAAATCACCCCAAAATTAATGAATAAGGGGTAAGCCTTGCATTGTTATTTAAATTAGGCCAAAATATGATTTTGTCCCAAAAATGTCTAAAATCACCCCAAAATTTATGAATAAGGGGTAATATAAGGCTAAAATATGATTTTGTTCCAGAAATGTCTTAAATCACCCCAAAATTTATGAATAAGGGTTAGCCTTGCATTGTTATTTAAATTAGGCCAAAATATGATTTTGTTCCAAAAATGTCTGAAATTAACCCAAAATTAATGAATAAGGGGTAAGCCTTGCATTTATATTAATATAAAGCCAAAATATGATTTTGTTCCAAAAATGTCTGAAATCACCCCAAAATTAATGAATAAGGGGTAAGCCTTGCATTGTTATTTAAATTAGGCCAAAATATGATTTTGTTCCAAAAATGTCTGAAATTAACCCAAAATTAATGAATAAGGGGTAAGCCTTGCATTGTTATTTAAATTAAGCCAAAATATGATTTTGTTCCAAAAATGTCTCAAATCACCCCAAAATTAATGAATAAGGGGTAAGCCTTGCATTTATATTAATATAAAGCCAAAATATGATTTTGTTCAAAAAATGTCTGAAATCACCCCAAAATTAATGAATAAGGGGTAAGCCTTGCATTTATATTAATATAAGGCCAAAATATGATTTTGTTCCAAAAATGTCTGAAATTAACCCAAAATTAATGAATAAGGGGTAAGCCTTGCATTGTTATTTAAATTAGGCCAAAATATGATTTTGTTCCAAAAATGTCTCAAATCACCCCAAAATTAATGAATAAGGGGTGAGCCTTGCATTTATATTAATATAAAGGGGTAAGCCTTGCATTTATATTAATATAAGGCCAAAATATGATTTTGTTCCAAAAATTTCTTAAATCACCCCAAAATTTATGAATAAGGGGTAAGCCTTGCATTTATATTAATATGAGGCCAAAATATGATTCTGTTCCAAAAATGTCTTAAATCTCCCCAAAATTTATGAATAAGGGGTAAGCCTTGCATTTATATTAATATAAAGCCAAAATATGATTTTGTTCCAAAAATGTCTGAAATCACCCCAAGATTTATGAATAAGGGTAAGCCTTGCATTGTTATTTAAATTAGGCCAAAATATGATTTTGTTCCAAAAATGTCTGAAATTAACCCAAAATTTATGAATAAGGGGTAAGCCTTGCATTGTTATTTAAATTAGGCCAAAATATGATTTTGTTCAAAAAATTTCTCAAATCACCTCAAAATTCATGAATAAGGGGTAAGCCTTGCATTGTTATTTAAATTAGGCCAAAATATGATTTTGTTCAAAAAATGTCTGAAATTAACCCAAAATTAATGAATAAGGGGTAAGCCTTGCATTTATATTAATATAAAGCCAAAATATGATTTTGTTCTAAAAATGTCTCAAATCACCCCAAAATTAATGAATAAGGGGGTAAGCCTTGCATTTATATTAATATAAAGCCAAAATATGATTTTGTTCTAAAAAAAATTCAAATCACCCCAAAATGTATGAATAAGGGGTAAGCCTTGCATTTATATTAATATAAGGCCAAAATATGATTTTGTTCCAAAAATGTCTTAAATCACCCCAAAATTAATGAATAAGGGGTAAGCCTTGCATTTATATTAATATAAAGCCAAAATATGATTTTGTTCTAAAAATGTCTCAAATCACCCCAAAATTAATGAATAAGGGGTAAGCCTTGCATTTATATTAATATAAGGCCAAAATATGATTTTGTTCCAAAAATGTCTGAAATTAACCCAAAATTAATGAATAAGGGGTAAGCCTTGCATTGTTATTTAAATTAGGCCAAAATATGATTTTGTTCCAAAAATGTCTGAAATTAACCCAAAATTAATGAATAAGGGGTAAGCCTTGCATTTATATTAATATAAAGCCAAAATATGATTTTGTTCTAAAAATGTCTCAAATCACCCCAAAATTAATGAATAAGGGGTAAGCCTTGCATTTATATTAATATAAAGCCAAAATATGATTTTGTTCTAAAAATGTCTCAAATCACCCCAAAATTTATGATTAAGGGGTAAGCCTTGCATTTATATTAATATAAGGCCAAAATATGATTTTGTTCCAAAAATGTCTTAAATCACCCCAAAATTAATGAATAAGGAGTAAGCCTTGCATTTATATTAATATAAAGCCAAAATATGATTTTGTTCTAAAAATGTCTCAAATCACCCCAAAATTTATGAATAAGGGGTAAGCCTTGCATTTATATTAATATAAGGCCAAAATATGATTTTGTTCCAAAAATGTCTTAAATCACCCCAAAATTAATGAATAAGGGGTAAGCCTTGCATTTATATTAATATAAAGCCAAAATATGATTTTGTTCTAAAAATGTCTCAAATCACCCCAAAATTTATGAATAAGGGGTAAGCCTTGCATTTATATTAATATATAGACAGGGCCCAGACCAGGAAAAACTAAGGGTTTTTCCTGTCAAGGTTTTCTCAACGGTTTCATCATCCTGAACCTCAACCATTTGATATATTTTTGCCCCTAATTCAAAATGGCCGCCAAAATCCAAAATGGCCGCTAAAATTACATAAATTACATATATACTGCTAATTACGTTTAATATCAACGTTTTTTTTTTAGTGATTCTCTCATCTTGAATGTACACCCATTGAATAGCTCCAGAGCCACCCAGAATTTGGCCTCAAATTCAAGATGGCCGCCAAAATCTAAAATGGCTGCCAAAATTACATAAAATACATATATACTGCTAATTACGTTTAATATCAATGTTTTTTGTGTGATTCTGTCATCTTGAATGTACACCCATTGAATTTAGCTCCAGAGCCACCCAGAATTTGGCCTCAAATCCAAGATGGCCGCCAACATCTAAAATGGCTGTCAAAATTACCCTAATCAGGTTTATACTGCTTCTTGTTTTTTTCTGTCAGAGTTGTTTTCAGTGATTCCGTCATTCTAAGCCCAAGGCCTTTAGGATTAGTCTGGGAAATACTCAGGATTTATCGTCTAATCCAAGATGGCTGTCAAAATGGCTGCCAAAATGGCTGTCAAAATGGCTGTCAAAATGGCTGTCAAAATGGCTGCCAAAATGGCCATCAAAAGCATCTTACTTAAATTTAAAGTACATCTTCATTTTGTCCTGTTAAAGCTCACTAAAGTTGGTTTCACTGTGGTGTTCTGAACCTAAGCCTTTTGAAATTAACTTGTAGCTACCCAAGATTTGTCCGCCCAAATCCAAAATGGCTACCAAAATGACCTTAATCAGATTTAAACGGTCTCTTATTTATCCCCCATAATTTAGTAAAAGACCTGGCTCACCCATGTATGCACATTATTTAGGAGAGGATAACTCAACTGTTCTAGGCTGATATGACCCCAAGGAACAACTTGGGATGTGTGCTAAAATCTTTATCCGGGGCGAATAGCCCGGAAATGACCACGCCCTTTTTTAAATGACCATGGAACTCCATTAACTGTATTAGACACATAATTACGTTCTGTATAACATTAATATATAACAACAAAGATTGTTTATCTAAGCCAAAGTCGGATCGCTCAGTATGACTTAAGACGCGCATAGACCACAAACACCATCAGTTATTGCCAGTTGCTCTCGTTATTTTGACGAACCAATAAATTAGCTTTATATTAACAAACGCGGTGACTGTGAATGTAAAGCAGCCGTGCATAACGCTTTGTATAAAATTCGATAAATTTAATTATTTAGGTGGCCTGCCCGTCTTATTTCACTCCTTTCCCTCCTTTCCCTGTTTAAGTTGAGTATTTAACAAACCTTTGTGAAAATGAACCGGGGTAGAGCCTGAAAGTTGACTGGTGGCGTGCTTCCGGACCCCTCAAATAAAATATTAATTTTAACATTATTTTTGGTACAATGATTTCCTAATAAAATCACCCCTGGAAAATTGCTGCTAGCGCTACTATGTGAACGAATCCCTCGAATAAGTCTCAAGGACAGGTTTTTAGGTCTTTGCTCTATCACTCAGGTTGACACCTTATAATGTACAGTTGTTATTTGGGTGAAAGGGTTGACTGCTTCCCTTAATTTATCTAGTGTATGACACTGTTAAAAGGTGTATTTAATCAAAAGTAATTCTGGCGACTGTGGTTGGGCCAAATATGGAAACTAAACAATTGCGCGACGCGGAAGAAAAATATCGCGCCAAAACTTGACCTATCAATTTCGAAAATCTAAAATACATGTGGAATCGAAGCACTCGTACAAAGACAGGACTTGCGCTAACTTTTTTTCCTGGATAGCCCATCGGGCTAGCAAACTGCAGATTTTACTAGCCCGTTTAAATTTTCGCTAGCCCGTATGTACAATGCACAAAACTATTCGTTCGGCGCGGGCACATACACGTACCGGCGCGGTACGGAGTATAATGTACATGTATGTATCCGTAGTAATGTACACAGAGGGCGCTGTTCTGAACAGACTCTTTATCAGGCGCTACTACTAGTGACACGGCAGCACGCTCATACAGCTACGCAGTGGGCCGTTGTGGTAAGAAAGGCTGAACGATGTGAAAGAGAATAGTGCACATATGTGCGGTACCCTGCGCCGTAGTTTATATTATACTAATCTCACTGAAGCCCACCAGTCTACTCTATTCGTGAGATCGCAATGCACTGCATGCACGCGTGGATCGAGCGCTCCCAGGCTATCGATAATCATGCCGAAAAACACAAACAAAAGACAGTTTATACTCGGTTTATTTTGATAAGATATTTATTTAATACACAAAAAAATCAATACAAATTTTAACATGTATTTTGATCTAAACATTTACAGGTAGGTTACTGAATTTTTTACTAGCCCACCGGGCAACCAAGGAAGTGGGTCTGGGTAGCCCGGAGCAGTTTTCGCTAGACTTTGTACGCCGGGCTAGTACTATTTCGAGGCCTGAAAGAGGAAATTTATTAAATAATTTTGTGGCGATCATTGGACAAAAACTTATCCCGTCTTTTGGGACACAATATTTCTTTCTCATAATCTTGAAGGACATATTTTCATTTACAAACGAATCTAAAACGACCGTTGATTGTTGAAAGAGTGCAAGCGCGGATCCACGATTTTGTTTTTTTGAATGTACACCCATTGAATTTAGCTCCAGAGCCACCCAGAATTTGGCCTCAAATTCAAGATGGCCGCCAAAATCTAAAATGGCTGCCAAAATTACATAAAATACATACATGCTAATTACGTTTAATATCAACGTTTTTGTGTGATTCTGTCATCTTGAATGTACACCCATTGAATTTAGCTCCAGAGCCACCCAGAATTTGGCCTCAAATCCAAGATGGCCGCCAACATCTAAAATGGCTGTCAAAATTACCCTAATCAGGTTTATACTGCTTCTTGTTTTTTTCTGTCAGAGTTGTTTTCAGTGATTCCGTCATTCTAAGCCCAAGGCCTTTAGGATTAGTCTGGGAAATACTCAGGATTTATCGTCTAATCCAAGATGGCTGTCAAAATGGCTGTCAAAATGGCTGTCAAAATGGCTGCCAAAATGGCCATCAAAAGCATCTTACTTAAATTTAAAGTACATCTTCATTTTGTCCTGTTAAAGCTCACTAAAGTTGGTTTCATTGTGGCGTCCTGAACCTAAGCCTTTTGAAATTAACTTGTGGCTACCCAAGATTTGTCCGCCCAAATCCAAAATGGCTACCAAAATGACCTTAATCAGATTTAAACGGTCTCTTATTTATCCCCCATAATTTAGTAAAAGACCTGGCTCACCCATGTATGCACTTTATTTAGGAGAGGATAACTCAACTGTTCTAGGCTGATATGACCCCAAGGAACAACTTGGGATGTGTGCCAAAATCTTTATCCGGGGCGAACAGCCCGGAAATGACCACGGCCTTTTTTAAATGACCATGGAACTCCATTAACTGTATTAGACACATAATTACGTTCTGTATAACATTAATATATAACAACAAAGATTGTTTATCTAAGCCAAAGTCGGATCGCTCAGTATGACTTAAGACGCGCATAGACCACAAACACCATCAGTTATTGCCAGTTGCTCTCGTTATTTTGACGAACCAATAAATTAGCTTTATATTAACAAACGCGGTGACTGTGAATGTAAAGCAGCCGTGCATAACGCTTTGTATAAAATTCGATAAATTTAATTATTTAGGTGGCCTGCCCGTCTTATTTCACTCCTTTCCCTCCTTTCCCTGTTTAAGTTGAGTATTTAACAAACCTTTGTGAAAATGAACCGGGGTAGAGCCTGAAAGTTGACTGGTGGCGTGCTTCCGGACCCCTCAAATAAAATATTAATTTTAACATTATTTTTGGTACAATGATTTCCTAATAAAATCACCCCTGGAAAATTGCTGCTAGCGCTACTATGTGAACGAATCCCTCGAATAAGTCTCAAGGACAGGTTTTTAGGTCTTTGCTCTATCACTCAGGTTGACACCTTATAATGTACAGTTGTTATTTGGGTGAAAGGGTTGACTGCTTCCCTTAATTTATCTAGTGTATGACACTGTTAAAAGGTGTATTTAATCAAAAGTAATTCTGGCGACTGTGGTTGGGCCAAATATGGAAACTAAACAATTGCGCGACGCGGAAGAAAAATATCGCGCCAAAACTTGACCTATCAATTTCGAAAATCTAAAATACATGTGGAATCGAAGCACTCGTACAAAGACAGGCCTTGCGCTAACTTTTTTTCCTGGATAGCCCATCGGGCTAGCAAACTGCAGATTTTACTAGCCCGTTTAAATTTTCGCTAGCCCGTATGTACAATGCACAAAACTATTCGTTCGGCGCGGGCACATACACGTACCGGCGCGGTACGGAGTATAATGTACATGTATGTATCCGTAGTAATGTACACAGAGGGCGCTGTTCTGAACAGACTCTTTATCAGGCGCTACTACTAGTGACACGGCAGCACGCTCATACAGCTACGCAGTGGGCCGTTGTGGTAAGAAAGGCTGAACGATGTGAAAGAGAATAGTGCACATATGTGCGGTACCCTGCGCCGTAGTTTATATTATACTAATCTCACTGAAGCCCACCAGTCTACTCTATTCGTGAGATCGCAATGCACTGCATGCACGCGTGGATCGAGCGCTCCCAGGCTATCGATAATCATGCCGAAAAACACAAACAAAAGACAGTTTATACTCGGTTTATTTTGATAAGATATTTATTTAATACACAAAAAAATCAATACAAATTTTAACATGTATTTTGATCTAAACATTTACAGGTAGGTTACTGAATTTTTTACTAGCCCACCGGGCAACCAAGGAAGTGGGTCTGGGTAGCCCGGAGCAGTTTTCGCTAGACTTTGTACGCCGGGCTAGTACTATTTCGAGGCCTGAAAGAGGAAATTTATTAAATAATTTTGTGGCGATCATTGGACAAAAACTTATCCCGTCTTTTGGGACACAATATTTCTTTCTCATAATCTTGAAGGACATATTTTCATTTACAAACGAATCTAAAACGACCGTTGATTGTTGAAAGAGTGCAAGCGCGGATCCACGATTTTGTTTTTTTGAATGTACACCCATTGAATTTAGCTCCAGAGCCACCCAGAATTTGGCCTCAAATTCAAGATGGCCGCCAAAATCTAAAATGGCTGCCAAAATTACATAAAATACATGCTAATTACGTTTAATATCAACGTTTTTGTGTGATTCTGTCATCTTGAATGTACACCCATTGAATTTAGCTCCAGAGCCACCCAGAATTTGGCCTCAAATCCAAGATGGCCGCCAACATCTAAAATGGCTGTCAAAATTACCCTAATCAGGTTTATACTGCTTCTTGTTTTTTTCTGTCAGAGTTGTTTTCAGTGATTCCGTCATTCTAAGCCCAAGGCCTTTAGGATTAGTCTGGGAAATACTCAGGATTTATCGTCTAATCCAAGATGGCTGTCAAAATGGCTGTCAAAATGGCTGTCAAAATGGCTGCCAAAATGGCTGTCAAAATGGCTGCCAAAATGGCCATCAAAAGCATCTTACTTAAATTTAAAGTACATCTTCGTTTTGTCCTGTTAAAGCTCACTAAAGTTGGTTTCATTGTGGCGTCCTGAACCTAAGCCTTTTGAAATTAACTTGTGGCTACCCAAGATTTGTCCGCCCAAATCCAAAATGGCTACCAAAATGACCTTAATCAGATTTAAACGGTCTCTTATTTATCCCCCATAATTTAGTAAAAGACCTGGCTCACCCATGTATGCACTTTATTTAGGAGAGGATAACTCAACTGTTCTAGGCTGATATGACCCCAAGGAACAACTTGGGATGTGTGCCAAAATCTTTATCCGGGGCGAACAGCCCGGAAATGACCACGGCCTTTTTTAAATGACCATGGAACTCCATTAACTGTATTAGACACATAATTACGTTCTGTATAACATTAATATATAACAACAAAGATTGTTTATCTAAGCCAAAGTCGGATCGCTCAGTATGACTTAAGACGCGCATAGACCACAAACACCATCAGTTATTGCCAGTTGCTCTCGTTATTTTGACGAACCAATAAATTAGCTTTATATTAACAAACGCGGTGACTGTGAATGTAAAGCAGCCGTGCATAACGCTTTGTATACAATTCGATAAATTTAATTATTTAGGTGGCATGCCCGTCTTATTTCACTCCTTTCCCTCCTTTCCCTGTTTAAGTTGAGTATTTAAAAAACCTTTGTGAAAATGAACCGGGGTAGAGCCTGAAAGTTGACTGGTGGCGTGCTTCCGGACCCCTCAAATAAAATATTAATTTTAACATTATTTTTGGTACAATGATTTCCTAATAAAATCACCCCTGGAAAATTGCTGCTAGCGCTACTATGTGAACGAATCCCTCGAATAAGTCTCAAGGACAGGTTTTTAGGTATTTGCTCTATCACTCAGGTTGACACCTTATAATGTACAGTTGTTATTTGGGTGAAAGGGTTGACTGCTTCCCTTATTTTCTCTAGTGTATGGCACTGTTAAAAGGTGTATTTAATCAAAAGTAATTCTGGCGACTGTGGTTGGGCCAAATATGGAAACTAAACAATTGCGCGACGCGGAAGAAAAATATCGCGCCAAAACTTGACCTATCAATTTCGAAAATCTAAAATACATGTGGAATCGAAGCACTCGTACAAAGAGGAAAATTTATTAAATTATTTTGTGGCGATCATTGGATAAAAACTTATCCCGTCTTTTGGGACACAATATTTCTTTCTCATAATCTTGAAGAACATATTTTCATTTACAAACGAATCTAAAACGACCGTTGATTGTTGAAAGAGTGCAAGCGCGGATCCACAAATTTTGTAGACGGGGGGCACCAAAACTGTAAAATGCGAGCGCAATGCTCGCATGTTACAGTAAACAAACAAACAGTTTTGTCCCCATTTCTTGTATTATTTGAAAGTAAAGAAGGATTGTAGGCATCCAGCAAAATGATTTACACCTTCTTACAAAACCATAAGACGCGGCATTCAAAATCAAGGTTCACTTTCCTCTTCTTCCCCTCTCTCCATTCTTGATGCTGTCATCTCTGTAAGTGTCAAAAGACATGGTGACTTTTGGTCATCTTCCATCAGCAAAACTGCTTTCCAGGCATTCTATGTTTAGTGGCTCACCACCAGATAACAAGACACCAAACATCTATACCTTGGTATATCACCAAAATCATGGATTGTGTCAGCTGTGTGTGCTTCGTCATTCCTTCGGCTCAACTGCACACACGAGGAAGCTGATGACAGGATTATGTTCCATGTGCAGGACATTCTAAGTCACCGGACAGGACCTACATCCCTGACGCTGTCATCAGGTGACACAGATGTGTCATCAGGCTCATCCACAACTCCACAGGCTCATTCTGGCTCATCCACAACTCAAGAGTGAAAAGATCAATGGTTAATGAGCTCACAAATTACTGTACTTGCATCTCAGATGGCTTATCGAGTACTTTTGTGGCCGTTTTAAGGGTGAAATCGTCTTAATTCATTAGTCCCCGAGATTGTGATCTCAAAACCAGAAGGCGAGTTGCTTGGATCCATTGTTGCAAGTACTGCAAATGCAAGGGAGGTGATTGTTGTAAGAACCCATCACTGAATGAGCACTGCTCATAATTCTCATACCTGGACTCTGTTGTGTTACTTTATAATAATTAAATGCTTGTTTTCTTTCTTAAAACAAAATACGTTGTATTGTTTAAATTCCGTATTGTCAGTTAAGCTCTAGTAGATGACACAAATGTTGTAACTTTGCTCTAAGTTTGGAAAGTTTAATTAATAAATATATATTGAAATTACATCTTGAGCACATCAGAAAATGTCGAGCTCCAACAGTTTAGAAGATACAGCTATGTCGGAAGTAGCACTTTCGATAAAAAGGGCGTGGTCATATAAAAAAGGGCATGGTCATTTCTGGGCTGTTCGCACCGAATAGAGTTTGGCACACATCCCAAGTTGTTCATTGGGGTCATATCAGCCTAGAACAGTTGAGTTATCCTCTCCTAAATAATGTGCATACATGTCTGAGCCAGGTCCTTTACTAAATTATGGGGGATAAATAAAAGACCGTTTAAATCTGATTAAGGTCATTTTGGTAGCCATTTTGGATTTGGGCGGACAAATCGTGGGTAGCCACAAGTTAATTTCAAAAGGCTTAGGTTCAGAACGCTACAATGAAACCAACTTTAGTGAGCTTTAACAGGACAAAACGAAGATGTACTTTAAATTTAAGTAAGATGCTTTTGATGGCCATTTTAGCCCTTTTGACAGCCCTTTTGACAGCCATCTTGGATTAGACGATAAATCTTGGGTATTCCCCAGACTAATCTTAAAGGCCTTGGGCTTAGAATGACGGAATCACTAAAAAAACTCTGACAGAAAACAAACTAGAAGCAGTATAAACCTGATTAGGGTAATTTTGGCAGCCATTTTAGATTTTGGCGGCCATCTTGGATTTGAGGCCAAATTCTGGGTGGCTCTGGAGCTAAATTCAATGGGTGTACATTCAAGATGACAGAATCACACACAAAACCGTTGATATTAAACGTAATTAGCAGTATATTTTATGTAGTTTTGGCAGCCATTTCAGATTTTGGCGGCCATCTTGGATTTGAGTTCAAATTCTGGGTGGCTCTGGAGCCAAATTCAATGGGTGTACATTCAAGATGACAGAATCACACAAAAAAACGTTGATATTAAACGTATAGCAGTATATATGTATTTTATGTAATTTTAGCGGCCATTTTGGATTTTGGCGGCCATTTTGAATTAGGGGCAAAAATCAGGGTGGCCCCCAAGCTAATATCAAATGGTTGAGGTTCAGGATGATGAAACCGTTGAGAAAACCTTGACAGGAAAAACCCTTAGTTTTTCCTGGTCTGGGCCCTGTCTAATAAGGCCAAAATATGATTTTGTTCCAAAAATGTCTGAAATTAACCCAAAATAATGAATAAGGGGTAAGCCTTGCATTGTTATTTAAATTAGGCCAAAATATGATTTTGTTCCAAAAATGTCTGAAATTAACCCAAAATTAATGAATAAGGGGTAAGCCTTGCATTTATATTAATATAAAGCCAAAATATGATTTTGTTCTAAAAAGGTCTCAAATCACCCCAAAATTAATGAATAAGGGGTATGCCTTGCATTTATATTAATATAAAGCCAAAATTTGATTTTGTTCTAAAAATGTCTCAAATCACCCCAAAATTTATGAATAAGGGGTAAGCCTTGCATTTATATTAATATAAGGCCAAAATATGATTTTGTTCCAAAAATGTCTGAAATTAACCCAAAATTAATGAATAAGGGGTAAGCCTTGCATTGTTATTTAAATTAGGCCAAAATATGATTTTGTTCCAAAAATGTCTGAAATTAACCCAAAATTAATGAATAAGGGGTAAGCCTTGCATTTATATTAATATAAAGCCAAAATATGATTTTGTTCTAAAAATGTCTCAAATCACCCCAAAATTTATGAATAAGGGGTAAGCCTTGCATTTATATTAATATAAGGCCAAAATATGATTTTGTTCCAAAAATGTCTTAAATCACCCCGAATTTAATGAATATGGGGTTATAGCCCATAATTGAAGAGATAGCCCATAATTGAGGCGATAGCCCATAATTGAAGAGATAGCCCATACAAAAAAACCAAAACAATTAGGCCAAAATATGATTTTGTTCCAAAAAGGTCTGAAATCACCCCAAAATTAATAAGGGGTAATAAGGGTTAAGCCTTGCATTTTTATTAAAATTAGGCCAAAATATGATTTTGTTCCAAAAATGCCTGAAATTACCCCCAAATTATTGAATAAGGGGTAAGCCTTGCATTGTTATTTAAATTAGGCCAAAATATGATTTTGTTCCAAAAATGTCTCAAATCACCCCAAAATTAATGAATAAGGGGTAAGCCTTGCATTTATATTAATATAAGGCCAAAAAATGATTTTGTTCCAAATATTTCTTAAATCACCCCAAAATTTATGAATAAGGGGTAAGCCTTGCATTTATATTAATATAAAGCCAAAATATGATTCTGTTCCAAAAATTTCTTAAATCACCCCAAAATTAATGAATAAGGGGTAAGCCTTGCATTTATATTAATATAAAGCCAAAATATGATTCTGTTCCAAAAATGTCTTAAATCACCCCAAAATTTATGAATAAGGGGTAAGCCTTGCATTGTTATTTAAATTAGGCCAAATTATGATTTTGTTCCAAAATGTCTGAAATTAACCCAAAATTAATGAATAAGGGGTAAGCCTTGCATTGTTATTTAAATTAGGCCAAAATATGATTTTGTTCCAAAAATGTCTCAAATCACCTCAAAATTCATGAATAAGGGGTAAGCCTTGCATTGTTATTTAAATTAGGCCAAAATATGATTTTGTTCCAAAAATGTCTTAAATCACCCCAAAATTTATGAATAAGGGGTAAGCCTTGCATTTATATTAATATAAAGCCAAAATATGATTTTGTTCTAAAAATGTCTCAAATCACCCCAAAATTTATGAATAAGGGGTAAGCCTTGCATTTATATTAATATAAAGCCAAAATATGATTTTGTTCCAAAAATGTCTGAAATCACCCCAAAATTAATGAATAAGGGGTAAGCCTTGCATTTATATTAGTATAAAGCCAAAATATGATTTTGTTCTAAAAATGTCTCAAATCACCCCAAAATTTATGAATAAGGGGTAAGCCTTGCATTTATATTAATATAAGGCCAAAATATGATTTTGTTCCAAAAATGTCTGAAATTAACCCAAAATTAATGAATAAGGGGTAAGCCTTGCATTGTTATTTAAATTAGGCCAAAATATGATTTTGTTCCAAAAATGTCTGAAATTAACCCAAAATTAATGAATAAGGGGTAAGCCTTGCATTTATATTAATATAAGGCCAAAATATGATTTTGTTCCAAAAATGTCTTAAATCACCCCAAAATTTATGAATAAGGGGTAAGCCTTGCATTTATATTAATATAAAGCCAAAATATGATTTTGTTCCAAAAATGCCTGAAATTACCCCCAAATTATTGAATAAGGGGTAAGCCTTGCATTGTTATTTAAATTAGGCCAAAATATGATTTTGTTCCAAAATGTCTCAAATCACCCCAAAATTAATGAATAAGGGGTAAGCCTTGCATTTATATTAATATAAGGCCAAAATATGATTTTGTTCCAAAAATTTCTTAAATCACCCCAAAATTTATGAATAAGGGGTAAGCCTTGCATTTATATTAATATGAGGCCAAAATATGATTCTGTTCCAAAAATGTCTGAAATTAACCCAAAATTAATGAATAAGGGGTAAGCCTTGCATTTATATTAATATAAAGCCAAAATATGATTTTGTTCTAAAAATGTCTCGAATCACCCCAAAATTAATGAATAAGGGGTAAGCCTTGCATTTATATTAATATAAGGCCAAAATATGATTTTGTTCCAAAAATGTCTTAAATCACCCCAAAATTTATGAATAAGGGGTAAGCCTTGCATTTATATTAATATAAAGCCAAAATATGATTTTGTTCTAAAAATGTCTCAAATCACCCCAAAATTTATGAATAAGGGGTAAGCCTTGCATTTATATTAATATAAGGCCAAAATATGATTTTGTTCCAAAAATGCCTGAAATTACCCCCAAATTATTGAATAAGGGGTAAGCCTTGCATTGTTATTTAAATTAGGCCAAAATATGATTTTGTTCCAAAAATGTCTCAAATCACCCCAAAATTAATGAATAAGGGGTAAGCCTTGCATTTATATTAATATAAGGCCAAAAAATGATTTTGTTCCAAATATTTCTTAAATCACCCCAAAATTTATGAATAAGGGGTAAGCCTTGCATTTATATTAATATAAAGCCAAAATATGATTCTGTTCCAAAAATTTCTTAAATCACCCCAAAATTAATGAATAAGGGGTAAGCCTTGCATTTATATTAATATAAATCCAAAATATGATTCTGTTCCAAAAATGTCTTAAATCACCCCAAAATTTATGAATAAGGGGTAAGCCTTGCATTGTTATTTAAATTAGGCCAAAATATGATTTTGTTCCAAAATGTCTGAAATTAACCCAAAATTAATGAATAAGGGGTAAGCCTTGCATTGTTATTTAAATTAGGCCAAAATATGATTTTGTTCCAAAAATGTCTCAAATCACCTCAAAATTCATGAATAAGGGGTAAGCCTTGCATTGTTATTTAAATTAGGCCAAAATATGATTTTGTTCCAAAAATGTCTTAAATCACCCCAAAATTTATGAATAAGGGGTAAGCCTTGCATTTATATTAATATAAAGCCAAAATATGATTTTGTTCTAAAAATGTCTCAAATCACCCCAAAATTTATGAATAAGGGGTAAGCCTTGCATTTATATTAATATAAAGCCAAAATATGATTTTGTTCCAAAAATGTCTGAAATCACCCCAAAATTAATGAATAAGGGGTAAGCCTTGCATTTATATTAGTATAAAGCCAAAATATGATTTTGTTCTAAAAATGTCTCAAATCACCCCAAAATTTATGAATAAGGGGTAAGCCTTGCATTTATATTAATATAAGGCCAAAATATGATTTTGTTCCAAAAATGTCTGAAATTAACCCAAAATTAATGAATAAGGGGTAAGCCTTGCATTGTTATTTAAATTAGGCCAAAATATGATTTTGTTCCAAAAATGTCTGAAATTAACCCAAAATTAATGAATAAGGGGTAAGCCTTGCATTTATATTAATATAAGGCCAAAATATGATTTTGTTCCAAAAATGTCTTAAATCACCCCAAAATTTATGAATAAGGGGTAAGCCTTGCATTTATATTAATATAAAGCCAAAATATGATTTTGTTCCAAAAATGTCTGAAATCACCCCAAATTTAATGAATAAGGGGTTATAGCCCATAATTGAAGAGATAGCCCATAATTGAGGCGATAGCCCATAATTGAAGAGATAGCCCATACAAAAAAACCAAAACAATTAGGCCAAAATATGATTTTGTTCCAAAAAGGTCTGAAATCACCCCAAAATTAATAAGGGGTAATAAGGGTTAAGCCTTGCATTTTTATTAAAATTAGGCCAAAATATGATTTTGTTCCAAAAATGCCTGAAATTACCCCCAAATTATTGAATAAGGGGTAAGCCTTGCATTGTTATTTAAATTAGGCCAAAATATGATTTTGTTCCAAAATGTCTCAAATCACCCCAAAATTAATGAATAAGGGGTAAGCCTTGCATTTATATTAATATAAGGCCAAAATATGATTTTGTTCCAAAAATTTCTTAAATCACCCCAAAATTTATGAATAAGGGGTAAGCCTTGCATTTATATTAATATGAGGCCAAAATATGATTCTGTTCCAAAAATGTCTGAAATTAACCCAAAATTAATGAATAAGGGGTAAGCCTTGCATTTATATTAATATAAAGCCAAAATATGATTTTGTTCTAAAAATGTCTCGAATCACCCCAAAATTAATGAATAAGGGGTAAGCCTTGCATTGTTATTTAAATTAGGCCAAAATATGATTTTGTTCTAAAAATGTCTCAAATCACCCCAAAATTTATGAATAAGGGGTAAGCCTTGCATTTATATTAATATAAGGCCAAAATATGATTTTGTTCCAAAAATGTCTTAAATCACCCCAAAATTTATGAATAAGGGGTAAGCCTTGCATTTATATTAATATAAAGCCAAAATATGATTTTGTTCTAAAAATGTCTCAAATCACCCCAAAATTTATGAATAAGGGGTAAGCCTTGCATTTATATTAATATAAGGCCAAAATATGATTTTGTTCCAAAAATGTCTGAAATTAACCCAAAATTAATGAATAAGGGGTAAGCCTTGCATTGTTATTTAAATTAGGCCAAAATATGATTTTGTTCCAAAAATGTCTGAAATTAACCCAAAATTAATGAATAAGGGGTAAGCCTTGCATTTATATTAATATAAAGCCAAAATATGATTTTGTTCTAAAAATGTCTCAAATCACCCCAAAATTAATGAATAAGGGGTAAGCCTTGCATTTATATTAATATAAAGCCAAAATATGATTTTGTTCCAAAAATGTCTCAAATCACCCCAAAATTTATGAATAAGGGGTAAGCCTTGCATTTATATTAATATAAGGCCAAAATATGATTTTGTTCCAAAAATGTCTGAAATTAACCCAAAATTAATGAATAAGGGGTAAGCCTTGCATTTATATTAATATAAGGCCAAAATATGATTTTGTTCCAAAAATGTCTTAAATCACCCCAAAATTTATGAATAAGGGGTAAGCCTTGCATTTATATTAATATAAAGCCAAAATATGATTTTGTTCCAAAAATGTCTGAAATCACCCCAAATTTAATGAATAAGGGGTTATAGCCCATAATTGAAGAGATAGCCCATAATTGAGGCGATAGCCCATAATTGAAGAGATAGCCCATACAAAAAACCCAAAACAATTAGGCCAAAATATGATTTTGTTCCAAAAAGGTCTGAAATCACCCCAAAATTAATAAGGGGTAATAAGGGTTAAGCCTTGCATTTTTATTAAAATTAGGCCAAAATATGATTTTGTTCCAAATATGCCTGAAATTACCCCCAAATTATTGAATAAGGGGTTATAGCCCATAATTGAAGAGATAGCCCATAATTGAGGCGATATCCCATAATTGAAGAGATGGCCCATAAAAAACCCCAAAACAATTAGGCTAAAATATGATTTTGTTTCAAAAATTTCTCAAATCACCCCAAAATTAATGAATAAGGGGTTATAGCCCATAATTGAGGCGATATCCCATAATTGAAGAGATAGCCCATAAAAAACCCCAAAACAATTAGGCCAAAATATGATTTTGTTCCAAAAATGCCTGAAATTACCCCCAAAATTATTGAATAAGGGGTTATAGCCCATAATTACAGAGATAGCCCATAATTGAAGAGATAGCCCATAATTGAAGAGATACATGTAGCCCATGAAAAAACCAAAACATTTGTTCAAAAAATGTCTGAAATCACCCCAAAATTAATGAATAAGGGGTTATAGCCCATAATTGAAGAGATATCCCATAATTGAAGAGATAGCCCATAATTGAAGAGATATCCCATAAAAAAACCAAAACACTTAGGCCAAAATATGATTTTGTTCCAAATATTTCTCAAATCCAAAAATGCCTCAAACGTCCCTAAAATTAATTGATATTTTTGGACAAAATCTTATTTTGTGCAAGGTTAACCCCTTACAAACAAATTTTGGGGAGATTTGAGAAAATTTGGAAAAAAAATCATCATATTTTGACCTAATTTGCATAAAAATGCAAGGCCACCTCTTTACACGTTAATTTTGGAGTGATTTAAGACGTTTTTGGAACAAATTAATGTTGGGCGGTACTTCTACAGGGCTAGACTGTTTATCATGAACCGCACCCATAAAGGCAGACAACACTTCAAGAATGTCAAAACGGAACAGTCTTTTTAACAATATAAATCAGTATTTATTTCTTCAGTTATCATTTTTTTGACAATTTAAACAAAAAAAGTGATTACTAATCTTGAGTACATTGTAGCATGTTAAGGAATGTTGGGTAAATAGGCATTACAGAATCTTATAAATTTTACTTAAAACAAAAGACAAATAATATTCTTCCACGTAGTCACAGCTAATAATTGCTAATAATTGTGCCTTCAAAATTCCGTACTTAAAGGTAGTATACGCCCCATTTGCAAGCGTGTGCTGTGGTTTAAGAGTCACTGGTCACCCAACGCAGCAGAATCCATCCCTGGCATTGGGGACTAGTTCCCAATAGTCTTAAACTGTGGTTGTTTGCATCAAGGGGAACCAGACCTTCCCCCTGAACTCTGCTGCCTCTAGCAGGGTAAGCAAATAGTGTATACTACCTTTATTACAATGCAAAAACAAAATTGCCAAAACAAAAATGAAACAAAAAACAAATGCATCAAAATAAAATAAAGCTTCATCAATGGTTACACTTGTTGCAAGCTGACGGTCAAAAGGCTCTATAACACTACTGTAGATACTCTTTGTATAAACCAAATCATTTACATCCATGGCACTTAATAAATCTCTAAATTAAACTTGTTTACGCCTTCCACCAGTAAATATTAATTTGTACAGAAAGACCTTTTTTTTTAATGTTCAATTTAATCACCCGACAGTACTTTTTTTCATTTTCATGTAGACAATTGGTAGATGATATATTTGAATGCTCTTTTTGTACGGTGCCAGCATTGGCTTTGTAGTGCCGTGGCCTCGTGGTCTGGAACTTTGAATTCGTAATCTGTAGGTAAAACTGTAGGTTGTGGGTTTGAGTCCGGCCTGGGACTATGGTACGTGTGCCCTTGGGCAAGGCACTTTGTCACTCATTGCTTCTCTCCACCCAGGAGTAAATGGGTACCTGTGAGGGCAGAGATGGTTATTGTTGTTGATTTAGCTGCTTTGCGCCGAAATGGCAGCATCGAACTGTATACTCCCCAGGGAGCTGAGATGGTATTTGGAATGTTTTATGGGCCCAATGACCGGGGTAATAATGTTAAGCGTTTTGAGACTCTGGTGATAAAGCGCTATATAAGCACCGATTATTATTATTATTTGGTTGACGAGCGAGACAGGGTGGAATTAATTGTTGTCTGATAGATTTGTTTTGTGTGAACCTACAGCAGCTATGCTGCTATGTCCAGAACTGTTTAGTTTTTATAAACCTTACATACACAGATATACCAATTATAATTGCTATGACCGAACATTGCTATTGCTAAGCTGTAACTTCGCTCGATCTCACCAACCATACTAGGCGCTTTGAGCCCCGATTGGATAGATTGTGTGTGTAACCTGTGAACTGGAGGTCACCAGTTCCGTGACTCAGCTGCGCTGCGTGCAATTCAAGAGGTCATGTACGCTACCAATAATGCCGTGCATTTCCTTCACATAACCTATACATCAATATTGAACTGTGTAATTGCTAGTACTGGTATTCCTTATGGCTACATTTAGCTGCAAGAGTTTTTCTTTAAAATAAAAATTTACACCATTAATAACCCATTAACCCAAACTTAATTATTATGAGAACTTGACTACAAGTGAATAACAGTCTCAAGCATCCTGTGGTTTTTAAGAATAGTGGAATTTTGTATAAATTGCCGGCGGGCAATCGTTAATAAACCTGACTAAGTCAAGGAACCAGAATATAGTACAACAGGAAAGTCACGACTTTGTCACTCAAGAGCAAATTATATTTCCCATTATTTAAAAATGACTATAATTATGAGGAGCCACACGTTCTTTGACACCAGACTGGTTCCTTGAATACCTTTAACTCTTAACACTTGTAATGGACATTGGAACCAGTTTTCGCAAACGAAAAAAAAAATAAAGAATGTTGCAACCTGACGCTGTTTGTTCTTCTTCATATTTCATCTCAATATGAAGGTCAATCAGTGCAAAAATGTTGAAAAGACATGAATCTGGGACACAGAAATATTACTAATTTTGTTAGGAAATATTGTCTCGACTCTCCATAGACTTTGTACACAACCGCTGAAGTAGCGTCAGGATACTACATTCTTTCCAGGTAAAATACATCTACCATAATACAAGTAGTTCATTTGTAGAAAATGGAACAGTGCATACAATACCAGCCACTAATCTTAACAGTTTTTATCACACTGTTTTTAAAGTGCAACTCTTAAAATAAAAATCACTTACAAACAACTTTCCCAATCACCAGCGCGTACAATTTTACAAGCAAAGTTTGTAAACTCAAAGAAATTATCGCAATTATTAAACTTATGGTAAAAAATATAAATCGTGTGAACATTATTTTCTTTTGTGAACTTTGTCTTCATGTTCCGAGTATTACAGTACAAAAAGGAAACTGACTACAAAACACAACGCAAATCAGAGACTAGGTGCGTCGTGTATACTAGTCTTAATCAAGGCTGCGGACTATGCAGGGTGGCCCACAAAAAAAAACCCGGAAAATGATACCAAGATATCTCGATTTGGATCGATAGCTTAGCTCCAGACCCTAGTCAGAGATACTTTCGCACCGAATATTTGTGCGCACGTCGCATACAATCATATTATGCAGTGCGCCCGCTAATGACACGATTAGACCAGCTCCCTCACTCATACGATCGTCTTTGCAAACCTGCGCCAGTGGTTTAACATTATCTTTATTCTTTGTGTAAAATACAAACAAATGATGAAAAAAAAAGAAAAATGGGCCCTACCTAGCCTTGCTGTTGAACTTTCGCATCTGTCTCGACTATTTACTTAAAGTACTGTTAAAATTTGGAAACTTTGGCCTGATTTTGATTTAAGAAATCAAGCTTTTGACTACAGCAACATGACATGAACATCAATCTCGTTAAAGATCTTCCCTTACCTTTAACCCTTAACCTTTAACCCCATCAAAATCCATCTGCCACATTTTTGGGTGGATTTTGGGGGAAATGGTCCTTGCAGGCCAGGCTTGACAACATTTTGATGGATTATGATGGATTATGATGGATCATGATGGATTTTGATGGATTATGATGGGCTTGGGTCAAGAAGCCCGGAGCACTAGTACTGTGGAATCTGATTGATTTTGTCTATCGTAGAGTACTGCTGTTGTCATATAAGCCATGTGTACTAAGTCTATCAATATCAACCAGCACTTCAATTTGGATTCCATTCCATCATGTACAGCAAGCAGAGTGAGTGATGGGATTTGTAGGACGCGGTCTTCTACTTAGTAAAAGGCATTAGAAAGTTAAGGTTAATGGTTAATTAACCAGTTCGCGCCGGGATTATATTGACACTGACCGACCCAGGCGCGGGATTGTTTTTACGAACCTCGATCCGAGACGAGTTCAGGCCGGCATCTGTGGGTAGCACACCCTGATATTTTTCAGGCCTTGCTCGCTGTGAGTTTATCCGTCGTTCCTTTTGAATTCCGGGGAGAAAAATTTGCGTGTATACACATTATCCGATGCGAACTGTTTAACCAGTTCGCGCCGAGCCGACGGGCGGATTATTTTTAACGAAACTCGATCCGAAGCGGGTTCAGGCTGATAGTGCCGGGAAGCACACCCACGCATTTCCGGCCTTGCTCGCTGCTGGCATACATTTCCGAACTTGAACTTGGCGTGTTTATGCGTCATCCGTTTTGAATTTGGGGAATTTTTTGCGTTTATATACGTCATCCGGCGCGAACTGTTTAAGAACATTTGAAAATCCAAGGTTTTAACAACAAATTCAAGTATTCAATTATGTTTCCTTTCAAATAAAAAAAATATAAAAATCACACAATTTTCCTAATTTAAAACAGAAATTGAATAGAATACCTAAAGATACTGTGAATTTAAACTTTCAGGGTTCCCACACCAATCTGAAAACCAAAATTCCATGTCTTTTCCAGGACTAAAATATGACAATTTCCATGACATTTAACGCCATTTTGCAGAGAAAAGTTGTTTACAATTACTATACTGATGAACCGCTGATGTTGGGCTAACCATTTGTTAGCTTTTGAAAATAAGTTTTAATTAATTCTCATTATTCCGTTGTCACATCAAAAGCGGCCCATCAAAAAATAAACCTAGCATTATCTGGATTTCCATGACTTTTCAATGACTTTTCCATGACTTTTCCATGACTTTTCCATGACTTTTCCATGACTTTTCCATGACTTTTCCATGACTTTTAGATTGTTCCCAATTTTACATGACTTTTCAAGACAACTTTTTTTCCAAGGATTTTCTCGGATTTTCCATGATCCGTGGGAACCCTGACTTTGCTATATACTTCAAAAATAGTAAAAACAATATGAAATCAACTGCTATTCTGTGAAATATCTGGGTAATATTTAATTTTTTTTACTAGGATTTAAACAAGCAATTCAATTTCAGTAGTCGTTATTATTCAGGTGGTTTTCTAGTACAAAACAAACCCCAACAAAATGAAAAACAAACCAGGTGGAATAGACATCGTGACCTTTGGAGTAGACGTCGTGACCTTTGGAGTAGACATCGTGACCTTTGGAATAGACGTCGTGACCTTTTAGGCAACCACCAGGGGTTCGTCATCGGAGAAGCCGCGTATCATTGGCTGGTCCTCTTCGTCCCCTGCAATGTGATTGGACGGAAGATATCGTTTATGCAAATTATGTCTCATCGTCTATGCATTTATGCAAATGTAAAGCGGATCTCGGTTGTGATTGGGATTTCAATTGCGACGGACTTTGTAGTTGACTTATGACCTGCTGGAGCCAATTTCATGGAGCTGCTAAGCACAAAAATCCGCTTAGCATGAAGATTCTTTCTTGGTAAAAACAGGGTTACAAACCAAATTTTCAGGTGATGTATATTGTTTGCGACTGGTATTCCGGTGTTTTTTGCTTAGCATAAAAAAAGCACATTGAGTTTTGTCCAGTGGTCAATGTGACCTCTCTTGTTAAATTACTCATAACTCGGTCAAACATCAGGTTTCAACGATGTCTCATTTTAAAGTGGAAAGGTACATCTTGCAAACCATACCTATATTATCTATGTTGGTTACACATTCTATGTGTTAGGAGTGGGGGGGGGGCACCCTGTATACTCCCCAGGGAGCTGGGATGGTCTTCGGAATGCAGAGTTGTATTCGAGTCCCTGCGAGTCCCTGCGAGTCCATCACAAGTCCTTCAGTCTCAGTTCAAGTCACTAGCTATTCAGATAAACTGTTGACTATAGCATTCCTTTGTCATTGATCAACCAGTTACTTGCGACTGGCTTTATGAAAGGACTCGCGACTGGACTTGCGACTGGCTTTATGAAAGGACTCGCGACTGGCTTTATGAAAGGACTCGCGACTGGCTTTTTGAAAGGACTCGCGACTGGCTTTTTGAAAGGACTCGCGACTGGACTCGCGACTGGACTCGCGACTGGACTCGCGACTGGACTCGCGACTGGACTCGCGACTGGACTCGAATACAACACTACTATAGCATTCCTTTGTCATTGTTTAACCAGTTACTTGCAACTGGCTTTATGAAAGGACTCGCGACTGGACTTGCGACTGGCTTTATGAAAGGACTCGCGACTGGCTTTATGAAAGGACTCGCGACTGGCTTTATGAAAGGACTCGCGACTGGCTTTTTGAAAGGACTCGCGACTGGTCTCGCGACTGGACTCGCGACTGGACTCGAATACAACACTGCTGAAACGTTTCCTTAGTCTTACCAAGATCGTCGTCGTCGCCGCTGGTGAAGGTGGCAGTGCCAGAGCGAGGGTCGTAGTGGCTGTTGGCGAAGGACATGAAGCTTCGCTGCAGGCGACGATGGCGGACGACAAAGTAGGTCAGGGCAATGACCAGAAGGACGATCAAGGCTGCGGCGGCGGCTACTGCACCAATCCAAGTGGTCTGAGATGCTTTACGGGGTGCAGGGGTGGGCTTGACAGCGGCTGATGTATGTCAGGGAAAAAAGTACATTACTTTGATATTCCATTAAAAAACAACAGCATTCCGGACATACTACATGCTACGGTAATGGTCGCTCCTCAGCATCAAGGAGTTCTGGGCCGAGTTCGGGCGGTCTGTTCTTGACACGCGAACTCTGTTCTTACGCTCGAACGGCGGGAACGCGACCCGTGAACATTGCACTCGGAACAAGAACACACACCACCTATCCACCAGGGTTTTGCAAGAACAAGTTACGCGTGTCAAGAATAGACCGCCCGAACTCGGCCATAAAGTATGCATCTATGCATCCAAAGTCCGTAGTAAATTGTTTCTCTAACACTGACTTTATTTGTTGTCTACTGTCGATGTTTGTCTCGCTTTGTTCCCAACCAACGACTCAATATTTGGTAGAAAACAAAGTACTCGGAAAGTACTTGACTACTCCACTGCATCTCCTTGCCTATTATTCATCCAAGGACAGTGAACCTCTAAACAAACAAAAAAACCGGTGCACTAACATCGACAAATGTTATTGTGACTTGTTAACAAGGATCGGTGCTTACCTCCTGTTAGGCCATCCACACACTGTCCGTTGGACATCACACCAAAGATCCCGCGGAAGGCCCCCGTGCTGACCCTCAATATGTACGACCTGTTTGGAGGCAGGGACTTGAGCTGCATGAAGTGGTCCGTGGTGTTAGCGATGGGAACGTAGTCGGTTTCTGGGAATACGAAGGAATCTAGATCATCTTTAAGATCCTTGCACTGGGGTTGAGGGACGCGAGAGGCGTCACCGTTATCTAAGGTCTCGGCTTGCGGAATCGTCATCCGGAACAGTGTGAAACCCTGAAAAATCAAAGAGGTTGATCATAAAAGTGATGACCATAGTGTGATGAAGCATTATAAATCCCTGTTTTTGAGCAAAGGTGTTTTGTTAACCAGTTCGCGCCGGATGACGTATATAAACGCAAAAATTTCCCCAAATTCAAAACGGATGACGCATAAACACGCCAAGTTCAAGTTCGGAAATGTATGTCAGCAGCGAGCAAGGCCGGAAATGCGTGGATGTGCTTCCCGGCACTATCAGCCTGAACCCGCTTCGGATCGAGTTTCGTTAAAAATAATCCCACCCCTCGGCTCGGCGATGTTAAAATAATCCCTGGGCGAACTGGTTAAGCTTGCCTTACGACTCATCTTAGGATACAAGGACGAGTCGCAATCGATTCTAGGACGAGTCGCAAGTCGCAAGAGAGAACAAAAAAAAAGAATCAACACATCGGACCCGTTTTGTACGTACCAAAGAAACATTGTACGGCTTAGGCGAGTCTTGCCAAGACAAGGCATATTGGCCTCCCTCTGTATAGGCATGAAACAGCAGCGGAGCAAGCACTCGATCTGCAACCAAACACACACACACAGACAACCAATAATTACCGGTAGGCTTAGACGACTGTTCAATAGTTAGTGAGTGAGTGAGTGAGTGAGTGAGTGAGTGAGTGCGTTTGTATTGACCGGCAATCGTGGTCGTCGGACAAAAGAATTGGGAGTCAAACAATGGGTCCACGATTGACAAAACGTCCACGATCTTTTCCCGTGTACAAATCCTATGGCGATCATCAAAAAACGTTAGAGTATAAACAAAAGAGGGAAGACGGTAGGACAATACCCCGTCCACGATCGAAGGCCTTTACACACTTGTGTGAGTGAGTGAGTGAGTTTTGGGTTTAACGCCGTGCCGGCATCAGTGGCCATATTCACAGCGGGAATGTGTACAAATTTGAGTGAGTGAGTGAGTTTTGGGTTTAACGCTGTGCCGGCATCAGTGGCCATATTCACGGCGGGAATGTGTACAAATTTGAGTGAGTGAGTGATTTTTGGGTTTAACGCCGTGCCGGCATCAGTGGCCATATTCACGGCGGGAATATGTACAAATTTGAGTGAGTGAGTGAGTTTTGGGTTTAACGCTGTGCCGGCATCAGTGGCCATATTCACGGCGGGAATGTGTACAAATTTGAGTGAGTGAGTGAGTTTTGGGTTTAACGCTGTGCCGGCATCAGTGGCCATATTCACAGCGGGAATGTGTACAAATTTGAGTGAGTGAGTGAGTTTTGGGTTTAACGCCCTTCCGGCATCAGTGGCCATATTCACAGTGGGAATGTGTACAAATATAAGACAATAGGTAAAAAACAATCAAGTGAACTGTGGAGAAGACATAAATTCAGAGTCGCACAGGAAAAGAATGAGAGACATTTCAAAAGGATTGAAGAACCATTGTATAGAAGTATTACGGTAGACTGATTCTGGGCAGTTTTCCAGGAGAATCCCCTAGACACACAACATTGAAAGCAGACGTACCAGTTGATATATTCAATGGTGGCGACATCCTGGAATTGTTAGCACCAGTACCGACGGAGATCGTATAGGCCAACCCTGGGACCAGATTGGGAATGGTGGCGTTCAAGTTAGTCAAGGTGGTCGAAGCCACGTTCAGCGTAGCTGATACCTTGCTGGCAGTTTCATTGTACATCACTTTGTAAGTCTGCAAAAGGAGAACGGTAACTTTTTGTATTAACCCTAACTCCCTACGCCATTTGTTTTACACATGATTTGAATGCTGCAAAATCGCTCAATTCCAACGTGTTAGAACTCTATGTAACCTGAATCCAGGGGCCAATTTCATAGAGCTGCTAAGCACACAAATTTGCTTAGCACAAAAAAGTCTTGCTCATTAAAAACAGGTTACCAGCCACAATTCTACCTTTTCATATGCTAAGCAAAAAAACAGCTGATTATCAATCCAAAACAATAAAGATCACGGGAAAATTTGGTCTGTAACCTTGTTTTTGCCAAGGACAAATTGTCATGCTAAGCAAATTTGTGTGCTTAGCAGCTCTATGAAATTGGCCCCAGCACTCTAATATTCATTGCTGGTGACCACTGAATCCTACAAAATCCTTCAGTGGGTTTACCATTGAGCTATAAAGCAGCCAAACATGGAACAAACAGCTGCTAAGTGCCCTAGTACAACAAGGATCGGTATCTATAGTCAGTATCTATGCTTACGCACTGTCAAACTTTCGTCAACAAACCCTCAATTTGCAGGTTTTTTTAGCAACCTCAAATGACCCCTAGACGACCTTTGACCTCTAATTTTGGAAGAGTTGTGTTGTTTTGTACCCTAGCTCAAGGATTACTCCATCCAAATTTGTCCAAAAGTATAAAAAAGGAAAAATACTTATTAGCATGCAAAGGTTTTTTTTTATTAAAAAAATCCGGTTGTTTTACCAGCAGGTGGGGTGCGTCGCGAGGGGCTTTCCATTTAACTGTGAGGCTTGTAGAGCTGTTAGCGCTAACCTTCACATCTCTGACTGGCGCTTGTTCATCTAGAGAATACAAAAAAAAAAAAACATTTTTCAAGAGGCATCTTGAGATTTTGCTTAACCAGTTCGCGCCGGGATTATTTTAAACATCATCTAGCCGAGGCGCGGGATTAATTTTAACGAAACTCGATCCGACGCAGGTTCAAGTCGATAGTACCGGGAAGCACACCCACGCATTTCCGGCCTTGCTCGCTGCTAACAGACATTTCCGGCCTTGCTCGTGGTGTGTTTATGCATCATTTGTTTTAAATCTGGGAAAAATGTGTGTTTATATACGTCCTCCAGCACGAACTGTCTATAATGACTATGCGAAGTTTACAACTGATCGTAATTTTTTTTTTAAGGCCTTAAGGCCCAAAAGCAGCTTGCAGAATGAAAACATGTACAAAACCTATGGGGAAAATGTGGAAGAAACAAGAAAAGTAACAGTAATATTCTTAACAAAAAAAAAAGCTGTTCCAAATTTAAAATATTTACAAAAACAAAACAAACTGACTTAAAAAAACCAGGTAAAAAATAGCAAGTACCAAGTGTTACATACAGCCTACGGTGGGTAACGCATTAAACGGGTCACCAAGCCCGGAGTCTCAAAGCCCGGAGAGAGACACATTTATCGGTCTAGTATCGACTGTACGAATGTGCGCTTTGGCTAGTGCGTTACTGGTAGTCCAAAGAGCGTTCGGTGTCGCGAATAGAATGGACCGAGTAGATTGACCACACCCACCCACCTGTCTACTGAACATAACGAGACGACGCCCATGGCGTTTTTAACGCCGCCGTAGAGAGAAAGACAAAAATCAAACTCACCATAATTTGTACTGCCAAATACGATTGGCGACCTGGGTGGGTTTAGACAATCATCGGTACTCAGACCAACTTGGAAGGCATATTGCACTCCCGAGATCAGGTTTTTGGCAGTGTACGCTGTCGACGCCGACACGTCCTTTCTCGATTGATGAGGCAATAGTTCTGGAGAGCGGTCGTAGTAAATATCATAGGTCTGTCAACAAGAGAGAAAAAACAGAAAGAAAACAGCAGTTTTATTACCGTAAAGAGAGGCAAGCAGTGCGAAAAAGAAACTGAAATGAGAGGAGATTTGGCAAAATAAGACGGAACTGGGCACAGGGAATAGTAGAGAAAACTACAAAATAAGAAATTTGTAGAAAAGTTACTTTGTTTTTTTTTGTTCTGCTAGTATTGGGCCAACCACAATTTTGCTTCAAACGAATTTGCGTAGACGTGATGTCATTTTAATATATTTGTTTGTTTGTTACCTTTACCAATCATTTTTTTTTTTGCAGGTACCCATTTCTACTCCTGAGTGTAGAGAGGCAGGTGGGGGTAAAGTGGCTTGCCCATGGACACAACATATGGCCAGCAGCTGGATTTGAACCCCTTACCCTCTGATCATGAGTCGCCAACACTAAACCACCGGTCCACACTCTCTCTTCATCAAGTGGTATAAAGGCTGCGACTCGTTTGTTTAACCAGTTCGCGCGGGGATTATTTTAACATCACCGAGCCGAGGGGCGGGATTATTATTAACGAAACTCGATCCAAAGCGGGTTCTGGCCGATAGTGCCGGGAAGCACACCCACGCATTTCCGGCCTTGCTCGCTGCTGACAGACATTTCCAGCCTTGCTCGTGGCGTGTTTATGCGTCGCCCATTTTGAATTTGGGGAAAACTTTGCGTTTATATACGTCATCCGGCGCAAACTGGTTAAAGGTGATAGAACAATACTCACAATGATGGCCCCGTGCGATACCGGCGCGCCCCAGGTCAAGTCAATTTTCGTCATGCTACGGGTTTTCGCTGCAAGGTTTATGGGTGCGGTGAGTGCCTCCCCTTCAGTTTTGCCAGACACCACATCGGACCACGGACCGGGCCCACCGCTGTTCCCGGCCGCTACTTGGAAGATGTACGTGGTCCCCTGACAGAGCTTGCCCACTGCAAACGGGTAAAGGATTGATTTTTACTTGATAAGTTGGCAATACCTCAAATTTCCTTATACTTAATTTAATAAAGCAGGGCAGATATCAGTAGGGAAAGTATTTTTAGAAATTGTTCCCTTGATGATACAAGCATTAAATTTGGCACAGTCAGAGTACGTCCTTTGACATATATTGGGCTATAACGCCATCGAAGATTTGTTCTTTAAATATACAGTGTGTTAAACAAAAATGCAAACTAAATATAACGAAATGCCGCACGTACAGTTTGTAACTAACATTGATAATATAAATATGGTTTGAAAGATACACCTTTCCACTTTAAAACGAGACATCAAACGTCCAAATATGATAATTGTTGACCAAGTTTTAAGTAAATTCCCAAGAGAGGTCAAATTGACCAAGGTACCGTACCAATTTTGTTAATTTTGTTTGAATTCCAGTGTTGTAATTTGGATGAGCTGTTGGTGATAAGCGACTAAACGCACGTGTCCAATTCCTAAACATCAAAGTTCAATGACTAAACACTACCCATTTAGCATGTAAACATGAATTTGTTTTACTCTCTAACGACAGTTTGTGCGGAGTAGACCAGGGGCCAATTTCATAGAGCTGCTAAGCACAACAATTTGCTTAGCACAAACAAGTCTTGCTCATTAAAAACAGGTTACCAGCCAAAATTCTACGCGTTTTTCATGCTAAGCAAAAAAACCAGCTGATTATCAATCCAG
Source organism: Crossaster papposus (assembly GCA_037893245.1). Classification (NCBI taxonomy): domain Eukaryota; kingdom Metazoa; phylum Echinodermata; class Asteroidea; order Velatida; family Solasteridae; genus Crossaster; species Crossaster papposus. Next base: position 3,854,946 of record JBAIAA010000195.1, on the reverse strand, counting down.
AACAATAAAGATCAGGTGAAAATTTGGTCTGTAACCTTGTTTTTTGTCAAAGACAAATTGTCATGCTAAGCGATTTTTTGTGCTTAGCAGCTCAATGAAATTGGCCCAGACAATTATCCAAGCATACAAGTAGGCAACCATTGTCCCAATGCGTAAATTATTCAATAATAAAGGAGGCCATACATTTTCTTGCAGTGGATTGCGATACTCACCGGTAGCTGTTGTCTTTGTCGTGTTCTTGCAAATGACGTCTCGATTCCCGCAATTTATAATGTAATACTGTCGCAATTAAAGATAAGACGGCACAAGAATTACAATTTCACTAAACACAACTGACAAGTTGGCATATTAGTCAGGCAAATCGGTGAACAATTTTTTAATCAAAACGTTAAAAACATGGAATTTAGTAAATTACGCTTGAGAGTTCAGGTCAAAGAATACTCACGTTGACTTTCTTGGAAGTGTCTGGCTTTTTCCATGACAAAGTGACCGAGTTCGGACCGGCTGATAAAACGCTAACATTCTGAGGGGAAACTCTGATTTCTGCAAAAAAGAAATTCCCACATGGGACAAACTTTCTATTACTCCAAATGAACAGTTGGGGAAATTCAATTTATTTTGGGATCGAGTCGTGGGCCGCATTCAGTCTTAAATTTTTTAGTCCAGCTGTGGCTAGACTAGGGTTTAAGAATCGTTAAAGAAACCGTTTGGAATATTCCGCAATTTGTAAACCATTTATTTCTCACAACAATATGCATGGCAGCTAGGCAACCAATCAATTCGCTTTTGTCCAGTGAAAAATAAAACAAACAAAAACAGAGGAAACTTTACCGTCAGGGTTCTGTGACATATATCTCACGACCGGGGTAGACATATTGCCAACACCAAAGTTGTTAACAGCCGCAACCTGCCAGAAAAGAAAGGAAAAAAAGAGTAAATTAGAATATCAGAATTCCAATTAGCACATTTCGCACAACACAACTTTTGTAACTCCCCAAATCTCAAGTAATATAGCTTGTCATTTGTGACCTGTCACCACAAAATGAAAGTAAAGTCGGAAATATTGAAAATTGAGTTATTGGTATTTTAAAATTCTTAAGAAAGAGAGCTTTCCAATGGTATATAACACTTGGGGGTTTTGCGATAAATCCTTTTTACACCATTCTAGAAAGTCATGGGTTTCACAAAACGTGTTTGTGAGAAAACTTACTTTAAACATCTTTTTAAAAAACACGCAAAAGATTACAAAACAGGGCAAGTAAGGTTCGGTTGAGCATAGCAACGGCTATGTTCTAATCATTTTTTCTTCTTAAATTTACCACACATACAAACTATTGTATAAACAACAAAATATTAAAATTTTGAAAACGTGGGATACTTAGGAGGACCTGATTTGCATATTTAATTAACTTGTTAATTAGACCACTAATGGACTTTAATTCAAACACTAACTACGCAAAATCGCGTAATTTAAGAGGTTTTCGATCATCTGATCTCACCCAAAAAATGGGAATATGTAAAGGAGGACTTGGGCTTTCCAAATTACGCAAAATTGAAAAATTGAAATTGAAAATCCAGATATTTCAGAGTACTGGCATTTCTGCTAGTAAATTTACAGTACGTACAAAACTTACAAAAGTACACAAAAAAAATGAAACATTTCCTAACCAACACGTTTCAGAGTAATATGAAAACAACTTCAAATTGAATTGAATTAAAACAAACAACATTTGATACTACAACTTATTAATAAAATCCAATTCTGACTTTTGGAAATTGAAATTGAGAATCGAGCTCGGCAATGTTTCGGGGATAAAAAAAAATAAGTGTCAATATAGGATTTTGCGATTTTCACACCTTTTCCCCAAATTAGGAAATCATTTTCACCTTTTTTTAAACAAAGTGGGAAACCGTTTTCGATTTTGTCACCAAATTTCACATTCTCACTCTGAGTGTTAACTTTCAATTTCAAATTGACTTTCGTTTTCGGCAGATAACTCTCGCTTCGACGGATTATCAAACGAACACATACTGGAAGCAAAAACAGAATGAGGAACGTTACCATGAACACGTAGGCTTTGTTGGGCTCGAGGGATGCGATTTCAGTCCACTTGGCGCGCACATGGTCGACAATCGCATAGTGCCCGCCTTGTTGTGGTCGGTACATGACCTATTGTAAGAAAAAACACACCATAATCAACCATGAAACTCTAATATAACAACACATTCCAATCTTAACAAAACATGTCGAGTGTTTTCTAAGTTTGAATGGCGTAGCGGTTCTTTCCTCGCCTTCCACCACTGTGACCTGGGTTCGAATCCTGCCTGGGCCAATATGTGAATTGGGTTTTCAGTCCCTGCCTGACTCTGTGGGTTTTCCCTAAATTATTATTCTGGGGTTTTCCTCCCACCTCTAAAACTGAACCTTCTACTTATTGTCTTCTCTCTGCATGTTTCTTCAGGCTTACGAGCTACAGTGCTTTTGAGAGATCCTTGGTTTTATTAATAATAATAATAATAATAATACTAATTGCAATGTACTGTGTACCTCATAGTCGGTGATGGGTTGGTCCCTCGGGGCTTCCCAGGTAACGTTAACACTTGTCATTGACAGGAGCTTAACTTGAACATTTGTCGGCGGACCAGGTGAGCTAGTGGCTACAAAGCAAATCACAAACATATCTCAGTAGATTCAGGTATTCAAGCTGTGCTCACAGCAACAATCTAAATCTATTCCAGTCATCTCTGCTCTTAATGTTAATGTTAGTTCTTATATAAAGCTTTAGACTCCCACAATGTGGGTGTATCAAAGCGCTTTACATTATTACCCCGGTCATTGGGCCCATGAAACATTCCAAATACCATCTCAGCTCCCTGGGGAGTATACAACTCGATGCTGCCATTTCGGCGCAAAGCAGCTAAATCAACCACAATAACCATCTCTGCCCTCACAGGTACCCATTTAATCCTGGGTGGAGAGAAGCAATGAGTGACAAAGTGCCTTGCCCAAGGGCACACGTACCATAGTCCCAGGCCGGACTCGAACCCACGGCCGGACTCGAACCCACAACCTGTAGCTTTACCTACAGATTACAAATTCAATGCTCCAGACCACGAGGCCACGGCACTACACATGGCATTACGACCCAAAAGAGAACAAAGGTCGCAGCTAGGTTGCAGCTAGTCCTGACTAAATGTATTGAAATGTACTCGTCGCCAACGCTCAATTATGAAATGAGGTAACTTTGGTAGTCTTACCATAGGGTAGATTGACAAAGACGGGGGATGATCTGTCGTACAAAATGTTACCATGCATCACAGTATGCACAGCGACACTGAACTGATAACGTGCTCCTGGAGTCAGATCGTGGATATCGTACGTCATCCGGTCACTCGCACTTGGCACATTGCTAATGTTCTTCTCTGGGCCGGGAAAACCAAAGTTCGGACTCAATCTGTTTTAATTTAACAAAAATTAGTGTGAATACCAAACAAACAAAAAATGAAGGCGAGTACAAGAAATTATCGCCAAAAATACAGAAATCATAACAACAATCATCCCAAGTTAGCGACAGATTAATCCCAAACTAGCGACATATTCATTCCAAGCTAGCGACATATTCATTCCAAGTTAGCGACAGGCCATCCCAAGCTAGCGACAGGTCATCCCAAGCTAGCGACAGGTCATCCTAAGCAAGCGACAGGTCATCCCAAGCTAGCGACAGGTCATCCCAAGCTAGCGACAGGTCATCCCAAGCTAGCGACAGGTCATCCTAAGCAAGCGACAGGTCATCCTAAGCAAGCGACAGGTCATCCCAAGCTAGCGACAGGTCATCCCAAGCTAGCGACAGGTCATCCCAAGCTAGCGACAGGCCATCCCAAGCTAGCGACAGGCCATCCCAAACTAGCGACATATTCACTCCAAGCTAGCGACATATTCATTCCAAGCTAGCGACAGGCCATCCCAAGCTAGCGACAGGCCATCCCAAGCTAGCGACAGGCCATCCCAAGCTAGCGACAGGCCATCCCAAGCTAGCGACAGGTCATCCCAAGCTAGCGACAGGCCATCCCAAACTAGCGACATATTCACTCCAAGCTAGCGACATATTCATTCCAAGCTAGCGACAGGCCATCCCAAGCTAGCGACAGGCCATCCCAAGCTAGCGACAGGCCATCCCAAGCTAGCGACAGGCCATCCCAAGCTAGCGACAGGCCATCCCAAGCTAGCGACAGGCCATCCCAAGCTAGCGACATTTATCCCGAGTTAGTGTCAGTTATCCCGAGTTAGTGTCAGTTATCCCGAGTTAGTGGCAGTCATCCCGAGTCAGTGATAGTCATCAGACAAGTGAATTTTTGGCCCGATTTTTGGCCTATAGAGCTGTTTTAAGGAGTAGTGTCCAGATCTCACCGGTAGAAGATGTAGTAATTGTAGAATTGTGGCGCGGGTATGGGTTTAGTGAAGACGATGTGAACTGTGGTTGGACTGGTTGGACTGGCATCAAGGCTTGTGACAACGTACTGGCCTGTCGGTGACAAAAAAAGGGAAAGTTTCATCGACGAGCTAGTCCACCAACTACCTAAAACATATTTTAGTGCTGATCATATCCAGAAACGATGGATTCTGGCCAAGTAAGACAAAATTGGGCACAAGTATCCTCTCCCAACCCCCCCCCCCCCCCCCCCCCCTCCCACCCCAATATTCTTGCTCTTCGTGGAACGCAGACACCCACATTGCACATAAATGAAAGCATTGTGTTTGAAAAGCACTATCTATTTGAAATGTGGCCACAGTGGGTTTAAAGACATACAAACATTGACTGCTCTGAGTGGTGTAGTCAAACTAGCCTCCCAGGGTGATCCAGAGAGCATTCTATTTCCCGAATCATAGTCGAGGATCACCGAGGGAGGATAGTTTTACTACACCACGAGCAGTCAATAACGGTTTTTGTTTTATAACACCTCTTCCACAGATTCTGCTTTCAGAGAACAGGTATGTTGAATAAATTAAAATTAATACAATTAAAATTAAAAAACAAATTGTACAAAATTAGTTAAAAATGTGCTCAATGAGATTTCTTTTTGTTATTTTTGTTGTGGGACAAAAAAGTAGAAAAAAGTCGGAATTTCAAGAAAGAAAAAAAGAGGCAAAGTATGAGCAAGGTGGGACAAAAAAAATAGTAAAAAATGGTTAAAGTAGGAATACTTGAAAAGCAGACTTCTCCCACTTACCATGGCAACCCTTTTCATCCGTTCCATCAAAGCAATCTGCATCTCCGTCACAGCGCTCATAGGAAGGCAGACACAGTAGCCCGTCACATTGGAACCTACCGCTCCCGCAATAATCAGACGTTGTTGTTGACGGGACGACGCGAGCTACGTGAACAAAGAAAAGACAAAAAAGTAGTTGGGATCAGGGGCCGATGTCATGAAACTCGTCTTATCTTGTTCTCTCTCTCGTATGCAACAACGAATCAGATGTCAAATGTCGAGGTCCATAAATATCTTCAGACTTGTAATTTTAAACTTACTGGGGCAGTTGTCTTCGTCGCTCTCGTCTTCGCAGTCGGGAATTCCGTTGCAGAGGTACCTGTCGTTAATGCACCGCAACCCGTCTGTGCACTTGAAGAAACCAGACCTGCAAATCACGGGCGTGGTCCAAATCGGGGGTTGCCAGGTAGTGGTCGGTTCTTAAAGACGTTGACAATAAAATGAAATGAAATCATCAGTTAAGTGATGGATAATCCTACATCGGGCTGACTCGCATAAGACAATGATCCCGGCAATAACGATGTGCAAGTCTGCCGCGTGGTCCAGGGCCTGAGAAACGGGGTAATAATTGTGAAGAAATGATACGATGACGCTATATAAGCGACAATTATTATTCAATTATTATTAATACTAACCCCAAATCAATTCATTTCTGCAAAAAAAAATAAAAAAAATTATGAATATTTTTTTTTTAACCAGTTCGCGCCGGATGACGTATATAATCGCAAAGTTTTCCCCTGATTCAAAACGGATGACGCATAAACACGCCACGAGCAAGGCCGGAAATGTCTGTCAGCAGCGAGCAAGGCCGGAAATGCGTGGGTGTGCTTCCCGGTACTATCAGCCTAACCCCGCCTCGAGTTTCGTTAAAAATAATCCCGCGCGTCGGCTCGGTGATGTTAAAATAATCCCGGCGCGAACTGGTTAAACGGAGTTACCTGTACGGCAAAACAAATTGGATAAAAAGACGAGTCCATTTGTACCTGTTGGGCAATTTCTTTCGTCACTGTTATCTCCGCAATCGTCAAAGCCATCACAGAGATAATATTCTGGAACGCAAGGAACAGATGCACCGGGATCGCAGGGTGCCTGCCATGGGGAACATGTGAACTGCTGGGTAGGGGCCAGGGTAACTGCAACAAAAACATTTAGGCTGTAAAATGGGGTTGAACTGATAGCAAACATTACCAAAAAAATACTGAATTATTATGAATTACCTTAAGGTAAATAATAATAATAATAATAATAAAGGAAATTTATACCGCGCCATTATCCGCCATAAATGACGCTCATGGCGCAAACAAAAATTATATAAAATCAGATGTAACAAAACAATTAAATTTAACTAAACGAGAATATTTTGAGTGGTCTGAAACAAATAGGTCTTCAGGGCAACTTTAAATTCAGAAAGCGATGATATATTACGAATGCTGAGGGGTAGTTTGTTCCAAAGATGAGGACCTGCGTAAGAAAATGATCGATCACCCCAAGATTTGTGAGTGTGAGGGACAACCAGCAAAGAAGCATCAGAAGATCTCAATCGCCTGGATGGATTATATGAAGTTAATAGGTCTATATTGTATTCAGGAGCTGAATCATGAAGGCAATGAAAAACAAGCAGTAACAGTTTGTACTTAATCCGGTCAGCAACATGGAGCCAATGCAGAGACTGCAAAATCGGGGTGATATGGGTTCTAGAGGGTGTCAGGGTCACAATTCGAGCGGCAGAATTTTGGAGTCTTTGTAAAAAGCCTGTCGAACCAGGTCGTACGATTTCATGGGTCATTCCGTGTCAATTCAACATGTTTTGGACCTGATCCTCACAAATTAAAATATTTGGTGTTATAATTATTTGGAAACCACCAGAGTTTATTATTTTGTTGTGTAATTTGGCTTGTCAGTTAGGCAAACTTCAGACTAATTAGCACGACCTCTAAACTTTAAATACTTATATTTCTAAAAGCACAGCACGTACAAGTCCAAGTTGTATATCATTTTAAAGCTCTTTGAATCGTAGCATGAAGCAGAACAAAATAGACCAAAATGACTTTTGACCTTGACTTACGAAAATACGTAGTGCTTCAAATTTTGTAAATTTTTCTCAATAGTTATTAATGTTGGCAACGATCGTAAAAAACCAAATTGTATATGTGACCTGTTCTAACGAAACCCGGACAAAGTCGCACAATGTGTTTTGTCACAATGTACTCCTGAAGTCATTTCTAGATGGATTTTACCATTTTGAGGTTTTAGGTTTTCCTAAGTCACTCACTATTAATCTACAATCTCCTCAAATTTGAACAAAATCCGTCTACCAGAAGTGTTTTTTTTGTGTCAATTTTGTGAAACATTTGTGTATAGAAATAATACGCTTTTCTGAACTTCAAAGCTGTTTATCTCATAATTAGGTTGTCAGGGTTTTATCACTAAATCCAGACCCCAGGGAAGATAGGGTGGGGGTACATATGTAAATGATACATCATTTTAAAGCTGAGAACCTAGAGAATTTGAAAAAAGCAAAATCTGAAAAACTAAAAAGTCGACTTCGTCCGGGTTTTGTTGGAACAGGTCACATATTGATTTAAACTGTAACAGCTAAATGCAACTTACTTCCGCAATCCCGTTCGTCCGACCAGTCACCGCAATCATCCTCAGAGTCACACTGCCACCACAGAGGGATGCAGAAGCCGTTATGGCACTGGAACTGATAACCATTACAGGTTTGTGGCAGCGCGGTGGCTATAAACAAATCAAAGCAAGACCCAGCAAACTGAGTAAAACTAGCGCCAAAAGCTCTTTAAATTCATCAACAAGTTACACATTTTTTTCTTTTTCTAAACTTAACATGAAACTTTAACATAGAATGATGCATAAAGCCGCATTCGTATTGGACTTTTTTTGGTAAAACATACCGAGAACTTAACCAAATTAAATCCAATGCGGACAGGCGGTAACATTGTCAAATTGTCCATTTTACCCTCCGCAACAGTAAGATCTACAGGCCCAAGCTCCTAGCGGAGGATTTAACACCGTGAACTTTGACAATCACGTGCCGTAACATTTGACAATATTAAGTCCAATGTGAACGCGGCTTTAGACACACAAAATAAACTCCTTACCACAATCGAATTCATCGGAGTTGTCAGAGCAATCACCGACTCCGTCGCATTTCCAACTGGCAAAGATGCACTCCCCGTTGTTGCAGTGGAAGTCAAACGGGTGGCAGGAGTGCTCGGGGAATATCCAGGTCGTCGTTTCTTGAGTCGTCACTGCCAGGCGAAAAATGGGTTAAATACCATTAGCCAGTTCGTGCTGAAGGACGTATATAAATGCAAAGTTTTCCCCCAGATTTAAAACGAATGACGCATAAACACGCCACGAGCAAGGCCAGAAATGTCAGTCAGCAGCGAGCAAGGCCAGAAATGTCAGTCAGCAGCGAGCAAGGCCGGAAATGTCTGTCAGCAGCGAGCAAGGCCAGAAATGCTTGGGTGTGCTTTCCCTTACCATCGGCCTGAATCCGCTACGGATCGAGATTCGTTTAAAAAAATTGGGTCGGGTCAGGGTCGGGGTCGGTCACAAGAAATGGCTTCCCATTGTGGAAAAGCCAAAACAAACTTACTGGAACAGTCAAACTCGTCTGATCCATCGACGCAATCCCTTTCACCGTCACAGCGCCAGGAACCTGGGATACACACCCCGTTACTACACTGAAACTCCCTGGAGGTACTACAAGATGGCTCGGTCGCTGAGGGGAAATAAAACAAGCCAGAAATGGTTAAAGGGACAGATCTGGCCGGCCATCTTCACTAAACTGAAACTCCCTGGAGGTACTACAAGATGGCTGGGTCGCTGAGGGGAAATAAAACAACCCAGAAATGGTTAAAGGTAAAATAGATCTCTCTCACAGGCGGCCGGCCATCTTCACTAAACTGAAACTCACTGGAGTAACCACAAGATGGCTGTGTCGCCGACGGGGAAATAAAATAAGCCAGAAATGGTTAAAGGGAAAATAGATCTCACTCACAACTGCGTATTTTACACAATCAAGCACGCGCTGCGCACAAATGTTCTAAACACGCGCGCTTGTTGCTCGAAATGTGTTCGAAATGCGGGCGCAGCTGGTGCGGGTTATGCAAGATGACGCTCAAAATGTCGATGCACGTGGCTGATCTGTAGGAAATGACGTCTTTTGAGAGAGACATATACAACAGGAAAGGGAAGGATGTTATTTTAACATTCAAAGCGGACACGGTCCTTAGCAGAATGCTATTTCAAGAAAAGTTTTTTGGGGTTTAACTTACTGCAGTTTTTTTCGTCCGACATATCTCCGCAGTCGTTGTCGCCGTCACATTGCCACATAGAGGGAATGCATTTTCCGTTATCGCAATGAAACTCGTACTGGCTGCAGGTACCCGTGTAGGGTGTAGTGGGAGCTGCCAAAGAAAACAAAATCCTGTCAAGCAATCTAGCAAAATGAGTTTGCAGGCGACCCTAATCAAACGGCACTATTCCAAAGCTTCACTATGATCAGTTTTCTTTTCTTAAATTTTGTAATTGAAATAATCTCGTTTGAAGGTCTGATTCATCTTGTTACATTTTTTTCTTAGTTTGCGAACGCCATCCCAGTTTTTGCCAGTTCTTTTGGCCAGTTCCTTAGCTTGATCTCGTCCATTAGTAGGGGAAAGTACTCATCGTTCAGCCATTCAGGTTTCGTCGAGCTGACCTTCATGTGACCCGGGTTCAAACCCCGTCTGGGCCAATATGTGGATTGGGTTTTCAGTCCCTGCCTGATTCTGTGGTTTTTCTTAGAATATTCTTCCTTGGTTTTCCTCCCACCTCTAAAACTGTACCTTCTTCTCATCGTCTTTTCTCTACAGGTTTCTTCAGGCTTGCGAGCTACAGTGCCTAGGGCGCTTTTAAGAGATCCTTAGTTTCATTACCGACAATAATTAATAATAATAACACATTACCTCAGCCATCAGAGATGGGCGGAGTTAATGATCCCAACTTACGGGTCGGGGTCGAGCAATCCGTCTCGTCCGAGCTATCACGACAGTCGTTGTCTCCATCACAGACCCACCGTGTTGGGATACAGCGGTTGTTATCGCATGTAAACTCATCAGAAGAGCAGGTCGCGTAGGCTGTAACAAAGACAATAAACACAGGCTTGACGTACTCATCCTGAGATTGTCAATATACAAATACAGCATGTAATACTCTTTAACCAGTTCGCGCTGGATGACGTATATAAATACAAAAATTCCCCCAAATTCAAAACGGATGACGCATAAACACGCCAAGTTCAAGTTCGGAAATGTATGTCAGCAGCGAGCAAGGTCGGAAATGCGTGGGTGTGCTTCCCGGCACTATCAGCCTGAACACGCTTCGGATCGAGTTTCGTTAAAAATAATCCCGCCCGTCGGCTCGGCGATGTTAAAATAATCCCGGCGCGTACTGGTTAACCCTGACTCCAATGGTATATACAAAGAGTAGCAGTGCTGGGTACAACATATGAAAACAGTTCCACGACACAATATGTCTGTTATTACGTTGACGCGTAGAGGACAAGGTTACTTACTGCAGTTATTTTCATCAGACATGTCTCCGCAGTCATTGTCAAAGTCACACAACCACCGCAGCGGGATGCAGTTCTTGTTGTCACACTCAAATTCACTCGTCTGGCATCCTTGGTACGCTGCAGAAAACAAACAAACAAGTCTGTCACTGTCACCTCAATGTGTCACCTGTCACCTCAATGTGTCACATGTAATGTGTCACATGTAATGGGTCACATGTATTGTGTCATGTGTCATATGTCATGTGTCACATGTAATATGTCATGTGTCACATATGTCATGTAAGGTGTCACATGTCACCTAATGCATATCATTTTTCAGGTGTCATAAGCTTCGGTAAAATCCTGCCTCTAATAAAATCTTTCAAATGGCACTTAGGCGCTTGTCACATATCAAGCGTCGTGTCGGATGTCTATTGCAGTTATCACAAGCTCCGGCTTATTTGTCACTCAATTGTCACACATAGCATTCTATGTTACTTGTAATATATCATGCGTGAAATTGTCACCTGTATGAAGTTAAGTGTCATGTGTCACATGCTCTGACAATGTCATTTTTTGTTTTGGGTTAAAAACAATTCCAAATCTTAAAACTTGACTTACGGCAGTCCAATTCATCGGTCATATCGCCACAGTCATTGTCATGGTCACATCTCCACATCATCGGGACACAGTTGCCATTGCCGCAGACAAACTGGTCAGAATGGCACGTTCCTCCTGAAATGTATGCCAACAGAATGAACGGTTCACTTCAGTGAAAAATGGGCAACAAATTGCATAACGTAACAAAAGAAAACAAATCTTTCCAAATAGGTTACAGTGTCTTACTAACAGACTTGTTGGCTGCTAGTTACCACAGGATGCAACGGTGATATTATTAATGGAGTCAGTACAACAACTCTGGGTGTAACTTTGTAGAGAGCATGGAGCTACATGTATAAAACTGTTGTATAGCTTCATGGGGAGAACATGCCGGAGAAGGTTTGTTTACTCGAAGACTCTCCACAGAGGTTGACCAGGTTGCCTCAAAACTGCTAGCATGGCATGGAATCGCCCAAGCCTCCTACTTGGCATCCACAGAGGTTGACAAGGTTGTGTCACAACTGCTAGCATGGCATGGAATCGTCCAAGCCTCCTTCTTGGCAACCACAGAGGAAGGAGATTGCCGACTTACCAGCATTGGGTTTGCATTCACCGTTGGGCTGCATAGCCTCACCGTCCTCACAGTGACACTCCTCACCACCGTCAGGAGAAGGAGTGCTTCGGAACCCGTCGGCACAAAGACACCTGCGGGATATCTCACCGTCTTGCTTGCCTGCAATAGAAGAAAGGGATACATGGAAGGAACAAGGAGGACAAAAAGGGGGCGATGTACCCGAGAGGAGATGGGTGCCTCTCAAGAAAATTACCTGCGAGTAGTTAACCAGTTCGCGCCGGGATTATTTTAACATCGCCGAGCCGACGGGCGGATTATTTTTAACGAAGCTCGATCCGAAGCGGGTTCAGGCTGATAGTGCCGGGAAGCACACCCACGCATTTCCGGCCTTGCTTGCTGCTGACATACATTTCCGAACTTGAACTTGGCGTGTTTATGCGTCATCCGTTTTGAATTTGGGAAATGTTTTGCGTTTATATACGTCATGCGGCGCGAAATGGTTAACACTGTAAAAAGGCAACACTGTAAAAGTGAATTGCTACTCGCGAGTATCCGCTCTACTTGCACCTGGACGAGTACCGAAGTAGAATTCCACACATTTTTGAAAGGGTTATTTTGTAATAAATGCAATATTTTGCCTTGTTTTTGTGTGCGTTTGTTGGAAAAACACGGCCTATTATGATACCTGGTACGGCGATGCAGAGTTGAGAGCAGTTGCCATTGTTAAGCCTGCACGGGTTGACACCTGTGGATAATGGAAAGAAAAGCAAGATGTTAAAAGGATCGTATCTTGGTGTGCAGATATGTTGAGCTGTGTTACAGATATAAATTGGGGTGACGTCATGATCATTCTGGGGCGTTTACTCACCTTGCTGGGATGAGTTCTGGAAGATCTTGAGGTCCATGAGGCCGGTAAGGTTACCCATCAGGGTAGTCTGACTCTCTCCAGAGTATTTGTTGGTCTTCATGATTGCTTGCAACTGCCAGTCATCCCAATATACATCGTCCTAAAAAAGAAGAAATAAGTTTATTAAGTGAATAAATTTGTGGTTCGCTAGTTTTAACTAGTTTGCGCCGGGATTATTTTAACATCACCGAGCTGGGGCGCGGAAATATTTTTAACGAAACTCGATTCGAGGCGGGTTCAGGCCGATGGTACTGGGAAGCACACCCACGTATTTCCGGTCTTGCTCGCTGCTGACAGACATTTCCGGCCTTGCTCGTGACGTGTTTATGCGACATTCGTTTTAAATTTGGGAAAAACTTTGCTTGTATATATGCCCTCCGGCGCGAACTGGTTAAACGTACATGTACGTTTAAAACACGCATGATCATAATTAACGCGCCTGCTGAACAGAGACCAATTATTATTTGTTGTGGCATGAACAGACTTTACAAAAACACTACCTTGTAGACGGCGATTGCGTACGGGTGTGGAACGCCCTCGCTTCTCAGAACCCTGCGGTTGCTGCCGTCCATGTTGGCCACCTCAATTCTGTCCAGATAGGCATCGGTCCAGTAGATGCGCTGTCTCTCGTCGTCGATGGTGATCCCGTTAGGCCAGTGGACGTTGGTGACGGCCACCGGCACAGGGTTGGAGCCATCCATCTCCGCTCGCATGATGTTAGCATTGGAACCCCAATCCGTCCAATACATTTTCCTAATCAACAAAAAATAAAAAATAGCAACTTGAAGGGGCAATATACCATATGTCGGTTGTGCATTTTGATCATTTATATCAGCAAAGTTCTCAAAATATAAAGGTGCTTGACAAAAAAGCTTTGTGAGTACTGCATATTCCAAGAAAACAATATTCTAAGATTTTGATTTCAATTTAAAAAAACAGGTTACCACTACTAGTCGCACGATTACCTACGATTGATCTTTCCATCAATATTCTTCAATCGTTGGTGATTGCGCGATCACGCGTACCACCAATCGTACGACGACCTACCACCAGTCTTAAAGAGAATTGCAGTAAGCGACCGATAATAGAGATCATAGCAAACATTGCCGATTGGTCGTACCTCGGCCAAATCGCCACCAATCGCACAATCCAGAAATCGTACGATCCGGTGTGACCGAGGCTTACCCAACTCAATATTTGTATAACATGCTTGGTACCCTTTTTTTGGATCCAGCGCTATGGCTCGAGGCATGTCCAGGTTCTGGGTCTCGTTGGCCAGCGTCCGACGGAATCGCCCGTCGTGCCGGGCCACCTCAATGCTTTTGGTGCCAGAGTCCACCCAGTAAAGATTCCTAGCGATCCAGTCAAAGGCGAGGCCCTCCACAGTCTCCAGACCCTCGTTAGCGATCAGGGTGTAGTTGCCGGTATCCAGAGAGTATTTCTGCACAAGGAGAAGAAGAAACGAAAGGAATATTGAACATTTATGGTGGAGATCACTCAATAAGGATATGACTTTTATCTTATATTACACTGATATACCACAAGGGAAACTGACTAGATGTTCAGGAGGTCGGAGATTCGAATCCCGCTCCTGCCACTTTAACATGTATGCAAATTTACCTAATCAGTTTCCTTTGTGGTATATCATTGTAGTTATTACATCACTTACATAGATGGCGTCTAGGGTCATGTCAGCCCAGTACAGGACATTGCTGTGCCAGTCAAAATCCACCGCGATGGCTGCCTCAAGTGGGACGCTGAGAGTCAACATCTCGTCCTGGTCAGAATTAAACAGATAGCGATGGATTTCCGTCCGGCGCGTGTACAGCATAAACTCCGGCATCTCTGAGACGCAAACAAAAGGGAACAATTTGTGGTTTTAGTCAGAGTTCTGTTCGAGTCCTTGCAAATCCATTACAAATCCATTACAAGTCCAGCAGAAGTCCTACAGTCTCAGGTCAAGTCACTAGGTATTAAAATGATGAGTAAGGCACAAAGACACAAGACCATTCCCCTGCTGGGGGGTTGCTTGCGCAAGGCTTGCCCTGAATCACATGATGTAGTAAAAATCTCTTTGGCCTGGAGAATTTTAAGTTTAAACGTGCCAAGCATTTTGAGGAAATCAGTGTACAAGATATTCTGAATTATTCAGGAAATAACGGATGATCCTGGAGGATTGAGGATGAATTCAATCTTTACACCGTGGCAATCTGAGGATTTTGCAGGATTGAGGGTGGTTCCTAACCAAAAGGGCCTAGGGGGTTAAGGTTAAGGTTAAGGAAAAGACGAATACTGACAATTCTTACTAACCTCTGATTGGACAAGCCAGCATGTCTGCCCCATATTCATATTCTTCCCCTCCATTGCACGTATCACCAGCAACCTTGCGATAACTACCATTCAATAAATATAAAAAAGGAGTTAATGCAATATTATTTTAAACAAGTGCTCCTCCGCAGGGGGTGGGGAGTAGGGCCTGACCCGACCCTACTTGAATGATAGACAAAGCAAAACCGACCGACTCGACTGACACGTCTCGACCCAAAGTCAGTTTTGATTTAAATTGGCACATCATTATGTATACTAACCATTAACCCTGCGGGAAGCGAAGAGCCTCCACCGGGTGGACAAAAAAAATATTTTGGTTAATTAAAATAATTTCTTCAGTCAAAAGCCAAAGAAATCGAAATGTGCTTGTATTGCAGGGCAATACTGATTTCTATGTTTACATGGTTGTCCTTCAAAACAAATGTGAAAATAGCCAGAATGATTAAAAATTTGGTTTGTGTGTCCAGGGAACTTGTATCCATCTGTTCAGACCGTGTGCCCCCTCCTGTCTTTTTTACAGGGTTTTACCCCTCAACATAAAAGGCCTCTCGATGGAGCCCCTTCGTGCGTCCGTAAAAAAAAATTGGTCGCTCGCAGGGTTAAAACAAATTATAATAATACTGGAATGCCTTACCCCTTTGTATGTCTGTAGAATGTTCCAGGAGGGCAGGGAATAGGGATCTCATCAGGATCAGTCGGTATAAAAGGGTCTCGAACACATTGCGTCTCAAACCACCAATCGCTCATCTCAATGTATCCAACGTCACTGAATGCACAAACACAACGTGTTTTCATTAATTAATTAATTATTGTCTTCATTTGTGACCTGTTATTACAACATGAGCTGTAAGTCGGACGGTCTGAGAATCAAGATATTTATAAATCTGGATTATGCAGAACAAGAGCTTCCCAACTAGAGCTTCCAGCATTAACCACTTCGTGGCACAGGAGAGAATCAATGGCGGACTCGCGTACAGTCCAAGCCGGGAATCGAACCTGGGCCACATTGGTGAAAGACAAGTGCTTTTAACCCTAAGAGTCCTCAATCTTCCAGCAGGTGACGGATTGAGGACTGTTAGGATTAATACACACTTGCCACCTCTGCCACCAAATGTAAAAACATTGGTTGTGTGAATACAGGGCACCAAAATATACATCTTTTACTGGGTACGAAAGCCTGAGGAAATACGCTAATGAGTAGCGACATTTTATTTTACCACTCAAAGTCCTCCCTGGTACAGGTGCAGTTATGGACGGAGACGGGCCGGTCATAGTTCCGTCCGTTGTAGCAGACGGCGTGAGCAATGCGACGCTCGTAGATCGTCTTACGCCCCAACAGGCAAGGGTCATCTGGAAACTCATCACTCGGTGACCACTGCTTGTAGTCATCCTGGCCGCAATCCGGTCCTGAAAGAACACGGTTCAACGTAAGCAAGGTACCAATAAGTGGTATTCTTCACGAAGCAACGGTGCACCCGCTTTGGGCATGGGGATTTGAGTTTAAACAGCCTTGTTTAACCTCTTAGAGAGACTATAGCCACGGCCTGCTAAGCTGATGTCAGCTGTGCTACGGCGTAGCACACAGCCTGTGTAACAGCTGCACGCTCGGGTCCATTGTGCAGTGCATCTGCTGGACAAAGGCTAATGTGCAGTCATACATATAATCCGGCGAGGTGAGAAATTAATACCGGCATGAAGAGATAGAGCAGGTATTGGATAGTGGATTTTTTTATTAACCTGTGTCGAAGGCACCTTTATTTATAATTGGTGCCCTAATCCTTTTAAATCCTCCTCCATGGTTTGATCACTTTTTGTCATACCTAAGGCATCTTTCAGATCCACCTGTACGATCATCCAGCTGTGCTGCCTTGTGAGCGACCCAAACAAAGTAAAGATCGTCGTCTGCTCCCCGGGTTCCGTCATCATTCCGTAAACGTACACCTTAGAGAAGTTCCTGGTGAAGACTTCCGTTATCCAGGTTTCCCCCTCGGTCACGGAATACCTTTAATTGAAGGAGAACAAAAATACAAATAACTGTAACTAGTGCTGGGCGAGTAGTAGATTCGGTACTCGAGTACTTGCAAGAAAATTACTCGTGAGTAGTTGAGGGTAGGCACTCACCGCGTTAGGGGGACAGGCTCTTTTTTTTGGAAAAGACAGACCGAGTAGTGGGGACATTTTCGAGTCCCCATAGCGCGTTGGGTGTTCAGTAAAGGTAGAACAAGGTAAAATCGGGTTAGGGTATAATGAAAGAAAATGTAGAAGAGGACAAATTAGGGTGATGCTGAAAATTTTAGAATTGTTGAGTGTTCTGAGTTTGAGATTAGAGAGATTTCAGTTTACACACAAACCCTATGGGTTGTCCCCATAACGCTAAGTACCAAAATAATAAGTGTACTCGTGAGTAGTTGAGTACTCGCGAGTAATTAACAGATTTCTCATAAGAGCAGAAAGACTAAAATGCACGATTACCCGCCGCATTAATAGATAAGATAGGTTGGATAGATATCTGATCCGTTATATGCAAATGAGTTCAGTGGGTGTGTTTGTGCTCTTGTATCGTATTACGATCGAGGGTCGAAACACAAAAGAGAACAAAGGGAACAAAGGATCCTCGATCGACGGTTTGATTGTCCGAATTCGGTCCTCGATCGTTGGGGCAAGCGCTAAGGTAATGGGGTTTTGGTATAACATAGGAATAAAGGAAAACACAATAGGGGATCCTCGATCGTTATGTGGTTCACGACTGTGTACTTACTTGACTTCTTCAGTAGATCCAAACTGATCGACAGCCATGACTATACCACCGTGGTCCCCAAATGCGTAAAAATGAGGCCCGTCCAACACCTGAAATCAAAACAAATAGATAAATACTGCAAGTATCGGCAATGTGCTGCTAATAAAAATGTATAAAACCAAGAAACGACAAATGACGCGCCTCAGGAAGTGTAACTCATCCAGTCGGCACCCAGAGACTCGCCATTCTTGCCCATAGCCATGATCATGCCCGGTGCCGAGACCTTGGACAGGATAGGGTTGTACTCACCTTGTACCAGGTTGCCCCAGCCGAAGGGGACCGGTAGACATCGAAGGCTGAGTCGGCACCCAGAGACTTGCCAATCTTGCCCATAGCCATGATCATGCCCGGTGCTGAGGCCTTGGACAGGATAGGGTTGTACTCACCTTGTACCAGGTTGCCCCAGCCGAAGGGGACCGGTAGACATCGAAGGCTGAGTCGGCACCCAGAGACTTGCCAATCTTGCCCATAGCCATGATCATGCCCGGTGCTGAAGCCTTGGACAGGATAGGGTTGTTCCTCGTGCCTGGGTACAGCTGGCTAAACTTCTGCGACAGGTGCAGGGAGCAGTTGGGCTGCGTAAGGACAAACATAACAGTGGACATGTTAAAGTGTAGAAAGTAGAAGTTAGGGCTGCAACCGAACCGTTGTTAAATCCATGAGGTGGGGGTGCCCCAACCATGTAAGTCGGGAATTAAGCAATTGATAGACGCATACAAGTATCGTATTTGTGGTCGGTTTAGCTCAGTTAGTAGAGCACTGGACAACAAATCGCAAGGTCAGTGGTTCAAGTCGGCCTTCGCTCACCCAGCGTTTGGGAGCACTTCGGTGCGGTAAGTGAACTGGAAGTTGAAGACAGGTATGGCGCTTCATCTCAACAATCTCCCTGGTCTGGTACTAACGAAGAGGATAGACTCCCTCGTTGTACGATTGACATCGACAATAGACCTCCTCGACCTATCTTACTGTATCGCGACCCAAGTATCGTGACAAGTAGCACCTCTATTTAATGACTCACCGGTTGACAGGTTATTTCTGGTTCCCTAGGCTCCAGCAGGTTCCACTCTCCTCCCTTGTCGTAGGAGATAACGCTGACCATGTTCTCCACCTTGAAGTCTCCGCTGACCTCCATGAACTTGGTGGCAATATAGATCCCCCGAAGCCCCTCCACCCAGTGCAGCTCCACAAACTCCTCGTCAGCAAATTGGCTGGAAAGAAACAAAAAGTCCAGGAAACCGAACAAAGTGAGTAAACTGCAAACTGAGCTTGACCTCGCAAATGGCTCTCACTTAGGCACTTCTACCTTTCAGCCCGGGTATGAAAAGGGAATCCTTCGGTATCAACCAGTTCGCGCCGGAGGACATTATACACGCAAAGATTTCCCAGGATCAAAACGAATGACACTTAAAACGATTACGAGCAAGGCCGGAAATGTCTGTCAGCAGCGAGCAAGGCCGGAAATGCGTGGGTGTGCTTTGCGGTACCTTCGACCTGAACCTGCCTCGGATCGAATACCGCGCTTCAGCTCGGTGATGTTAAATTAATCCCTGGGCGAACTGGTTAAGCTCGCCTTACGACTCATCTTAGGATACTAGGACGAGTCGCAATCGATTTTAGGACGAGTCGATCATCTAGGATGAATTTAATCCTAGGACGAGTCGAAAGAAGACAAGTTTACTCTTCCTAAGACGCGTCAAAGCGTTTCGTGAAATCGGCCCCTGGAGACGTGAAAACCATTTGTTGGAACAAAAAATGTGAAAAGTATTACAATAGGCAACATTATAACGTTTTTAGTACGTTGAAAAGGAACCTATCGTACTTTTGAAGTTTTTTGTTCCTACAAAAGGTTTTTACGTCTTCGGGGCCTCCCCGGTTTAAGACTCTAATAATGTTCGTGCTTATATAGCGCTTTACATCGTATCAACGATCTCAAAGCGCTTTACAATTATTACCCCGTTCATCAGGCCCTGGACCACGCGGCAGCCGTTTATAGGCGCTCAATCGGCCTCGACCCTCACAGGTACCCATTTATACTCCTGCGTGGAGAGAGGCAATTGTAGTTAAGTGTCTTGCTCAAGGGCACAAACACCATGTTCCTGGTCGGGTTCGAACCCAAGCACCAGCGTACACGAGTCGTACATGAGTCGAACACCGTAACCACTGGGCCATGACATTCTTCATTTAGTACCTCAGCCAAGAGTCTTTGCCTGGTCCTTCGGGGCTGTAGTACACGATGTTCTCCAGTGACAGTGAGTAGGAGGTACCCTGAACCTCGCTGATGTATAAATGGGTCTGGTTGAGGTTGTGATTGACGCAAACAAAGACCTGATCCTCATTGGCATCGGCTATGTAGTAATCCTGATCAGTACGAAAAGAAAAAAAGGGGGGGACAAATTAAACCTCTCTCTCTAGGTGCCAAATTAAACCAGATCTATCAAAACCTATCAAGTGATTTTAACAGTTTTAACATGTTTAATTTTGCATTTCTTTAACTATTCTATTAATATATGTGACCTGTCATCACAAATTGAGATATGGGTATTTCTAAATTTTGTGGAAACAGAGCTTTCCAATGGTATATAACACTTAGAGGTTTGGAACTCAATATTGTTTTTATTTTTATTTTTTAGTCCGGAGTCTTAATACAGAGATTATGAGAAAACAGGCATTTCTTGCGAGAAATTGTGTGAAAGGCATAGAAAGGCATAGTCAAAATTGTCTCAAAAACTAATTTTGTTTTTATCTGATCGTCCTGAAAAATTGGGAATTGATTGTTGGGGATTTAGTCTTTAAAAAAACACCATATAATCTCAAAATCGACCACCCCTTCAAATTTTGACTTTGACTGGCCGTACTGGGAAATCACTCCGTGCGACTTTACGCTCATTTTGTGGTGACAGGTCGCATATATATATACCTTTTATTTTAGAAAGTGGGTGGGGGTTGCCCTGTACATTGATCATGTCATGTTTTAAATAGGCATATCTGTCTTCCTTGTATTTAATGATTTTGTTCGTTTCTTGTTCTGTCTTTCATGTTGGGACCCCAATGGAAATAAGCCTGTAAAATTTGCTTTTCGGGGCTATCCCAGGTTAAATCAACTGCTTTTGTGTTTCGTATTTTTTTTCTGTCTCATTGTTGTTGAGTTAATCTGAATAAATAAATCAAATCAAAACCTGAAGCGTCTTCAATACTTACCTTCCGATCCAGATCAGAAGGGAAAGTTGCGTATTCCATGGGACCTCTTTGATGTGAAACCAACAGATCGATATTAGGTCTTACGTCTGCTTGCCGGCGCTCAATCTGAAACAAAGAAAACGAAGAATCTTGACAACGCTTCTTGTGTTTTGGTAATTTTAGAAAACAAATTTAAACCTAATCTGACTGGTGCATTGTTTAACCAGTTTGCACCGGGATTATTTTAACATCACCGGGCCGAGGCGCGGGATTATTTTTAACGAAACTCGATCCGAGGCGGGTTTAGGCCGATGGTACCGGGAAGCACACCCACGCATTTCCGGCCTTTCTCACTGCTGACAGACATTTCCGAACTTGAACTTGGCGTGTTTGTGCGTAATCCGCTTGAATATGGGGAAACTTTGCGTTTATGTACGTCATCCGGCGCGAACTGGTTAAAGGTGGAATATACCTTTTCGCAGTTATCCAAAGAGTAACCAAACAAAATACTGTTGAAAAGCTTACTTGTTGTAAACATATTAATGATTCTCAACTCCCTGAGAAATTATTCCTTCTTGCATGCTGTCATTTTTAATAAAGTAACAAAATAATGTCATTTTACTTTTGTAAATTTTGGCGAATAGTGCGCGCAAACGTTCGAAAGATTTATGACGCAAGTTATCTAAAGTCGAGTTATCATAAATTGACTCAATTCCAAGTTGAAGGACAGTCTTACCGGCATGGGGCCGATCTGGGTCGCGAACAAGTACTCATCATGCACTTCAAAATCCAACACGTTGGAGATTATCACTTGTGTCTCCCAGTCAAAGTCAAAGTAATGCTCCGACATGACAATGGTGGACACCCCAATGGGCTCCAATCGCTCGATGTACACTGTGTCTGGCCTGTCGATGCCTGGCACACCCCTGAAATTACAGGTAGGATACACCATTGGTAATTGCTGGAATTATCAGGAATGGCTGGATTTGGGGGGTTGGATTTTAGAGTAAACATCGTTTAACTGACCTGTCCAAAGTTTTAAAATCATGGATGCTGAGAAAAGCAAGAAAAACGGCGTTCTTTTTTAACCCACGTCGGGCAATGGTTCTTATGTTGTTCTTTTTCTTTTCGATCGCCATCTGGCAATCGTGAATTTTGTTAACATTTTTCGTAACAATTACAGGATATCTAGCGCAATCATTTTGCTGGATGCCTACAATCATTATTTACTTTCAAATAACAAAGGGGTTAAGTACGTACCAATCCGTCTTTACCAACAATGTGTTGGAGCTTACGGTAAAGTGTCTTGCTCAAGAACACATGCACATTACAAAAATACTGCCAGTTCAATACTTACCACCAGAATGATTTCACATCGCTTTGTATCTGCGTCCAGGTGGCACCAAAGTTCTCCGACTTATAAAGCTAAAAAGTAATTTGACACAAATACAGACTTTTGAATTGGAGGTCACATTATATTCATCTGCCTCGGTTGTCATTGTTTAGGCTCTATAGTCACAATATAAAAAGTTTGCGGATTGTCATTATTGAAAAGAAAGCTTAGCTCTACCCTCCTGGCTAGGAACAATTCTCAATCCTTCAAAATCCTCTAATTGCCTCGATGTACAAATTGGAGTCATCCTCAATCCTTTAAAACCATCTGTTGAATTTGTTCAGTGGATGGGTGACCAGTGTCTCAATCCTTCAAAACCCTCCACCAATCATTGTTATGGGTCGAGTCAGTACCGATGACATTCAGATAATGCTGGATTACATTATGCATGGTTGATGGAAAGCTTTTGAATAACTTGGATTACGGCATCGTTGACCAAAAAAATCAACAATCGGGGAAAAGAAAAGAAAAGATCACCGCCAAAACATTTTTAGTGATTGAAAAAAAAAAAAATTGAAAACTTGCTTTTCAAGTAGAAATCACAACGCTTTTGATTAAGGGAATAAATGTGTGTTCGGGAGGTTTTAACCACTCTGTTTAATACCGCTTGGAGTCTGGGTGCTGATAATTACCCGAGCCGAAGGCGAGGGTAATTATCAGCACCCAGACTCCAAGCGGTATTAAACAGAGTGATTAATACCGACCGAACACACATTTATTCCCATTCATAAATACCTTTTTTGTAAAATTCAGCCCAAAAAGCCCCGAAAATCCCGGAAAATTGTCGCAAGTAAATTTCGGTGTTTCGCCATTCTGTCCGTGTCAAATGACATGTTTCCGCCTCTGTCGCTCTCTACACAATACATGCAATAAAGCGTATTTACTGTGAACCAGACTATTACTGCCATTGGCAAACTCGTTCCCAAGGTGTCGAGTTGTACGCGCCCAACACTACCCGCTCTTATTTTCGTAGACGAGGTACGGTTCAAGGACGGAATGTTGTTTCCAGCTATATTTAAACACTTCCAGCCATGTCTTTATCGTCCGTTTAATACCGGCCACGTGACAGGCTCTCGACCAATAGGAATGCCTAAACTGCCCCAGGTATTTATGAATCAATCTCAAAACACAGACGATTTTCATAAAAATAATCTACTCCTCTGGGCAATTTGAATACTCACCCTCTTGTCGATATCATCGTCGTCCATCCCAAGGACGATGTCTGGATCAGTCTGGTGCATACTGATGGTCGTCATAGAGACTGGCGTGGTGAAGCTAGACCAGGAACTACCCCCGTTGATGGTCCGATACACAATCTTGTGGATGGTGTCTACAAACAAATACTGCAAAAAAACAACAGAACGTCAAGGAATTAGTGATTTGTAGGCGTTTTCCCTCACTGTCATACCGTCTATCTATGTTACCCAATTTAAGACAATAAACACTCGAGTCATTCCAACCAGTTTGGCCATTCCTGTAGTTGGAGTTTTACGAGGTTTGGGCAGTTAGAGTTAAAGGTAGGATACACCATTGGTAATTGCTTGAATTATCAAGAATGGGTGGATTTTTGGGGTTGAATTTTATAGTAAATATCGTTTAACTGACCTGTCCGAAGTTTTACAATAATGGATGCCGAGAAAATCAAGAAAAACAGCGTTTGTTTTCAACCGGCGTCGGGCAGTTAATCTTATGTTATTATTAGTTGTTTTTGGCGATCGCTGTTTTCGTTTTATAAAATTATATTTTTTAGAATAGTAACAGGATATCTAGCACAATCATTTTGCTGGATGCCTAGAATCATTATTTACTTTCAAATAAGTAGAATATTTCTTAATAATTCGGTAGTAAATATTTTCGATATCTGCAAATGTTGTATCCTACCTTTAAACTACTATAACTCACCCGATTGACATCCGATGGGATGTGGTAGAAACGGTCAAAGACGGCCCGAGTCTCGTCGTCCACGTTCAGGCCCTCCTTCATATCAAACGTGGTGCCGTAATCGTAGGAGAAGTAGACACGGGTCACGGACTCGCTGGTCTGGTCAATGTCTCGGGTCAGACAGACGATCATGTCGCTATCGGCACCAGCCCAGTGGACGATTAGCTCGGGATTGCTGTCATTCAGGTCAAACTGGATGGAAAACACAAGAAAAGAAATGAGTTAAATATGTCCGAAGTTTTACAATCATGAATGCCGAGAAAAGCACAAAAAGCAGCGTTTGTTTTCAACCGGCGTCGAGCAGTTATTCTTATGTTATTTGTGTTTTTTCGGGATCGCCGTCCGGCGATCGCGAAAAAATTGGATGCCTAGAATCATTATTTAATTTCAGATGAGTAAGATATTTCTTAATAATTCGGTAGTAAATTTTTTGGATATCTGCACTTCGTGTGTATCCTACATTACCTTTAATGTTTAACCCTAACTCCCTTACCATTGTTATTGAACAATACAATTCCTTCAAAATCCTCCAACTTTCTTTGTTGTGTAGGGAGTTAGGGTTAATCAACAAAATGCGAAACATAAGCAGGGTAACCATGGCAATAGTTAGTGAGTCATCTGTACATTATGTATAGGTCTACATGTACATTATGTATATTGTCTACATGTACATTATGTACATGTCTACAATATGTACATTATGTACAAGATGTGGGTGTTAAACAGCCTAAATAAAGATGCATGCATCATTTGACTATTATTTCACATAGTAACGTATGCTACACGTAATGTACAAACATAAAGCTATTTAATTACTAGAGCGCTTGCTCCATGTACAAAGTGATGCCTGCTGGGCGCATCCATGTTTGTGCACAAACCTATGGAAAACTCGACATTTTGTATGGCTTTTGTACGGCTATTTGCATACGTGTTTGTATTCTATACAGTGCGTTACCGAAGTCAATACGCCTAAACCGAAACGCACGATCAGCAAATGAGTGTTCCATTTTCTTCTCTTTGCAAACAGACATTACCCAAATTACAAGACAATACATATACATTGTACACATGTACCAATTACCATGTATTGCAAATAAAAGTTAACACTGGAAAAAGAATGGGAAAATTGTGTGAATGTTTTAGGCTTGGACGGTATTGCCTTTTACTATACCGGAATACCGTGACAAAAAAAACCGCGGTATTCGGTAATACCGAGGTGTTATGTTAAGTGGGTATTACGTCATTATTATCAACCCAAACAAATTACAGCGATCACTGCATGCTACGTCGAACCGGCAAACCACGTAATTGCATCTTCATGGCAAATTCTTCAACACCTAAGATTCATTATCAGTCTTTATATTTGTAAAAATGTATCACTGTGATGGATTATTGAAAATTAAAAGCTTACTTTTTGTGGAATCATTGTTTGAGTTTGTAAAGTCATTGATATGTCTATCAAAGAAATGCCGATTGTTAGCGACCGATGCCCAGTCGTAATGCCCATGCACTGCACCGGCACACTGCGAACTTGCTTCCCACGATCATGCTAGCTATCAGTTGGTATCCTGCATCAATGGCAGTGATTCAATTGGCTCATCATGCGATTCATGCCGGCCACCAGCGATTCCTACTGCGTGTGCGTTCGCAGCATATGCAGCGGCGATGTACATGTACTGGTACATGTATTATAATATCGCCCTGTTTGCAGGGCGGGCGTACGACGATACAATCAGAGCAGGCGCCAATAGGAGGCCGTACTGGAGTAATCGGTGTGACGAAACCTTATTTGTGAATGAAAAATGTTCTGGTCGTTGTTTTAGACGGCCAATCAGATTTGTTTAAAATGACACTAGCTCCCGGGTCCACGCCCAAGCCTGCCGAGGGCCGTGATGCAGCATCAGTAGCACGCTGTTTCCCAGTAGTGATTCTGGCATGCGTTGCAGGATGGTTTGCACGGACATGGGCGAGTAGGTTCGAAGTGTTTCCCTGCTTAGCGGCGACTTTTTTGCGGCAGAGGCGGCATATCGCTTCAGTTTCGTTCTTTGGCGCTCCAGCTTCGTTTGGCTCGAAACCGAAGTAATTCCACAGAACTGATTTGGTTTTTTTCTTTGCCACTAGGCGTATTTCTGCGACGTCTGCGAGGTCTGCCATGTTTGATTTGAGAAAGTAAAGTGGGTGTGGGACTGGAAGCAGCTTTTGGGCCGCATTTAAAAAGTTGTTTGAACTTTCGTCCAGCCACTACACACAAAGAAAACCGCAAACACGGCGGCGTAATAAGCAAACTTCAAAGGCCTTTCTGGAAGGACGGCTGCTGCTGAAGTATCGGGTTATCAAGTGGAGATTGACAATAACGTCTTATCTTTCCACTTGATTGAATGCAGACATGACACTGAATGGAATGAAACATGTGGATCAGGTGTTTCTCTTTCTGTTTGAAAGACTTTTGCGAGGTTCTGAACAATATCGCGGTATTGCAATTCCATACCGAGATCACCGGTATTTCGGTTTTTGTAGATCATTAGTACCGACTAGTCGGTAATAAAAAAAAACCGTGACTATCCGGTAATACCGAAATACCGTCCAAGCCTAGAATGTTTCCATTCACATTTCCCATTTCTTTGTTCGCACGCAAGTTTTCCCACTCCATGTACCAGTATGTGAAAAGGTGCATTATACATTAGAAATCCTAGAGTACGTACCAGTACATGTTCCAGTTTTATATTCGTCTTTTTTTTTTATTTCCTTTTTGTCAACATGTAAATTTAGTCAAGTGTTTACAGTTAGCTCCAACATGAGGTGTTATTTCACAAAAGTAAACAGCTGTTGTCGTAAATAAACAATCACAACAATAGTGGTCAAATTGACAAGGGGACCATATCAAACAGGGTTCAAGTTTGTTTCAGGTTGGTGGCCAAATAAAAAAAAACATGTTTAGCGTCATGCCTTTTTTTTTAAAGGAAGGAGGAGGCCCTTTTTTTTTTTTTTTTTCAAAATTCCAGCCCGACACATCTCAATTCGAGTCATGCAGTAAACATGTCACACCCTATCTTCCAATTTAAAATTAAAACATGGTTCACCCACGATTACTAATCAAAATTTATGTGGGTCGATCATGTATGCACCGTACACGACTAGACGTCACACCCTAGCCTTCCTATTAGAAACAAATATTTTCCCAGAGCTTGTACACAGTGATGTCTAAAATACGATCTTAAAATGTTATTATCTTAAAAAAACAAAAACATTTTTTTTACCAAAATGGTCAAATTTATCATTTTTTTCAACAACAACAAAAAAACAACAAAAAGGAGTAAGCCCCCAAAAAGGAAGCGGGCGGCGACGCTAAACATGTTTGTTTTTTTGTTTCCTCTTTTTTGTCCTTGTTCATCGTAACTATCTCAAATCCACAAAAAATCATCTTTGTATTTGCAGGAATTTGCAGGATTGAGGGCGTTTGGGGTTTTTGCCACTGAAGGTTAATGCAGGATCCAGGTCATAAGGCCTAAACTAATGCTGAATGATATTGCAGGATTGAGGTTACTTGGGTATTTATCCAAATGAGGATTTGGGAGGATTGAGGTTATTTGTTACTTTGTACTTTCACACTGCTCATACTCTATGCAGAGATGCAGCACCACAAAGTTCCTAGGTCACACTTTTTTTTGCCTATATCGGACCTCCCAACGGCCCCCAAAACGATCACATTCTGGTTTTTAGTTTGAGATAATGCATGTAACTTTTGAAAGAATTTCCATAACTTAACTTTGTCATGATCCTGCCTACTTAGTGTAAAAACACAACAAGGTACGATTTTATTAACTTGAAAACGAAACACAACAACATTATTTTAATAATTACAAAAAAATGAGGTTGGGGTGACGACTATATTAATTATTATTATATTCATTAGTCTTGAATAAGGCCAGGGAACATTTTAGAGGTAGACCGTGCAGCGGTTTTGAGATTCCTAATTATTAAATTAGTAATTGTACGTTGTTTATGTGCTACAAGCTGTCGTTTAACCATGGAGGTAGGAAACATGGAGTTAGCACGAACTGGCGATCACACAGACAGAGTCTCATGCCGCGGTCGTAAAATCAGAAGGACACCCCATTTCGCTAATCGAATTACCTGCGGTCAGCCGACTCTCGAGAGCGCGCGCAAAGCATTCTGGGAGTAGTGTAGCATGCTTGCGCATGCGCATCGCATAAAGTGGTTGAGAAAGATGGCGGCGTACGGTAAGGACGAGTTTTATTTCGGCTCAGACTTGAGCGATTTTTCCGATGATGAAGAATTTGTTGAAAGTTTGGTATCTGATGATGACAGAGACATTCTAAGGTATTGTGTATGTGGTTTACAAGTGACCACAGACATGATTGCTTAGGATGGCCACAGTTGCAAAATCGAATGGTTGTAGCCGATTACGATGGCTTGAATCATGGAGGTAGCCTCCTTGTTTAAAATGTCGGTCATTTCGTACCCACGATTATTAATATGATTATTGTGACATAAAATTGCACAATTTGACATGATTTCCTCGTATTCATGTGTGATTGATGTTAGTATTATTTTTTTTCTCTTTTTCTTGTAGAACGGGTTCGTTCTGACAGGTCGCAAGGATATAAAACAAGATCTTGAGCACTGGTTTCATTTGAATTGTTTCATTTGAATTGTTCCTCCGGACTTTTCAAAAAAAGGATGTGGGAGGTGCCTTTTATTTAATATTTAATACAAAAAAAATTGTATTTGATTTTTATATTAAATATCAGAAAAATCTTCATACTTGTGCTTCTTTTTTATTGTTATTAATTGATATAATTGTTTTCCCCCAATAATTTGTATTTGATTTGATTTTATATTAAATATCAGACAAATCTTCAAACTTCTTTCATTTGGTATTTTATTTCTCTTTTGGTACATGGCATGATATTTATCTCTTTTGTAGTTTTGTTGGTCCTGGAAAGGACCGTTTGATTTGTTGGTACGGTGTGCCTCTTTACACAAGCATGGCCCGGGTGATGAGGTGTTTGCAATTGCAGGCTGCGAGTAGGTTTGATGTGGTAAGACGTCTTGCTTCGTAGTCATCTCAAAGTGGGAACACCTTTCCTTGGATCTGCCAATTGCGCTGGTTTCTGCACAACCTGGCCCTCCTTCACCAGCTTCAGCTGATATAGTGTACAATACCGATACATGAGCAACGATCTGTATTTAATAAACAAACAAATAATTGAATTATGTGCAGCGTACGTTTGAAGGAAAAAAAGAGGGCCCAGGCATACCCCCATTTAAACAAATATTTACCATTACTTTAAATGTTAGTCATTTTATTTACAATAAATATTTTTGTATTATTTAAATATCCCTAGTATTGGGCCTATATGCCCCAATTGTATTTAGTTGGTTGAAAAGTTTTTTTGAAAAGTATAGAGAGGGGTATAAGGCCGGCCTAGTTAACATTACTTAGGCCCTAAATAATGTTAGTTTGTTTGAAAAAACGTTATAAATTTCATTATTTGTGTACTTGTAATAATTTGGCGATCAATTAGGGCCTAGGCTTTAGGCCTATTATTTGTATTAATTATTAAATAATTGAAGAAACTAAAGAAAATGTTTGTATTAACCTATCAGTTTCTCACCTAATACTAGTACTAGTAGTAGGCCTACTACACAAATGTCAGTGATTTAATCATGAATAATCACCCCATTCTTTCTTAAAAATTCTAAGTGTAAACAAAACATGACGATTTTTTGAAAAAAAATTCCGGCTATGCTCCAAACGGCTCCCGCAATCGAAATGCATTACCGAAAAGTTTATGAACTCGTCTTTTCATTCCTGCCCTTTTCGCGACCGGTGGGTACTTAAAACACGGTAAAATATCAGAAAACGTATCTAGGTAAAACCATAGATTTCAACATTCATCAAAATGTCATTTTTGTCCAAACATTGCTCAGGAACGTCCAAATTTTACGATCCGAACACCGATGAACTCAGAAAAACGCGATCAATTCAACGGAAAAGATGGTGCAGACATAACACAGCTTAAAACACTACTGCGCATGCGATTTTGTTTCGAGTGTGTTTGTTCGAGCAGTGGGTATTACCTCCAGTGTGGATTTCCCATGACTGTGTGGCTTGGATGTGCGGCATGAGAATCTGTGCACACAGAGCGTTATCGCGGTCGTAAATCTGTCGCGCGCAGCGGGTGGCTCCATAGGTTTTGTGCAGGCCAGATAATCACGTTAATTGCACTGGGATTCGTGCTAACTCCATGTTTCCTACCTCCATGGTTTAACATTGTCAATCTGTTCAAACCCCTTTAACCCTAACTCCCTACACAACAAAGGAAGTTGGAGGATTTTGGAGGAATTGTATTGTTCAATAACAATGGTGAGGGAGTTAGGGTTAAACTATGGGGCTCATAAGCACATAATATGGAGCACATAATATAGATTCGCATTGGAAGAATAAGAACGAAGGGTATAAGCCAGTTCGATATTCCCGCTGCGCGTGTGCACATGGAGATTTGACGATTTTTTCTTTGAGATAAACATTTCAGCGATTGCATGCAAAAGCATAGCGGGGTACCAGCGAATTTAAAGAGATCGTCGTGTTCTAAAGTTACTAAGTAACATTTGTTTTTTACGTTTTGGTGTTTTCAGGTGTTTTGTGTGGCCAAACTTTTGTTTGAACAATTTTTTTTTTCTTTTTAGATTTCACAAGAAAATGTAAAAAATGCGGATTCGGTTACCACGTCCCCCATAGCCTTGTGTGCATTTGTCTGCCGTGTTTATCTCAAGAGAAAAATTGTTGAATCTTGTTGTGCACATGCGCAGTTGGAATGTCGAAGTGGCTTGGCTTATTATACGATTTGAGCCACAAATTTATGGTGGGGCAAATGTATTCATTGCTAACACAAGTATTCAGTAATACGAAGCATCAGCTCTGATGAATATGGGCTTTGTATTTTGTATTGATTTATTTATTATTTTAATCCTTTTTTTTAAAAGAACTTACGGCTGTCACTTTTGCCTTGTCGTGTTCATCCCGTTTTTGCCTGTCATCCAACCTGTCATCAGCTGACCTCGTTTCTCGGAAGTGCGAGGCCGATTTCTGGTCGTCATTTGACCGTCTAAACCTCTTGTATCCCTCCCCTAAATCGTCTCTCCCTTTTGCCGAGCGGAGGTGAATAGTCTTTGCCTTCGAACCGAACCTAGTGGCCTCCAGTTCTGGGGAAAACAACCCTAAAATCAGGATTCCCAAAACGAAGTTCATGGCGGTCGCCATTTTGAATAGGCTTAATGTTTAGATAGGCCTACTGTATTTTGGGGAAGTAAGGTTAAGTTGATGTTCCTACTCGCAACTAAAATAGTTCCGTCCGTGAACAAACACGTAAAATTTATCAATATTTTACAAATAATGGATTTTAACGTAGTGTTTTACCAAAGATGACAGAAATGTACTGCTATTGTTTTTTTCAAAAAGTAGTAATAGCTTAGGTTGAACAATTTTATTTTGTTAACATTATTACTCCGCGTTTCTCAGCATACCCGAACTCTCGTGCATCGATGTACCTGGCACCATTCGTACCATAAAACCATTATGTTCACCAAACTTTTGTTATGGTAAATAATGACATCAGTTCTATTTTTTGACTGTGTTGATGGGGAACTATCATCGAAATATTGCAGTTATTTATTCTGTTGGCTAAACATATTCAATTGATCGATTCTAAGAAGAGGAAATTTGGCTTTTCCTTTTACGGTGCGCCCCCGCCTTTCCGAACATACAATTACAAAACGGTACATAACCGCAACTAATTATCCGGATGACATAATCGCTAAAAATGTTTCGAATGATGATGCCCATTTTGCACCACCAACTAAAATTTGGTTAACAGATATATAAAAACGCCAACAAACGATGTTACTTGTCAAAATTAAGTCCAGCATTTTTTAATTTTTTTATTATTTATTTAAACAGAATTTAATCCCAAGCTTGAAGCACCAACAAAAACACATACAGTGTCTCAAACAAAAGTGCAAATACAATTAATTACAACTCGGTCAAAGATTTTCAGATTTGGACGTTTGATATCTGATTTTAAAGTGAAAATGTGTATCTTTCAAAATATACCTATAATATTTTTGTTGGGTACATATTCTTACGTGTGGCATTCCGTATTTAGTTTGAATTTTATTTGAGACACACTTTAGGCCTATGGCAAAGAAAATGACGCGTACAGGCCATTTGGTTTCAAGACGTTTTTTTACTACTGAATTTTGAACAATATAAAGGTTTTGAAAAACAGATAAACCA
This sequence comes from Crossaster papposus, assembly GCA_037893245.1. Classification (NCBI taxonomy): domain Eukaryota; kingdom Metazoa; phylum Echinodermata; class Asteroidea; order Velatida; family Solasteridae; genus Crossaster; species Crossaster papposus. The sequence goes on along the minus strand of JBAIAA010000195.1, from coordinate 3,822,084 downwards.
TTCGTTTATTTTCGTTATAATTGTTAGTACATATTAGGTTCTTATTATTGGTTACCTTATGTTGTGACAGATCACTAGTCCGCTCAATAATTTATCAACTCTCTCACAAAATAGAGAAGTACACTTTCCATATCTCTCACAAAATAGAAGACACTTTCAATAGCGACCAGAATAAAAATCATTACATACATGTATTTCCTATTTACGAATTTTTTATACATAATTATATTACTAGTATTAGTCTATACAAATTTGTTCATATTTGTACACATTAAAACAAATGATTGTATTTATACATATTCGTATTTGTCACATTAAATTGTTTATTTAAGGAAACTATTTGTATTAAGGTATGAATTTGATATATCTGACCAGAGATGTCGATAAAGCCGGGTACGGGACGAGTCAATCCGAGCACACTAGTGATCAAATCCAGGGGCCCCAAGATGACAAGTCCGAGTTTTCAAAGTCCGAGTTTTCAAAGTCCGAGTTTTCAAAGTCCGAGTTCAAAGCCTCGTTCGGCCTGGCTTAGTGCAAGCACAGCAGTCACGCCATCACAATGGTAAACAAATTATGCACGCATCGCGCGCTGCACGTTGGCGCACTACACTAATTGCAGTAAGAATTTCTACGCGAGCTCATCAGCATGAACAGTTCAACCACCTTTTTTTTATTTTTGAAAAAAAGAGGCCGTTTTGGTTAAAATAAAATGTTGGGATTGTGTAAATATATATAGCCTAGGATATTCTCTAGTTTTGAGTTTTCAATCCGAGGGCAGACTTGTTACAATTACGCTTGAAATATGGGTCCTATTTTCCCGAGAAAGTGAAGGGATACCATTTGTAAAATGGCTGCAAGCAAGTTTGGAAAGTATGACTTTTCGGTAGGCGAGTTTCTTTTGGTGTGAATATTAAAAAATGAGCTAGATTTTTCACTTTTTACATTTAGATAGTACTAAGAAAGTGTGACGTCATTTTAGGTCTACATAGACACAATTTTGACACATCTCTGTGAGAACGACAGACATAATAATGTACAAATAATGTACATGTACAAATTCATTCAACAAATTCCCGTATTAATTCACCACTTTTATCAACTGATCGATTGTAAAAAATAGGGGTTTTTTTCATTTCGTATATTGACAAATTTACTAATCTAGTACAAGAGATAAAAAAATCATTCCCCGACTTCGAATATTACTTATAATGTTGTATTATATAGTATATCACATGACTTAACATTTTGCTAGATACCTATATTTTGTATATATCAAACATATACCAATAAATATACCAATTCACAATTATACTCAAGTTTATATACAAATTGTGTAGGGCTAACCCATAGTACATAAATATATTAAAACAGTTTAAATTTGTGATTGTGTGATCATAAAAACTTCACTACTTTATCAGTGTAAGGCAAAAAGACAGAACAAACTGTAGATTAATAATCTTAATAATCATCTTATAAAAAATATACAAATTTATTACGATCCTTGACCATCAGAAAGTACTTCGGTGGATTATAACAAATTAAAGGGGTTATCGCACCATTTATTATACAGAGTGTTCTACACCAACAACTAAAGCCCAAACTACCTATACCAATGGATGGATAATCCTTCTAGACAAGCACACCTCCACCACCCAAAGCCCAAACTACCTATACCAATGGATGGAGAACCCTTCTAGACAAGCACAACTCCACCACCCTAAGCCCAAACTGGATGGAGAATCCTTCTAGACAAGCACACCTCGCCCACCCAAAGCCAAAACTACCTATTACCAATGGATGAAGAATCCTTCTAGACAAGCACACCTCCATCACCCAAAGCCAAAACTACCTATACCAATGGATGGAGAACCCTTCTAGACAAGCACACCTCCACCATCCAAAGCCCAAACTACCCATACCAATGGATGAGAATCCTTCTAGACAAGCACACCTCCACCACCCAAAGCCAAAACTACCTATACCAATGGATGGAGAACCCTTCAAGACAAGCACACCTCCACCATCCAAAGCCCAAACTACCTAGACCAATGGATGAGAATCTTTCTAGACAAGCACACCTCCACCACCCAAAGCCCAAACTACCTATACCAATGGATGAGAATCCTTCTAGACAAGCACACCACCACCCAAAGCCAAAACTACCTATACCAATGGATGGATAATTCTAGACAAGCACACCTCCACCACCCAAAGCCCAAACTACCTATACTAATGGATGGAGAATCCTTCTAGACAAGCACACCTCCACCACCCAATGCCCAAACTACCTATACCAATGGATGGAGAATCCTTCTATTAAGAAAAATGATACCAAGAAATTCCGATTTGGTCGAGTAGTTTTAGATCCTAACCCTATTTTGAAATCTTTTTCTTCCAGAAAGAGGTGGCCTCAGTTCAGCGAAAGCACGCTTTTCCAGTTTATTTTTTGTTGCGACCCTGTATACAAAAATAAAATCTGGCCGTTATTTGTAAAACTGGTAAACACAATAGGTTAAATTTCAATAACAGAACCTTCAGTTACGTAATCTAACTTGTGTTGGCGAGCAGAATCTTATTGATATTTAAAAGCTTATGTCAGCAATAAGATTTGCACTTTAAATCTATTTGGTCACTTGATCATATAAAAAACAATCGCACATAAATAATCATATAAAATGCATAAACATAACATCACTTTCTATCTTCTAAATTCGAACGTACTGCACACTCAAATATATACAATATATCACACTGTGGCAATTTGGCATTAAACTTGCGTTTACATTACTAGCTTACCAAAAGAAATATTATTCAGGCGATAGAACTTCACTCATCAAAAATAACTCCTGAAACACATTTATATAAAATACTGTGCATAATTATAAAAAAACAATAAGCAATTACAGTTTTTCTCTATTTTTTTCAACGCATAATATCTGACTCACTACATAAATAAGACGTTTTGCGACCCAGAATTTTTTTTTTGGCAACATACATTTTAACCAATCACATTACGCACCCTTACATTAATATTTTTATAACAATCTTTGCTAAAGACGACAGTGATCGAAAATGTGCACGTCACGTAAAATCTTTTTAAGCACTACGTGCACTAGTCATTGCCGAAGACCACTGTATTCGACAGTGCGCCCGCCAAGGATACGATTAGTCCAGCTCCCTAACTCGCACAGGGGTCTTTGCAAACTTGCTTAAATGAGGCGTGATCTTTTTGTGCAAATTCGAATAAGCATAGCGTCTTCACGCAGTCAACTACATATTCAGCGGTCGTGCCGGCCTGCGTTGCATATCTAATTAGCGCCGCTTCACAAAGAAATTTGGTTCGCGCGCGTAGTATGTGTTCGGCGTATGTTGACAACCGTTTTGTTTGTTTTTAGACGCACTGTATATTGAAATGACTATTGCACGAATACAAGGTAGTTACCTAAATATCAGTAATTGCACCACATAAACAGACGTCAGAACTACACAAAGCTAGCAGCTTGGTTCTCTAATAAGCTGCATCATTTCACCCATCCGCATTTTGTTAAAAACCTCAAATAGATCACTGCCTAAAGATGCAGTTGTCACTGAATCAAAGAATCAATAAACAAATAGAGTAAATACCGAAGTACTAGAATGTGGACAACAGTTGAAGCTGAAACGCCGCACACACAAATGAAATGAAGTTGAAAGGCCTGAAATCTTTCTGGAAGGAAACGAAAGTAGATTTTTGAAGAAGAAAAAAAAGGAATACTTGTGTATCAAACACTGCACATTCAAATAATTTTCATTTGGATTACAATTAGGTCATTCTAGCAAGTTGGAACACGGCGTCAATGTTAGACCCAGCACATATTGTCAGGCCATTTCAGTACTTCTATAGACACAGAATATACAAGCTTTAAGTTAGTTACTCTTATCCAGTGTTGTATTAGAGTCCCTGCAAGTCCTTTCACAAGCCCAGTTACAAGTCCTTTCATAAAGCCAGTCGCAAGTAACTTGTTAAACAATGACAAAGGAATGTTTTTGTTAATAGTTCAGCTGAATAGCTAGTGACTTGACTTGAGACTGAAGGACTTGTGATGGACTTGCAGGGACTCGCAGGGACTCGAATACAACTCTGATCTTATCTGAAATATATAAGTGATTTTAGTAGCTATAAACAATTTAACTTGGTGTACCCGTGACATTTGTGGAATGGTATATATTTGTCAACACATTCCTTGTTATTTATCTACAATAACCTTAACCTTATAAAAAAAATGTATGGTTATATTTTTTGGTCAATTAATAGTAAGCAAGGAAATGTTGTCCAATAAATCTTGCAACATGACAAAAAGATGAAAAAGAGACGGGGTGTCCTTGTTAAAAGGGCACTATGCCTTGAAATCCCCGAAAATGTCATGTTTTGGGTTGGTAACTTACCCTATTTCAAATATCTGGTCGACAGGAAACCAACCTATTAACTTACAATTACAAGTTTTTACCATACTTGTTTAAAACCGACCAATGACATTTTTTTTATTCCATTAATTAACCTAGATGCTGTCTAACCTTAAATTTCAACACCACAAAACAGAAGATCCTCAGCGTGACAAAATAGCCAAACATGATCAAGAAATCCCAGTAGACTTTGGAGTCCGCGCCAACATCCAGCGCGTCCAGCACCTCACGACTCGTACGGAACATGCAGGTGGTGTTGGCAGGGCAACCCAGCTCGCCTCGCCCCAGGCCGTAGATGGTCAGCATCATCCCTTCAAAGCTGTAGCGCACGTAGGAGGAGTAAGAGATCCACTGGAGGTAGGAGGGGATGGTTTTGAAGGTGACGAAGTAACCCGAGAAGAGCAGGATAGGAATGCTGGAGATGGGCCCGGCAAACACTGCTACCTGTATCAAAAAGAGAAACGCGAGATGCTTCAATAATGAATAAGATTAAACCTGCTGCAAACTGCTTACTGGCGGGAATGACCTGAAATATACAAATCAAATAGGTTAAACAGTTCGCGCCGGAGGACGTTTATACCCGCAAAGTTTTTCCGAGATTCAAAACGGATGACGCATAAACACAAGCAAGGCCCGGAAATGTCTGCCAGCAGCGAGCAAGGCCGGAAATGTACTGGGTGTGATTCCCGGCACTATCGGCATGAACCCGCCTCGAATCGAGTTTTGTTAAAAATTATCCAGCGCCTCCGCTCGGTGAATGTTACAATAATCCCGGCGCGAACTGGTTAAGAGGGCCTAATATTTTGATCTTAACCATGACTTCTTCAGAGACAACATGGCCTTTTTGTCTCTGAAGAAGATGTCGTTAAGATTGAAATATTAGGCCCTCTTAACTTATTTGATGCTTTAATAATGTTAATAAATAAAAATAAAGTTGTCGAAGAGTTTCCTAATACAAGAATGGCAAAGCCGGTACTACAAGACAGTAAAGTTAACATGTTCCTTACCTGCAAAGAGGTTGACCCCGCCCCGATAAGCATCCCTAATGATTGCGCACATAGAGATGTCATAGTTGCCATGGCGATGAAGAGGATGAATCGACCTGCCTCAGGAGGCTGGCCCGTTATCCAGTAGACTATTGTACAGTAGAAAATAGGCAACACGAACTGCAACGACACAAATTCGTAATTTAATGCAACGAACGGTGGTAATGTTTCATGAATACCAATTAGTTGCCAACTAGGCTTAGTAAGAGAAAATAAAACAAGACTTATCGATTATAATTATGGAAAAGAAAATATAAATAAAATTGACAACCCTTTAAGTTCCGCTCTCTGTTCTGCAAAATGGCAATTTCCGCCCTTAACCAGTTCACGCCGGGATTATTTTAACATCACCGAGCCGAGGCGCAAATTCTTTTAAATGAAACTTGATCCGAGGCAGGTTCAGGCCGATAGTACCGGGAAGCACACCCGTATTCCGGCCTTGCTCGCTGCTGACAGACATTTCCGGCCTTGCTCATGACGTGTTTATGCGTCATCCGTTTTGAATCTGGGAAAACTTTGCGTGTGTATACGTCCTCCGGCGCGAACTGGTTAATCTTATTTTGTGGTGATTGAATCCGACTTACCTGGAATGGCATATCTGCCATCGTCTTGGCTAAATAATAAGCCTTGATGCTATACCAGTAGTTCAGGTTTTCTCTGACAAAAACAGCCATCTCCAAGGGAACTGAAGAAAAATAACGTAATGAAGATATAGAAATCGTTTCATTCCAAAGGCTCTTAATGGTCAAACTTTATCACAAAGAAAGGGCTGAATTATAATTAGCGTGAGGTCAGTGACTACTCTTTAAAAGTTGGGATTTCAAACATTAAAGGTATAGTATACCTTTTGCAACTATCTAAAAATATACCATCCAAATTATGTAAAAAATATTAATGACTCGAATCTTCCTGTGAAATTATTCCTTCTGGCATGCTGTCATTTAACAAAATATATATATATTTATATTGAGTCCAAAAATGCATCTCCGAGATGCATTTTTGGAAATTTCAATTAGTTGGTTCAAAATCGAAATCTTAGAATATTATTTTCTCAGAATATACAGCATTCACTGACTGCACACTTGTCATGATTTTTTTAGTTCTAAGCGTGCAGGTTTCTATTTACTGAAGTTTTGTTAATTAGATATCCAAAACGAAATGTTCACCTACATGACAGTAATGTCGGCATCAGAGCTGTAAACATCAGAAAGAGAATAGACAGGAATAGGAAACCGGTGTTGTTGAAAGCCTTGCTGCCATCGTCCCCAATGTCTAGATACAGCAGACCAATAAGCACACCACAGGCAATGTGGGAGATGATGCGTATATGAGTCAATAACTGGCGGGAAAATTGTGAAAAATACTACAAGTCAAACTTGCGCACTCCCCCTGCATGAGACATGGCATTGTTATCAAGAACAAAATGGTTAGAGGGTCGAAGACTTTTTTCCAATTATTTCCTGTTTGAAATTTCGACCATTTTAAAAATCAACCCTAGTTTTGAGTAAAAACCATATATATATTTCGTGAATTTCTTTTGGAGAACCTAGTCACCTTTTACCCTGCGGAGACATGTTCTGTCCTATTGTCTCTAATGCCATGGGTTGCTTGTGCGTAAAGTGCTCGCCTCTCACCAATGTGGCCCGGGTTCGATTCCCAGCCCGGATCATATGTGAGTAGAGTTGTGCGTTGGTTCTCTCCTGTGCAAGGAGGGTTTTTCTCCGGGTCCTCTGGTTTTCCTCCCTCTGGAAAAATCAAACCCTTTTGATTTCAGGCTGTGCTCCGTAGTCATATATGAGTCGATGTGGCCGGCTGCAGGCGCCTTTACATGCCAGCGACTCAACCACGTTGTACCCGCGTCCTTCGCAAATCAGCACACCAGCTGCGAGTAAGGATGATTAGCCTTCAAAATTATTATTATTGGGTTCATGTCTCCACAGGGTAATCGCAAACACACAAGTGTGCATCGTGGACTCTAAACCTGAAACTCCTTTACCACTCTACCTGGTCTCTGACTATCGTCAGGAATGCCCTCTTGAAGAGAACAGTAAACTGCGTCAGGAAGCTAGTGGCAAAATGCCCACCCTCAAGGTCCAGATCCCCACACGCCTGTAAACAAACCAAAAAGTCAGAGGATTCTGGCAGGAGTCTGGTTAAGCACATCTTTTGATGACATTTTTTGTAATTCCATGACGGCCTCTAATCTGTTCAATTTTGTCTAAAGATGTAAAATATAAGTTCACTTTTTTTGTCGAAGTATCACTTATCACGTTCTTAATATGTGAAAAGGTGGCCTTTTGTTTACTTTTTACGTCTGCAGGTCTGACAGTAAAACCAGCACCAATACCACGATGAGATTCTTACCATAACCGAATGCGTGGTGACGCCATTGGCTTCCAGAAACACTGCCTTTGTAGTTACTCCGTTGGATCGCGCCTCGGAGGGCGTGTGACCATTGATGATGCCGCCCTCGGCCTTGGTTCCCGCCGCGATGCCCAGGGACACAGCGTCGCCGTTAGGGTGTGCGTAGGTCAGACTGTTGGTGGCGCTGTTGAGGCTCCCGGAGCTGTTGCTGTGGTGGGAGCTGGGCGCCAGCTTGAGAAACTCCTCACATTTGCCATCATCTACGAGCTGAGAGAGGTTGGCGATCATGTGGCCGTACTCCCCGGACGCTATCTCAATAACTGGGTTCACGACGATCAAAAAAGGGTTTTGCAATAAATAAAAAAGCTGTAAGTCTGATCAGAAAAACTAGTTTGGAAAGACGAGGAATCTTTCTTGATAAAAAATGATACCAAGATCACCCGATTCGGTCCAGTAGTTTTTATTCCTGGAACCTTTTTCTGGAACCAAGTTGGTGGTCAATTGGTCAACTGTCCAGCGAACTGACCCAGAAAAAGACCACTAGAATGAAAACTCCTGGTCAGGACTGCATAAACTGGTCTTGGGAGATTTTTGGTATCTATAAAGATTCTTTTCTTTCCAAACAAGTTTTTCTCGCTGGAGGGTACTGAAAATAGGCTGGTTTTTTTTTTAGTTTTTTTTTTACCATTCTGTAAAGCATATGATCATTCTGTATTTACCGTAGTCTGCGGGATTGTGGTACGGTGGGCATACGAGGTCTTGAGCTTTGAGGTAGGGTACCAGACCTTGCATCGTCCCTCTGTAAATACATTGTCCCTCACCCAACACGTACAGCTAAAGCAAAAAAACAACATTTGGAAACAATTTTTTTTTTTAACAAACACTTGGGTGATCATATCCAAATGCAGTATTCAAAAATAGTCAGGTTTGAAATCGATACAAAATCCACATTTTCTTGAAAATCACAGCACACCAGATGCTGTGAATTTTACAGAATGCTTGAGACTGTTATTCACTTACAGTCAAGTAAGGAATTTCATAATAATTCAGTACTTTTGTTTTTAGATGTTTGCAAATGGTGTATAAATTTTATTCACAATTTGAAAACCATAACAAACATCTTAGTCTTTTATTTCATTTTCAGTTTTGACCTGAAGGCAAAATTTCCGAAATCCACGTACATCAATTTTAAAGTTTATGTGCTTGCATGTAAGAAGACACATTCATAGACTAATCCCCGACATACTTGATCAAACATTTCAAACAGCCTAGCGCTGGGTTGATGGATGGTGCAGATGACCGTCCTCCCGCCTCGAGCCAACGACTTCAAGAGAGACAAACACTGGAAACTGGAGGAACTATCAAGGCCACTGCAGATGCAAAAAGACGAGGAAAATACCAAAGAATGTTGATAACCAAGCAACAGATAGACTGAGAATACTATCAAGTCACTGAGAAAACAAGAAAATGTCGGGGCTTTAGGAGGGTTACCTTGTTGGCTCATCAAAGAACAGCACCGGAGGGTTATTGACAAGTTCCAAGGCAATGGCCAGACGTTTGACCTGTCCGCCCGATAGCTTGGAGGTTCTGGTGTGGGCGCACTCCATCAGACCTAGAAGACTTAGAATCTCTTCAACCTAGACAAACAAAAGTGACAAGGATGTATCAGGTTGATGTAGCGGTTCTTTCCTCAACTTCCACCGCTGTGACCCGGGTTCAAATCCAGCCTAGGCCAATATGTGGATTGGGTTTTCAGTCCCTGCCTGACTCCGTGGGTTTTCCCCCAGGATATTCTCCTGGGGTTTTCCTCCCACCTCTAAAACTGTACCTTCTTCATATTGTCTTCTCTCTACATATTTCTTCAGGCTTACGAGCTACAGTGCCTAGAGTAAATTTGATGGATCGACGACCTATGCGCGCTGCATCACATACGCTACATCGAAAACGACGGCTAGGACAGCTTGAAACCAAGACTAGGGCAGCAGCAACAATTCTTTAAAAGAGTTCACTTAAAACATCAACAAGTTTATGTTTTCACGTTATCTTTTTTTTAATGTGCTTTAATGTTATAAATAAGGGTTTATTTTAGGTGGGAAGGAGATTTTCATCTTGGTAAAAATCATTTTGTTTTGTATTGTGCATTTTATTGTAAAATATTTGTTGTGTAACTTTCCTCCTTGGTCTGTAAAAAAGAGTTTATAAAACCCTGGGTTTCGTGTAAAAAGAAAGAACAAAGATGGATATCAAACCATGAGTCTTGCCTAGGTTTGCGATTACTATATTGTATAACTTGACCTCAAATGACCTTTGACCTCATTATGTGACCTTCAACATCACCATCACATACAAGTGTCCATATATCTACTTGTATGACCAGTTTTATTGCAATTGGACAAGTTTTACAATTTTGTCAATTTTCTTCAAAATACCCATTTATTGGCCTTAATCGTATGGCCCAAGAACATTTATAAAATAGGATGGTTGACACGTTGTAGAAATGCATTGTGCCCTGGTGTGGTGTATTTTTGGGGAAAATCTCGAGGTCAACTAACCGTACACTCTATTGGACAAAGTTTCTACTTATGAAATAATGACCGTACATGTACCTGGACAATCATACACCGTATTGCAGGTCACCCAACCAATTGTTCTCAAGCAACTGTACTCTTGGTTGCACGGTCAAAATAGATTTCAAAAAATGAATCTGAATGGCTGAACAAAAACCTCACCTGCTCTTTTTTACTTGGCCCTTCAGTCTTTGAAATGAAGCCTCTGGTTTTGTCCCATTTCTAAACAGCACAATTTAGATTTCATTTTTAGATATCAATATTGTACGGGTTTTTGTCTATGAAATTTAAATGGCTGATGGGCGACTGTGTAATATGAAGCTTTAAATTGTGATTTTTTGACATGAGATTTAGTGAGTGGGTCGTTTTTGCGTAATGAATTTGTGGGCAATATTTCAATTTTTTTGGCTGAGAATGGTAATTTCATGTATAATGATGCAAATGAAAAAAAATTATGTTTTTTGAAAAAAAATGCTTTAACCCTAACTCCCTCACCATTGTTATTAAACAATAAAATTCCTTCAAAATCCTCCAACTTCCTTTGTTGTGTAGGGAGTTAGGGTTAATATTTTAATAACTGTATAGGTTTCATGTTGATTGTGTTTTAAATGAAATGAATAAAATGGTCAAATATATTTGGATTGTTTTAGCAAACACGGGTATGAGGAAATTATGATTAAAACCGTCTAAAAAATACTGCCGCTGTATTTCTATGATTATTTTTATGATGCCAGGGAGAAGGTTGTATTGGAGGAATTTCTGTGAGGCCCTAAGATGTGAAAGCCTTTTTGTTAGAACACAAACGTGAAAAGTAAGCAATAGGCAAAATCATCACTTTTTGTGATGAACATAAACTCGCACTTGCTTGAAGTCACTGTAAATGTTGTTCGCAAAGTTTTGCTTATATTTTTGAGACTCGAGTCTTATTAGCCTTAACATCGAGTCGAGTCTTTCTGATGAGGGACCCGAGTCAAGTCGCCTGCAGTGAGTCGAGTGGAGTCATTTACCCATCGGAACTCAAATCGAGTCGAGAACAGTTTTGACTCAAGTCGAGAGAGAATACACTGACATAGGGTGACCCAACCCTAACCCACCCCGCTCCCCCTAACCTGCACCCAAGCCCAACCAACCCCGCTTCCCCCCACCCCCCCCCCCCCCCCACCCCCACCCAACCCCAACCAACCCCAAACCAACCCACCCTGCTTTCCCCTAATCCGCACCCAACCCCAACTCACCCCGCTTTCCCCCACCCAACCTCACTGGTGATGACCTTCCTCTCGCAAGAGGCAGACCAAAAAACAGAAGAGCTCCAACAAACAACTCCAGGCACATCAGTGAAACTAGGATGTGAAAGATGGCTAAAGGGCAAAACCAGCGAAACCGACACGACCGAAATAGTAGAAAAAACAATCCGACCCGACCCAATCCGACCCGACCGACCCGACACGACACGATCCGACCCCGGTTTTGGGTCGGGTTTGCACATCATTAACCAACAGATAGCGCAGATCTACCAATCGACATATGCACCAGATATAATAACACCATAATAATAACGACACTATGCGTCCTACCTTGTACATTGTTTAATGTTTTGATCATTCTAAGAGATAGATGAAGCAAAACAGCACAGGATGGGATATGGCTGATCCGGATGATCAGATATTCAAATATTAGATTATCAGCCGAATATCCGTAGTCTCAAATGTTAGATCTCAGCAAAAATTTATAGAATTAGTCCTATTCAGTGGCTGCAAGGAATACTCAAAATTATGTGTGGGATCACAAAATGATTAATGAGCTCGCAGTGACATGAGAATTCACAGAGATTTGCTGGTATATTTTCAAAAAAAAAGCAAAGAATTTAAGTGTCAAATTTGGCGATATTACTTACGACGATTTTCTTTGCGCCTCGCCCGATCTTCTCAGGCAACTTAAGGTTGGCTGAGACCATCATTGCCTCCATGACGCTGAGGTGTGGCAGAAGGCTGCAGTCCTGCATGATGTAACACGACATCTTGCGAAACCGACGGAGATTCCGCGTCTGCCCGTTGACGAGCACCGTGCCCTTCATGGAATGTGTTCTGAACAAATAAGCCGGTTTGGTATTCGAACTATGCATGTGCAGGGGCCAATTTCATAGAGCTGCTAATAAGCACAAAAAATTGCTTAGCATGACAATTTGTCCTTGGCAAAAACAAGGTTACAGACCAAATTTTTACGTGATCTTTATTGTTTTGGATTGATAATCGGCTGTTTTTTTGCTTAGCATGAAAACACGTAGAATTGTGGCTGGTAACCTGTTTTTAATGAGCAAGACTTTTTTGTGCTAAGCAAATTTTTGTGCTCAGCAGCTCTATGAAATTGGCCCCTGATCATGTTTTGAGAATTTTTCTTGTGGGAAAACATTTCATTGTATACGTGCAAAACAGGGTGTATAAACAAAAATACAATAAAATATAACGGAATACCACACGAAGAATGTATAACTAACATCGATAATATAGATATGGTTTCAAAGATACTGGTTTCCACTTTAAAATGAGACATCGAACGTCCAAATCTGACAATTTTTGACAGAGTTATGAATAGTTTTTCAAGAGGGCTCAAATTGACCATGGGAGACTTGAAATCAAGTCGCCACCGTAATGAAACAGCGCTGAGCCACCATGCCCGCTGACGTCAGCTCTGGTTTATTTTGGTGGCGCCTGCCACAAGAGTGTCTAACTAAACTAAAATGTACCCACTTGTAACCAGCCAGGGCGTTCATAAAGGAGCTCTTGCCGGCCCCCGATGGGCCCATGATAGCAATCAGCTCGCCTGGTAAAAAGCGACCAGATAGACTCTTCAGAATGGTCTTGATGCCTACAAGAAAACAAGCAAAGATAATAGAGTGTCTAGCTCGCGAGTGAAGACTTAAACAAGTTCTTTTATAGAGATTGCCGCACGCGACGCGCGTACTGCACAATGTCGCGCAGATGCAACTGTTGGCCTGTGGTGGGTACATTCTGAATCTAGGACCATAGAATACCGATTCACTGGTAGTATCGCGCATGCCTGAGTGAAGATTTTGAACGTTCAACCTATAAAACGGTAAAAGGCATTCACTTTCATAGAAGTCTAAATTTCATGCGACACTAGAAAAGTGTTTAAGACCAGCCAGCCATGTCTTTATCACATGACGGGCTCTCGACCAATAGGAATGGCTAAACTGTCTCAGGTATTTATGAATGACTGTTTATAGACTTCTTTTTGTTTAAGTACAATGTACAGTTTGTACTTTTCTTAACACTAACCTTTCCAATACCATATTTGATTAATATTGAATCTTTGGTTTCATTACCAGAAAGTATCAACAATTGAAGGGCTTAACCCTTCTGGTAAATCTACCTCTTTTGCGAGACCATATGCTGCCTTCCTTGACCGTGTAGGTGATGTCGTTAAACTCTAAGTGGACAGCCTGTCGCGAGGGCAGATGCGACAGTTTCTGAGCCTCGTACGTTCGGTTCTCTACCTTCTTGAGAGGCCCTGAATGCCAGTAGGCTCTCTCCGCATCCAGATCTGAAATGTATGGTGAAATACTATTAAAGGGACAACGAACCATTTGTCGGTTGTGCATTGTTAACGTCTGAGCTATGGTGGCCTTAAAGGAAGAAAACTGGTCGTGAATATTTTCGCGACGTCGTGAATTTGTACAGTAGTTTGTACAAAAAGTGATACGGTAATGTGAAGCAGATTGAGGTTTAACCCAATTTAAATACCTACCAACTTGGGAAGCCTGGTCAAACACAGCTGGCTTGTGGCGGGCGTTGGTCGTGCATTCGCCCCGGCAGTCTAATTTGCATAACGACCTATGACCCTGCGGACAGCAGTGGCCCGCTAATTGGTTCGCCGAGGTCGTTCCCGGGATGAGCAAATTCTGCTGTGCCTTGCTGTCTACCTGCGCGGCCACACGCTCCAGTTCGCCCCGCAGCGTAAAGCCCTCGTGGGCCAGCGATTTAGTCTCGTCCGAGAGCAGTTTCATGTGTTCCGTCAGGGCCTGCACTGACTGCAAGATGGCGTCGTCCGTTTCCCACGTTGCCATGGCGACGCTCTCTGTGTCCTCCATTTCTACGTAAGTATCCACAGACATGGCTGCTTACTGCAAATTCACCATTTCACTGAAAAGAGTTGTTTTCCCTTCGGCAGGCCCCTATACACGGCGGGTCGAAAAGAAGTTTTTTTTTTAAAAGTTTGTAATAATTGTTTGGCAAATATACACCTGTAAAGAAATAGATAGATATAGGCGAGACATTCTTTTGGCTTTCTAAATTAAACTTTGAGGCCGAAAAAAACTTTTGTTGGAACAAAAAACTTAAAAAGTAACAAATATACTTCCTTTTCACGTATTAACCCTAACAATCCAATCCAGTTAAACTCCAACCCCAGGTTTTGTTAAGATTGTTAGGATGGGTACTAGACCTCTAAACTGATCGTTTTTTACACTGGGCTAGGCTAGGCATATCACTAGAATCAGAGTTCAAGTGGGAGACCATTGTATGTCATGCATGCATGCAGGCATGTTGATGTAGCAATACAATGGTATATTATGTGCTTACAGAACATGCAACCCTCAAGGGGTACAAATACTGTTAAGTCCAGTTCATTGAACTCCCAATTAAAAACGTGTTGCTTTCAATTTCATTTTCTGATACTTTCCATTCCAACAAAGGTATAGTACAGGCTGGATCGCAGCGAGTTGTCTCAATAATTGGATTGACCAAGTACAAATATTTTGACTGGGTACGTGTTAGCAATGTTTAATTCATGAGTTGGCTTGCCTGCTGGTTTCCGATTGGCTGAAGCATTGCTGTGCCCCTTTTCCCGCTTTCGTGGAATGTGACAGTGTTGGTTAAATTTCACAAAGCCGCTGTGGTCCACTGTTTTGATTGGTCGGTGGTTGGTAAATGATAGCTGACCATTGGTCAGTTGACGCTGGATGTTCTCTCTAAGGTCGCTGGCAAGAAATGTGGGCGGAGTCTACTAAATTAACGCTGGCCCAGGATTGGTTAGTAGGTCCTCATTTGCCTGTCTCTGTCGGATTTTGGATGAGGTCAACTTTACTGCACCTGGATGGCAAAAGTAAATAAGACAATCTGTGAACAAACAAATTAAGATGGCTGCACCACAGAGCTTCTCACTGCTAACCACAAATTAGCCACAATGACAATAGATTGGCTATGTAGATAGATTACTTATCAACCACACAATACAGGGTATTACACAGCAGGTCAAAGCTCTGAAAAGTGGAATATACCTTTTGCACCTATCCAAAAAGTACCTATTCAACCAAAATACTCTTAAAAAGCTTACATGTTCTTGTTGTAAAGATATTAATCCTAACTGATCCCTAGTGTAATTTTACTAGGAACTATACCCATCCTCGCAAATTCTAACACCATATGGCAAACTGTACACACAAACTGTTGGACTGATTCTGGAGGTACTTTGCCTAACCCAGTGTAAAAGACTGTCAGTTTATGGTGTCCCGTCCTAACAAATCCCAACAAAACCTGGTGTTGGAGTTTGACTGGATGGGGATTGTAAGGGTTGATGAAAACTCCTTATGAAATTGTTCCTTCTGACAAGCTGTCTTTTTTAGAGAAAACAAAAATATCATTTCCAAAGATGTGTCCCAGAGACACTGATACCCAACTAAAAGTTGCAGACCAATAAATACTGTAGGACCAACATTGCCTCTGCCCACCAAACCCCTCAAATGTGCCCCCTCAAATACTCTGCTATTAAAGCATTTGAGGCCCTGAACTTGAAGGTGAAATATAATATCACTATTAATATAGCCACAGACATTGTACTTTTTTGGAGAAGCTAATTTGAATTGATGAATCATTTACATCATCTAGAATCAGCTACACAGTGCAGTGAGTCATGATTATTATTTTCGCCGCTGGCTACCTGACCTTTATTTAGAGGTCCAGTCATAAATAAAGCAAATTAGGGCAGGGAACCAGACAACACTAATTTGCTTTTTTTTTACAACCCGAGTGAGTAACAAATTATTTATGACGACCTAGAGCAGTTTGCAAGTAAAATAATTACAATATGCTTTGTAGTCGCTGTCGACTGTAATCCAAACAAGGTGTCATTGTATGTTAATTTTAAAGAATGCCGATACAAGCCTGATCTTGGTTCCATAGTGCAAGGTTTCTATAGACGTTATGACAATGGTACAATTCAAGTATACCGTGTACTTGATGTATGTACAACATACATGTACATGTACTATGGTGCATTGTGCAATACGTGAACTTGGTGAAGAAGAGTCGTCAAAAATATCCCTTATCATTTAAAGACATAAAAAACTTTTTGTTGCAACTAAAAAAACGTGAAAATAAACAATAGGCCCCCGTTTGTGATACTTCGACAGACATAAAATGTGAACTTCACATTTTTATTAATACGTGAAAAAGGGACCTATAGTGTTTACAATTTTCATTCAATTTAGGATGTATCAGTGAATACATACATGTGCAAGTAAATGGTGACCCGCTCTGCAAAAATGAGTCAGATGTCGCATAATACATTTTTACGTAAAGGGCTGTTTATTGTCTCAGAGGCAATTTTTTTTTTAACAAATCATTCTTTAGTTTTAACCCTAACCCTGCCAGATCCAGCACAGTGCATCTGTGGTGACAGCTTGACCTTGCTGGACTCTGCACACAAGTCAATGTGACAAAGTATGCAATCTGTTGCGTCTGGCAAAAATACCCTGGATGTAGGGTTAGGGTTAAGGAATTTTAGATTCTACAACACCTATTCTTTCAGAACTGATCGTTGGAAAAGGTTGTTTTGATCCCTAAAGTAGAATTATTCAAGGTTTTTGTCATCCTCTTACCATAGCATCTAATGAAGCACTAAAATTATAAATCTTCATTTCTGTTCAAAGACGTTTTTTAAATAACTGGGAAAAAGCAAATTTCAAACAATCGTAAAAGACCAATGCGTTACACTACAGATTTGTGCCATACGTCAAATGAAAGCTTATTTCCTGCTCTTTCTCACCACCTGTAAAATTAAAAAAATTATTTTAACACATCAGACTCATTATTGCAGAGTGGGTCACATTGGTTTGTTTCCAAGCTAAACATTTTTATCATGGGTTGTGATGATGCACCGAATACAAGTAAATGGTTCATTTCCAAGATAATGACAAAGAAATAAAATAAAAATATCATCCAAGTTATTGTTTTTTACATGTATTAAACAAAATCTGAAACGTGTACCGTATTTTATTTGTATTAATACTAAATCACTACTTCCCCCCCCCCCCCCCCCCCCCTAGTGTAAATACTTTATTCTTGTGCTTTTATACACATTTACAAAATAAATAGATGCACACTATTTTTCTCCCTTACACTTTAAAAAGCAGCGTCGATTGCAAATACAATGATTCATTGTTTGTTTCTTGTGAATAAATGACAAGATGACAATTTGTATGGTGACTGATGTACCATGCATATCATCAACAACATATTGAGCAGGTGTTAAAACTAAAAGTAATCTCGATTTTTGCGCAATCTCATTGTTCTTCCTCCAGAGTTCATTTCCCTTCGAATGGATTTCATTAAAAGAGAAATGAACTCCGGAGGCCGGGGAGGACAATGAGTTTGCGCAAAACTCTCTTCATAGCTCTTAAGAGCTCTTATTCCTCCATGCATGGCCTAACATACTCATGATTTTTACAATCAAAAATCACTGTCCACTGATGATGAAAACAATTAGCTTGACAATCGCTAGAGTATAACTCCAGCTTCACAAATGAAAGGCTCATGGCTCATCTCATGACATTCGGAGATCCAGGTTTACTCGAGCTAATTATAGCACCATTTTGTAGGGCTAGAACTAGAAACAATGCTACATGAACTGGAGATCGATGAACTCACCTGCACAATTAAACATTCACCTGCAAATTCGATGTTTCGGCCATAGTAAGTGGGTGATTGTTCCCCACAAAACAACAAGTGTAGAGCACATTATGATAAATCGCGCCGGCGCGCCCCCCACACGCTTAAACAGGGACGCTTCCATTGCACCCACAGGGGTGGAATAATAATTATACGGCGTTCGCAATTAGTTTCATCGGAACTTATTTCATAAATGTCACGCTTTATTGCTCATTAAAAATGGAAAAAGCAATTACTTCTTGTGTTCTATCTGCTGAGACTAAACAATTTTTATGAATGGCTGCATAAACAATTTGTATATTTCCTGGTCCCCCGTGAATACTTTAAATGAACTAGGATTTACCAGGCAGTGGTTCGATTTTTACTGTTACTGCTGTACAGCGCCCCCTATTTTTCTTAATCCGACAATTAAATTTACTTTAAATTAAATTTACGCTAAATGTTCAATTTGTACATGATAAACATGGAAACTGCAGTAGATTTGCATAATAGTTTCTTTTTATTCAAGTTCTCAAGCAAAATAAAATGTGAATACCACTTTGAGTTTAAAGTGTTTAATGATGAAAATTAAAGTGTTGGTAAAGTTTCTAAAATATTTCTTTCGATTTTTTCTCCCAGACTATATGCTACCTATTCTCTAACACGGGAAAGTATGTTTACCATGATAGATCAATGTTTTTTGTTTCAAGCCTAGCCTTGCTAATTACTATAGACCTCAAAATGTTGTTTATAATTCTGACCTCTCAAATTTGTGGTAAACAAAATCTGTTCATTCTTCCCCAAAACGAAGTTTTGTTTGTGCTTTAAAACCAAAACATTTTATGTGAAGAAAAAAGGCAATTCAACCACAACACGCATTTGCACTAAACAAGATATTAAAATCTCGACATATCTCGTTAAAAATTTCTATATATTTTAATATATTTTGTGCAATATACATGTCATTAATTAATACATAAAATCTTGTACGCTATGTCATGTACAGCATAATGCACTTTAGGTTTTTTCGGCTTTAAGATATAAACTCAATCAGAACTCATGATTAAATATTTGACTTAATAATTACATTACAATCTATTGATACTCTGAAGAATATGTATACATAATACTATAAACAATTAAAAGAAATAGTGAAATAAAAGACCCACAAACTACGATAAAAGGACAAAGCAACACTTTACATCTACAGTGTGTGGCACGTACGGGATACACTCTGTTTTACTACTGCACCAACACTAGAAAGAGGTGGTCCACTCGTAAGTCCGACGCCTCATAGGTCCGACAAAATCTCATCCCCAACCAAATAGAGACTCTTATGTCTGACGCCTCACAGGTCAAAGAACCATAGGTCCGACGCCTCGTGAATCTGACAATTTAATTTGTTTTTTGTCTGACGTCGGAGGGCTAGGGTTAAAGCTTCCCAACACTGGGTTCCAAGCCCCTCAACCTTCCAACGGGGTCCACCTTTTCAGAATTTAGGCAGAGAGACGACACTCTTTCGATGTGCCATTTCCTTCACCGATCGGCAGATGGTGGTCAACTCTTCGGTGAGGGTCTCGTCTCGAAAGGCGATGCGAATGTCTGGAATGTTGGTGCGGGAGATGTTGTTTCCTTGAGGTCCTTCCTTGCGCCAGTTTGGCCCCAGCCAATGGTCCTTGAACTGAGAGTGCAAACAAAAATGACCGAGTAACAAAATGGAGAGATGCCCTATCTGACTATAATTCTAGAAGCCAATTTTATGGAGCTGCTAAGCACAAACAAGTAAAACAGGTCGTCAGCTAAAACTCCACGCGCTTTTCATTCAAAGCAAAAACCAGTTGAACATCGCTCACAAACGATACACATCACCTGAAAAATGGTGTGCAACTCTGTTTTTGCCAAGGTTTGAATCTGATATAGCAACAGGTTCGGCAACTGAACTATTCATCACAGTTGCTGACGCATGCGGAGAATCAATTATTCTGAGCAAATCACCTCTTCTGGGAAGCCGCTCATGACAACGCTGTTTCTGGCAAGCTCACTCATGTCGCACGTTGTCAGCTTCCAGACTTGGGCGGCGATACTGTATTCCTCCATCAACGGCTCCTGTGAGTCAAGCAAACAATGACAAAAGTTGTTACATTGTATCAGGGTTGTAGTCGAGTCCCTGCAAGTCCGTTCACAAGTCCTTTCGTGAAGCCAGCCACAAGTCCTTTCATAAAGGCAGTCACAAGTAACTGGATGAACAATGGCAAAGGAATGCTTTTGTCAAAGCTGATTTGAATAGCTTATGATTGTACATAATATGATTTCTTTTGGCAAAACCGACTGTTCATACCTTAGTGAAGTGGAACTGCATTGGGTCGTCAGTGGACAGCGACACGCACAGCCCCCTGGCGTGGAACTCTGGCAGCGGATTACGGTGGTAGTTGAGAAATAAGGAGTTATTGGACAGAGGAGACATGGCGATGCCGATTTGAGAGAGATAGTAGAGGTACTGTAATACTGGCGTCTGGTGAAAGAAATACAATGTACATACTTTGAAATTACCACCAGGACACAAGTGTCATGGCCTCATGGTCTGGAGCATTGAATTCATGGTCTGCAGGAGAGATAGTAGAGGTACTGTAATACTGGCGTCTGGTGAAAGAAATACAATGTACACACTTTGAAATTACCACCAGGACACAAGTGTCTTGGCCTCGTGGTCTGAAGCATTGAATTCATGGTCTGCAGGAGAGATAGTAGAGGTACTGCAATACTGGCGTCTGGTGAAAGAAATACAATGTACACACTTTGAAATTACCACCAGGACACAAGTGTCTTGGCCTCGTGGTCTGAAGCATTGAATTCATGGTCTGCAGAAGAGATAGTAGAGGTACTGCAATACTGGCGTCTAGTGAAAGAAATACAATGTACACATTTTGAAATTACCACCAGGCCACGAGTGTCTTGGAATAATTGTAAGCAGCCAATCGTTTGAGGAGCACGTCCCGTTACCTTTCTTAACAGCAGTCCGTGGGAGATGTTCTCAGCTAACATGAAGGCAGTGACAAGATGATGAACAGGGCCAGCCTCTCCACAATGAGGTCTCAAGACAAAGGTGTTAAACCCCCGCTCCCTGAAGAAGAAAAAAAAAGGTTGTACGACACGTTGTGCAACTTTGTCCGGGTTTCGTTGGAACAGGTCACATTTGTTCTCAGTTATTTATTCATCCACGTGTCTTTACTGGATTGAGACCTGCGCCGTCCTGAAGACTTCAGAGAGATTTATTCCTTATCCACTCGGCCACAAGTGTTGTTGCCAAAAAGGGTTTAATTGATAAATTTAAACGTCATATTGAATGAAGGCAAGGTCAAAGAAGGTCAATGAATAATTAAATATATTGAGGGGGTCTGGTATCTTATTGGTTGCAACTTTTCCGCACTTTTTCAAACACCTAACCCAAATTTTACCTTATCCAAATGTTACCTTATCCTACCCCAAGGGAAATGGTCAAACCCCGAATGTCTATGAAAACCTTACCTCCTGAAGTTGTTGAGTACTACCAGGTTGGCATACATGTAGTATAGCCAGTAGGCGTAGGGGGGATTTTCTTGGGAAGTCCACTGCTCAGGGTTGGGACTGTCGCTGGTCAGAATCAGTTCTTCTGGTTTAGATTCGTCATCTACGCTGTCAAAACCGGTCACCTGCATTTGCAGTTGATTAACCAATCAATCAATCAATGTTAAGAAACAGTATGGGAGTGTTTTTAAGGAAAAAAACAATTGCCCTTTTTCAGATGTACAAAACTCAAAACTTTAAAAGACAACTTATTTATGAGATGACAGCTTTGAAGTTCAGAAAAGCGTTAAAAAACTTATAAACAATTTTTTTCACAAAATCAACAAAAAACACATTTCTGGGTGACGGATTATGTTTAAATTTGTGGAGATTTGTAGAATAATAGTTTGTGATTCAGAAAAACCCAAAACCTCAAAATGGTAAAATCAACCCCGAAATGACTTCACAAGTACATTGTAATAAAACACATTGTGCGACTTTGTTCGGGTTTCGTTGGAACAGGTCACATATAATAGTATTCTGGTGGATTTCCCCCGACTGCCAAAGACGGTGGAAACCTGGTTTTCTGGATCCACGCCGAAGGATACTAACATATAGTAGAAACTTGTGCAGCTCCGGGTGAGAGCTAGGATCCCTCGTCGCCTCAAACAACGGCATGAAGATATTATCCAGAATCTCGGCAAAATTACCCACCATCTTGTTAGATCGGTAGATATCACTGAAAGACCAAAAATGTAAGTACGCTTAGAGGAAAATATACAACATAAAAAATAAAAAAATTACCAATACTTTACATAATACTTTACTGGACTGCTAAGGAATGACAGTCTAAAGCATCCTGTACAATCATCACACCTGTTGTCCCGTCATTTTTAAGAAAAGTGGTATTTTTGTATCAATTTCCATTGCTGATCAGCTGAGGCACGAAGACATGAAAGCCCGTTATAGAGCTGAAAAAGACCCGTACAATAGGATCCCTTTTCACGTATTACAAAAAGTGATAATGGCAACTATTGTTTATTTTTTAATTATTTCGTTCCTATAAAAAGGTTTTAACCAGTTCGCGCCAGATGACGAATATAAACGCAAAGTTTTCGCCAGATTCAGTGCCCTACTCATATTGACCGGCTCTGTGGATTACTCACAATAGCCTGGGCACCTGTATCAGCCATCTGACGTTGTTGGAGTACACCTGGTTGTCAACAGCCCACTTAGCAAGCTTGTCCCATTCTGATTTACTGCGTCCGTAGATGGATAACCGGTACTCTGCATTTTGATACTTGCTCTCCTCCAAATCATTGCACATCTCCTGCAAATCAAGAAAAAACAAACATCCGAGGCGGGTTCAGGCCGATGGTACCAGGAAGCACACCCACGCATTTCCGGCCTTGCTCGCTGCTGACAGACATTTCCGGCCTTGCTCGTGACGTGTTTCTGCATCATCCGTTTTGAATATGGGGAAAACATTGCGTGTATATACGTCCTTCAGCGCGAACTGGTTAAAACCCTGCAGATCAGTTGTAAGTGACGGGACATGAGAACCATTAGGGGGTTAGGGTAAGGCGCAGGTAAACTTATCAACCAGTACCTTAACAGGTAATGTTAAGGTACATGAGAATTATTAGGGGGTTAGGGTAAGGCGCAGGAAAACTTATCAACCAGTACCTTAACCAGCTGCGCAAAGTAGAGCCCTCCAATGTGATTGTCCGTCTTCATGAAGATCTCTCGGAGTTTACTCTCTCCGATGGGGTTGTACTTGGAGTTGAACTTGTCAAAGCGATGAAAGGTGTTACGATCCTACAAACAACATTAAGTAAAGGGCTACGTCAATCGTTAGCTTATTTAGTATAATAAAGTGGCGTTTGGAGGGTTCGGGTTAATGGCCTCATAATTCCCAAAGTCATACTTATGAGGTGTCATACTTATGAGGTGTCGGACTTATGAGGCGTCGGACTTATGAGGCGTCGGACTTATGAGGCGTCGGATTTCTGAGGCGTCGGATTTCTGAGGCGTCGGACTTCTGAGGCGTCGGACTTCTGAGGCGTCGGACTTCTGAGGCGTCGGACTTATGAGGCGTCGGACTTATGAGGTGTCGGACTTATGAGGCGTCGGACTTATGAGGTGTCGGACTTATGAGGCGTCGGACTGACGATACGGCCCCTTCAATTTGTATGTCGAATGGAGAAATGACATCCCCCTTTTTTGTATTGGTTTAAAAAATAAGAGTGAGATCTTACAGCATGTACATCTAGCGTGTCCACATTAATGTTGTAGGCCGTCAAATCAAGGCTATCAAACACCTGTGAAAAAGATGACAGAAATTAGCGACACAATGTAACAAAATAGAACAAATGTCCCCAAAATAAAACAAATGTGAAGCGTTATTAATGAGACACTGGGGCACGGGCCAAAAAATCTAACTTTTTTTTTTCAATTTTTATTTATTTATTTATTTTTTTTTTGGGGGGGGGGGGGGGGGCTGGATTTTGGCGGACTTGGGGTGGTTAGGGTCCAGGTTGGCAACTACATGTACATTGTTTGTTTTTCCTGACCTGTTTTAGAGTCATCATGCTGCCGTCACTGCTCTTGCAGACAGGAGTATCCGCTTCCAGTTTTATCTTTTTCTTGATAAAGCGAAGAAGATGTTTCTGGTTCATTCCTGATGAGCAGTGGATGTGGGTGTCCACCTGGTCAAGGAAAAAAGTCACAAAATCATGTCGGAAGAAATTTGTTACGAAAAAATAAAAAATATTTTGTTTCTTTTACAAATAAAATTATTTTTTTGAAATTTAAAGGTAGGATACACCATTGATAATTGCTTGAATTATCAGTAATGGGTAAATTTAGGGGGTTATATTTTATAGTAAATATCGTTTAACTGTCCGAAGTTTTACAATCACGGATTCCAAGAAAAAGAAAAAAAAGGGCGTTCGTTTTTAACCACCGTCATCGGGCAGTTCTAGTTTTTTTCGTGATTGCCTAAGAAAAAAAAGAAAAAACAACAAGAAGAACTGCCCGACATCGGTTGAAAACGAACATTATTTTTCTTGCTTTTTTTCACTTAAACAATTTACTATAAAATACAACCCCCCAAATCCACCCACTCCTGATAATTCAAGCAATTAACGATGGTGTATC
This sequence comes from Crossaster papposus, assembly GCA_037893245.1. NCBI lineage: Eukaryota > Metazoa > Echinodermata > Asteroidea > Velatida > Solasteridae > Crossaster > Crossaster papposus. The sequence continues at coordinate 3,797,019 of JBAIAA010000195.1, read as the reverse complement.
CTACTTTTAAAAGTACATATCAAGGCAATTGCTAGTTTTTTTATTCATACGACCCAATTGTTCCTTGTCAGGATTCGAACCAAATAAACACCGTCACCGCTAGACCACTGAACCCTTCCGGTACCTTTCTGATGTTGTAGAAGTCTCGGTGAGGCACGGATTTCTGAGCAGCCAGTTCCTTCATCTCGTTCAGTAGACTATGCAGGTGGAATCGGGAGGATAGGTACGACAGCCGCCGATAGGCAAACGACTTGCTGAGAGAAACAACAATTGGACAGACAACATTGACAGCTCAGTTCTTCTGGCGATCTTGAGTATACCAACTATTGGATCATGAACAAAATATTCTACTTGCTCTTTCCTGTTTTATGTTTTCAATTTCTAAATGTCATTTTAATCATACAGTTGGGTCGGTTTTATTTGTCTATGGCAAATTAATCTTACTTGTACATGTACTTGTACTCATCATAAAAACTGGTGCTATGGCAAATTACTCATAATATTGGAAATTACCCATACTATGGCAAATTACTCATACTATGGCAAATTACTCATACTACGGCAAATTACTCATTCCTTGGTAAATTACTCATACTATGGCAAATTACTCATACTATGGCCAATTGTGACCCAGCACAAGTAAATAAGACACTTTGCGGCAAAAATAAAAATTGAAATTTTTGATTTCATCATTTAAAGCTTGTTTAGCTTTAAATGATGAAATGAATAATTTGTGAACTTACATTGGGCCGTTTGCTATGAGCGCCATCATCTTGTTGGAGTCAGCCAGGAACGTTGCCCTGTCCACGTAAGGCAGGTCAACGGGATTGTCTTTCTCAATGTTCTCCTGACTCTCAAAGACTTGAATAATGCCGTCCTTCATTTGGAACTCACACTGTATGGGGTCTGGCAGCTCACAGGCAAACGGGTCGCCTTTCATGGTGGGAGGGTGGATAGGGTGGTCTGATAAAGGGAAGGGGGGAAGGTGAATCTCGGTGAGTGGTCTAGCTTGGTATAGTTCAGGTTCTTATGTTATGTAGCTTAACCAGTTCGCGCCGGAGGACGTATATACACGCAAAGTTTTTCCGAGATTCAAAACAGATGACGCATAAACACGTCACGAGCAAGGCCCGAAATGTCTGTCAGCAGCGAGCAAGGCCAGAAATGTCTGTCAGCAGCGAGCAAGGCTGGAAATGCGTGGGTGTGCTTCCTGGTACCATCGGCCTGAACCCGCCTCGGATCGAGTTTCGTTAAAAATAATTCCGCGCCTCCTCTCGGGGATGTTAAAATAATCCCGGCGCGAACTGGTTAATGAATAGAAGATTATCAGTGGTTAATGAAGGATGATTGTGATAGAGACAAATGGTGCATATATACAAACCACAGATTGATAAGTCTGAAAGCAAATGTTAAACAGTATGTTACCGCAAACAAGTTGACATTTTCAGCAAAGCTTTTTTGCGGATGTTTTTGTGAGCAGACGGACCACATATCAATCTTTCTCAAAGTGAACTACAGGACAAGTCAAAAATGAAGTTCCCTCAAATTCACAAAAAAAGTTTGCATGTTTTCGTGAAAACAAAGCATTTCGTCTTGCAGTCGCATCATTTAAGCACAAACACATCAATCATACATACTGTTATATTCTTTCTCATCAGAAACTGCTGTGGATGTACCTGTCAATAATTAAGTGTGCAATAATTGCTAAGAAACTCGTAGTACCAATTAACCCTAACCCCCTAGGCTCTCGCACTAGGAAGCATACCAAACCTAACAAACTTCAACAGCTCACACATGTTCAGTAATTTTTGGTACACTGTACTGAACCTAACAGTACTAAACCTGCCAAACTCCAACAGTTGAAGTTTTATTGACTTGGAACAGTGATAACTGGCCAGTGGTATTATGTGTTTTAGTGGGGACACACATACAAGGTGTAAGTGTACATACACTTAAAGTTGACCAGGAACTGTGCCGTGACAATGGGGGTCACTCACGTATAAATGCCTGTGTATTCTCAAAATTTCTAACATTTTGACAAGTCTCATGCCTTTCTGTCCTGAACCTCACAGAATTCAACAGGGTCTCCCTGGGCCTTTGGTACTGAGTCAAACAAAGTCTAACAACAAGTTGTTACGGTTTGGTACCAAACCTGCCAAAACCTAGCGAAAGCTGCAGTTGGAGTTTGATGGGTTTGGGGTAGTTAGGGTTAAGCAGTACATGTTAAAACCCTAACTCCCTAACCCATTTGTCTTACAAATAACCTGAATCATGCAAAATCCTCCAATTCCAAAGTGTTAAAGCTCAAAGTGTCAAATTCATTTTTAATATTTTATGTGAGTGTTGTTCGTGTTTAGAAAGTTAAAGTTAATCAATTAGAACAGCATTTTTTAATTTATTGGAATACGAACTCGCCGACTGAATAATGCAATTTTAGAAAAAGAAAACAAAATTGAAAAATTTACATATTTGTTTTCCGACGCGAGATTGTTAATATTTGGATTTTTTGTTTTAATAAATGAACTGTATTTCTTTCCGATGCAGTGTTTTGAGTTTAGTTGGACACCAAAACACAAAGTAAATGCCAACGATATTTTGTCAGACTTATCGCTGGTGTCAGATTCAACCACTGCACACAGGAGCATATAATTGTGTATTTGATCGGGCGATAGTAAAAATATTATCCATCAGTTGAATATATATGTAAACCATAAAAATATTGACCTGTTAAATGTGCACCTATTTTGTTGTCCTCCGACCCTGGGTAAAATAGTTGTATATAAAAAAATAAAAAAAAAATTACATTAAAATATTTTTATTTTTTGATCCAACCCTATTAAATTTCATGTTATGATCAGAATCCAATAAATAAAAAAATGCTGACCTCACTCGACTCAAATTAATCACCCGATCAATTAATGAATAAAACAATTATGTGCCACACACTGATTAATTCATTTTACATACTGCCAGCATCTTCATCAGCCTCTGGTGCGAACACACCTGTTAAACGGTACAATCAATTAATTGTCCTGCGTTTTACTGACAGACACTTTGCTGAACTGTGACATTTTATACATGCTCATAGGTATTTCCATAACTAAGGGTTTCAATGCATCTTTCTATGCATAACTTCTTACATAAAGTATTTTCTGCACTCTTGCAGTTTCAGTGTGTGGTCATGGAATATCTTTGTCACTCAAAACATGAATCGTACAAATCAAATTTATCTTCGTCATACATGACGAAAAACATTGTTTCAAGAGGAACGAGGATATCAATTTTTTTTAGTGTTTTGCATTTTAATTTCTTCAGCATTTCTGTGACACAATCTGGAGCACTTTGACGTTTTTGTTTTTATCCAAGATAAACTTAGCTATTCTCCCTTGAACACCTTTAACCAGTTCGCGCCGGATGACATATATAAACGCAAAGTTTGTCCCAGATTCAAAACGGATGACGCATAAACACGCCACAAGCAAGGCCGGAAATGTCCATCAGCAGCGAGCAAGGCTGGAAATGCGGAGGTGTGCTTCCCAGCACTATTGGCATGAACCCGCCTCGGATCGACTTCCGTTAAAAATATATGCCCGCGCGTCGGCTCGGTGATGTGAAAATAATCCCGGCGCGAACTGGTTAACTTTACCTTGCTGTTTTGCTGATAATAAAATACTACAAGGAGTGGTGAGCGATAAGGAATGTGGGATAATTAAACATACTCTCCGCATCTCGCACTGGGCTGACAGAGTCTCCGCTGTCGCTGGGCTTTCCGTCAATCTGACGCAAGAATGACGCGGCCTTGCGTGGGAAGGACTGAAGTGCCATCTTCATGTACTTCTCCCGGACCATAAGGGCGTCAATCAGGGACCGAGAGGCATCGTACAGGTCCTGGGGAGGCACCTAGAGTCAAAAAATAGGGGCAAAAGGGAGAGGGGGAGGAGGGAGGAGGGTTTATTAACCCCTCGAGTACACTACATGTACCTGCAAACTCTCAATTAGATTTTTGCCCAGTTCCATCTTATTTGGCTAGCACTGACCCGACCCGACCCTTCCAGACCATCAAGGTCGGGAGAGGTCGGCCTTCCAATCGGCTAAGTGTGACCTGGCCTTAAAGAAATTTAAGACAAGTGGAACGTATCTTAACTTTGGTGAAATCCATCCTAGTGAAAATGAGTCGAGTTAAGACGAGTACCCCTTCCTAAGACACATCTTAGCATTTTGTTAATTTATAGTCTGATGTCTCACCCCGCTTTTGTCGTCTCCGCTGATGGACACCCGTTGGAATTCGAGCTCAAATACGGCCGCTGTCTCTTCTTCACTCTCTTCGTCTTTTTTCAGCGAGTCGGTAACTGTCATCGTGTCTTCCTGTGGCAGTGGACAGGAATCACCGTCGATGGTCCGGGACCTGGTCCTGAACGCAACAACATAGAGCAAATTAAATAAGTCAGCATGACTTGAAAAGGGTCACAAATCTAAACTAGGAGAGGCCATCACGGTAAAGGGATGTAAGATCCACCTCCGGCAGTGATGTGGAACCGTAGTCATATGGTCCAGGACCTGGTCCTGAACACAACAAAAAGCAAGTAAAATAAGTCGGAGTGTCTTAAAAAAGGCCGGCATGTCCTGAAAAGGGTCAAAAATCTAAACTAGGAGAGGCCATCACGGTAAAGGGATGCAAGCTCCACCTCCAGCAGTGATGTGGAACCATAGTCATATGGTCTGGGACCTGGTCCTGAACACAACAAAAAGCAAGTGAAATAAGTCGGGATGTCTTAAAAAAGGGTCGGCATATCGCGATTAGGACGTCATGCAACCAAGACTACAACAACCACAATTAAAACTACATTAACCAGTTCGCGCTGCGATTATTCTAACATCACCGAGCTGAGGCACGGGATTATTTTTAATGAAACTCGATCTGAGGCGTGTTCAGGCCGATGGTACCAGGCAGCACACCCACGCATTTCCGGCCTTACTCGCTGCAGGCAGACATTTCCGGCCTTGCTCGTGACGTGGTTATTTGCATCCCTTTTAAATCTGGGGAAAACTTTGCGTGTATATACGTCTCCCGGCGCGAACTGGTTAAGCACCAAAGTGGAATTAACTCACTCGCTAGCATCCTTGGTTCTCAAAGCAGGGTTGTCATGGAGATGGGTCACATGAGCTAATTTATCGCCGTGGTGATGATGCTTTTTAGCACTGCACGCGTGCAGTTTATGTCGGCACACAACAAAACACACAGGAGGTCACCCAGGTGAAAAGGTCAAGACGGATAAAGCCATTGTGCGAACAGGGGAGGGGTTGGGTAATTGGGAGGGGCGTAGAAAATAAGGAAGGAAAGAAAATGTGTACCCAGTTAGTAAAACATTTTTTTTAAATGCAACTTGTTTTTCAAAAACCAAATGTTACTCGGTAGTAGGCTTTCAAACTGGCCTAGATTTCGACAAAAAAATGATAAAAATATGACTTTTTTGCAGGGTTTCGGTAGTTTTTGTTGATACTCACCCATGTCCCCGGCGCGAACTGGTTAAAGGTTACAAGTTTATACCATAAACCATTTAGGAAAAAACCCGTGGAAAAATATTATCCGGAAAATAAAGAAAGACAGACAGAAATCAAGAACGATTAACCGTTACCATTTGAAAACAGTGTTAGGATTGTGTGACATCACTCGAATAAAAAAATAATAATAAAGAAAGCAGATATGAAAGTTGGAAATCGTAAAAGTTCCCATATTTTATAGCCTGTCGATTGCTGGGGTTTTTTTGGCATCAGTTTGTTTGTTTGTATCAGTTATTATTTCTCATGACATACTTGTACCCTGGCAGTATGCCAAAAACGCAGTGCGGCACAAACTAAAGCTCAATTCTCTAGTTGACAGTGCGCTTTGTCAAACTTTGGCGCCGCATTTCAAGAAAAAAAAAGCTTTGAAAAAACAGAATTTGCCCCACTAACGGCAATGAAAAACAAAAGTAAATTTGTCCACATTTGGGGTACTTTTTCACAATAAAAATGCAGTGTGAATCTTTGATACCTTGGCAACTAAAAAAATACAGAAAACTCGGAAACGATTGATCACGTATGACCAAATTCCGGAAACAAGGTTTTGAGGGATATTCCTGATTTAGCCTCAGTACCGGTAAGTCAACAATTTTTGTGGAATCGGACTTCATTACCTGGCGTAACTTAGCTGTTTCTCCACCCCTTTTTTCTTCTCCTGTTCGCTCTCGATGGGGATCTCATCAGGAAACTCGTAGTTTGGGCAGCGCGACTCATCGTAGCGGCTGTGGCGGAAGACAGTCTTGGCCAGCTCCTCGTAAGTCTTGTCCATGGTGCTTGGCGTGTGCTTGGGGAACGGCTGGATGGAACGGGTCGGTGAGAAGGGGGCTATCTTAGTGGGGCTGTTGTCTGATAGACAGGAAAAGACAAAACCAGCACGTGAAATAATGATGTGCTAACCTGACCCATTCAGTCGGGTCATCAGGTCGAGGTTTGTTTGGGGTAGGGTTGGATGGAACGGGTTGGCGAGAAGGGGCTATCTTAGTGGGGCTGTTGTCTGATAGACAGGAAAAGACAAAACCAGCACGTGAAATAATTAGGCTTGGGTGATTCCACATGTGCTAGAATGGATTTGAATCGATTATAAACTCGATCATGTGATGTAGCCGAATCTAGTCCTCCGAGCATCTATTTCTGTCAGAGCATCGATTATGTCAGTAATAGTCAAGACGTCCTATTCGAAGGTCATGGTGAATTTACGGCGTACGTTAGAGGGCGCCTGCATCGGTGACCTACGCGCGCTGCATACCGCGATGAGGTCGTCTTGCAACCAAGACAACAGTTTCACTGGTTCCTTAGTGCTTATCCTGTGTGTTTGTATGTACCGGTATGCCTTTAGAAGGTGATAACACATGAAATATCCGCTTGGTACGCAAGCCTACATCATACAATTGTTTTTTGCAAACAGATTCAGCGATTGGGCCAGGCTAATTATTCAGCATTTCCACCAAGCACTGACTGCCCAATATTCCTAACAATAACATGATAAGTCCAAAGGTCACCCATTCATTAAATAATTTATCTTCATTCTTTACGTGTACTGATAGTTATCGATACCGGGGTACCTTTTTCTATATCAGTTTCATATTTGTTTATATTTGTTTTCATCTCAAATGTCTATTTAACCAGTTCGCGCCGGATGACGTACATATATAAACGCAAAGTTTTCCCCAGATTCAAAACAGATGACGCATAAACACGCCACGAGCAAGGCCGAAAATGTCTGTCAGCAGCGAGCAAGGCCGGAAATGCGTGGGTGTGCTTCCCGGCACTATCGGCCTGAACCCGCTTCGGATCGAGTTTCGTTAAAAATAATCCTGCCCCTCGGCTCGGTGATGTTAAAATAATCACGGTGCGAACTGGTTAAAACTGACATTTGAGATGAAAACAAAATTTGAAAAAAAACTTCCGGTACAGTGGACGACAGCACCATACAGTACGTTTGCACACATATTCATTTCGCCTCGTGGAAAATTCCAGATTTTACCTCGCGGTAATATTTGTCTCATTCTACTACTAGGGTCTAACCATAGCTCTATGGTCTAAGCCACTCAATATTGTAGCTCGCAACGTGTACAAAATAATGTGGACATTTTCAGTTCATAATGACCATGATGACTTACATTTTAACAGCCAGATTCTGCAAGCGATTTAGCAAGCCACTGGTCTTTATCTCATTGAACCAAACAATTGTCAAAGAATTCCAATCCACATTTCATGTACATGTACATGTAGTTTAAGGTACCAGTAATACTGTATACAACACATAGTAATTCCTACTTACTCCAACTACGTGTATTCAGGGTCAAAAAGCTGAACCCAGGTCATAGCACAGGGATGATCCTAACTCCTAAGGGGACTAGGTGCTGCAATGGGCTTAAAGATTAAATATAAACGACCTTGACCTCAACTACATGTACATTGTACAGCATATAGGGTGTGCATATTAATACTGGCTTTCTATGGGGGGCCTACATGTACCATACCGTACCTGTACATGTACAGCAACTCCATTTATTAAAGGTAGGATACACCATTGGTAAATTGCTTGAATTATCGTTAATAGGTGGATTAAGGGGGTTGTATTTCATAGTAAATATCGTTTAACTGCAGGTTCGAAGTTTTACAATCATGGATGCCGAGAAAAGCACAAAAAACAGCGTTTGTTTTCAACCGGCGCCGAGCAGTTATTCTTATGTTATCTTTGTTTTTGGCGATCGCCGTCCGGCGATCGCAAATTTTTCTTTATAAAATTCTATTTTTCGGAATAATTACAGGATATCTAGCGCAATAATTTTGCTGGATGCCTAGAATCATCATTTACTTTCAAATGAGTAAGATATTTCTTAATAATTCGGTAGTAAATATTTTCGACATCTGCAAATGGTGTATCCTACCTTTAAGTGCAACAACATATTGTACAAGAACAACATTTACAAGAGTTGATTGATAAAAGTTATATGTACAGTGTATGTGGCCTAATGTAGAGAGTTTGCACTGAAATTGCAATGCGGTTATTAACTTGTTGAAGGGTTAAACTAAAACACCTGAATACAAAGTTTAAAAAGGGTTTTGCACTATCATTGGGGCCAACTACCTCGGAGGTAGAATGCTGATCTCTTGAAACAGCTATAGGAGTTTAATTTGGCGTGGGAAGCGGACGTTGACAAGAGGAAATTATCTTCCACCAGGAAAATGCTCCAACATTGATGTGTATGTGTGTAAACACCTTCTATCAAGGACCCCCCCCCCCCCCCATTGTTCTCACATTATCCCTCTTTTGTTTGTACTTTTTGAAAGACCTCCATAGGATTTGTACACGATTTGGAATCGTGGACCTGCTGGCAATCGTGGACCCATTGTTTTCCCAAAAAATTATTTTGTCCGACGTCCACGATTGCCGGTGTAATACACACCCACGCACACACAGCTTTACCTTACATACGGTACGTACTGTGGACATTCCTTTGTCTTCGTGTAGTTAAAAAACGTTGACTAAATACTCATTTTTCTCGCTTCCCCAAAACAAATTTACCCTCAAATTTTGATTCTGGGCCTCTCAGCTGTTCCTTCTATCTTTTCTATATAACCCTAACTCGTTTTTCCTCTAGCGCTCTTTTTCAGAAACTGAAAAACGGATTGTGGACCTGGGCAAGTCCACAAACCGTAACCTCTTCCCGCATTGTGTGGACCTATATTGTTCGGAGGTCCACAGTGCGTACGCAAGACTAACTCACGAGTTTCTACAGTACGAGTGGCCATGGCTGCCATCTGTGGAATTCAAACGGGTTGAACACCCATCTATTCTCCTAATTATATGCACCTTTGACTACCTCTAACCGAAGTTGAAGGAACTAAGTAGTCACTATTTTGCCTCATGACGTCATTCATGCTATGAACCACTACCCCAGGTGCCAAGATGACCGCCGGATTACAATTACATTGTAAGCGAATTATAGGAGGGAATACATTAACCAGTTCGCGCCGGATTACGTATATAAACGCAAAGTTTTCCCCAAATTCAAAACGGATGACGCATTAACACGCCAAGTTCAAGTTCGGAAATGTCTGTCAGCAGCAAGCAAGGCCGGAAATGCGTGGGTGTGCTTCCCGGCACTATCGGCCTGAACCCGCTTCGGATCGAGTTTCGTTAAAAATAATCCCGCCCCTCGGCTCGGTGATGTTAAAATAATCCCTGCGCGAACTGGTTAAACAAAAATCTTGATTTTCTGAAACCGACTCCAGTATCAGTAACTTTGGGCACAAATTGATCAGTCTTCATATTTTAAAGAAAACTTTTTTGCCTTTAGTCCAAAGTAAACAACTTGACCTTGTTGATCAAAACAAACAATAAACCTACCTGATTCATGTACAGACGTCGCCAAAATGGTTTAAAATATAACACCACTCTGGGAAATGTTGACTTAAAATCCTGGTACATTTACTTCCTTACAGGAACCTTACAGGAAATCAGCTCAACCAATATTATGGAATGTACGGTACCTGGGGGCCAATTTCACGGACCTGCTGAGCACAAAAATTTGCTTAGCACAAAAAAGTCTTGCTCATTAAAAACAAGTTATCAGCCAAAATTCTACATGTTTTTCATGCTAAGCAAAAAAACAGCTGATTATCACCAATCAAAAACAATAAAGATCACATGAAAATTTGGTCTGTAACCTTGTTTTTACCAAGGAAAAATTTTCATGCTAAGCAAATTTTATGCTTAGCAGCTCCGTGAAATTGGCCCATGGTTTAACACAACACCATGAATTGCTTAACAGCTCGAGGTAATATACAGTAGGCAAAGAGGAAGTGTGTTGAATCTTAATATCCAGGGTCCCTTGCATTATCAATGGCAATACGATCACTGCGTCACATTGAAAACTCACCAGTGCAATATAATATTATGGAATACAGAGGGCGGTATTGCCAATCTTTGGTGCAATGCAGATGAATGCTGTATTTTTTTCCATTGATAATGTCTCTGAGACCTTATATGAATTTTAACCAGGGGCCAATTTCACGGAGCTGCTAAGCACATAAATTTGCTTAGCATGAAAATTTGTCCTTGGTAAAAACAAGGTTACAGACCTAATTTTCACGTTATCTTTATTGTTTTTTTATTAATAATAAGCTGTTTTTTTGCTTAGCATGAAAAACACGTAGAATTTTGGCTGATAACTTGTTTTTATTGAGCAAGACTTTTTTGTGCTAAGCAAATTTTTGTGCTTAGCAGCTCCGTGAAATTGGCCCCTGTTCGCACCGGATGACGTTAAAACGCAAAGTTTTTCCCAGATTCAAATCGGATGACGCATAAACACGCCACGAGCAAGGCCAGTAAATGTCTGTCAGCAGCGAGCAAGGCCGGAAATGCGTGGGTGTGCTTCCCGGCACTATCGGCCTTAAAGGTAGTATACACCATTGGTAATTGCTTGAATTATCATGAATGGGTAGATTTGGGGGGTTGTATTTCATAGTAAATATCGTTTAACTGACTTTTCCGAAGTTTTACTATCATGGATGCCCAGAAAAGCACGAAAAACAGCGTTTGTTTTCAACCGGGGTCGAGCAGAGAGCGAATTTTTTAAAATAATTACAGGATATCTAGCGCAATCCTTTTGCTGAATGCCTAGAATCATTATTTACTTTCAATTGAGTAAGGTATTTCTTAATAATTCAGTAGTAAATATTTTCGATATCTGCAAATGGTGTATACTACCTTTAACACGCTTCGGATCGAGTTTCGTTAAAAAAAATCCCACGCTTTGGATCGAGTTTCGTTAAAAAAAATCCCGCCCTTCGGCTCAGTGATGTTAAAATAATCGCGGCGCGAACTGGTTAATAGCTGCGATGGAAAAAGGACTTTATGTTTATAAATTCAATGAGAAAGGAAAATGACGTCTTATAGATGCGTGTACCGTAGTACTGATGATACACCCGGTACATTATACCCTAACCATTCCAAATCCTCCAAAATCCTCTTCGCAAAATGCAGGATTTTGCAGGATTGAGGGACTTGGAAGTCGATGCATTGGAAGATTTTGCAGGATTGATGATGTTTTAAATTTTTCCACTGGAGGATAATGCAGAATCCAGGTCATAAGGCCTAAACGAATGGCTTTAGAACCCAGTGTAGAAGGAGGGGGGAGATGAGGAGGGGGGGTTGGAGAAGGGGAGGGGGGTTGGAGAAGGGGAAGGGGGGTTGGAGAAGGGGAGGGGGGGTTGGAGAAGGGGAGGGGGGGTTGGAGAAGGGGAGGGGGGGTTGGAGAAGGGGAGGGGGGGTTGGAGAAGGGGAGGGGGGGTTGGAGAAGGGGAGGGGGTGTTGGAGAAGGGGAGGGGGGTTGGAGAAGGGGAGGGGGGGGTTGGAGAAGGGGAGGGGGGGTTGGAGAAGGGGAGGGGGGGTTGGAGAAGGGGAGGGGGGAGAGAGGGTCTTGCAGGGCATTCTTTAGCACATCTATCCCTCAAGTATCAATATAATAAACCTTCTGCTTTCCTGAATTTTGAGCCACATTTATGGGGCTAGAGTGTGAAATAACTTCTACTTCTAATAAAATTTACGGAGTAGAACAGGCCTAACCTGAGGAGTTTGCCAGGGAATCGGCAATTGGCGCAGCAGCATTCATGTCCAGAGCCAGCGGTTCAAATTCCCTGTTGGCATATCCGGGGTCCGTGCACTTTGCTGGGCTTGATGCGGCAGCCATTTTGCATCCGTCTTTTATCGAAACTGGAAATAAACCACAATTGAATAGTACTTTTTTTATATGGAGACATTATAGATGTGGTTTCCTACATGTATTTCCGCAATAAATTAAAAATATTCCCATTTTATTTATAGGTTCTCCTATAACGCAACTGTTACAAGATGGTGGATAACCGTACCGTCAGCCGCTAGCCGGGGTGAGTGCGGACCAATCAAATGGCTTCTGTCAACAATGACCGGGCCGTTTCCCAAACCCTGGCTTTGGTTCTGTTGTGCCTCTGACGATACGATGTAGTAAGATATATATGTTTTGTTTGTTCTCACTCCTCTGGTTTCCCCAGTCTATTTTTCTGAACCCCCCCCCCCCCCCTCCACATAATTCATACTTCTTTGTTAGTTCTTCCTTTTGATCTCCACCATGGACCCCCTTCCTTGTGGTTGTACCCCTTTTGTTTTTGTTTGCCTGCCCTTGGTCTGTCTTTGATTGATCCTACCCACACTGACCTCTCCCTTTAATCCCTCAGCCTAATCCTCCTTTTGTCGATTTTTCTTGTGTGTTTCTTCTGCCAGCCATGATGTGCATCATGCTGTATCGTGTATGTTGCCCTATGTTTGTTTCTTGTACACAGCCATTTTGTCTTTATTGAAGTTCTTGTTAATGACGTTAATGTTATTGTAATTTAGTCCGAGTTACTGGACTCTAGTTATCGCTTTTTTAACATTTGGACATCATCTGTTAAAAAAAGCGATAAGTAACTATCGCTTTTTTAACATTTGGACATAATCTGGTGTTACTAGCGCCAGATGATGTCCAAATGTTAAAAAAAGTGATAACTAGAGTCCAGTATAAGGCTACATAAAAAAAAATGATTGTTTCTCATCAGCGGCCGGGTGGATATTTTTTTATATTTTATATACAAAATATAAATGTACCGGACGCCCGAAAATTCCGAGATTTTTTTATTTTTTTATTTTGTATATGCTGTAAAAACACGCTGTTGAAAGCAATAACAATAACAATAACTCACGTTGGAGATGTTCGGCAACCTGACCGAAGTACAGCGGGCCAAGGAAATGTTTTTAGTGGCCATACATGTGCCAGAAGCAAGCCGGGAAAATCTAAATGGACGGACAGGAGATCGGAGAAGCCGAGTATAGTTTTAGTAGTGAGAACGGTGTCTGTGTGCCTCTTTCATTAAAAAAACATGGGTGCTCAAAATGATATGGGAAAATAAATGGACTTAACTATATTTTTGTGTTTCTACCAACATTATTTGAGCTTTTATTCTATATGAAATGTGTGCATTGGTCAGTTTTGGAAAGTAAATCAACGAAAACAATTTGTAATTAAGAAAAAGAATGCCATGTCCCAACGAAGTTTTTGTCAACTAGCGCTTTTGCCCCCGCATACTACGCGAGCGCGCGCACCGCGGCGCCCATACTATAACTGGGCGCTGGAAAACGCCTGACGAGCTTCATAAATTTCTGTGTAGGAAAACGCACGGCATTCTGGGTAGCGTACATGGTTGCCGCGCAGCTGAGCCACGGAAGTAGTAACCTACGTTCACAGGTCGCAACAAAAATTATCCAATCAGAGCTGAATGCACATCAGCGCCGCCCAGTTCATCAACATGTACATGTATATGCGGTGGGCACGAACGAAACCAGCGCGCCTGTAGTTGTATAGTCAGATACCGGTTTCAAAGAATCGGCGATATTGTTGTTTGAACATCGGAACTAGACCGGGGCAGTCGCTTGCTATAGAGGTAGCTACGGTGACCAGCTATCGCGACGGTACAATCTAGTGTACAAACTCTGTCACACATAGCTTGTACCCAAAGCATGGTACCGTAGCTCAGTTTCTTGAACAAAATATAAAATATTTGTGTTAAAGCTGTTGTGTAATATGCCTACTAGTATACTGAGACCATGGAGGTACATATTTGCATACCATACTTCATGCTGTGAACAAATAAAAAAAGGTCTGACGTACATATTTGTTTGGGTGTATGGACATTTTTTTTCTATAAAATATAAAATATAAAATGCCCTGACGGACCATTTTTCCAAAAGGGTTCTGATGAGAAACAATTAATTTTTTTTATGTAGCCTAAACTCGGACTATTATTGTATCCTCGATCATCCTATTTCTGCGCACATAAGGGTTTGCAACCGAGTAGCTTAAAACTAAAAGAGCAACCACTCTTTTCATCAACAAAACTTATATTGTTGGCTTACGATCTTCCACCATGCCGATTAACAAAGACAAATTATCTTTATTTGTAGCGACAAGCGGGGAATTCCAAAGCGTGCAGTTTTGGCGTTCAGAAAAAAATCCTGCCTAAATCTGCGCAGTGGGGCGCTTCATGGAAAATCTTTGGTGTCCGGGCCATGCAACTCAAGAACAACATTTTGTACTCCTTGATTTTGGAAAATATATTAGCTTGAACATTTTTAACCTAATTATTTACTCCTTTTTTTTCAATGCCAGTACACTTTTCGTAATTTCAAGATTAATTCGACATAATGGTTCAATTCTCAATAGATAATTGTTAATTTTGTTTTTACAAAAAGGCATATATTTAAAATTCACATCCAATTTATACATTTTTACCTATTTTACCTATGTAGACCCTAGTTTGTATTGTTATCATTGAAGAAATGTATTAATAAAGTTGGAAATGTACATTAATATTAAAATAATTAATTCAATTTGTGTTACTTTAAATATAGTAGGATTAGCTCTACACGAGTGTTCACGAATCATACTCTCAGTCAAACTAAACTAAAGACTGCCGTGCTCTGAATTCATACTAAAATGGCTTTTTATGTTCTTTAGGCAATACAAAATAGTTTTACAATATTACAAATCGTCACCTCAGACGTTCCAAGTCTCTCGTTCTAATATTAATAATCTTTGTGATAATGGTTTATACAAGGTACACCCAGGACCAAGTTGTGCGTTGTATTGTTCATTTCAAGTAGCAATTGGTTCGCTGAGTTTTTAGAAGGGTGCATCAATAAACTCAGTTGTTGATTAGGCCTGAATTAAATAAAAATACAAATAAACCTAATAATATTTAAATGCCTTAATAAATTGACCCCTTCTTAGATTTGGTAACCTGAACTATTTTGATAGATGTATGTCATATATGTCATATATTGATTATCCCAATCAACAGAGAACATTGTCAAGATGTCAAATTTTAATAGGTATGACAGAAGAAAATTCCAAAATAATATAAGAAACATGTCTTCTTTGTTGCACCGCAAGTCTTAAACCCCCTTAAAAAAATTAATGAATTATATAGGACACGGTAGCTATAATACTGACGACAGAGGGCGAATAACAAAGTTTACCGTGCGGTCATCTTTTCGACTTCTGCAGGCCCGAAAGCCTCTACCAACAATTGTACCTAGTAAATTAGCTGTAAAAAGCAGATTTTTTTCAATTTTTGCCCGACTTACCGTTAAAACATTCACTTTACATAATTTTTCGGTGGTTGTGAAAGTTCATGCATCAAAGAATACGATCCTAGTGACGGTACATCATTTTTAAGATGCGCGCGTTGCCAAATTGAAATTAAAGGCGAGTGCGCAGAAATAGGACCGCGCAGATTTAGGGGGTCTGACGATAAATATGTTAAGATCGAAATAGAAACAAAATCTGTCTCACAAAATTAAAACTGAGACAAAATAAAAAAGGCAATCAGTAAAGATCGTAGTAGTAGTCATAGAATTTGTAGCCGATCAGGCATAAAGCTGATTCTTACCTTGTTTTTTTAACAGAAGGGTTGAGTGTCGTATTTATACGCTGCTCCAGTCTTCTTATCGACGATAAACAAAGCAACGATCGAGATGCGTCGATCGCGATCGCCCGATCGCAGCTCGCAGGCGGCCGTACGGTCTTGTTGCGCAGCGCCCTCCAGTGCCAGACTAGCTCAAGGTTGTACATTTATCGGTACATTATTGTCCAAATTGTTGTGCTTACAGATTTTATGAAATTGGCCGGCCCCACTCCAGGGCCAAATTTCACGTGATCTTTATTGCTTTTGATTGATAATCAGCTGTTTTTTTTGCTTAGCATGAAAAACACGTAGAATTTTGGCTGGTAACCTAGCAAGACTTTTTTGTGCTAGGCAAATTTTTGCTTTATGAAATTAGCCCCAGGTTTTAGCTAGTAACTTTTTAAACCAATAAAAATGTCCAAAATTATTCTTCCCCGACATGTGTTTTGTACCAATACTGAAACAGGTGATAATTTATTTTGTTTTCCTTATAAAGAAAAACATTTGCATGTAATTATGCATTATTTCATATTTTATTTAAAAAATAAATTTTAGCGTCAATACACGCGCGTCTTTTTTGAAAAGAACATTAAAGGTCGCATATACACCATTTGCAGACATAAGTTTACTAGCGAATTATTAAGTAATATCTTATTTATTCGAAAGTTAACAATGATCTAGAATTCCAAAGGACTATCTAAATCAGATCTACAGCTCTTTCAGACATTTGCTAGAACGTGGACTACGAGACTGGAAATTCGAAAATAACAAAAAATCTGAGTTTTGTTAGTCACCAACTGATGGCGTCCACACGAACACTGTGCGGCCGGTGTCGCGTGAATTTCAGAGGTTCCGGACTTATAGTATTGCGCATGTCTGAGTGAATATTGACCGATCACGTGAGAGGGTTTAACCAATGATAGGGGAAAGGGCGTCCGATATTCACAGGAGTCTAATATTCATATCACACCGGCGTTGTTTGTATTTGCAGCACACATTGTCAATGATCATGATTATTCAGCTAGTCTATGTTTATTCATGAAAAGGGCAATGACGTCACACATTGATATTAATATTCATGCAGGTACATTAAAATATTTTAAAGGACAGATTACGTTAATGCTACACGAGTGGCTAATGGACTATGGATCTCAAAATATGTTTACAAACATATAACAAGAATTGTTTATATAGCAAGAATTGTTTATAGAAAAGTGTTTACTCGCTAAATACAGTTTGTGCAGTGTCTACAACAATTGGTCATAAAAAAAACATCTGAACGGCCTTAATTCGCCCTGCAAAAAATTATGCATCCACCTCTGTGTGTGATTGATAAATAGTTCAGAAGTCTGGAATTTTTTTGTGTCCCAGTTATCATGACTGACCTGTTTAATTTTCCATATTTTCTTTGCAAGTGTCAGTGAAATTGACTTTAAACTTTTGTATTTGTTTTTAATGTAAATTGCTTTATGTACTGCTTTCGGAGATCAAACTTATAGAAGGCATCAAAGAATGTGTCTAAAATAAAAAGAATAATTTATGCCCAACGTAATCGGGACAAAGAAACAAATGGCTCCCTTCTTGGTTTTTGTTTTGTTTTGTTTTGTTTTTAGGGGGTGGGGTGGGGGGGGGGGACTTAGTTCTTTATTTAGGGAGGTTTTATGAAATGCAATGCAGATGACTGCCCAGAATGTTGCAGGTCAACCCAGTCGGATTGTGTGTGACGTGGGGCTAGTAGCACGGCGCGTAGATGGTCACATTGGCCGAATCCCCACTGGAGCCGCCTATCCCAATCATCCAAAACTCATAGCCGCCGCTCTTCCCTGACAACACTGCAGTGTCGTTTCCGTGCTTGCCTAGCTGTATTTTATCGTCTGTGACCGCCACCCAGTAACGACCGCTGCCGTCTTCCAGCTTGCAATCGACATTATTGTCATAGCTTTCGTTAGCGAGGACAAAGTTACAACGTTCGTCTGAAAACACTGCCACGAAAAAAAGGGAATAGGAAGTTAAAGGAAAACTGCACGGATGATCTATTATATTTTACTGAAAGGATATCTTACTAAAGTGGTGGAAGTTTCACGCGTTTCGAGCGAGGTTTTCATGCCCCTGCCCATCTTAGATGGTGGGACGTTTTCACTCCGGTCTGTGTTTATCTGTTGCGGTGTCTGTCTGTCTGTCATGGTGTCTGTCTGCATGTCGAGCTATATTGGTATGTCGGGCTCTTTGTCTTCTGTCTGTCCATTTGAATGTTTATCTTTTAGCAGGATTATAGGGAAGAAAACATTCAGTGAAACTTGGTAGGTAGATAACTTATGGGTCAAGGATGATTTCAATAAATGTGACCCCCCACCCCAAAACCATGCTAAAGTGAAAAAAATATTTCATATGAGAGATTTTTATATCATTGGATTGCTAGCGTTTAAAGCTTTAAAATGATACATCACATGCACCAGTACCGCTATGGAATGAAAAGTAACGACGCTTCAAAAAGTGACATTTTGTTGCCGTTCGCGGCAACAAGTTTGCTCAGGCAATTTGAGTAACAGCAACGACAACAAAAATCAGGAGAAGGCCCATATTATCACTTTCGGGGATTTTTAAAAAGGTTTAAACATGCACAGCCCATAAATTAGAGTTTTAACTAACAATTTATGAAAACAAAAATCGACCGGCAGAACATTTGTTTGTATACAATGCCATATCTCGAAATGGCATTTGCCGACTTCCGCCTGGTTTTGGCCTGGTGGGTCACAAATGTCCAGATTGATCTGGATCCAGTTTTCATGTATCTGGATCATTTTGACAACCAGTAACGCTGGTATGGGATGCGCTTTGAGCTATGATTGGATAGATTTTGTGTGACCTTTGAACTGGAGGTAACCAGTTCCGCGGCTCAGCTGCGCGCGCTGCGTGCAATTGGAAGGTCAAAAGGTCAGGTCACGACTTTCTTCTCAGAATTGTGGGCGTTGGGACCGTGGCCGAGCGAAGTGGCTAATAATTTGCAAACCACGGCGATCGATCCGATCGGTCTAAGAGCTGCACTACTTAC
The DNA here is from genome assembly GCA_037893245.1 of Crossaster papposus. NCBI lineage: Eukaryota > Metazoa > Echinodermata > Asteroidea > Velatida > Solasteridae > Crossaster > Crossaster papposus. Next base: position 3,777,917 of record JBAIAA010000195.1, on the reverse strand, counting down.
AGAAGTTCGCCACCCCTTTGAAACGGATCAGCCCCTGAAGACTGAGGGCAAATCGAAATGCCCTAACGTCGGGATCCAATCTTGTTGTCTGAACGCTGAACTCCAACCACCTCAGGGGCGAGTCAAATCTCCCTCCGAATCCGGTGGGATAAGTAATCGGCTCGTAGGATTCCACCTCGATGGTGAAGCAGGCTGTGACTTAGAAAGCAGAAGAAAAAATGAGACAAAGAAAACCCGACAGTGTTACGTTTATTGTCGAAAATAAGGGTCTTGTCCTATGGTCCTATCATAGAGCTATCAACCCACAAGGCCACACAGAAGCAGAGTGAAAGTAGAGATAGAGGCTGATCAAAATTCGATACACTACCACGCATGATTCCGTTTTCTGTCTGTTTGTAAATGTAGAGGTTATGGACGCGCCGCGATCATGCATTTTCTGTGCGTGCGGAGCGCGTGTAAGGTAGGAACACCAATTAGTAAGGGCCATTCAAAATTTTAAGTCAATGTTTTAAAGTTTTGACTTTTGGTCGAAGTAGTGGGTGGGTGGGTCAAGGTAAATACCGGTAATTGAAAATCGAAATTAACTTTTCATTTTACATTTCATTTTCACTGTTCACCTGCCGTACAGAAACGCCAGTGGGATGTTATGGCGAGGTAGGCTTTCCCGAATGCAGTTATTCGTTTATACTGTGGTTTTATCCCTTTAATAGTTTTGGATCATATCTATTCCTTCCCCATTAATAAAATATTAATTTCATGTTTATTATTCCAAAACGATTTTTTGTAAAGACTTTGGGGGAATTTATAAAAATTATGGGGGATACCTCCAGTTTTGAATGAATTTCATAACTAGCGAACGGAAAAAGTTCGAAAAACCTCCAAATATCCATACCATTGCCTGTGTCCTCCGTAATGGTTTGCTCGACTGGTTTATCTGAATGTGTTACGGTGGTAGTTTCTGCTGTCAGAAAAATCGACAAAACAAATCACAGAATATTTAAGTTGTGAAACTTGACAGGTTAAATAAGAGGTTACAAAAACATGTTGAGTATGCTTCTTTTCTTATATTTTTCATATATTCTTCACTTATCTTATAGTCAAATTTATTTTGGGAGCAATGTTTACAAATTAAAGAGGAAAGACAACATAAGTATTAAGTACTATGCAATTAGTATTTTGTAGTCTGCTTTCAAGAGCGGAAACGGTAGTGTATATAAAAAAACCTTCACTGCGGCGGCAAGAACAAAAATACGCTTCCCGTACCTCCTTGTCCTTTTTGGGGACATCGATCTTCTCTTTTTGGCATGGCTGATTTCAACCACCGGCGCATGTCGAATTCCTCCCCGGGATCCGGCGGTGGCACGGGGCCAAAGTACAGGGTCTTCATCTTACTCTTAGTCTCTGCGTGTACCAAGCGCACTGTAACAACATTAAAACAAGCGTCTAAATACTTTTTTCAATGGGTCGTATTAATATAACAACAAGTATTTACTTTTCGTCTTTGTTTTTACGAGAGACAAACAATGAAACGGCCATAAATATGGATGATAAATTCAAAATATTTGTTTTTACTATAGGTTTTCCAGGTCAATTTTGGCAAATGAGCAGCCAATTTAACCACCGCACCTATTCTATTTCGCGCGAAGTCGAATACTGCTAAAAATGGTCATTCAATTTCGTGTTACGACTAGTCAAAAGTACCGTTTCGTCATGCGAATTATAAAATTAACAGTTTAACAATACGACAACAGCCTTCAAATTAGCTTTTTTGGGGGGACGTACGGTTCGGTTATTAAATTCATTATTGGGCAGAAAGTTCTTTCATTTGTGCAATCTAAAAAACGCCCTGGTAAAATGTTGTGAGTCCTTTAGAATGTTAAAGGCATAGGCCTAAACACGGTATAATATTGGCACTGAAATCAACATACATAAACAATAGGAAACCAAGAAAAAAAACCAAAAAAACAAAACAATAACAAAGTTAATGTTTTACAAACAAACATACACAATTCTAAATTTGAAACACGGAAAAAATTGGCGAGGCAAAATCGTTTTAATTCGAACTGCTCATTTGCCGAAATTGACCGAGAAACCGTATATTATAGGTTTTCCCGGACGATATCGCAAAATGTGCACATTTATTTGTAAAAGATGCATTTAATTCCGCGCTGATTTTCAGAACGACGAATGTCCGAGTTTCATTTTCGCAACGAGCATTCAATTTTATTTTGTTTAATTCAAATAAAAGAATGTGCTTAGCGTTTCATTTAAACGATTACAAACACGTGATTTGGGCTTTCGGTTTGACGTATGCGTGGCCGATTATTAAGAATGTGCAATCTATTTCGCAGCAAATGGATTTATCATTGTGTCACGGCCTGAATTGAATATTCTTTTTCATTTGTTATTATTTAAATTCGCATATTCTGCATTCAATTTCAATAACGTACATATGGCTATATAATTCACGATACAACTTGGATTAAATCATTAATAAATCAATGTATCGTGGGACTAATTGATTATTTTGTGTTGGCTCTTAAATTTATTTTAACCCTAACCATCCCAAATCCTCCAAAATACTCTTTGCAACTTGAAGGTTTTTGCAGGAATGGGGTCACTTGAAAGTTGATGCATCAGATGAATTTGCAGGAATTAGGTTACTTTTGAAGATTTTAAGAATTTAGGTTATTTTGTTTTTGTTAATGACTTCTCTATCATTTTATCAGTTCAATTGTCTATCCGTCAATGAACTGTCCACCAAGACATGAGTGGTTGGTGTCCAGTCTATTTGCTACATCTAAGTAGTCGGCGTCGTCGGCCTCAAAGTTATCGATAAAACGATTTCGATCAACGTCCGAGACTCGTCTGTATCTCCCTCTTGCAGCCATTATTGTAATATTTTAGGGGGCATAAAGTAAAATCTAGCTATATGATGCGATCGTGGCAAATGCTGAGCAAAGACAGATTTTCTTTCTTCAACTTAGTGGTTTATATAGCATTTATTTGGTAGTTTCAAAGACGAGACCACCTGGATTAATTCCCCATAATGTTACTTTTGATAACACATATGGATTCCAATGCTTGACCAGGAATACAAATGCGTAGAAAATCGGCTGCATATTTAGCGAAATTGATTGTTGATAAATTAAAAGGAAAACATGATTGCGGGTGTGCATTCAAATTCGCGCTAAAATGTACTATCAATATACTAAATTCAGTGCACATTCGGGAAATCGTGTGATGATTTCTTACGATTGGATGCACCATTATACAAAAACGAATTATCTATTGTTAAATAGAAAACGGGAATGTAAACGTTCATACTATTTCGCAGGAAAACGAATGCACCAGTTACAAACTTATGTGCACATTTCGCGATATCGTCCGGGAAAACCTATAATACGTGCATATACAAATTTTTCTAAAATCTTAGAAAAACATGAAAGTAATGATATAGGTCTATAATTATTGACAATGTTGGGATCGCCTTTTTTATAAACTGGAATAACTTTAGCAATTTTCAATTGAGATGGTACAACACCAGTCATAAAGGAAGCATTTATTATATGTGTAAGTGGTTTGCATATGGCTAAAAAGGTTATTAACTATGTCAATAACTTCATATTTATTTACTGGGGTTAAAAATAATGATTTATTATTTGGATTAGACAGGTACTCTGTAAAGCCAGGGGAAGATTGACAAGGTAAGATTTTACTAGCAAGATTTGGACCGATATTGGTAAAATAATCATTGAAACAATCAGCAATTTCATTAGGATTCGAAATTAGATTCCCCTCTGAAATAATACTTGTAATAGTTTTGGAAGATTTTTGTTTATTTAAAATACAGTTTATTACTTTCCAAGTATTCCGAATACTGTTTTTTTCCTTTTCAAATTGTTGGGCATAATACATTTTTTTAGAAGCACGCAAAAGGCTAGTAAGTTTGTTTTTGTATTGAGTATACTTATTTTTGCGTAGGGTTGTAGGATTAGACAAATATTGACGATAGAGTTTATTTTTCTTATTAATTGATTTAATAAGTGCAGAAGTTATCCATGGAATATTTGATGATTTTTTACGACTGCTATTGCATTTTTGAGATTTGAGTGGAATGTCTTTATCATAAAAATAGTTAAATCTATCCATAAAGGTATTAAATGCAACTTCTGGATTATCGCAGCAGAAAACATCATCCCAATTAAGACTAAGTAGGTCCTCGTTAAATCTTTGAAGATTGAATTTAAAAGAATTACGATTAGGAAATGGATTGTGATTAATGTTATTGGAATCATTCGAGTTTGGGGACTGAATGTACATAACAATTGGCAAGTGATCAGTAATATCAGACAATAAGATACCAGATTTGGGACAGGGTAATATATTACAAAATATATTGTCTATAAGGGTGGTGGAGGTATCAGTAATACGGGTAGGTTTATCAATTACTCCAGTTATGAAAGAGCTGCATTGGCTCCCGGTGAAACAGAGAATTGAATTCAAAATTCTTTGTTTGACATACAAAATTGTAAACGGTATGGCCCCGGATTATTTAGATGAGCTCCTGCGTGTCCGTCATATTGGTCGCTGTTTGAGATCGAATTCTCAGGGAAAATTGTAACAAGTACTACAGTGACAGGGCGTTCCAGGTCTGTGCACCGAGACTTTAGAATGCCCTGCCACTGTTAGTGCGTGGTGCCGTTTCATATGAAATTTTTAAAGGATCTCTTAAAACACATTTTTTTAGGAAGATATAAAATTGTTAAATTATTTTTGTGTTTCTTTTTCTTGTACTTTTTAATGTGCTGTATTTTAATGTGCTTTTACTGTATATGTAAAGCGCCCTGAGATAATTTTTATGGAGGGCGCTCTATAAGAATTGATTATTATTATTATTATTATTATCAATAACAAGGACCAGAACAGTTCACAGATAGACATACACATACTAGTTATAAGTAGTTTTAAAGGGAACAAAGGATCCGCGAAGGACGGTTTGCTTGTCCGAATTCGGTCCTCGATCGTTGGGGCAAGCGCTAAGTAATAGGGTTAGGGTATAGTAAAGGAACAAATGAAAACACAATATCGATCCTCGGTCGTTATGTGGTTCACGACTACGTGGACAAGAAAGCTAATCTATCATAAAATCAGGACTGAATCTAAAACTTCTGGCCAAAATTGAGATATCTTGGTATCATTTTTCTTGCAGAACTTGACAATTATATGGTAGAAAATGGTAAGCAATGTATAGTCAGAAGTTTTCAAAGTAGATGTCATAGTAAATTCAAATTGTCCCCATTCACAAGCTATGTTGAGTGGTCAACAATGGTATTTTGCTCGTGGTACCTAACCAGTCAGTGGTAATTGTTGTTCATATAACACCATTCAAATGTTAACGACTGGTATTGTAGAATGGTAATTTTCAAGTTAAGAATACTGTTAAAAAAATTAAACTATAAAGGTAAGAACGTTCTTGTATGCATAACTGCGTGAATACACGGCATCCGACGCGAACTGGTTATTAAACTGTTATCTTACCTCCATAACTGGCTGCAGCAATGAGCAACATCCCTAAAAATGCCAGAACACACTTCATTTTTGGCGGGAACGGGCGAGAGGTAGTTTACTCAACAAGCATCGAAGAGTCAAGCGCTGTTCGTACCATACACCAAACCGTTCCTAACTCCAACTGCCGAAGTGGTTCCTCTGTAAACAGATCACTCACTTTGTAAGCGAAACGAACACACCCACAGCGCACCTAGCTGGGTTGGTCACGTCATCGCTAGACGCAGACCGATCTTTTATTTATGAACGCCAATTAGCCTCCTCTTAAAGTGATTAAAAATCAAGCACTTCTAAGTGCTTTTTTTTCTATTGGTTCTTAAAAATTCAGTAATTTTGTTTTTGAAGGTTCGGAAATGGGGTATACATGTACTACGATCAAACGATAAAAGCACTTAAGGTAATTTGGCGCACAGTCAGAGTTTGTCATGAGAAAGATATTTAGCTTCAGGGTCATCTCAAATTTTGAAGAAAAAATATACATGTAGATAGAATAACAAGCAACCTTCAGAATATTCTAAATGGCTGACATTGCTTGTTATACGTATAATGTCAGATCTACGATGGCCCTATAATGTCATGCTTTTATCATCAATTGAACAGCTGTACCATTATGTTACCATGAGGAAAGATACGAGACGAAGGGACCTCACCCCCCCTTCATAATTTACGGTGTACGTTGTGCTTTCGGAATTTTGTGGTTTATTAGGGCCTTTTCGAAACCGTTGCTTCGTCTTTGGCTTTGGCTTCGCCTCCGAATTCCGAAATACTGAGAAGCAAATAGAAATGAAAGAAAATTGAAATAGTCTAACTTCTGGGTTCACATCAATCGAGTGAATGTTTCTGAAGTACAACAGGCGTAAGAATGTGGCTGGAGATCTTGCAGTTGGGAGTCAAAAATTCGCCTTAAGCCAAAGACGAAGACGAAGCCAGGGATTCGAAAAGGCCCTATGTCTCATATCGTGCTAGGTATAGTGCGGCAGATACGTGAAATAATTGTGCATTTTGTGGTAAAAGCACCAAATTTGGTACAGACATTGCTTAATATATAATTAACAAATTTAGATATTGTGCCAAGCTCAATTTTTTTTTTCTGGGGACCACAAATAGCAAATCCAAGATGGCCGCCATCCGATTCCGAATATCTTAAAAATGTCCCAAAATCTTGGGGACAAAATATTTTGCAAACATGAATAAAGTGTCGTTTTTCATATTTCCATGTGTGCTGAATGCATTCCAACCAAAAACGAGTTGATAAAATGCACCAATTTGCGTAAATCCAAGATGGCCGCCGTGCAAAATCGGCCAAATGGGAAATCGGCAATAACTTTTGACAGAATCAAGATGGGGAGATGATTTTGGTGTCTACACATAGGTTTTCACATGCGAGGAACACAATGGAGGTATCCAAAATTATGTAGGATATTGCTAAAGCAACAGTAATCCAAGATGGCCACCAAAAAAATGTCATATCTTTGTGACAAAATGTTGTTGAAACATGAATAAAGTGTTGTTTTCTATGTTTTCATACTCGCTGAATCCAATTGAATTGATCAAATGCACCAAAACTAATGAAATGGTCAATTGTATGATTAAATCCAACATTACAAGTGTCCATAGTGGTTCCCATCCTCGGGATGGTTTTTTTTCACCCCCAAGACTCTGGTGAGTGTATGGCAGAACCTCAACAGAAACCAGTGTTGACCTTGCAAGAAAACATATCTTTGCTGTCAAAGGCAGGTCCATCGATGCCATACCACCAACTCGTGCAGCCCTGCTGCAACACACAAAACGGGCCATACATCAGGGTGGATATGTGTGGGGACAGGCGCGTATCTGTTATATCTGTTATATATCCCCAGATATTCCGATTTTGCACGGCGGCCATCTTGGATTTACGCAAATTGGTGCATTTTATCAACTCGTTTTTGGTTGGAATGCATTCAGCACACATGGAAATATGAAAAACGACACTTTATTCATGTTTGCAAAATATTTTGTCCCCAAGATTTTGGGGCATTTTTAAGATATTCGGAATCGGATGGCGGCCATCTTGGATTTGCTATTTGTGGTCCCCATGAAAAAAATTGAGCTTGGCACAATATCTAAATTTGTTAATTATATATTAAGCAATGTCTGTACCAAATTTGGTGCTTTTACCACAAAATGCACAATCCTTCTGATATTATACACATAGCTGCCGCACTATATATCTTACACCAATCTATGACATACTACTGACTGTGCGAAAAATGTATAATCGTGGTTTATACATGTATAGCGCTTTACAATTGTTATCCCGTTCATCGGCCCATGGACCGAGCGGCAGCCGTTTATAGGCGCTCGATCGGCATCGACCCTCACAGGTACCCTCTTATATTCCCAAGTGTATAGAGGCAATTGTAGTTAAGTGTCTTGCCCAAGGGCACAAACAGCAGGGTTCGAACCCATGAACCATCGTACATGAGTTTAACACCGTAACCACTGGGCCATGCTTTTATTATTTAAAGGGATCATATACGTTTGGTAATTGGAACCCATTGTTTGTTTCAATCCTATATAGTTATAGATATATACCATAAAACTAACCTGTACAAATTTCATTTCAAAAGGTGGTAGCGATTTTGAGATATTGCCGAAAATCTGAAGCGGTTATGTCCACGCAGGAAGAATAATCTGCATTGGAATACAGTCTGAGAAACGTCACTGCAGTAACGCTTCTCAGATTCCAATTTTTGGGGATAACAAGTTATATCTTTTTCCATAACCGCAGTACATGCACTTTGAAGTGAAAAGTTTCTAAAAATGCATTATACTATCCAAAGCTGCTGTACTTCTTACCAAGTAAGTTTTTATTGCCATTAATGTTTGGAGTAATTACCAAACGTATACGATCCCTTTAATCGCAACAGAATGGCAACACCTCTCTGTAAAAAAAAGAAAAGAAAACAGTGGCAGACCACGGCTCTAGCAAGATGAAGAGATGAGAGTCAGCCATGCGGGGTAAATAGCCTAGCCAAGACACGCCCTTAATATCAATTATTGACACAGACCTTCGCAGTTGGACCGATGATTATTAACATTTTATTACAACAAAGCAGCCATTACACTAATGGAAGCAGTTCGAGGTTAGTTCTCGATTCGTAATTACCGTAAGTGGATAACCAATTGGTCTGCTCTTGCCATCAACCCCTAAGTACACTATCAGCGAGGTAAACAAGTGTGATTAGTATTACAGAGCACACACAACTGAAGTGGAGCATAGAGAATGGAGTCAATTAACTCTTTATATAGCGAGCACATTGGGCATACACTGACGTCTGTCTCACTTGTAATTTCAGTTTGGTTAAAGTAGCAAAATCGATAATTGCTATCGAATCGGAGGATATGCTCTGAAATATCGAACATTGGCAATCCAGTTGAACACCGCTAATAATTTGCACCATAAACATGTTCATTATTCTCACTTTGTTCAAATTTTTCATAATTTGTAATAAAACAGCATTCGTTTTCAACCTGAAGGCGATCGCAAATTTTTCCTCATAAATTTAAATTTTTTCGGAATAATTACAGGATATCTAGCGCAATCATTTTGCTTTCAAATGAGTAAGATATTTCTTAATAAGTCCTCAGCTCTCGCACAAAGTCCTCAGCTCCCGCACAAAGTCCTCAGTTCCCGCACAAAGTCCTCAGTTCCCGCACAAAGTCCTCAGTTCCCGCACAAAGTCCTCACTAGTTCCCGCACAAAGTCCTCACTAGTTCCCGCACAAAGTCCTCACTAGTTCCCGCACAAAGTCCTCACTAGTTCCCGCACAAAGTCCTCACTAGTTCCCGCACAAAGTCCTCAGTTCCCGCACAAAGTCCTCAGTTCCCGCACAATGTCCTCAGCTTCGCACAAAGTTCTCAGTTTCCGAACGAAGTCCTCAGTTCCCTGCTGTACAAACACCTCTTACCATGTACATACGGTCCTTAGTTCCTGCACAATTAACGCCTACAGACAGAGACTCCACTTCCAAGTGCTGTTAAATTTGCTAACTACTTGGAAAACCAAAACATTCTTCAACTCCATTTAATTCATTCCTGGAGTGTACATGCTCAGTCGCTCAGATGCCTCCAGGACTGCTTTGAGATTGTCCTCAAAGAGTTGACACCTACAATAAGGTATAAAGAGATGGGTGGTAAAATGTAATGGTGATCTTGCTCTAGGCTGCTTTATTGATGCAAATCTGATTAATTACCCGAAGTCGCATGTAATATTAATGGTCATAATGTGTATTTGGCAAGTACTAACAAATATCTGAAACCTCAAATTCATGTTTTGGATAAACACCCGAGTACTCTCAATCCTGCAAAATCATCCAGCATTAGATTAGGCCTTATTATGATCTGGGGCCAATTTCATAGAGCTGTTAAGCACAACAATTTGCTTAGCATGAGAATTTGTCCTTGGTAAAAACAAGGTTACAGACCAAATTTTCACGTGATCTTTATAATTTTTGATTGATAATCAGCTTTTTTTTGCTTAGCATGAAAAACAAGTATAATTTTGGCTGGTAACCTGTTTTTAAAGAGCAAGACGTTTTTGTGCTAAGCAAATTGTTGTGCTTAGCAGCTCTATGAAATTGGGCCCTGGATCCTGCGTACGAGGGTTAATGCTTACCTAATGGGCATGTCTATCGAATAGAAAGGATTCTTCAGCGCAAAATCGGCGTACACCTCGTAGATTTTCCGGAGTAGAGCTTCAATGCCGCCTTGTTTGGGATCAGCTAGGACTATAAGCTTGATACCTAGACGAAACACACAGAGAGATAAGGCCGGTAATCTTAGTGTACTTCCTACTTCATGCGAATGTGATGCAAATTATATCTTGCGAATTCGCACACCGGGCATGAATAATTTGTTCATGCTTTTTGCGAATTGTTTAATGTGAAGTCCACCATGTTTCAGTGTTTAAAAGAAATGTTGATGAGAAATTTACATGAAGTTCAATGTTATTGACCCTCAAGGCCCAAGGCCCTACCAAAATTGTGTAGGACCGCGAGGGCCAAAAGTTTTGGCCTGTGCCTTGATGGTCAAGCCTTGGCCTGGGCCTTGATCTGGGCCTTGATGGCCTGGGCCTTGATGGCCTGGGCCTTGATGGCCTGGGCCTTGATGGCCTGGGCCTTGATGGCCTGGGCCTTGATGGCCTGGGCCTTGATGGCCTGGGCCTTGATGGCCTGGGCCTTGATGGCCTGGGCCTTGATGGCCTGGGCCTTGATGGCCTGGGCCTTGATGGCCTGGGCCTTGATGGCCTGGGCCTTGATGGCCTGGGCCTTGATGGCCTGGGCCTTGATGGCCTGGGCCTTGATGGCCTGGGCCTTGATGGCCTGGGCCTTGATGGCCTGGGCCTTGATGGCCTGGGCCTTGATGGCCTGGGCCTTGATGGCCTGGGCCTTGATGGCCTGGGCCTTGATGGCCTGGGCCTTGATGGCCTGGGCCTTGATGGCCTGGGCCTTGATGGCCTGGGCCTTGATGGCCTGGGCCTTGATGGCCTGGGCCTTGATGGCCTGGGCCTTGATGGCCTGAGCCTTGATGGCCTGGGCCTTGATGGCTACAACACTGTGCTACAACACTGAAGCACAACCAAACGAACCATCTATGGTGAAGCTATTCCAGTTGCCACTTTAACCCTTGGTCGAGTTTACACTGCAACACTTCAATATTCGCCCCCCAAAATGCCTGAGGTATATAATCCTCCAATGCATAGCTAGCTAGATTGCATTGGCATGTACCGTACCACTGCCACTCTCATAGAGCAAGGGTTAACTGTAACTTGAAAACTGACCTGACAGGGTTTGAAGACAATGAAGCTTGAAGGAATCTGTCTCAAGGACCTGGATTCCGGATGATTTCTGTGCCGGAGAGAGCTGGCAGCCGATGGCATAGAGTCTGTTAAATGACATGAAGATGACGTTAGGCAATGGAGGGCTCTTACAAACACCGCCCACCGACAGGTGTATCGTTATTTAGATTATGCAGTTAAGAGAGGGGGGGGGCAAACAGGTGTGGCCCATTTGGAATGGTTATAGTTAAACAAAGTTCACTGTAAACAATTCTACCAGTATCTTGCTATATTAACCCTAACCCTACCTAATGCTACTTTTTACTACTACATGTAGTAGTAAAAAGTAGTATGCAGTACTCTCACTGACTTGTGTGCAATGCCTGTAGTAATTTTTAGTATTGGGTACTTCACCCCTTATTGCACTCGTAGTACTTTTTAGCATTGGGTACCTCTGCTTGCTGAGTGTGCATGGCCCATGTATGCTGTGTAAGGTGTTCTAAACTCTACAGCAAAAATTGTCACTTGGGACACAATGGGTCAAGGCTGGACTACTGCATTTTTTGCCAGGTAAGTATTACTGACCTGTATTGCTACTATTAGTATTTTGTAGTTGGCAGTATCTGTACTCTGTCAGTACACACCCAATCATCAGTCACGGAGAGACCCAATGCTACAAAATACTAAGTAGTATTCTGTAGTACATAGTTCTTTAGCCCAAAGTAAGGCCTAGGAGGTTAGGGTTAAACAAAGCTCACTGTAAACAATTCTACCAGTATATTAACTCACTGATGTGGCAGTATTATAGTGCAGACTTTTTTATGAACAAGCGGAAATTTATATTCGGGGGTTTTAGTTGGTTTCTTTGACGAGTGCCTGGGTATTTTGTAATCTTGTATTTTTGCACTCTTAGTCTTACTGGTTTGGGATGTGGGTCGAGAAACGGAACACCCCTGAATACTTACGAGTGGAACATACTGGCAAGCATAATGCGTTCATTTGTGGAGAGCTTTGGCCGGCCAAACTTAATGGCTATCGGATAGTTGTCAGGATTTGCGATCATCTCCAGAACGTCGCTACCGTCCTCCAACTGGCGCCCCCTCACCGGTTCCCCATTGATTCCGAGTATGGTGTGCCCCACTGTACAAAATAAAAACACGTTTCAAATTTTGGTTGCGGCAGCATTGCCAAAATCTTTTTTGAATTTACAGAGGGTGCTGTTTACACGCGGCTCAGCGAAGTCGTAGACTTAAAGGTAGTATACACCATTTGCAGATATCGAAAATATTTACTACTGAATTATTAAGAAATACCTTACTCAATTGAAAGTAAATAATGATTCTAGGCATTCAGCAAAAGGATTGCGCTAGATATCCTGTAATTATTCAAAAAAATTGAATTTTATAAAGAAAAATTCGCTCTGGATAACATAAGAATAACTGTTCGACCCCGGTTGAAAACAAACGCTGTTTTTCGTGCTTTTCTCGGCATCCATGATTGTAAAACTTCGGAAAAGTCAGTTAAACGATATTTACTATGAAATACAACCCCCCAAATCTACCCATTCATGATAATTCAAGCAATTACCAATGCCCAATGGTGTATATATCATCAAACAAGGCATAAACCGTATAGTCCTCATTTCTCCAAAATCAATATGACTTTGCACACCCCTAGGGAGTTAGTGTTAAGGCTCACAGAGCATTACATTTTTGGGGGGAAGTACTATTTAAACAGACGAACCTTTAATTCCATCTCGTTGCCCGAACGAGACAACCACCCGTTCGTCGTAAATTTTTAACGTCAACTCCAGCGGGAAACTAAAGGTTTTTTCCACCTCCGTCTTCGGCTGAGTGTGGTCCATCTGGTAGATTAGGCCCCCTGCCCGATTGATCACGTACACACTGTAAATTGGCATCTTGCTTTGCGAGGTTTTTGTAATGGTAAAATACACATTAAATGTACACCAACACTGAACGGATTAAATGGTGGTCGCCATCTTGATAAAGAGCGCCCTCTCTTGCTGCCCAGTACGACTGTACTGTACTGTACTAGTTGACAACACCAGCGTGGCCACTCCTTGGGATTTTTCCCAAGATCTTGGGAATTTGGGCAAGACCTTGCAGGATCTTGGGACAACACATCTAAAACATATTCTATAACATTGCATTCTTTTATGCTTATTGCCATTTCTTAGAATAAACAATAGAGGTTGAGATAGTGGCCGATCCATTGTTTACATTTTTCATTTTCAATTTGGTATACTAAATTGCCATAAAGTCGATATTTGTTTGCCTATACGAACCAAATTCTACCAGGATTAAATAATTAGACTGGCGCGATTCAAATGTTCAATTCTACCTCACCACCTCAATTTGGATTGCTTGAGATTGTATTGTCCAGTACCACAAAGTTCAAAGAAAAGAAGTGCCATTCCTTCTAGTAAGCCTCTATTATAAAGGCATCCTCTACAATGAACGCTTCGGTGGCTCTTGTGCAAACATCGCGGCATGCTATCCGCTTGTTTTCTAGTACGTTTTGGCGCCAATTGCCGCACCAATTGCTCGTCATTCTAGCATGTTAACAAGTAAGAATACGAGGCACTGTTTAAGCATTTAGACAGCAAACTTGCATCTTTGTATGGTTACAGGCATCATTCGCATATTACAAACCAACTACAAACAGAAAAGTTCAAAAATGTGCCTCTGAGACGCATCTTTAGAAATGACATTCTTTTAATATTTTTTTCAAAATGACAGCATGTCAGAAGAAATAATTTCACATCGAGTTTAGTGTCATTAAAATATTTACTCCAGGTTAGTTTTTCAACAACGTTTTGGTTGGTTACTTCTATAGTGTATTTTACTTTTTTACTAAAAGTTATTATATTTCATTTGCCGCTTATGAAATAGCTATACTAAACGCACATGAAGGTAAAATCTAGTATTTCCGTCTTTGAATATTACGGAAAGTAAACAATTAGGTCTAGGCCTAAATGAAAAGAGTAATGACATTTAAGGTTAAAAGTTCGCACAGTAACGGCAGGATATAGCAAGCGAGATAAAAGGCCATTATTACTGTACTGATAGCGGTCTGTTATCGTAGTCTTGCATCACCATTCTGAGAATCATGGAAAACCCTATTCGACTCCAGTTGACTAAAGTGTGATAAGATAGATTAATAGACACTTTAAAATTAAGTTGAAAAGTAGACACAACATCATTAATCTTACATAGATTCAAACCATGTAACTTAGAGGCGTTGTTTTACAGTACTTTATGGAGACCCGTGACAGCTTTAACAAGCTTTCCCTGTGTTTTTTTCTCGAGATTTTTAAAAGACCTAGTATTCAAATTTACAAACTGGCACCCATTTTGCAAGATTTGTTGTTATTGTAAGCGAGTGGATTGGTTATAATAAAGTAAACAGGGAAGTGGAGGCACAGCGAATCTGATGTCTTACATTTTAGGCTATTTATTTACAAAGCATTCAATACTGTGAATGATAAAACACAATGTGCACTTTTCAACAGTATTTCAAAAACTATATTATTAAAAAAACACGACAATCAATGATGTATTATCTGTAAACGAACCAAACAAACAAGAATAGATCAATACATAGTCACTTATATTCGAGCATTAACCGCCTGGTAATTTAAATTCATTTATAACTGTATTTACAAAAGTGTAAGAGGCAATTTTGTGGAATCAATTTGCTGAACATTACATCATGCAAACTTCGAGCCAATTAAAAACGTACTTGAGCTAACCAGGTTCACATCGACGTGGCTCCAACTTAAACAAGCTTTATTCAAAACCTTGCAAGTTTCTGCAAGTCCCTACTTGAAGTCCATCACAAGTCCTTCAGTCTCAAGTGAAGTCATAAGCTAATTAAATAAACTGTTAACAAATTCATTTTTCACAAAAGAGAACAAAGAGAACAAAGAATCCTCGAACAACGGTGCCTCGGTCGTTCGAGTAATGTTATGCTATGTTCCCACTGTCGTGCGATCCGTTACGAACGGCACGATTGGCCATTCGTAGCTGTTCTTTGAATTTTGTTTTCTTTTCTGAAATTTCACGTTTGGATACGAGTTGATGCGAGTCGATACGTTCTGGTACGAATTGGTGCCCTTGGATGCGATATAGTCACGATTGGTCAATTTCAGGTGACACGATCTGTCACGATCTGGTCTCCCGTTCAGATACGATCAGATACGTTCCGATAGGATTGTCACGATTAAGTCCACGATTGGGTTCCGATCTGACACGATCAGCACGATCGGGGTCCCCGATTTGGGACGATCTGGTACGTTCCGATACGTTCCGATACGTTCCGATACGATCATCACGAACCGATGCGCTTTGTTTCGGTCGGAAACGATTGTTGTCGCGATGTCTTTCACGATCGGGATCGAGAGTGATCTCGATTTGAGCCACGATTGGACCCCGACGGGTATATATACAGCCCGACTGACCACGGACTTCATTGTTTCTTGAACTTCTACAGAGTGAAGACTACAACCCACAATCAGATCGCAGCGCATCTCAACAGAGGTGGTGTTTGTCTTGTCTAAGGTTGATCCCGATCACCACGATTTGGAAGCACGATTAGGTGCAATCTGTCGCGCTTTGTTATGATCCATTACGATCTGATGCGATGATCACGATTGAAAATTAATCGTGTCGATCGTAGAAAATGTTTGAACCGTCCAAAGATTGTCTACGATCAACACGATTGCCATGACTGACCTCAAGATCTGATAAGATCTGATAGGATCACCACGATTACTCTACAATTAAGACCACGATTTCAATCGTGGCGTGAATCGTGATAGTGGAAACCTAGCATTAGGTTAATGGGGTTAGGTTACAGTACATGAATAAAGGAAACGCAATAGACCAGTTTCATATTAAACTCAAATTCACGCACGCATGCGCATAAATAGGCCAGAAGGAAAAAAGCGAAAAACTTTTACTACACTATCAGTCAATTTCTGTTTATGGTTACGACCGATATTGTAATAACGATTGACCGATATTGCAGTACATCATTCAACTTTTTGTTACATCAGTTACACCATGGTAGAATGTTCTGCCGGTTTATTTATGGAGAGAGGTGGGCTGTAGGTTTTAGAACTGAAACAAAAATATATCGTGGACTTGTTGGCGAACAAGAGGTTTCTGTTAACCTAATGTTCGGACGGGTTTGTGGATCTTTTCAAGAAAAAGAATAGGCGGGGACAGGGTAGAAATAAGTTGCTTCTGCTTGCAGCCCGCACGGCCGGCCTAGTAACAGGCAAACCTCGAGTGTTGCCGGGGATCAGCGGGTTCGCACCGTTGGTCTGTGATGTAACGAACATCTCTTGTATTTGACTTAAACGGGTATGGCTGACGCCAGTGCGTTGCAGCTCGTACGTGAAGGTAGAGCAGCCCCTAATGCGAATGGCCTGTAGGATGCGGTTGATGTCCGCTGCCGCGTCTCTCGGGATTTTGGACAAGTCCGGCGTCACGAACCCTTTGCACAGCGGGTTGCAGAGATGGTTCTGGAAAAACTTGATCATGCCGAATATTCCCAGATCGGTGGGACCGTAGAAGCCGATACCTTGGCCCAGGCTGTGGATGGCAGGATCGGTGAACTCGTAACACTGATCGCGCCGCACACCCTGCAAATCGCAAACCAGGACTTTCCCCTGGGACTCGTGGAACGTGAAGTGACTGAATGCCGGTGGGAGTAAGGCGCCCACATCGAGGTTCACGTAGGACGAGTTGCTGAGGAACTTGACGTAGTCCCCCTCCAGGTACCTCTCAATTGCCACCGTAGCTCCCTTGGGGATCATTTCGGCAGAGGAAGCCGTAGTTCCCGCTAACCTGCCTTTAGAGGGGCAACATAATTGTGATGGTTGTCATTGTTATTGTTTGAAGGGCAGCAAATGTGCTCAAAATCTAAAGAAAGGTGCTTGACAAACAACCTTGATGAGTTTTGTTAACTCTGTGATTTGTGACTCGTTTAAGTGTCACCGTGTCGGGTAGTTAGATGCTCAATTACGTAGGTAGGATTGGAGGCGTCTGTCTCCGGGAAAGATCGAGACATCATCGATGCCCGGGTTAGGCTTAAGTATTACATTCTTCTATTATTATTATTATTAGACCTAACCCCAAAATCCATCCATTTCTAAAATTAAAAAGCAAACATTTAAAAATCAAAAATCACCTTTCACTTTCTTGGGGATTCGAATAAATCCCAGGAACTTGAAGGCCGCCGAGTTGTCGATTCTGGATATCTTGGGCAGGACGAACTCGATCGGTCTGTTAGTCGGGTGCTTGCTGTTGAATTTCTGAGCCATCTCGGTGGCTTTGTAGGACGCTCGGAGATCGGCCTTATAGGCTGCCTGCCCCAGCATTTCACACCATTGCTCTTTGTAAAGTTTCACCACGCACTCTTGCCCCTCTAGTTCGAGGTCACCGTGGTAAGTGCCCCTGTAGGCTAGCCTGGACGCGCCCTGTTCGAACCAGTCGTTCTCAAACTCCACCCATAAGGATGTCTCTGTGATGGGGAGGCTCGTGTTGCTTTGGTTACTGCCCATTATGATAGTCCAACTTAATCTAAAATCGAAAACGAACAGCAAAAACTCAACACTCTAACATAATGAACTGCAAAGAATATGTTAATTAAACTAGGATACACCATTTGCAGATATCAACAAATCTTACTTCCGAAGAAATATCTTATTAAGAAATATCTTACTTTATTTGAAAGTAAATAATTATTCTACGGCCAGCAAAACGATCGCGTTAGATGTATCATGTAATTGTTCCGACAAATTGAATTTTATAACAACAAAAACCAAAAAATACAAAAGATTTAATCACTTCCCGACGCCAGTTGAAAACGAACGCCGTTTTTCTTGCTTTTCTCAGCATCCATGATTGAAAAGCTTCGGGCAGGTCATTTAAACGACATTTATGATAATATACAACCTCCCAAATCCAGGCATTCCTGACAATCCTACCTTTAAAGGTAGTATACACCATTTGCTGTTGCTGTAATATTCGAAAAGCGTAGGTTTAGGGAGTATGTATTTATAGTGTCATATTGTGACGCTGACTTGTTTTTAAAGTTTTGTGTGTTTATGCTGGAAAAACCTTAAATAAAGTTTCATGCTGATTTTGTCGGAACAATTTATAGACGTCCGGGGAATTACCAGGTGAGGAAACCAGACATGTTGCCTGGCACTTATTCACGGGTGTGTAACAAATATTGCAAATATAACATGGACTAACTGTACTAGTATAAATTGAAGACAATGTTTAAAAATAGTCATAATTCAATTTGTTTTAACACCAGATGCTGTGATTTCGAGGGATGCTCGAGACTTATTCAATTACAGTCAAGTAAGGTATTTCATAATAAATGAGTATAGTTGTTGTTTTGGGGTTTTGTTTTGTTTTTGCAAATGGTGTTGACTTTTATTTAATGTAATTCTACATGAACTGAACAAAATTACACAATCATAATATTATTATCCCTCCTAAATTAAAATACCCTGCGGTGTCTGTCTGTCTGTTAGTCTGTCTGTTAGTCTGTCTGCTGTGTATCACAGAAGTGTGCAGTAAATAATCCTAATATAGGACACAAATTTGCATCAGTAAAACTTACTTTTATTAATCTTTCATCGGAAACAAACTGATCTTCGGCGACTCGTCTTGCCAAGCGATGCTCCAACTGAGCTAGAACATATCAAACTCACCCTTATTATTATATTTATTACTAAAGGTTTTTATTGGGTGCGTTCGTTAGGTCGACAGGTTAGCTTCGAGTCGCTTGATTGGTTCGATGCTCACCGGGTCGTCAGCAGCCAACACGGACCTAGTCTTTGCCAAAGACGACTGTATTCAATATTTGATTGTGCACGTCGCGTATTCGTTTCACGCAGTGCGCGCGCCCGCCGCTAACGACACGATTATAGACCAGCTTCCTAACTCACGCATTCGTCTATGCAAATCCAATTCTGGTTTATCTTTTTTTTCTGATTTCTCCACAGGCTTATTTCCTAGGGAGCCAATCAGCGATCGCAGAAGGGCAGTTGTTTACTTACGCGCAATATGTACATACTACGCCCACAGACGAAATGCTGACAGACCCTGCCGCCCCGGAACGCGAATTTTTTTCCTGAACTTTTCGAGCAGTGTTAAGTGTACGTGGAGTTTAAGCCAATCAGAGCGAGGCTGTGTTGATGAACCGCTAAGTAAAGATGGCAGCATGTTTACCAAATGTTGAAGTAGGGAAATCACATTTTGATAAGTCAAAATAATTATTAACAGCAGCAGATTGTATGAACCGACGCATTTACCCGACTGAACTAAGTCCACAGTGGCGTCACATAATACCGCATTTTAATTGGTCAATGGCCCACCATGGAGCAATAAACTAGTTTATTGCTCCATGGATCGCGCCCATGTACACTGCCCGAATGGTTCAGGGAAAAACATTGCCCCCGGGACAGGACCAGGCCCCTAGATGAGAACCGACTGTCTAGAGACGGTCATGGTCGCGAAAGGCCTGTTTATTTCCATAGAAGGGTCAGGGGTAATTATCACAAATAGCGGCTCTAGACCCCTAGCGTCATGATTATTCAGTAGTTTTAACAATGACGCTAATACATTGTTATTGCTCATTCAACTAGTTACACATAGCCCAGAGGTACATTAAAGCACTTTGAAAAACCTCTCTCAGTAGCTATAGTGGATAATGGGTTAGGTTATATATCGTTCGACTGGGGTTCGAATTTAGTCTCTGCTCATTTTTCATTGACTATTTTTGGTCCCCAAGTTTGTTGTTGGAGTGAGTTTAATTTAAAGAAAAGTAAAGATCTGAGAACCCAAGTGTCTTCCACCGAGTTCGATGTAGATACTACACCCATTTATGCCAAGTGGCCTCATTCGTCCTGGGCAGAACGGTGTTCGACTCCTGTACAATGGTACGTGGGTTCAAACCCTGTCACGGAACATGGTGCTCGTGTTCTTGGGCAAGACACTTTGCTACAATTGCCCCTCTCCACCCAGGAGTAATGGGTACCTGTGAAGGTAGAGACCACATGCGCTGATCTTGAGCTGCTGCAGAAATGGCCTCATTCCTGACGAACAGGGATAATAACTAAAGCGCTTTGAAGTGCTATTAGCACCAACGCTATTATTATTATTATTATGGGATAAGTTTAATCTTACAGGGCCGACATTTGTCTCTATACTACCAGACCCCAAAACAAAGATACTGAACACGTTTGTTTCTTCTACACCTTCGAATTTATTTACCAGTCTGTTCAACAGTTACATGTATTTAATACGCCAAACTGAGGTTTGAGGTCAATATCTTTTGCATGTTCCAACTATGAGAAATGCCAATTTCATTCTTCATTAAATTCAGGTGCCCTGGGCTCGTTAAGACTTTCTCTTCGTGTGCATTGTGGCAATTTCAAAGGACTGAACCTCAACGATACATTAAGAATAGCTAAGTGAAGTTGTGACGGATGACATTAGATGGTCTCTCTCTCTCCTCCGGTGTCTGGGGAAGAGGTTGTTGGAGCAGCTTACTTCAGCTTCTTCTTGGGGCGGAGGTTGTTGGAGTGGCCGCACTTCTTCTTGCGACAGTTGGTAGCACGGGGATGCAGGCGAGCGTAACATCTGATTGAGGAGATTAGAAAAGAAAAGAGGCTTGTCTTTAGATGAACTCTTTTCCCCCTAGCAAGTTATGAATTCTAGTGCAGGCCCTGGACCACGCGACGGCCTACCTACATACCTGGATTTTTCAAGCCGTTACCGAAAACATTAGTTTGTGTTTAGGTCATTCAACAAATCTGATGAGCTACTTACTTGCGGCAGATCATTTTATCGCAGTTGTACTTGCTGGCCAGGAGCTTCAAGCTGGGCTCAATGATGCCGCCTCGCAGACGCAACACTAGATGCAGGGTCGATTCTGAACAAAAAAACACCACAAAACACCAATGTAGCACATCGTTCATTATTAGGATGCATACACTATCCCTCTCTCTCTCTCAAACAAAGCCACCACAGACGTCAACATCAATTAAGTAACAGGTTTTGATTATAACCCTAACCATCAAAAATCTGCAAAATAATTTATTCCCCAATTTTGCCGGACTTGGTCCTAAAGGCCCGACGTGAAAAATAGTGATGATTATGATGGACAAGTTTTACAATCCCAACATTGTACAACTTCAACCTCAAATGACCTTTGACCTGACCTTTAACACAACCATGATATCAAGGAAGTCACTAAAATACATACGGACAGACTATGTACATAGTAAATGGACAGTCTTTTTCTCAACTTCGTTCGGCGAGATAAAATCCTACTTTAATACCTTTTTGGATGTTGTAGTCCGACAAAGTCCGTCCATCCTCAAGCTGCTTGCCGGCAAAGATCAACCTCTGCTGGTCCGGAGGAATACCTGCGATTATAAAACCCGATCAATACCATTGGGTAATCTGTTGAGGGATACCTTATATCTAAAGTCACTTGATTCGTCACTACTGTACAATTGGTCAACAGAATTATGGCAGTAATGCGGAGAGTAGGTTTCACTCAACATGTTCGATGACTCACCCGCGCTTACTCGTGCCTTCAAATCGGGAAACGGTTGCACATGCTCGGTATGTGACAGTAAATAAACGATCTCATGACAAACGAGTGACGTTCATAAAAAATACACAGTGATAACATCTTTTTTTGTCGCCACATTGTTTAGGCTAATTTGGATAATAGAGTGTTTTTGTGGTTGGGCAACATTTGCCAACTAGAAAAAGGGTACTCTGAGGGCGAAGACCTCCACCCCAACAGCCAAAAACAAACCCCAACGTTACCGCTTGTCTAGTACAGCGCCCTCCATTGAGAGGGGTAGATCTGTGCTCTATCCGACTCCGAGTGCCTTTTCTTTTTTATAGGAACGGGATCCGTAACTAGAATCAAGGATATTCGGTACTCACCCTCCTTATCCTGTATCTTTGCCTTGACATTCTCAATGGTGTCAGAGGGCTCCACCTCTAACGTAATGGTCTTACCCGTCAGGGTCTTCACAAAGATCTGCATGCTGATTGGTGGATTCTAAAAAGCATGGAAAAAGGGGGGGGGGGGGGGCGGGCTTAAAATTAAAAAAAAGCTCAAACCACTGGCTTTATGTTTCCTGCCTGTTCAGCTTTTTGGAAAGAGTTGCAAGTCGACAGGCCAGGTTTTGTTTATTAGAGCATTCAGACGGATATTGCTACAGCAATTATTTAGGCAGTTCCGTGTCAAGTTCAACATGTTTCAAATTCAATAATGAATGGACGTTAATTTTGGGCCGGCACTTTACAATAAGCCAATTCGGTATTCCAACTGCACATGCGCACATGAAGATTTGACGATTTTTCTTTTGATATAAACATTTCATCGATTGCGTGCAAAATCATAGCGGGATACCAGCAAATTTCAAGAGATCGTCGTGTTTTAAAGTTACTAAGTAACATATTTTTGTTTACGTTTTGGTGTTTTCAGGTGTTTTGTGTGGCCAAACTTTTGTTCGAACAAAGTGCCTATCGTCTTTTCGATTTAAAAAGAAAATACACAGAATGCAGATTCGGTTACCACGTCCCCCATAGCCTTGTGTGCATTTGTCTGCCGTGTTTATATCCTTGAAAAAAATTGTTGAATCTTGTTGTGCACATGCGCAGTCGGAACTCCAAAGTGGCTTAGTTATTACATCAATAAATAATAAAATAAAATAAACATCGATTTTATTTTTCCCATTTAACACTAACAGTACTTTAGAATACGGTTTATCAAACCCTTGGGTTTAGCTTCGTAAAAATCATGAGCACATGTTAATACAATAAAAGACAAAATCGTTTGCATCGACAGATTTTTCACCGCACAACCTTTCACTTCGAGATCTCAACAGAAAAGGACGACCTCACATGGAAACTGGTAGCCTGAAGGTTTATTTTAACCGCGAGTCGCATGCGAACATTCAAGGTTACCAGCGAAGTGTTCACAACGTGCAACCGAAAGCACGCCCTCTATTGGTTAGAGGTAGGATATACCATTTGCAAATGTACACCAAACAATTATTTTAATTACCGAATTGTTAAGAAATTGTGGCACCCCACTAATGTTGATCCCGTGATTTGACAATCAATTACAGGAAAACTATGCATAGAAAGTTCAAGATATTTACAAATCCTCATAATCTATTCATCATCTGACATTTAGATCCATAAATTCATCCACATGTATACTACTTCCGCGTCAGTTTATTTTCCCTTCGTACAAAATCCAACAAAACCACAAAGTAGAAAAAGAAAACACAAAAAAATACACAAAAAAATACACAAAAAAAATACAAAAAAAAAATACTGAGGATTCGAACCCACAACCTTTGGACAAGGAGGCTGGTACATTATCCATCAGAGTACCGCATATCGTTAACTTAATCCAATGAACTCCGTCTGATATCTACACACTATAGACGATGTGCCCTCTGACGTCACGTGTTTACATCTGTATTCAAATGTGCCCGGCAGTGATGCGCACCCATCGTGTTTTACATAAAATTTGCTTAAAGACTGACGTCGCAGGTCAGATCGCCTTTGAATTATGTGACCTCTGATGTCATCTCTTAACCAAATTTATGTAAAACATGATTCGTGCGCATATTGACGGGCACATTTGAATACAGATGTAAACAGAGGCACATCATCTATACCAGAGTCATGAAAAGCTGCCGTATATACACAAAATTCCATATTTATTTGGTCCATAAATTCATCAACATTAACCTCCGCGTCAGTTTATTGGGTTTTATTTTCCCTTCGTACAAAATCCAACAAAACCACAAAGTAGAAAAAGAAAATAACGAAAAATACAAAAAAAAATACAAAAAAAAATACTGAGGATTCGAACCCACAACCATTGGACATTGAGGCTGGTACATTATCCATTAGAGTACCGCATATCGTTAACTTAATCCAATGAACTCCGTCTGATATCTACACACTACCAGATTCATTACAAACTGCCGAATTTATTGTACAGTACAACCATCTTACAATTTTGCACACCCTATATGCAACCACAACAATTTTACACATAATTTCATACACATTTAGATCCATAAATTCATCCACATTTTCTTCCGCGTCAGTTTATTGGGCTTTATTTTTTCCCTTCGTACAAAATTCACTAATACCACAAAGTAGAAAAAGAAAATAACAAAAAAAAATACCAAAAAAATATTTAAAAAAATACGGAGATTCGAACCCACAACCATCGGACAAGGAAGCGGGTACATTATCCAACAGAGTACCGCATATCGTTAACTTCAATGAATGAACTCCGTCTGATATCTACACACTACCAGAGTCATGAAAAGCTGCCGTATATACACAAAATTCCATATTCATTTGGTCCATAAATTCATCCACATTAACTTCCGCGTCAGTTTATTGGGCTTTATTTTCCCTTCGTACAAAATTCACTAAAACCACAAAGTAGAAAAAAGAAAAGAAAAAAAAAGTAAAGAAAAAAAAAACCTGAAGGTTTCGAACCCACAACCATAGGACATTGAGGCTGGTGCTTTATCTATTATAGTACCGCATATCGTTAACTTAATCTAATGAACTCCGTTTGCCTATGTACACACTACCAGATTCATGAAAAGCTGCTATTTACAACTGATTTACAGTAATGTACAACGTATTGGGCTTTATTTTTCCTTAGTACCAAACCCACGATGTAAAAACGAAAAAGAAAAAAAAAAGAAAAAAAAAATTCATACGGAGGATTCGAACCCGCAACCTTTGGACAAGGAGACTGGTACATTATCCATCAGAGTACCGCATATCGTTAACTTAATCCAATGAACTCCGTCTGATATCTATACACTACCAGAGTCGTGAAAAGCTGCCGTATATACACAAAATTCCATATTCATTTGGTCCATAAATTCATCCACATTAACTTCCGCGTCAGTTTATTGGGCTTTATTTTCCCTTCGTACAAAATCCAACAAAACCACAAAGTAGAAAAAGAAAATAACAAAAAATACAAAAAAAATACAAAAACTAAAATACTGAGGATTCGAACCCACAACCATTGGACATGGAGGCTGGTACATTATCCATCAGAGTACCGTATGATCGTTTACTTAATCCAATGAACTCCGTCTGATATCTACACACTACCAGATTCATTACAAATTGCCGAATTTATTGTACAGTACAACCATTTTATATGAATGTGGGCCACACCCAAAACTGGAACATGCGAGAATATATAACAATATTTATAGCAAAACTGTCGCCAACAACCAACCAACTAGGTAGTTAACAAGGTAGTTAACAACATAAACATTTACCCAGATATACTGCAATAAAATGGTAATTGGCGGGAGGGGACATTACTGTCAATTCAATGGCCACATGTCCACCAGGCGCGGGATTATTTATCGAACCTCGATGCCACTGCCAGGTAGTCTGAGTATCCGAGGTTAACGGAGCCAGTGATGCCATGGAGCTATAGCTCCATGGTGATACCAACGAGCGGCTAGATGCGCGCCAGGCGGGTTCAGGTTGTCCTCTGTGGATAACACCAATGTCCGTCCGGCCTCGCTCTCCCGCTGCGAGTAGAGACCCTGAGAGGGCTTCATGTGCATGGATAATTTGAACGGGTGTGGGTCGCCATCTGGGGTTCCATGGATTGATAACTCTTTTTAGTCAGTATTATATTAATATGCCAAGAATTAGAAAGCAGATCCTCCGATCCGATCCTCCTCCCTTCCTTTTCTCCACCTCCTCTTTTTTTTCCCACCCCCCATTTTTTGTTATTACTCATTTTACCCGGGGGGCACGTGCCCCCGCGGCCCACCCCTGGATCAAGTTTTTACAAGTCAGTTTGCACCGTCCTTAAAGTTAATTAACAATCGACTTAATCGTCGCCTGTCCCACTTCAAAATATAAATAGGAAACAGAATTACCAGATTATAAATATCAGTAATATATATTTTTCTTTTTGAAGTGGATGTCCGTTTCGGAGCACCGCAGTAGTTGTGGTGGAGATAGCTTGACGCATGTAACAGAGGGCGCCCTATGCCGATATGCAAATGTAAGGTCAACGATCGCTCTACGAAGAGGGAACAAGGGTCCGACAATTTGTGGAATTGGAGCGCCGTTTTCTTCCAATTTGCCATAAAAAAGGGATATATGATGAACTCTCTGGAAAGAGGAACAACTCATTTATAAATTATAGTTGTTTTTGGCGAATTGTTGAAGGTAGGAAGATATTTTGTGAGCCTATAGTTCGTTAGATGGTCGACGAAAATTGATTGAAATGTTTTTTTTGCTACAGCACTACAGCTGTGCACTGTATGTACAGCTGATTAAAAATGGCGTCAATGTAATGTTGAAATACTGCGCAAGTCAATGGCCCTAGCTTTGTTTTCATTTTGTGATTAGACAATTTACGACTTTTCTTTGCTAGTACGATGTCAGTCATAGCTCGGCAAGCTGCCTGCATGTATATTTGTTTGTAGCGCGCTGCGTCAGTGCGTGCTTTCCACACAAGTTCGCATGCGTATGCGGGATAGGTGCTGCACTCGTACTGCATGATATATATATACCACCGTACCGGGCATAATCTCCTACACGTCTGCCGTTCGATATATGATTCTATAGAATTACAGCTTGCAATTATTGTTATTATTTTATTAAATGTTTAACCCTAACACTCCCAAATCCTATAAAATCAATATGATTTTGCACACACCCTAGGGAGTTACTTGGGGTTAATGCCTGGTCATTTAATTAGTTTACAGTTTACAGGTTTTCCGTCATCACATTTGCCTGTACTGTTACCCGAACATCGATGTCCAATCACAATAGCAACAAGGCTATGGTTGTATTTAGATGGTCCAACAACAACACTATATTCAATTTGGACATGCATTCAGTGTTATGGACCAATAATGTTATAAGTTGTATCGTCCAAGACCCATCCATTGATGGCGATTCCTGGTGATTATTTTAAATAATATCAATCCTTTTACTAGTTTCAGATATAATCATGGAAGGTGTGTTCTCGACCCTGGTGCTTTCGGTGTCTCTGTTCATATGCCTCGGTGGTCGCTTAGCAACGGCTGTCGGTTGTTCTGGCCTCCGGAGAGCGCTCTTGACTGAGCTGCAAGGAACGGTCACGGACGGAGTCGGATTTTACGATGAAAATACCCACTGCGAGTGGCTTATTGAAGGTACACAACATTTTGCGGAACATTATTCATAATAATAACAATAATAATAACAGGAATGTATACAAGATCTTTACTGCTTTATCCAACAGGGTCCAACATAAATTTATAAAATACTTGTGTAGATGAATAGAAAAACTGTGGGAACGAATGTAGTATCCTGACGCTACTTTAGCGGTTGTGTACAAAGTCTATGGAGAGTCGAGAACCCTTTCTCTTGATTTCCCAACAAAATTAGAAATGTTTCACAGTCCCAGATTCATGCTTTTTTAACATTTCTACACTAATTGACCTTCATTGAGACGATATATGAAGTAAAAAGCAGCGTCAGGTCGCAACGTTCTTTCCAAACTGTAGCGATTTGTACAGGTAAAAATGTTCCGGACGTAACAAGGACACCGTGTTCGGACTTGGCGGAATGACTCATATCTCTTATATTTGTGTGAATATTTTACTCTGCAGCTCCGGATCCCAACATGACCATCACCTTGACCTTCAAGGAGTTTGAGACAGAGTGCACGTACGACTTCTTGACCGTCTACGATGGTAACTCATTTACAAGTACCGTCCTAGGCACATTCAGCGGGAACGTAGTCCCAGGGCCAGTGCAGGCTACAAGCGGCAAAGTGAGTCTCTGAATAACAAATAATAATAATAATTTATTGATTTATATTGCGCCCATTCCATACAATATACAAAGGCGTGGCGCATATAACAGCAATATAATTGCTAAAACATCGGTAATTAACCTAAATCCTGCAGAATCCTGCAGAATCCTGCGATTCCAAAGTGTTAAAACTCTGTGTAAACCAAATCCTGCAAAATCTTCTAATATTTGTTACTGATGATCGCTGCCGCAATCCTGCAATATCTTGCAGTAGGTTTACCATTATAAATCCACCCATTCATGATAATTCAAGCAATTACCAGTGGTGTATTCTACCTTTTAACCCTAACCCTGCCAAATCCAGCACAGTGCATCTGTGGTGACTGTTTGACCTTGCTGGACTCTGCGCACAAGTCAATGTGACAAAGTATGCAATCTGTTGCGTCTGGCAGGGTTTCTAGCCAAAATACCCTGGAGGGTTAGGGTTAAGCAGCTCTATGAAATTGGCCTTACAGCTCATGGGCCTAAGCGTTGTTAATACCTACCTTCCAACTAGCTTACGAGGCGTTGTTAACCAGTTCGCGCCGGATGACGTATATAAACGCAAAGTTTTTCCCAAATTCAAAACGGATGACGCATAAACACGCCAAGTTCAAGTTTGGAAATGTCTGTCAGCAGCGAGCAAGACCGGAAATGCGTGGGTGTGCTTCCCGGCACTGTCTGCCTGTACCCGCTCGGATCGAGTTTCGTTAAAAATAATCCCGCCCCTCGGCTCGGTGATGTTAAAATAATCCTGGCGCGAACTGGTTAATACCTACCATCCAACTAGCTTACTGGTGTAAATTCATCATCCTGTTTACATTTGTTTGTGTGTTACAGATGTTAATACACTTATACAGCGATACAAATTACCCACTGAACGGTACGACGGCGACGTACAAAATACAGAACTGTTCTGACGCCTGTTCGGGGCACGGCGTTTGCGACAATTATCGGTGTGTGTGCGACTCGGGCTACAGAGGGCGCTCCTGCGAATGGATGAGCTGCCCGTACGAGTGCGGCCAGTCGAGTAGTCACGGCTATTGCGACTACATGTCGCTGGTAAGTTATCACCAGGGTCTTATTCTGGACTTGGATTTTTAGATATGTTTGAACATGAGTTGCGATACGCTACAATATGTCGCGCTTTTCGTTCGTATGATTGAAATTGAAATCTTGTTGGCAGGTGCGTCGGTGCGTGTGCAACCCAGGCTATGTGGGCGAGGGTTGCAGTCTGTCGACCAATGACAACACAGGGTGGGGAGACACTGTCCTAGTGTCTTCTGGGATTGATTCTGTCTTCATGGCTCGGACGGGCCACACGGCCGAGTATCACGAAGGAACAGACAGTCTCTGGGTCTTTGGAGGTAGGCATAGATTTCATCATTTTGTTGTATTCCTTGAAAACTTACGGTTTGTGTGTAACCAACTCACAAACGAATTGTTAATCTATAGTTGGGCTGGGCTCGATTTCTCCTACAATAATTCCGGCACGAACTGCTTAAACTGGTTGAAATGATTGACGCTAAGCTGTGTGTGTGTTTTACAATGTGTAGGATACGACCTGAACGATGTTCTAGATGATATTGTCAGGTTCAACTTCACGTCCAGCCAATGGGAGCAGGTGGCACCTGCCACGACAACAAGGCCGGTAAGAATTTTCATTTTGTTTTCTGTTGTAACTTCCGAGTGTAATTTACTCAGTGTGTAATTTACTAAGTAATATACTGACTGACTTGCGACTGACTTGCGGCTGACTTGCGGCTGACTTGCGGCTGACTTGCGGCTGACTTGCGGCTGACTTGCGACTGACTTGCGACTGACGTGCGACTGACGTGCGACTGACTTGCGACTGACTTGCGACCGACTTGCGACCGACTTGCGACCGACTTGCGACCGACTTGCGACCGACTTGCGACCGACTTGCGACCGACTTGCGACCGACTTGCGACCGACTTGCGACCGACTTGCGACCGACTTGCGACCGACTTGCGACCGACTTTGATTGTGTTGGTTGTGATTGCCTTTCAGACCGGCCGCTACGCACACTCCATGGTCCTCTACTCCAACGAGCTCGTTGTTTTCGGAGGTATTCTTGCTAATGGCTCCCTGACCAATGAGCTTTGGTCGTTCGACGTCACAACGCACATCTGGACCCTCATGAACGTGGGCGTTGACCCGGCGTTAATGCCCCCTGGCCTAGCTGACCACAGCGGCACCGTGGTCAACTTCTCGCATCTCTACGTCTTTGGAGGTAAGGCTCCCGTATCAGACAGAGGAAATATCCACACTTCCGCATATTTCAGCGGAACAACTGCCCGACGGTTAAAAACAAACGTCAATTTTCTTGCCTTTTTGGGGGCATCCATTATTGAAAAATTTCTGACAGGTTCCAGCCATTCCTGATAATTCAAGCAATCACCAATGGTGTATCCTATCTTAAAATCCACCCATTCCTGATAATTCAAGCAATCACCAATGGTGTATCCTACCTTTACATCCACCCATTCATGATAATTCAAGCAATCACCAACGGTGTATCCTATCTTTACATCCACCCATTCCTGATAATTCAAGCAATCACCAACGGTGTATCCTACCTTTAAGCAGTTAAGGGATATGCAAGTCACAGCACAGATTTGTCATTCTATTACATCCACATGGCAAGGTGTCCCAAACTACACATATTACCATTTTCTTTTCCCAGGGAGGAGCCAAAACACAAACTTTGTGGACGGCATCTTCAGGTACGACCTGATTCTGAGGTCGCGCTGGGACTTCATCCGACCTTTAGGAGGTCGCGAGGCCGACGTCCGGGTCAGGGGTCACAGTGCCGTGTACCACATGGACTCTCAATCGCTCGTTGTATTTGGGGGTTTCCGCCCATCGTCAACAAGGTACGTAAGTTTGTACTGACCAATAGGCTTAGGCGATTCCACGCCAGAATCTCCTTAAATATTGGCATTTGGTTTCTGTTTATATTACGATTTCTTTGTTTAACCAGTTCGCGCCAGGATTATTTTAACATCATCAAGCCGACGCGCGGGATTATTTCTAACGAAACTGGACCCGAGGCGGGTTCAGGCCGATGGTACCGGGAAGCACATCCATGCATTTCCGTCTTTGCTCGCTGCTGACAGACATTTTCGGCCTTGCTCGTGGGCCGTTCTTTACATTGCCATGGTTTTTGTTTTTCAGGTTCAGCGAACGGTCCAATCAGATCTACGCATTCCACGTGGAGGAACGCTATTGGATGAATTGGTCGGTGGACGCAAGTGGCACTGCCCCCATGGACGCCCCCATGGGGCGAGCCTTTCACAGTGCCAACATTGTCGGCAACTATATGATCGTTTACGGTAAGCGTCTTGAAAACCAACCCTTAACTTCCTGCAGTCTTGTAGGTAAAGCTGCAGGTTGTGTGTTCGAGTCCGGCCTTGGACTATGGTACGTGTGCCCTTGGGCAAGGCACTTTGTCACTCATTGCTTCTTTCTACCCAGGAGTAAATGGGTACCTGTGAGGGCAGAGATGGTTATTGTGGTTTGATTAAGCTGCTTTGCGCCGAAATGGCTGAATTGAGCTGAATACTCCCTAGAGAGCTCAGCTGAGATGGTATTTGTGAGTCCAATGAGCAGGGATAATGATACCAGTCTTGCTAGATACCAGTACGAGTGCTATATTGCCTATTATTCTTCTTATTATTATTATGGTGGAGTAAAACTGTCTGCGTTTACAGATTGGCACTTACAGGGTACCGGGAACAAGGGCGACCATGGTACCCCACAATCTTGTCTTTAGAAATGGAAGTACCCCCAGTGGTAACGCTATGTATTTAGAGATATCTAAGGAGACAAAGGAAAACAAAAGAACGAAAGTAAGGTCGATCAATATAGCTACCCTGCAACCAATGGGGTGCCAAGTGTGTCTGTCTCTGCATGTCTCTTGTTCTCGTTTCGGGTGTTCTAGGAGGTAACGTCCACAGACACTACACAAGACCCGAGGACCACTTCCCACCGACCCACGAGAGATGCTACGATGACCGGATTGAACTGTTCCACCTCGGCTGTCACAAATGGGTTGATTTTGATACGCTGGCTCAAGGATTCAAATGTAAGTGAAAGGACCTGTGAACAAAAAAGAAATTCAAAGTGAACAAAGAAATCGACCAGTCCGGTGTTCTGGAGGTCTCAGGTTCAAGTCCTGCCTTGCCGATTTACATAGTCAGTCTCCCTTGTGGTTTATTTATGTAATATAAAAAAAGAATTTGTTAGATTGTGTGGTAAAACAGAAACCTACTTTTGACAGCAATGTTCACATATTTGTTAAGCGTATTTCAAACATTCAACCAAGGCCGTTTTTCCCATGTTAATACACTTTGGATTCGAACCTGGATCTAAGATTAAAAACTACCTTGTACAAGTTTTAATTTTTTTAAATTATTTAAATTAATTTTTGAGATTTGCTTGAATTTTTTAGCCCCGGCCGAAACGGAACATTTGCACCGTGTGACGCGGGGGCGTTTTGGTCACGCCGCAGCGGTCCGCGACGGCAGCACGCTTTTAGTCGTCGGTGGGTACAGTGGGCAGGTGATACGAGACATGATTGCAGTCAAGGTGCCTGGGACGGTGGCCGTCAATTCCAAGTTGGGTGGCTCGATTATAAACCAATGCGGAATGCACTCCACGTAAGTAATTCTCAATTGGATCCATTTCGAAGTTGGGCAGCCACGTTCTGGGCCAATGCCAATTACACTCTACATAAGTAATTCTGAATTAGATCCAATTCCAAGTTGGGCAGCTCGGTTCTTGACCAATGTCGAATGGGTCAAATTGGGTCAAATTTTCAAGAAAATTGTATCACTCCCTAAAACAAATTCTTGGAAGTGACAGTAGAAAATAATTCTTCAAAAAATTTTTTTTTCTTAAAATACAAAATGTAAAAAAAATCGTTTTTAGCAGTGTTCCGTAAAACCATGGCGTGCTGAAGCAGTTTTATTTGCTACTGGGAGCAAAAGGGAAAACATCTAAACGTTTAACATGTCATGTTGTTTTGCTTTGCAGGAAATTAATTTGCCTGACCGATCCTAACTGCGGGTGGTGTGAAGCCAACACCAACTGCCTTGGGCACTCGGAACACGACGTAAGTTATCAGAACCACCGCAACACTTGATTTCTCTTTATACTCAATGCTAATGCTGCACGAAACACATTGACACAATGATGGACTTCGGACCCCTTTGATCGCTTTGATTTTTTCATTTTCGTAGTCGTGTCCCGACCCGCAGAATTTTCTCCAAGGCGTCTGCCCTAGTGTCTGCAAAAGCCTGGTGACCTGTGAAGCCTGCATCATCTGGGGCAAAGGGGTCGCGTCCCCTGACCCCTCAGGGTCAAGGGTCAATGAGCAGTGTGGATGGTGTGTTCAGGAGCAACAGTGTTATCCCGTTGGAGGTATAGCGTTTCGAAATTCGTTACCCTTTAGAGACCTGAACACAATGGAGACAATGGGAGTCAAAAGATCTCCACAGGGTATATTTCTATAGATGAACACGTCTTTACAAGTTTTTCACAAAATAGATTTACGGATTTTACTCAAAGTGTTTGGGTTAGGGTTAACGTTTGGGTTAGGGTTAACGTTTGGGTTAGGGTTAGTGTTAGAATTAGGGTTAGTGTTTGGGTTAAGGTATAATATATGGTATATTTGGTTCATTTTTCTTACACATAACCTAAATCCTGCAAAATCCTGCCTTTCCAAAACTCCATGTAACCTGAATCCTGCAAAGTTCTCCAATATTTATTACTTGTGACCACTGCCTGAACATGTACAACTTTGAAATGTTCACATTTTCAACGTTTTTTGTTTTTAGATCCGGGCGGTGCGTGCGGAGACACTTTGTCCAGCCCTGCCCCTACAGGATGGTGGGGTCTGAACGGGACCTTCCTGACTGAGTTCCCCCATTGTCGTCTCAGCGATATGCCACCGGGACTGACCTGGATCAAGTACCGTCACCCACAGAATACCACGCAGCCAGATGAGGTATGGACTCTGTGTAACAACGTGAATGTCAGGTTGGCGTAGCGGTTCTTTTTTCCGCCTTCCACGCTATGACCCCGGTTCGAACCCACCTGGGCCAATATGTGAATTGGGTTTTCAGTCCCTGCCTGACTCCATGGGTTTCCCTAGGGTATTCTTCTGAGGTTTTCCTCCCACCTCTACAAAACTGTACCTTCATCTCATTGTCTTCTCTCTACACGTTTCTTTAGGCTTACGAGCTATAGTCCCCAAGGGTGCTTTTTAAGGGATCCTTGGTTTCATTACCAGAAAGAAAGGGGTCACGGAGGGGTCTGGAAGCGCAGAGACAAAACGTTGTCCTTTCAGACTCTATAAGGATGTCACGCCACGCCGCGCTGCGCTGTGTCCTAATTTCATGGAATGACCCGTTTATTTTTGCTGGGTGTTTTAGGTGTCGATTGTCGAATCTACAGACCGGAGTTTTAGTTTCTACCACGTCAGCATTCAGGAAGAGAAGACTAACGGCGGTGAATATGTGGCGGAGTACAAGGGCTTTCTCCGACCAAACGACGCGTCGCCTACAGGGGGCGATGTGCTACGCGTCTGGATGGAAAGCTCCAACGCTATCGCCACGCTGTGCCTCAGCACCGACGCAAGTCCACAAAATGCCGTAAGTTGTTGTCTGGCCTAAACAAAGTTCAGAAAGAGAGTCTGCAATCACTATTTCTGTTCGTCTGTCCATCTGTCTATCTGTCCGTAGTCCATTCGTCCGTATGTTTGTCATTTTGGTAACAGTTAGAAAAGTTGCTGAATTTCAAAGGACGCAGCTACAACGTGGTCGAGCCGCTGGCACGTAAAGGTGCCTCTGGCAGCCGGCCACATCGACTCATATACATGTAAGACTA
Source organism: Crossaster papposus (assembly GCA_037893245.1). Lineage (NCBI taxonomy): Eukaryota > Metazoa > Echinodermata > Asteroidea > Velatida > Solasteridae > Crossaster > Crossaster papposus. The sequence continues at coordinate 3,742,676 of JBAIAA010000195.1, read as the reverse complement.
CGGAGCACAGAGATCGATAGTGTTTGAATTTTCCAGATGGAGGAAAACCGGAAAACCTGGAGCAAAAACCCTCGTGGCACAGGAGAGAACCAACGCACAACTCTACTCACATAGGGTCCTGACCGGGAATCAAACCCAAACTACATTGGAGAGAGGCAAGCACTTCACACACAAGCCACCCATGCCACCCAAAATATTGTAACCTTTACAATTGATTTGATTGCGTCAAAAGTCATTTGGGGCCAAGTTGTAAAAGACGCAAGAATTGTCGAATATGTCTCATTTTAAAACCGTTTTAATTTGCTTTATTGGACTTCAAAGGAGGAGGTGGCTTACTACACATTTGATGCTGTACAGTTGACTGAAGCTGAACGCAACAGTAAAGCGCTGTTATTTTCAGACACCTCGGTGTCAGCGGCGTACTACGTTCATCAAGAAGAGCGGCAAGTGATCAAGATGAGCGCCGTGCACTCCGTCATGGATCTCAAGTGGAACGGGAACGTTGCAGTCAGGATTCTGTCACAGGTACAGTGCACAGAGATGAAACCTTTCCCGATTTTAATCGGAAATCTGACTGGTTTAAGTTTATTTGGCGCGTTATGGCTAAGCGGTTAAGAGCACAGGACTTAAGCTCTGGTGTTTCTGATCAGCAGAGTGCGGGTTCGAGTCCCGGTCTTGACCTTAAGCAAGGCACTTGACCACTATTGCTTTGTCCTTCGGATGAGATGTAAAGCTGTAGGTCCCGTGTGTTGTGTGTAATGCACGTACAAGAACCCAGTAACACTTATCGCTAAGAGGAGGGGTTTGCCCCGGTGCTCCTGGCAGTGGCTGCAAAGTGTGCCGCAGCACCTTGTAAAAAAAAACTTACAAAGGTGCTACATAATGGGTCTCATATTCTCATAAAACTTCATCAACCTGTTATTGAAAATTCATAGAGTACCAGTCTAGGTAGATGTTTGCTGATGTTTGGTAGAAAACCTGCCAAGACCTAGCAAAACCTGCAGTGGGAGTTTGACTGGCTTGGGTTAGAATAGGGCTAACGTCCGTCAACAATGTCTTCTTCACTAGTCTGCCTGACTAAGCTGATAGAGCACCAGAATGGCAATCCGGAGGTGGCTGGTTCAAGCCCGGCTCTAGTCAACTTCTTGGTTTAATTTTTAAAATAATCTGAAATATTTCTATTTTGTTGTTCTTCCAGGCCTTCTCCAGGGAGTACCTCCAACCCTTTTACTCCGGTAGCTGCGATTCTTACATCACGTGCTCGGGCTGCCTGACGGACGCGTCATGCGGCTGGTGCCCCGCCAGCGAGACCTGCGAACTGCGCAGCAAGACCACGGCTGCGGAGGACCACTGCGGCACGGCTACCGGCGCCATCACGCACCACCTGGTCACACGGTGGGACCAGTGTCGGGACTGTAAGCTGTACGTGGACTGCTTGTCATGCACAGAGGTACATGCACGCTGATTTGGAAGTATTCTTATGACCTGTTTGTTTCACATGGATCCGGATCGCGTTCAGTGTAATCCGGCCGCTAGTTCGATTCATCAACCGAATCACAAACAAGCCCTTAAGCTTGCGGGTTCCGTGAACCCGTTTTTCTCCTAGAACCTACCTCTCTCTGATCGACCGAATGGACCTTATTCACAAGGAAGCCATTTTGGTCGTGTACCCTGAATGTATTGTATAAACTGTCAACTGTTGAATGAGATGGTGCCAGACTATTTTTGCATTCTAGCCTCACTTTCAAATATCAGGGTGCGCTTCCCGCAGAAGCCGTCATGAACCCGTCTCGGATCGAGGTTCGTGAAAAACCATCCCGCGCCTGGTCCCGGTCAATGTTAAAATAATTCCGACGCAAACTGGGTAACACAAAGGTGTTGTAGACTGGAAAATAAATGTGTGTTTTTTGTTTTTTTCCCCCAGAATCCATTGTGTGAGTGGCTTATTTCGGGGGACGATGTGAGGTGCACCAGACGAGGGCGCTTTCTGACGAGCATTAAGGATCCGAGTCAGTGTACTCGCAACTGCCACGAGTAAGTCATTGAGTCATGTCTATTATAATTAACTGGGGACTGGTCATGGAGGATTGACCAGACACTCGGTGCATTTGTCCCCTGATCATGTGGACCTGTGTAAATACCGGCGGGGCCCGGGTCCTTAAACTGCAAGGGAAACGGCCGGCCTTGCGGGACCCATTTAGACAGGTGATCCTCCATGGCCTGCCTTCCACAGGATTCTCCTGGAAAACTGCCCAGAATCAGTCTACCATAATACTTCTATACAATGGTTCTTTCATTCTTTTGAAACGTTCTTATTCTTTTCCTTTGTGATAATTGTTCCTTCCGACTCCAAGTTTTTATATTTTACACAGTTCACTTGATTGTTTGTTAATACTACCTATTGTCTTATATTTGTACTCATTCCCGCCGTGAATATGGCCACTGATGCCGGCACGGCGTTAAACCCTAAACTCACTCACTCACTCACTTGAGTCATGTCGAGCAACACCACAACTCAATCTGTAGTCAACAAGACATTTACCAGACAATATTTAAATATCTTAAAAATGAGAGATACCCCTTGATTCAACAATGGTTGCTCCCAATGTCTATACAGATACACTAACTGCTCAGACTGTTCCAAGCGCACAAAGGAGTGTGCGTGGTGCGAGGAGACCAAGACCTGTTTCACCTTCGGGACATACGTAACATCGTTTACCTATGGCCAGTGCCCAAATTGGTTTGATTTGTAAGTCAAAACTGTTGTTTTTTTTTAAACATGTATATCAAAAACATCAATAAATTTGAAAATCTTATTTTGAAAACAAACTCGCAAATGACCTTTTCTACTTTTAACCAGTTCGCGCCGGGATTATTTTGACATCATTGAGCCAAGGTGCGAGATTATATTTTATTGAAACTCGATCCGAGGCAGGTTCAGGCCGATGGTACCAGGAAGCACACCCACGCGTTTCTGGCCTTGCTCGTTGCTGACAGACATTTCCGGCCTTGCTCGTGACGTGTTTATGCGTCATTCGTTTTGGAACTGGGGAAAACTGCGTGTATATACGTCCTCCGGCGCGAACTGGTTAAAAGATCCAATCGAAAGACTCGTCTATTATTATGGATACTTTCTTCATCGCAGGAACAAGGCCTGTCCGTCGTGCACAGCTAACACAGACTGCAAGAGCTGTCTGGCAGATTTCAAATGTGGCTGGTGTGGAAACAGGGACAATCCAACCCTTGGAAAGTAAGAACTAGATATTCCTGTTTGCCATTCATGTAATATAGATTTTTCTCATTCAAGTTCGTAAAAAGTGCATTTTTTTTTTTTTTTAATGTAATGTTTTCGTGTTATTCACGCTTAGGCCGATTAGTAAAAACACACAAAATCCCAATTCATTTGGACATTCAAATTTTCTCAATAATCAGTTGCACTACTTCAAGTAAGTTGCTAGTCCATATTTTCATTATTGAACTCAGTACCCTTCAATGTTGTATACCGTTGGAAAGCTCTTGTTCTGCAGAATTCATACATAGAAATATCTCAAATCATAAAAACTCTGACTTTGAGGTCATTTTGTGGTGACAGGTCGCCAAAAATTGAGACCATTAGAAATAATGCTGATATTGAATATCGAGCTGCGGCTCAGAAAAAGTTGCTAGTTTAGTTGCAATTTTATTGGTTCCATATTTGGATATTGCAGTAAAGGTAACTGTGATTTTGAGAAATTGATGTATTTAGGGGTTGTTAGCGTTTTTTTATAGCAGACATTGTTACACTGACCTGTTTGAAGTCTTGTGTTCTTAGATGCTTGCAAATTTACCTTTTGAAACATTGTTTTCAATCCTTATTTTATTCGCAGCTGTCAAGAGGGTAACTTTGGCGGCCCGGACTCGGCCCAGCCCTGCAGTGCTCTCGTAGCGGCGCAGTACAACATCTCGCAGGGCGCGACCGCCGATTGGTCCTACCGTATCTGCCCGGACGTGGAGGAATGCGCGCTGGGATTGGACGACTGCCACGCCAACGCCACCTGCGCTAACACGTTTGAGGCGTACGAGTGCACCTGCGACCGGGGATTCGAGGGGAACGGGCGGGATGAGTGTATCAAGACGTGAGTTGGGTCGTAAAACTAAATCAGAATTTTCAGATAATACATTTGTGACCTGCAATGGCATAAAGGCGTAAATAACTTGTGACCGGCTTGTGACCGGCTTGTGACCGGCTTGTGATTGGCTTGTGACCGCCTTGTGACCGACTTGTGACCGACTTGTGACCGACTTGTGACCGACTTGTGACCGACTTGTGACCGACTCGTGACCGACTCGTGATCGACTCGTGATCGACTCGTGATCGACTCGTCACCGACTCGTGACCGACTCGTGACCGACTCGTTTACAATGCTGACTAGCACCTAACCTTGTTTTGTGTGCATTAGGTGCTACCACAAGTGCATCCACGGCCACTGCAGCGAGGCGCCAGACTACACATGCATCTGCGACGTCGGGTGGACGGGGGAAAACTGCAGCAAGGATTGCGAATGCAATTTTCACAGTACCTGCGAAACTGGGATCGGTATCTGCGACGAATGCCAACGTAAGATTTATATTGTACAGAGGCCGATTCCCCGAAACTTGGGACGAATGCCCGCTCAAAGATCGATCTTGGCAAAAGACGTGTCCTAAAATCGATTTCACTAAACCCATCTTATGAAAGACTCATCACATTTACCAATTTGATCTCTTTATTTAAGGGCATATGTGCGTGAGGCCATTAAATTAGCTAGAGGGGTGTTACTCAAAATTCAAACTTGTCTTCTTTCTTATTTTCATTGCTGTTCCATTTCCAGACTGGACCATGGGTCAGTTCTGCAAGCTGTGCCGGCCCGGTAGCTATGGCAATGCCACCGACCAATCCCTGGGCTGCCACGAGTGTCGTTGCAACGGGCACGGTGACTCGACCCTCGGCAGCTGTGACAACGAAACAGGGACATGCTACTGTACTGAGAACACCAAGGGTGATCACTGCGAGAAATGCGTAGCGGGATTCTACCAAGACCCAAGGTATAAAGAAGCAAAAGACCTCAAACCTTGCAACAAACCAGATGGTTTTTGTTATTATAAATTTGTTCTGGTAATAAAACCAAGGATCCCTCAAAAGGCACTGTAGCTCGCAAGCCTGAAGAAACCTGTAGAGAGAAGACAATGAGAAGAAGGTACAGTTTTAGAGGGAAAGAAAACCCCAGAAGAATATTCTGTGGAAAACCCACGAAGTCAGGCAGGGTCTTTTGAGGTCGAGTATAATGTCTGAGACTCGGACTAGTCCAAACTTAGGTCATGGATAGAATATTGTAACCTTCATATCATGGTTGTGTTAAAGGTCATTTGAGGTCAAGTTGTTAAATAGGCTGGCAATGTAAAACTGGTATCCTTTGAAAATTTGAAGTTCGAGAACCATCCTCGTCTCGGTAAATCGTTAACTGCGACTGACTCATTGTTTGGTTCGTCTGTCAGATTTCCCCAGCACTGCTCTCACGAATGCAGCGGCCGCACGCTGCTGACCAACGTCCAGACCGCGGCCCTGGGCTCGGGCCAGGGGGACGGCGTGAGTCTGTCCCGGGCCTACTGTCTGTGGGTGCTGACCGCCGGCGATAACTTGACCCACACGGCGGCCATGACTGACCCACCGACTATCAGCTTGACCGTGGAAGGGATCGAGGCACTTTGTGGGGTGAGTTAGCAAGAATTGACAGTGGGCAAGTCCTGTAAGGCCAGCATTTTTTTATTTATTAGATTACGAACCTGCTGACTCAACAATATTTTTTTCCCGACTCAAAATTGTTCTTGTGCTTATTTAAAATATTAATATTGTTGTTAATATTTGGTGTATTTTTTCTTGATTTCTTGTTGTTCCCCTTTGATTCCTCACAGAGAAACTACATGTACGTCTACGACGGCGTACCTCCCTATTTGTTGGCATCCCACCCTGAGCTGGCGGGGACCAACCTGGGGGCCTTCTGCAGTCAGCATCCCTTGCAACGTGTGACAACAGTGGCCCACTCCGGTAAGCTTGAGAGTAGAGCTGAGTACTCGAGTACCCGGCTGTTCATGGCAGGAACCTGTCTCAAAATTATGGAATCAATTCCAGATTATGGAATTGAGTACCTATAACTCTACTAACTTTACCTAACTTTAGAAAACTACATATAATGAAGGGGTTGTATCGTTTCGCGCTGAGGAATAAAAACCACAAGTGGGTATCTTCTAGGATGGATTACTTGCAAACAGTGGATGAAACAATGCTGATCAGAACAGCTTCCTCGTCCGGTAGCTGGGCCGGTATAAACAATTTTTTTGCCACTGGGCGAGGTAACGAGGGGCCCTTTTCAATCTGGATCTAAATGGTCGCAGGCTCTAAGGTCTGGTGAACGTGGTGGCCACTCCACACTGCGCCATCCTGGAACCTCTTATTTTGTCTTGCGAACCTTCTAATCTGATTCCTCACTTTGGTTTGACATCATTAAGGCACCATGACGGTCGTCTACCAGGCTAACCACACCGGCAGCACGGACTCCCCGGGCTTCGTGGCCAGCTACAGCATCCACCGCTGCCCCGGCGGTTGTCACGGCAACCGGGAGTGCGTCCTGGGAGTCTGTCGCTGCACCAGCGGCTACCGTGGACGGGACTGTGAGTTGGAAGCCTGTACCGGTAACTGCAGCCAGGTGGACGGTCAAGGGATCTGTGATGAGGTACGTAAAATATGCGAGGGATCCTGCAAACAAGTGATGGTTTGCGCTAACATCATGTGGTTGAATTTCTTCTAGGAACTTGGGTGGTTCTGAAAAGACCCGTTTGAGTGTGGACTCTGATTAACAGGTCATGTAGTGGCTATTTGAGGCGCTTGTTCAAATATGCTTCAAATGTTTCTTTGAAGTGATCCTTGGGACGGGGTCCTTCCCAATTCATTTAAAATAGGTCAAAATTAAAATTATTTTAAAGAACACAAAACATACAGGTATCAACTGCAAGAATAAGCGACACTTGCGATCCAGGGATCACGTATTGACAGAACATTTGACAACATTTACAATCTTACTTCTAATTTGAAGGGCCCGGGCGTGTGTAACTGCACTGCTGGCTTTGGGGGCGAGGCCTGCCAGTACTCAACCTTCCCTCTGGTGGGGCTCAAGCAAGGCGTTTGGACCCTACTGGCGGACAAGGCACGGCTAGATCCCGACGCCAGTTCTACGGTCGGGGCTGTGCCCTGCGGCCGGATGGGCCACACAATCGTGGCCAGTGACACTGACGTGCTGTGGCTGTTTGGTGGCTACTCACACGCCCTTGGGCACCTCAACGATGTTTGGAGGTAACTGACGGAAATATATAGTTTATATTTTGATATGTTGTTTATTACCTTAAATTTTGCCAGCTACCCTAATTAACCTGACTCGGTCAATTTGTATTTTGTAATATCTGTGTAGCTATGACCTTGCTACAAAGAAGTGGAAGCAGCACTTCTCAGGCAGCTCTGCCCAACCAGCTCCCAGACGCTACCACGCAGCAACGTTCTCCTCATCCTCCATGATGATCTCTGGAGGAATGAACGATACGACAGTCATGCAGGATGTGTGGTACTTCCACACTGTCAGCGAGAACTGGTCCCAGGTAAATAGAAATGTTTATTATTATCCAACTTGTGTCTTCCGGTGGGATTCGGTGGCAGCGGTGGGATTCAGGAGCAGCGGTGGGATTCAGTGGCAGCGGTGGGATTCGGTGGCAGCGGTGGGATTCGGTGGCAGCGGTGGGATTCGGTGGCAGCGGTGGGATTCGGTGGCAGTGATGAGATTCGGTGGCAGCGGTGGGATTCGGTGGCAGCGGTGGGATTCGGTGGCAGTGACGGGATTCGGTGGCATCAGGAACATTGGCCTCAGGAATATTGACCTGTTGCCTGCTGAGGGATACACAAATTTCTTCCTAAGAAATGGAAAGACTTTTTTTCTTTTTTTTCTTGCAGATTCCAGCCGTCTTTCCAGTAGCATTAGCAGGCCATTCTTTTGTCGTGGTGAAGGATGAAACCCTTGTCATGATTGGCGGCTACTCTCCGACCAACGGTCTCAATGACAAGGTGCTAGAATTCAGTGTCGCACACCCTGCATGGTTGGCTGTTCCTACAACAGGACCTCCTCCCACTGGTATGTTCATGAAAACTTTGTACCTCTGTCCTCAAACTGTCTCCTAGTTCGGATGACTTAGTTGTTTGTGGCAATGCCTGTTCCCAATGCTCGGTGACATAAGGCCCATTTTCTTAATCTCTTTCTGCCAGGTCTGTTTGGGCACAGCACAGTCTGGCACCCCGCCACCAAGGCCTTGTACGTCTATGGCGGCTACCTCTTTCACCTGGATAGCGTCTTTGTCTCGGACAGACTCTACTCGCTGGACTACAGAAACTCGGTCAGGAAGTGGAACCTGCTGCCTGCTGAGCCCGGAAACCAGGTAGATATTTCCGTGACGTGTTTATCGTCCTTCGTTTTGAACTGGTTAATTTGCACTTTACTGTAACTACCTTCCTATTGTAAGTTATGATACATTTTACGAGGTCATACATTTAAAGCCTTTTTCTTCACCTCCACCAGCCACTGCCCCATATCTTCCATGCTGCCATCACCACATCTAATTACATGGTGGTTATCGGGGGCAGAACACCAGCACATAACATCTCCAACACGCTGATGGCGTACAACTACGCCTGCAACCAATGGCTGGATCTCAATGGTAAGTGACTTCTATCATTGTAGGCCAGTCAGGGGTGTCTAAACTAAAATACAGATTGGTCACAAAAAAACTTGTACCTCCACTATTCAGAGACCTACATTATTGATATATATATGGATAGGTAATTTTGTTGGAAAGATAAATAATACCAAGGGCTTTCTTGTTTAGAAGAAAAATTATTCAAAAAATTGCTGAATTCGTTCAGTAGTTTTGAACTATAGTTAGGGGCTCTAATTAGGATTATCGCGCTCAGTGAACATCCAAGACCAAATGACCCCTGACCTTGGTTCACAGAATTGGCGCTGGAATCAAAACTCCTGAACCGAATTGGGAGTTCTTGGTATTATTTTCTTTCTAATAAGATTTCCTAGCCATATTTATCATTGGTTTATAGTTTCCTGGATATTGGAAGAATGAGGTTGATTTTGTTACCACCCTATATACTATTTGTGATTTTTGGATTTGTTTTTTTTGGGGCCTAATTAAAGATTTGGGAAACACTAGGGCCATTTGCTAAAGGCTATTGCTAAACTGCATTAATGAAGCTTGGGACGAAGACGAAGTTGGGGTTTGGGAAATGGCATAGGGCTCATTTAAAGGGTTATTTAAGAACCACCAACAAATATAGGAATCAACCACAGAAAAGGGGAAATTGTTCCGTGAAAATGGGGAAACCACGGGAAAATGCAACACACACGATTTGTGGATCACTTGCTAATTTATTGTTTCAGTTGTACAACCAAAACAAATGTAAACAGGAAATTGAAAAGAAATGTAATAATATATTCATCATTTTCCGTCAGATTTTGTGGTTGGAAGTCTCCCGTCACCGACTGCGTCTCTGTCTGCCGCGATCGTTGCCGGCGACGCCATCTACACGTTCGGCGGTAACGACGGGACCTCCCAGGGTGCCCTTCACCAGCTCAAACTGCCTCCTGACCTGTGCGCATTGCAGACTACATCTGAGGGCTGCCTGGGTATGCCTGGATGTGCAGCCTGCGCGGAGACTAACGACACCCAGAACCTGCTGTTCTGCAAGGCCAGTGTGGATGTACACCAAGGGAGGTAGGGTAACATGCTGTAAACGAAATGAGCTCTTAGTGCAGGCTAAAACGGTATAGGTTAACCCTTACTCCCTAGGGTGTGCGCAAAATTTCATATTAAGATTGGAGAGTTCAGAACTGTCGGGGTTAACCAGTTCGCGCCGGATGACGTATATAAACACAAAGTTTTCCCCAAATTCAAAACGGATGACGCATTAACACGCCAAGTTCAAGTTCGGAAATCTCTGTCAGCAGCGAGCAAGGCCGGAAACGCGTGGGTGTGCTTCCAGGTACTATCGGACTGAACACGCTTCGGATCGAGTTTCGTTAAAAATAATCCCGCCCCTCGGCTCGGTGATGTTAAAATAATCCTGGCGCGAACTTCACAGTGATACAGCACTAGGGCCTACTCTGTGATTGTTTTTGCCAAACACAAACAAGCTTTCTCGTTTTTAAGATAGTTTTGACACACTTACCTGTGAAGTTATTGCTTCGGATGTCAGTCATTGTGGAGAAAACCCTGTTAGTTCCAAAGATGTGTCTTAGAAACACATTTTTGGAAATGCCCGTTTTCCTGCTTCCAACGGGAAAAAAAAATACAAACTGAAAACTCTGAAAAATGTCATGTTTTGGATTGTTTATTTAATCTAATACAAATCTTTAGTTGAAAGGAAACCAACCTTATGTCTTACTTTTAGAAAAGACGAAAAAAACTTGGTTATTTACTTATCCTGTTTATACTTTTAGAAATAAACTTGAATGTTTTTATCTTTTAGTTGTGACGGTATCTTCTCTCTGGAAGAAGGCATAGTGTGTAATGATGCCAGGGTGGAATACAGAAGCTGCCGATCTTCCCAATCCTGCAGTGAATGCGTCACCACCCCGCCAGCCCACCACACTGCCGAACAGGTGACAATGAACCTAAAGCCATGCACACAAATGAACCAATCATAGCGCCTGGATAGTCACGCCACTTAGACAACTTAGCGAGTGCATGGGTGCGATGCGTAAAATGCGGTAATGCATATAGCGCAACATTTTATTGCACACACTCACTCACACAGTCATGTATAGACCGGCAATCGTGGACGGGGTATTGTCCGACCGCCTTCCCTCCTTTGTTTGTACTCTAACGTTTTCGGACGATCGCCATAGGATTTGTACACGAGTTGAGATCGTGGACGTTGTGTCAATCGTGGACCCATTGTTTGCCTCCCAATTCTTTTGTCCGACGACCACGATTGCCGGTCAATACAAACGCACTACAACCGGATGTCAGTGTTGTCTCTGATTTCTGAGACAATCTTTGTCACGACTTGGGTACGGAAAGGTCACTTTTCCATTTTCTAATCGCTCTTTATAATCATATCTGACTTCTACTGACATAATTTCACCATGTTTACGAGAATAGGTTGTTAACGACTTATGAACAGACCAAACTACGATTATAAATGGGTTGGCGAACTTGTTGCAAACTAAATCAGAGGTTAAAAACCTAATAACAGCAGATCAAGCATTTAGGGTATTATGTTTAATGTATTATGTGAAAAAGGGGGCCTAGTCTAGAGCTAAAACTACTGGCCCAAATCGAGACATCTTGATATAATTTTTTTTCTAGAAAGATTCTCTATCCATTAGTATAGGTAGTTTGGGCTTCGGGGTAGTCGAAGTATGCTTGTCTGTTTTGTACGGGCCGCCCTGTATAACTCATCGTCTCTTTTTGGCCACATATTGGGACCGCAATGGAAATAAGTTTTATAAAACTTTGTTGCGTTATCTCTGCTTTTTCCATTATATGTATTTTCTTTTCTATTCTGTAGTAAAATCTGTATCATTATTGTGGAAATTGCGAATAAATCAAATCGAATCAAAATCATAGCATTTTTAGTGGAGTGGATCACCTCTCTCTATTCTACCAATAATCTCCTATTCCATTCTCCCCTTTCAGACCTGCAAGTGGTGTTCCAACTGCCCCGACGGTGCGTGCATACCTCGCCAACTAGACTGCATGGCAGAACACAATTGCCAGGTGGATAAACAGAAAGAAATCAGCGACGCCAACCTGTGCCCCGAGCTGGAGTGCGAGGCCAGCGATTGCGACAAATGCGTTGCCGAAGACTGCATCTGGACGCGACAATTCAAGCGAGCCAGTAAGTGTCGTGCAGTTAGTTAGTGCTGGGCGAGTAGTTTATTTTGCTACTTGAGTACTCGCAAGAAAATTACTCGTGAGTAGTTGAGTACTCAGGGATATTTGAGTACTCGTGAGTAATTAAGCGGACAACAATTGTATAATGTACAATTACGAACAAGCGAAACGGAAAAAAACATTTGAGGTCGGCAATTTGGCTCAGGTTACCAGGAACACACCATTTTGTTTTGTTAGGGTTAAAGTCAAAGTCGTTACCCATTTCTTTTTTTTTGTCGCTAGGCGAAGTGCGAAGGCTGCTTAACGCCAACCCCACCTACGACTGGAACTGCTTCCGAGAGTCCCTGCTGCAGATCGCGCCCGCCGACATCCACATTAGCTCCTCTCCCAACGAGCCGTGCCCCGCCCTTTGCCACGCCCACAGCTCCTGCAGCGATTGTCTGGACTCGAAGGGGGCAGACGGGGGCTGGCAAGGGTGCGTGTGGAGTGCCCGGCTTGAGCAGGTAAGAGACGGAACTGGGCACGGGCATAATAGAGAAAACGACAATAATGGCAGATTTCATATTTAATTTCCAGATTTATAGACATTTGTAATCTTTGGTTTGCCTACTAACTATATTTTGTAAATAAATAGTATGAAAGTAGTGGAATAAAAGTGTTTTTAGGAAAAAAAAAAATTCTGATCACATGTGCAAAACTTAAAACTCCAAAGGCCTTTTTCTCAACATTTTACTTTTGCGACGTGGATAAATGCGAACTTTTAGTTGTAGTATAGGAATTCTACTTAGTTTAGATTTCCCGGGTTGTTTTCAAAACACACAATGTCTTATAGTCTATGCGTACTGTGAACGTTTCTTTGTATCTGTGTAGTTAAGAAAATTTTGCCCCTCGTGTGTTCCCCTTTCTACAGATGATCCTAACCGGCGAAACGGACTGTGAACGTGTGCGATCCACAGTTCGTAACCTTTTCTCTCATCCTGTAAACGTCTTTTGTTTGCAGCGCCACAGTACGTGTGAAATGTTTGTACACATTGAACTACATCAAATGCTTATCTTAATTAAAAATTGAAATTTTGGTGTTTTTTCTCACAGTGCTTGTCCCCTACCTACCTGCCATTGGTCTGTTCCACGGGCGCCTGCGGTCCCCTGGCCCTCAACGGCATTCTTAACTGCCCAAAGCCCTGCTACCTGAATGCCCAGTGCGCCCACTGCCTTCGACAGCCAGGGTGCGGGTGGTGCGCGGTGGGCCAGGGGAACGGGACGGGAGTGTGCATGGAAGGGGGTCTGTATAAGCCGACAGGAGGCGTGTGTTCAGCTGATGAAAGGGTCAGTCTAAACGAAGTCCCAATTGAAGGTGAGACGGGTGTTTATTAATCCTTAAATCCTGCTGAGTCCAACAGGATCTAACCAGTTAACATTCCAGTTTGGCTCTGTTGGATTTGGCAGTCAAGTCCTGGGGAACCTTTAAGGGGTTAGGGTTAAACGCGTTAAAACAATTCACAAAATGTTACCTTTCTTTTTTAAGAACACAAAACATGTAGCGATCTTTGATCTCTTTAAAAGACTTGACTTGGTCACAAAAATCAGTGACTCGTTACAACTCTGGCTTTTGTTTTTCTCGAGTAGAGATCGTCAGTTTCAACTCTGACGACTTAAAGGAAACACCTCTCTGGACGTTCATGGCCTGCCCGCCCGAGAATGAATGCCTGAATGGCCACCATGACTGCATGGCCAACGAAGAATGTAATGACACGCTTACCTCCTATCAGTGCAACTGTAAGCCTGGTTACCAACAAGAGAGGTAATAACAATCAAGGCCGTGTTCGCACTGGACTTAGTTCAGTTCAGTTCAGTTCAGTTCAGTTCAGTTCAGTTCAGTTCAGGTAAATTCAGTTCAGGTAAATTCAGTTCAGGTAAATTCAGTTCCCTTCAGTTCTGTTCAGTTACGTTAAGGTTCGTTCAGTTCCAGTTCAGTTCAGTTCCAGTTCAGTTCAGTTAAATTCAGTTAAATTCCATTCAGTTCAGTTCCGTCCCCCGTTCAGTTCAGTTCAGTTCAGTTCAGTTCCGTTCCGTTCCGTCCAGTTCCGTTCAGTTTCAGTTCCAGTCCAGTTCAGTTCAGTTCAGTTCCAGTTCCAGTTCCAGTCCAGTTCAGTTCAGTTCCCTTCAGTTTCAGTTCGAGTTCAGTTCCGTCTCCCGTTCAGTTCAAATAAGTTAAGAGGGCCTAATATTTCGATCTTAACAAGATCTTCTTCAGAGATCTTCTCCCGTTCAGTTCAGTTCAGTTCAGTTCCGTCCAGTTCCGTTCAGTTTCAGTTCCAGTTCAGTTCAGTTCAGTTCCAGTTCAGTTCCGTCCAGTTCCGTTCAGTTTCAGTTCCAGTTCCAGTTCAGTTCCGTCCAGTTCAGTTCAGTTCAGTTAACAATTTTCCAGATACATGTACTGTGGTAGAACTAACCGAGCTGTCAGTATAATGACTCATGCGGCGCTTTGCATATTTTTTCTACATTGACCCGACTGACCCAAAGCCCGCGCCTTCGTTTGTGTAAAAAGGCCCTGTAAACCGTTGAATTAAATGGAGCCAGACTATTTATGTGTTCCAAGCCTCACTTTTTTCCTTTGAAATGTAGCTTACAACATCAGCGTATTATTAATCGCAAATGTTAAATTATTAATCAGAGCAGACTGTTATTAAATTGTAATAAACCTTTTTATATTACTTTTATTTCTATTTTCAAGTTCCAAAAACAAAGATTTTGACCTCACCTAAATTTAAGATGGCCAACGCGTGAATTAGGTCCTGTAGTTGGGTCATTAATTTAATCCCCATTTTGTCAATCTCTCCGTCTTCCAAACACTCTCAGCGAGGGTTCTGCCTGTCAACCCGTCTGTAACCTGTAGTTGGGTCATTAAATCAATCCCCATTTTGTCCATCTCTCTGTCTTCCATAACGCGATCAGCGAGGGTTCTGCCTGTCAACCCGTCTGTAACCCCCTCTGCCATCACGGTGTGTGTATCCGTCCAGACGTCTGCCTGTGCGAGTTTGGCTACGTGGGACCCGACTGTTCCGTTCCCTGCCAGTGCAATGGCCACAGCACATGTCTGGGGCCGGAGTCCGGGAACGTGACCAAATGCTTACAGTGCATGAACAACACGCAGGTAAGGTCAAAAGGTCATATGTCAAAAGGTCGATGAACCTTATACCATTGGACAGAGGACATTCTACCCTTTCCACAGACATTAGTCTCTTCTGAAATATTCAGTAGTTTTGAAATGGTATAAATTTGAAAATGGGTATATTTATTTTAGAGACGCCCTGTATATTTACCATTATGCACATGAAATGGTTTGTTTGTGATATTGCATCTCTCAGGGTCCAAGCTGCGATAAGTGTCTTCCGTTCTTCGTCGGTGACCCGACAGACAGTGGTCGGTGCACGCCCTGCCTGGCCTATTGCCATGGCAACAGTGAAATCTGCCTGTCCGAGGAAAACTTCAATCGTTCCCGAGATTTGGGTCATTTGCTAAGCCTTGTTAGTGTGAGTACCAGATCGTTGTGGTGGTTTTCTGCCTGAATTGTTTGAGCCCATTTCAAATCTTGGTTGCCATCACTCAAGAATTTTATATAAACACCTCAACACGTTTACATCAACACGTTTACATCAACACGCTAAAAAGTTTCATTTCAACCTCTGCCCAGTTCCGTCTCATTTTTGCCAGAGCCCCTCACATATTATCTTGAATGTTGGATTCCTCACTAGGTCCCTCAGGCGTTCCCCATTGGTCCAGTAAGCGACGCTATCTGCGTCAACTGTCGTAACTTCAGCGCTGGTCAGACGTGCGAGACCTGCGTAGACGGCTACTTCAAAGACGGACACAACTGCCGAGCGTAATTACACTTTAATTAAAAATTTATTTTAAAAGAAATGCAGTACTTCCAAAGGATAAACTTAAAGGAATCGTATACCATTTGTCGGTTAGACACCTTTGTTCTGACACCCCTTTATTCTGACACCCCTTTATTCTGACACCCCTTTATTCTGACACCCCTTTGTTCTGACACCCCTTTGTTCTGACACCCCTTTGTTCTGACACCCCTTTGTTCTGACACCCCTTTGTTCTGACACCCCTTTATTCTGACACCCCTTTATTCTGACACCCCTTTATTCTGACACCCCTTTATTCTGACACCCCTTTATTCTGACACCCCTTTATTCTGACACCCCTTTATTCTGACACCCCTTTATTCTGACACCCCTTTATTCTGACACCCTTTTATTCTGACACCCCTTTATTCTGACACCCCTTTATTCTGACACCCCTTTGTTCTGACACCCCTTTATTCTGACACCCCTTTATTCTGACACCCCTCTGTTCTGACACCCCTCTATTCTGACACCCCTCTATTCTGACACCCCTTTATTCTGACACACCTTTATTCTGACACCCCTTTGTTCTGACACCCCTTTGTTCTGACACCCCTTTGTTCTGACACCCCTTTGTTCTGACACCCCTTTATTCTGACACCCCTTTATTCTGACACCCCTCTGTTCTGACACCCCTCTATTCTCACACACCTTTATTCTGACACCCCTTTATTCTGACACCCCTTTATTCTGACACACCTTTATTCTGACACCCCTTTGTTCTGACACCCCTTTGTTCTGACACCCCTTTGTTCTGACACCCCTTTGTTCTGACACCCCTTTGTTCTGACACCCCTTTATTCTGACACCCCTTTATTCTGACACCCCTCTGTTCTGACACCCCTTTATTCTGACACACCTTTATTCTGACACCCCTTTATTCTGACACCCCTTTATTCTGACACCCCTTTGTTCTGACACCCCTTTATTCTGACACCCCTTTATTCTGACACCCCTTTATTCTGACACCCCTTTATTCTGACACCCCTTTATTCTGACACCCCTTTGTTCTGACACCCCTTTGTTCTGACACCCCTTTGTTCTGACACCCCTTTATTCTGACACCCCTTTATTCTGACACCCCTCTATTCTGACACCCCTCTATTCTGACACCCCTTTGTTCTGACACCCCTTTGTTCTGACAGCCCTTTATTCTGACACACCTTTATTCTGACACCCCTTTGTTCTGACACCCCTTTATTCTGACACCCCTTTATTCTGACACCCCTTTGTTCTGACACCCCTCTGTTCGTCCCCTAATTTAAATCCCATTGACTGTCTGCAGGTGTCAGTGTAACGGCCACTGGGATCGCTGCGACAAGGAGAACGGGGAGGACTGCCAATGCAAGAACAACACGGACTCGCCATCCTGCCCAACGGAGAAATACCCGGCCCCTTGTTGGCAACACCAGGTAGGCTAGGGTCAGAGGTCATGTAGGGGTCATTAGAGGTCATTGTTTAAGGAGAATGGGGAGGACTGCCAATGCAAGAACAACACGGACTCGCCATCCTGCCCAACGGAGAAATACCCGGCCCCTTGTTGGCAACACCAGGTAGGCTAGGGTCAGAGGTCATGTAGGGGTCATTAGAGGTCATTGTTTAAGGAGAATGGGGAGGACTGCCAATGCAAGAACAACACGGACTCGCCATCCTGCCCAACGGAGAAATACCCGGCCCCTTGTTGGCAACACCAGGTAGGCTAGGGTCAGAGGTCATGTAGGGGTCATTATAGGTCATTGTTTAAGGAGAATGGGGAGGACTGCCAATGCAAGAACAACACGGACTCGCCATCATGCCCAACGGAGAAATACCTGGCCCCTTGTTGGCAACACCAGGTGGGCTAGGGTCAGAGGTCATGTAGGGGTCATTAGAGGTCATTGTTTGTGTGTATGTTTAAGTTTCAGGTTGGGTTGGGTTTTTTAGAAAAAAATGTGTAACTTCTAAATGCTTTCGTGGATTTTGATGAAACTCTGATGCAGTGACCCTCGGGTGGAATGACACAATTCTTTGTTTGATTACCGAGGTCAAAGATCATGTAGGGGTCATTAGAGGTCATTTGTTCAAATGTTTCTCTACAGAATTTGATGGATTTTAATGTCGCATTTATGGGTGATCCTTGGGTGGAGGTTCATCACAACTTATTCTAAACAGGTCACGAATCATCGTAGGTCATCGTTTAAAAATGACTTTTTGTCAAGAACACAATACTTATAGGAATAGACTGTAGGAAAAGGTGACTCTCGCGATCTTAGGATCACAAATTTTGATCTGTTTCGTTCAACAGTGCTCCATCTGTGAGGAGCTGTTTGTTGGTCAGCCCACGGACGGCCACCAGTGCTATCGGCAGATGCACGTGGATCAAGACACCTGCTTCGATCCGGAAACTCAGACAAGTAATAAAAGCCAAATCATGTTGATTTATGTGAGCTAAGAACTGACAAAAAATGTTCACAGTTAAGTGGCGAGTTGTAACAAATATGTCAGGTGTTTTGGCAAAATGAGACGGAACTGGGAACAGGGAATAGTGGAACAAACTGCAAAATGATGAATAACATTTGGGGGATTTAAAAAAACAAACAATTTGTTGATATTTGTAATCTTTGGTATACTTCTAAGTATCTGTTACTGCAGGAACAATTGGCCTTTTTTCATATCACATGTTTAAAAAAAAAAACTCAGGCCTTTTTCCTCAATATTTTACTTTTGGATATTAACGACTTAATAAAGGATGTGAATTTGGAAGAGGATGTGAATTTGGAGCATTTGGATGTGATTGTATCACTTTTAATACCCCCCCTCCCAAACCAGGTGATCGAGTCTTGACCAATCAGAACCTATCACAACTCTCTAAGGTACATGTAATGATTAATGAGACATCACATCAGCCATTTCCTAGTGTCAAACATTAATTTGTTTTTATACCCCATCCCCGAAACGTTTTCCAGATTGCCCCTTGGATTCCGTCCCCCTCCCCTTCGGTCGCACCGCCTTCTTCGTCGTCCAGCCCAAGTTTACCAACCTGGACATCCGGCTGACCATCGACGTGACGACCGGCGCCCTGGACGTCTACTTGACCTACAGCTACGAGTTCTTTCGCGTGATCAACAACCAGACAACAGGCGCGCAAGCCATCGCGCTGGACGACGCCAACTTGTATGAGGAAGCGTACCGCACCAAGCGGGGCGCGGCCTGGCAGCGGGGCGCGGCCAAGCAGCGGGACAGGCGGAGTGAGCCGCGAGAGCTGGATGCTGCGACGGGAGAACAGGTACTGTGTAATCGGGTCGATGGGGTCGATGTTAAAAAAAAGTAATCCCGCTCCTTGGTCCGGTAAATCTTTAAAATAAAAATGGCGCCAACTGGTTAAAGATGAGACCTCTTCAGCATAGCAACATCTGATGTCCAGATTTTTTATCGTCAGTTTATTTTTGTTTACAGCCTCTGACATCCTCAGTGGAGCCGCCCATCTTCAACAATCTCTTCGAGTACGAGGCCACTGACACCATCAACACCTTTGTCACTGTCGCCAATCCCTTCTTTGTAGCCATTATACGCGGCTTACGGAACCGCTTAGTGGTCACTCTGCCCCAGGACACCCACAGCCTGAAGACGCACAAGTTCTACATCACCTTGCTGAGCCGGGTCGTACCGGCTGGCTCCAGGACGTTGACTAATTCGGCTAACGCCACCACCGGAATCATGTACTTCCGCCAGGACCAGCCGCACATCGACCTCTTCGTCTTCTTCTCTGTCTTCCTCTCCTGCTTCTTTCTCTTTCTTGCCATCCTGGTGGTGGCCTGGAAGGTCAAAGTCGGCCTGGAAGCACGCAATGACCGGCAGCGCCGGGCCTTGGAGTTGGAGCACCGTGCCAGTCGCCCGATCGGTCACGTCCTTCTCTACATTGATGGGCTGCCCGTAGGTTCCTGTGTCGCACCTGCTGCTTCGGCCGCTAGTGTGCAGTCGTCAACGCGGAGGCACAGCAGGTTGAAGAAAGCTGGTGCTGAATGTCCTCCGGGGTCACGACCCACATCCCCAACCAAAGTGAGTAACAAAACAGGCACATTGATTTGTTGGTAATCTCAAACTTGCACAAAGACATTAACCCTAACATACCTGAATCCATCAAAATCCAAAATCGAGTCATGATGACAAATGACTCGGACTCGACCCTGTGGACTTTGACTCGGACTCGATCTGCTTGACTTGAAACTTCAGCGACTTGAGATTGGCCTCAAACTCGGAAGAGATACCTCAGACTGGGACTCGATGTTTAGCGACTCAAATTCAAGTCTGCACCAGGGTTCTGTAAACAAAAACAAATTGCGAAGAAAAACAAACAAACCTTTATTGATTTTATTGTTTGCTTCCTCTTTTGTTTTGTCTAGTCATTTGGCAATGGACTGATCGCCTGTGAACCCACAGAAGACGACATGGTGGCAGTGGGTACCACCATCATCTCGTTGCCCGGTGGCTCGGGGGCGCCGGTCCAGGCCTGCCTGGGCTCTGCCCTGGTCCTCATGAAGAACTCTACCCGCCTCCCAGACCCGCCTTCTAGTCAGCTCCGCCCAGTCCGCTTCTCCAGCGGTGGCAAGAGTGGGATGTGCCGCGAGATGCGCATGTGATCGCTTGCTCGCTCACAATAGAATTGATTTCTGGTTCCGCAAAGGGTTCACGATTCAGCCGAGGAATAAAAAAAAACTAAAAGTGGAAGAAGAAATAAAGCCATGGGACTGTAAGGCCCGAACACGTGTGAACCTTTTGTTGCAGGGATGATCTTCAGATTGTTTGTCCGAGATCAAACTTTTTGAATCTCGGTAAAAGACACGATTTAGAAATAAAGATAGCATCTTTCTTTAATTGATAATCTCATCCATGTTGTCGGAGCGAAAAACGTAAAACTCTAACAATACATTGTGGGCCCCTTTTTCACATATTAAAAACTGTGATAAGTGATACTTTGACAGACATGAAAAGTGGACTATTCACATTTTTGTAATATGTGAAAAGAAGACCTTTTGTTTCCTTTTTTAGTTCCATCAACAGGTTTTCACGTCTTTGGGCCTTTGTGATTCCGATTTCAGAGGATGGAATGGAAAGAGTTCTATACACAGACACCACATATCTACCGCACCACTTTTGTCACAATCTAAACCAACAAATTCACATTACGCTCTGCATTAAAGACTGCACAAATCATTGTTTGCCAAACATGACATTTTCTGAGGAAAGACAACTCAGATTTGTGTAGGTTTTTTTTTTTTTTTTTTTTTTTTTTTTTAATGTATTGAATAAGTGGTGACCGTGTTTTTAACTCTTTCCAAATCAATTGTATTCAATTCCAACGTTGAGTCGCCCAAGCCTAGCTCAGGATCCGTCGAACTATTTTGTGTTCTCCCATCTCTCAATTTCTATTGAGGCGCGCGGCTTGTGACATCGGCAAACCTGTATTATACATATATAAATATATATAAACAGAGCTATTTTTTATAAATTAAATGAGCCAATTTGTTTTTTGAGGATTTTTGTTTTGTTTTGTGCTGCTCAGAATCTGGTGTTTTGTTTTGTTTTGTTGTATATCTCTCTAAGAGTGTAGTGGGAATTATTCTCAATAATTATCAGTTTATATGAGACCCGTTATCACAAAATGAGCTTTTTAGGAATCGAGATATTTTTATATCTGGATTACGCAGAATGAGAGCTTTTCAATAGCATATGAGTTCACTTCAGTTCAGTTCAGTAATGATTCAGTTATGGAAATTTGAAGTGGTAAAACTGTTGGGTCGGGTCGGGTCAGGTCAGGTCGGGTCAGGTCACGTCGGGTTGTAGAGTTAAGATAGGTTTCGGTTTCGGTTCGGATTTGGGTTTTTTCTTTCAGGTTTCGCGTCGTTTTGGCCCGATCAACTTAACCCAATGCACATCATTAGTTAGTAATAGAATCATTGTGTATTGAAGCTTTGATAAATGTGTTGGCTCTTCCAGAACTGTATTCGTGTAGGGATGTTTGGTGTAAGATTCGTCAATATCACATAGGACGTTAGCTAAGCAGTCGCCGAGTTGTAAATCGGTGGTATTTTGTCCAGTTGTTCCGTAGATTTGGCTGTCGTTCAAAGGTCAACGGGGGTCAATTTCACCAAAATGTGCTTAGCACAAATAACTTTTGCTTAGTAAAAAAAACGGTTAACAGCCTAAACTCCTTGTGCTTTCCATGCTAAGCAAAAACCAGCTGAATACCAGTCACAAACAATACACATCAACAAAAAATTTAGTTTGTAACCCCGGGTTTTTTTCAAGGAAAAATTGTTATGCTAAACGTTGTTTTTTTGTGCTTAACCAGGTCGCGCCGGGTTATTTTAACATCACTGAGCCGAGGCGCGGGGTTATTTAGAACGAAACTCGATTCAAGGCGGGTTCAGGCCGATGGTACCGGGAAGCACACCCACGCATTTCCAGCCGTGCTCGCTGCTGACAGACATTTCTGGCCTTGCTTGTGACGTATTTATGCGACATCTGTTTTGAAATCTGGGGAAAACTTACTTCCGGCGTGAACTGGTTAAGAAATCTAAGAAAGGGCATTTCTGAAAAGGAATGTCTTTAAATGTTAAGCACTTTAGAGAAATGATAAAAATGCACAAATATTAATAATTCATAATACACAATTGATTTGTTTTCTTTCATTTTATATTGCAATTATGTCTGTTGTGTCATACCATTCAAAAAGTTGGCAATTGCCTGGTGTCTGTCCTGCATGTGCATGCTTTAAACATTGTAACAGCATCAGACACCAGACTACTATTTTTGGCTCTATTTGTAGAACTTTGATAAAATGTCACCCAAAAGGCTGGAATCTTCTCTAATTTTTATAATCGGTGTTTGTACATGATCTACTTTCTTGAATGTTTTTTATTATTGTTGACCTATTTATTTTGGATTTGAAAATTAAGCTAAATCATTCCTCATGTATAAACAAAAACGTTAAAAATGTAAAAGCTTCAATACAAATAATGTGTTTTCCTGTAAAAAAATGAACCTAAGTTTTACATCAAAAATATTGAAGTATTTAGATTTTAGTTATGCCAAATAATTTCTTTCTTTTTATTTCCTTGAGATGATCATGTATTTACTGCTACGTAACCTTTTTTATTAACAAAAACGAAAAAAAGTATTAGGTTTTATTGTCCCATCTTCCTAAAATGTTTAAAGGAGGTTTTTTTTAATTGTTTTTATGCACCGTTTTATTTTCAGGTGGGAATGACTGTATTGTGTTATTGTGTGGATTTGAAGCAGGATTTTTTTGATATGCAAAAAAAAATACAATGCAAGTCTTTTAATTATTTATTATGCATTTTTGTTGGGGGGGGGGGGGGGGGTGGTTTGAATTAATAATTTTTATATAAATGTTCATTCCCTTTACCAAACTTGTAAGAATATGAAGTTTTGTACATCATGATAAAAATGGAAACACTGTAACCTTGTATTTTGCCAAGAAAGAATGTTCACGCTCGGCCAATTTGTGTGCGGAGCAGCTTCATGAAATTTATCCCAGCTGAGAATAATGCCCAAGTTGGAACAATTAGCCATCATTGGCAGGAACCTAAAA
Organism: Crossaster papposus; assembly: GCA_037893245.1. NCBI lineage: Eukaryota > Metazoa > Echinodermata > Asteroidea > Velatida > Solasteridae > Crossaster > Crossaster papposus. The sequence goes on along the minus strand of JBAIAA010000195.1, from coordinate 3,719,201 downwards.
CAGGTTCATTCTCAATCATGTAAAAATGTAAAAGTACAATACCCTTAAGCACAAGGATTATCCCCCTAATTTTATGTGTGTATTAAATGCCGTTGTTAACGTTTAAGTACGCAACCGACGTGTGTATATTTTGTTTCACAAAACTATTAAAACTCGCTTCTTTTTTTGTGTATATAACTCGTAAATTTAATCTCTTACCATTTTATTAGAATTGTTTGTTTTTATAAGGATGTTGGCATTTGTAAAACGGTAAAGAAATCATGTATTTCTTTATATGTACATGTATGTATTTAGCAAATAATATCGAGTGTTTGTCGTGAATAACGGGGAATTGTTTTACACGAAATTTCACCTTGTGAAGAATTTGTGTAAGCTGGAAGATAGATTATTGCCCCCTCCGATTGTACTTCCTGGCCCCGCCTATGAAATCTGGACATATTGGGAGTGCAATGTATAGTGAATGCTTACTCAGTTTGCGTTGGAGGACATGCATATGCGCATTTGTTTCAAGAAATCAAAACGAATGACAGATAAACACGTCACGAGCAAGGCCGGAAATATCGGTCAGTGACTGACTCGAAGCGAGCGAGGATAGAGCTAAATCAACCACAATAACCATCTCTGCCCTCACAGGTACCCATTTACTCCTGGGTGGAGAGAAACAATGAGTGACAAAGTGCCTTGCCCAAGGGCACACGTACCATAGTCCCAGGCCGGACTCGAACCCACAACCTGTAGCTTTACCTACAGATTACAAATTCAGTGCTCCAGACCACGAGGCCACGGCACTACATAAGAGATACCTGTATTAGAAATAGTACACATTGATGTAAATTAATGATGATAGAATTTTGATAGCACAATTTTTGTACAGCCCATGTATGTTATTTTGTACAAGATAAAATGTTCTAGGAGTTTGATTAAATAACAAACGGATAAATGCACGCAGAATGTATGCAATATTCAAATCATGTTATTTGTGTACCACAGGAAACATGCAAACTTAATTAAAACTGTTTAAAAAAACGTATTCTTTTGGGGAATTTCATAGTTAATTAAGTGTGAAACGCTCCTGTTTTTTGTTTGTACATTACAATGACTATTATGTACATTTCACTGTGCATGTCAACTATAGATTTGCAATAAAACCAACTGTAACATGACATTTAATGGTGAACTTTCATCACTTTTGTTGTACCGAGTTATTAAAAAGAGGTTTTAATTTGCATTTTTGGACAAAATATGTTTTTTTTGCATAATTATCATATTTTGACCTAATTTGCATTCAAATGCAAGGCTAACCCCTTATCAATTAATTTTAGGGACATTTAATGCATTTTTGGACAAAATCTAATTTTTTGCATAATTATCATATTTTGACCTAATTTGCATACAAATGCAAGGCTAACCCCTTATCAATTAATTTTAGGGGATTTGATACATTTTTCGATAAAATCTTATTTTTTGCATAATTATCATATTTATAATAAAAATGCAAGGCTAACCCCTTATCAATTAATGTTAGGGACATTTTATACATTTTTTGATAATTTTGTGTGTGCATAATTATCATACTTTGACCTAATTTTCATACAAATGCAAGGTTAACCCCTTATCAATAAACTTTAGGGACAATTGATACATTCTTGGATAAAATCTTATTTTTTGCATAATTATCACATTTTGACCTAATTTGCATACAAATGCAAGGTTAACCCCTTATCAATTAATTTTAGGGACATTTTATACATTTTTTGATAATTTTGTGTGTGCATAATTATCATACTTTGACCTAATTTTCATACAAATGCAAGGTTAACCCCTTATCAATTAATTTTAGGGGATTTGAGACATTTTTCGATAAAATCATATTTTAACCCAATTTTAATAAAAATGCAAGGCTAACCCCCTTATCAATTAATTTGAGGGACATTTGATAGATTTTTGAATAAAATCTTATTTTTTGCATAATTATCATATTTTGACCTAATTTGCATACAAATGCAAGGTTAACCCCTTATCAATTAATTGTAGGGGATTTGAGACATTTTTCGATAAAATCATATTTTAACCTAATTTGCATACAAATGCAAGGCTAACCCCTCATTAATTAAATTTAGGGACATTTGATAGATTTTTGAATAAAATCTTATTTTTTGCATAATTATCATATTTTGACCTGATTTGCATACAAATGCAAGGTTAACCCCTTATCAATTAATTTGAGGGACATTTAATGAATTTTTGGACAAAATCTTATTTTCTGCATAATTATCATATTTTGACCTAATTTGCATACAAATGCAAGGCTAACCCCTTATCAATTAATTTTAGGGACATTTGATACATTCGTTGATAAAATCTTATTTTTTGCATAATTATCATATTTTGACATAATTTGCATACAAATGCAAGGTAAACCCCTTATCAATTAATTGTAGGGGATTTGAGACTTTTTCGATAAAATCATATTTTAACCTAATTTGTATACAAATGCAAGGCTAACCCCTTATCAATTAATTTTAGGGACAATTGATACATTCTTGGACAAAATCTTATTTTTTGCATAATTATCACATTTTGACCTAATTTGCATAGAAATGCAAGGCTAACCCCTTATCAATTAATTTGAGGGACATTTAATGCATTTTTTGGACAAAATCTTATTTTCTGCATAATTATCATATTTTGACCTAATTTGCATACAAATGCAAGGCTAACCCCTTATCAATTAATTTTAGGGACAATTGATACATTTTTTGATAAAATCTCATTTTTTGCATAATTATCATATTTTGACCTAATTTGCATACAAATGCAAGGCTAACCCCTCGTTAATTAAATTTAGGGACATTTGATAGATTTTTGAATAAAATCTTATTTTTGGCATAATTATCATATTTTGACCTGATTTGCATACAAATGCAAGGTTAACCCCTTATCAATTAATTGTAGGGGATTTGAGACATTTTTCGATAAAATCATATTTTAACCTAATTTTAATAAAAATGCAAGGCTAACCCCTTATCAATTAATTTGAGGGACATTTAATGCTTTTTTGGACAAAATCTTATTTTTTGCATAATTATCATATTTTTGACCTAATTTGCATACAAATGCAAGGTTAACCCCTTATCAATTAAATTTAGGGACAATTGATACATTTTTTGATAAAATCTAATTTGTTGCATAATTATCATATTTTGACCTGATTTGCATACAAATGCAAGGTTAACCCCTTATCAATTAATCGTAGGGGATTTGAGACATTTTTCGATAAAATCATATTTTAACCTAATTTTAATAAAAATGCAAGGCAAACCCCTTATCAATTAATTTGAGGGACATTTTATACATTTTTGGATAAAATCTTATTTTTTGCATAATTATCATATTTTGATCTAATTTGCATACAAATGCAAGGCTAACCCCTTATCAATTAATCGTAGGGGATTTGAGACATTTTTCGATAAAATCATATTTTAACCTAATTTTAACAAAAATGCAAGGCTAACCCCTTATCAATTAATTTGAGGGACATTTAATGCATTTTTGGACAAAATCTTATTTTTTGCATAATTATCATATTTTGATCTAATTTGCATACAAATGCAAGGCTAACCCCTTATCAATTAATCGTAGGGGATTTGAGACATTTTTCGATAAAATCATATTTTAACCTAATTTCAATAAAAATGCAAGGCTAACCCCTTATCAATTAATTTGAAGGACATTTTATACATTTTTGGATAAAATCTTATTTTTTGCATAATTATCATATTTTGATCTAATTTGCATACAAATGCAAGGTTACCCCTATCAATTAATTTGAGGGACATTTAATGCATTTTTGGACAAAATTATATTTTTTTGCATAATTATCATATTTTGACCTAATTTGCATACAAATGCAAGGTTAACCCCTTATCAATAAATTTTAGGGGATTTGAGACATTTTTGGATAAAATCATATTTTAACCTAATTTTAATAAAAATGCAAGGTTAACCACTCATTAATAAATTAATAAATAGCCTGTTAGATACAGCACAGACTTAAGGCATTCAAGGCTAGTCTATATTCAAGGCTAGTCTCTATTCCAGGCTAGTCTCTATTCCAGGCTGCAGTTGTCATATTGCAAGTTGACTATCAGGCACTAGATGTTGAGCAGCTAGTCTGGAGTTGTAAATGCAGTCGTTAACGCTGGCACCTCTGTACGAGGACCCAACAAGGGTCAGGGGAAGGTCACTATCTGTAATGATGGCATCTATCGTTTCTGCAAACAAAAACAAGAAAGTTTGTTACCTATCACAGTGGAACGCCACTAGAACGAACATCACAGGATCCTCTTTTTGTTTGTTTTAGCGATTTTCAGCTGCCGGTTCATCAGGTAGACATTTTTCAAGACGGCATCTGACCCAGTAGCCACCTGTCACTCTTTATCGACGCTCTGAATCACCTAATCTTCACGGAACAAACTAGGTGCTAAATTTCTAGTATCAGTACCCTACCCCCTTTTGACTTACCTAAGAATCTGTGATGATTGACCTTGTAGTTCGGAATGCAATCTTTAGATAAATTGACTCGGCAATATGTTGGTTTTGCGCTCAGCCCGATTTGGCCCTTCAGCGTCTCCAAGGCAACTGACGCCAGCCAATCACAATCCACCTCGTCAGGGTCACCGAAGAGGTCGTGGAACCAGGCCCCACCCATCATGCACTGGGACAGAAAAAGAGCCAGAGTTGTAATGACTCACCTCGAGTCACGATGAGTAAATGACTCGACTCGACTCGACTCGACTCGACTCGACTCGACTCGACTCGACTCGACTCGACTCGACTCGAGTCACGATGAGTAAATGACTCGACTCGACTCGACTCGACTCACGATGAGTAAATGACTCGACTCGACTCGACTCGACTCGACTTCGACCTCGACCTCGACTTCGACCTCGACTTCAACTTCGACCTCGACCTCGACTTCGACCTCGACCTCGACCTCGACCTCGACTCGACTCGACTTAGGTAAATGACTCGAGTCGAGTCGAGTCGAGTCGAGTCACTACAGGCAAATGCCAAGATAATTGTTTCTGAAAAAGACAAAATCACCTACTGTCATCCGTGTTGTCTTGACACCCGGTCTGTCGTGTTGCGGGAATCCGCACGAGTCGAAAATCACCCCGAGCACGTTCGAGGGTTCATGTGAAGGAACCAAATAACCAAAACCCTGTAAAAAGTGTAAAAAGTACAGGAGCAATTATTGAATGCTGTAAGGAATATGTTGTCTGTCGCACCTCAGTGGGGAGGTGGAAGGCCTTAAAACTCTAGATTGACTACAGTGGAAGTAGGGTTGGGGGATGTTCTGGGAGGTGTAGGGAATAGGTAGTCAGCCGCACCTCAGTGGGGAGGTGGGAGCCCTCAAACTCCAGATTGACGACAGCTGCCGTGACGCTTCGTATTTGCTGGAGATGCTGCGACAAGGGCGAGAGGTCAACAGGAAGTAATTTCGCCAGATCTGAAAAACAACAGAACGCTTACATTCAGACATATTATGTTACTCACTCTGCAAAGTAGGGAGCGGTTTAATGTCTCTGAGTTTTTTCTTTCAAAATATCTGTATTTCAACCCATCCCTAATTAACTACAAAAAAAACCAATAGAAAAAAAATACGAGGCATTCAGGCAAAATAAGATGGAACTTGGCACAATCCAAATGTGTGGAATAAAGGTGTTTTTAATGAAAAAGCGTTTGGCATCTTTCATTTTCACGAATACAAAATGTTGAACCTCTAGGGACCTTTTCCTTTACTGTTTGACCTGTCCATAAATGCAAACTTTAAACGGGCCTAACTTGTCAACGGAATGACCGATTGAAGTGCAACAAACAGTACTGTAAGGAGAATATTAATCTCTTTTCCAACACTCGCAAACCCTCAACATCTTCCCAGCTCTGTCTCGTTTTGCCAAAATGCCTCACAAATAATGTAACATTCCAATAACGAGATAGGATAAACATACTTGCAGCTGGTATTGCACATATCAATCGTTCCGCTTCCCAAATTGAGTCGGCGGTATGTACTCTTGCAATCTATTGGCAAAAAAACCCAGATATTTTGTTTTTAACTGAATTTTGTTTTTAACTGAAAAATAAGATATTTTGTTTTTAACTGAATTGGTGGTGACTGGCAAGTGGTGTGAAAAGGCATTTCATATTTGACATTTGAGAGGTCGATGACTTTTACATTATAACAAGTATTCTTAAACCAGTTCGCGCCGGGATTATTTTTTCAACATTGACTGGGCCCAGGCGCGGGATTGTTTCTCCATTCGTATCTCTGCTCAATTCTGCCTGTTTTATTTGTGCATACCACGCCACATATATCCGAAGCTGTTCGGAGAAGGCTCCGTTAACCAACGTTCGATACTCAGACTATAGAAAAACAGACAAAAACTTAAGAGAGTGCATTGTAAAATGAGACATACCTTTTTATTCCCATCTTCCGTTGGGATAAACTCAATCTTGGTGCACGGCGTTTCTTTCAGTACTTCGGCCCCGCTTTCCTTAACAACTTCGCTGAGTTTCTCAGCAAGGTGCTGCAATCCTCCTGTACAATCAGATTGACTGGCATTAAACTAAAATGTATGAGATCATTAACCAGTTCACGCCGGGATTATTTTAACATCACCAAGCCGACGCGCGGAATTATTTTCAACGAAACTGGATCCTAAACAGGTTCAGGCCGATGGTACCGGGAAGCACACCCACGCATTTCCGGCCTTGCTCGCTGCTGACAGACATTTTCCGGCCTTGCTTGTGGCGTGTTTATGCGTCATCCGATTTGAATCTGGGGGAAAACTTTGCGGTTATATTCATCATCCGGCGCGAACTGTTTAACTAAGGGTTTAACACTAAAAGGTTTTCTTAAGAGCTCCTACCTTTTAATGACCATATGGACCATCTCTCTTTCTTGGCTCGACGGACGAGGTTACTTTCCCCAACGGTTGGGTCAATTGCTAATTAAAATAAACGTAGAGGAAAAAAACAAACAAAAAATGATAATGGAAACGCACATAGTTTGGGAGGGTAAATTCATCCTTACTCGCAGCTGGGATGCTGAATTTAGAAGGACGCAGTTACAACGTGGTCGAGTTTAAGGTACTTCTGGAAGCCGGCCATATATACAACCCATATCTGACCACGGAGCACAGCTAAAGATCGTAAATGTTGATTTTGGGGCGAAAAGCCGAAAGACCCAGAGAAAAACCCTCGTGGCACAGGAGAGAATCCACGACTAACTCTACTCACATGGTGATTATGGTCTGAGCCAGGAATCGAACCCATTAAAGTGGAAAGGTGTATCTTTCAAACCATACCTATATTATCTATGTTGGTTGAATATTCTAGGTGTAGCATTCAAATATTTATATTTTCTTTGGAGACACACTGTATGCATTCAAGGGTACAGTGCATGTCTTGTACCCAGACTCTCCAGTGTCGTGGCAATTGACTCACCGGTTGCCCCGAGAAGACCACCCAGAACTACCGAGCCACGCTGCCTCTCAAAACTAAACAGTTGTGGAAAGCAAGAACGGACGCTTAGCTCCGTGGTCTTGCCAGCGAATACCCCCCGACACAAAGGGTCTATCAAGTTTGCTGTAATCTGACAATAGAAACCAGAAAATATTGAGACTCCCAATCATTATAATAATATAGTAATGGGAAGTCATCAGGCATTCCGAACCGTCAAAATCCAACATTTATAACCAACCTCCAACAAAATTGGGCCGCGGGATTATCTCAGCTTCCTGGGGAGTATTCAGCTCGATGCTGCCATTTTGGCGCAAAGCAGCTAAATCAACCACAATAATTATCTCTGCCCTCACAGGTACCCATTTAATCCTGGGTGGAAAGAAGCAATGAGTGCCTTGCCTAAGGGCACACGCAGTATAGTCCCAGGCCGGACTCGAACCCACAACCTGCAGCTTTAGCTACAGATTATAAATTTAATGCACCAGACCACGAGGCCACGGCCTATGCAGCATGGATTCATTTTGAACATTGTCTGAAAAGTGAATTCGTAGTTTGTGATGGTGGGTACAGGTGCTCGATTCTATTAGCGGAAATCGAATCCTGACATCAACATTCGGGTACGCAATACCCAGTTTCGATGAACAGCTCTACAGATATCCCCGACTATTAACACACCTCTTTCCCAAAACGGCGCAACCCAAAATCAAGCATGCTCTCGTCTTCAGCCTCTGACCTCTTGATGAACACCTCCCGGGCTAGATCGACTGCCAGTGGCCGGGTGAATGGTTCCCGCCTCGTCAGCAGCGCGGCAAAACTTGACGGCAATTGGTGCAGTTTCCCACCGGTGTAAATAAATCTTCGCTGTGCCGCAGGGTGGGAGCGCAGAACGGGGACCACCACATCGTCGAGCCCAAGAGATGATGCCTAAGTTTTGGGGTTTTTCCATAAAGAGAACATTGTTGAGGTAATTGTATTCATAAATAAAAATAATGTGCTAAGCCGTACAGCACGGCCTGTGTCACAGCTGCACGTTCAGGTCCACTGTGCAGTGCAGTCATCATGCGTATAATCCGATGAGTGAGGAAATTGAAGAGGCACTACATGTATGTCCCTGCATCAATTCGATTGGGACACGCGTGATTTGGTAAGGCATAAAAAAAAAAATGTTATGTTGGCGTAACGGGCCCAAAAAAATAGGGTAGGTAGGTCGGGATTCTTTTTTTTTTTTTTTTTTTTTTTTTTTTCCTTCCCAGCAATGAAAATGATATGTTGTCTAATTGTTTAAGCCGGTAGTGATACATGATAGCGTGTCCAGGTTCAATATTTTCACAATCCACACACACAACAATGAGAAACGGTAAGAAATGGTTTCAAACGTATTTATAACTAGATTTATATAGATTTTAATCATTAAATTTCGTCCCTTGAAAAAAAAATGTCCAGGGTCGGCCGTATTTTTAGGGTCGGTCGGGTTACGCCAACATAACATTTTTTTTTTTTATGCCTAAGCACGAGAATCTTTCCGTAATCAAAGTGGGTTAACTTCCAACTGACACAACTTGCTTAACAATTCCATGTAATATCTCAAACATCGCGAGTGACACGCTTGTAACCATATTATTTTGGTGTACTGTGGTGTGTGGGCGCGCGTTGGTGAAACAAGTCCCTGAACTCATTTTGCACGTTTTCAAGCAGTCACGGGTCCTGTCTACCAAGTAAAAATGTAGAATATAGACATGTATTATTTACTGATTTACAAGATTCAACGAATTCCTGCCGACGCCTGTAGGTCGCATGCTTCGTGGCCCTGCCTCGTGAATACTGCCCTCTGGTGTTCTCGTTGAATGAATCCAGCCACCAATGTGTGGGCTAGCCTCCAACAATGCAATCTGCAAAAATATTAATAAAACTAGAATGATAAAAATATGTCATAACAATAACAGTTACTTTCAAATGGGAAAAAAAATGTAATATCATTCATGACGCTACTTTACCAATGGAGAGTAAAAAAAAAAAAATTCTAACAAAAATGAAAATGTTCCTCGGTCCCAAATTTATGTTTTTTCATTACATTTTTGCACTGATTATTGAGATGAGTATATTCAGTGTCGTGTTGCAACACTATGAAGTGCTACTTGCACACGTGTGAAAAAGGGCGCCATACAATCTGTCGGCTTAATAACGAACAATGAAATGAGACCGTAATTCGGCAAAATAAAACTCAAAAATATATAACATTATAATTTTCACGCTTTCATACACGTCACTCAGCTCACTTTCTTTTGAATTTGAGGGCGAGACTTTTCTTCAGCAAAGGCAACTTACTTTAGGTCGCTCTCCAAGCAATCGCTGAAGGTAAAAAACAGCAGACAAACCACTGATGCCTCCTCCTAAAACCAAGAAATCGACTTTTCTTACTGCCACCAGTGTCATCTTCGACGTTGTTTACAAAAATAAGACGTATTAAAATCTAACGCTTGAGCGAGCGCGCACCGTATTTTTGGTTTAAAGTCAACTCGGTCCCAGTCAACTAGGCCCAAGTTAAACTTGACCCAAGTCAAGTCTGCCCAAGTCGAGACAACTCGACCGTCAAGACAACCCGACTTTGACGTGTAGCTCGCATGGTGCGCGTGCCGCGGCACTAGCCGGTGCAGACTGTGAAACGGTGTGCCCCCGCGGAGCACGGTGACGCGGATCGAGCACGGTGTTCCTTCTTATTCCTCCATTGTTGTACCGTTCTGCTGTTGGCTGTTATGTGTGGTTTTTATTATGGTTTATATAAACAAATAAGAAAAATGCAAAGTGTAACAAACTGAATTTAAAGGGCAAAGTTAAATTGTCTCGACGGTCGAGTTGTCTCCACTTGGGGCCAAGTTGACTTAAGACTAAGTTGGTTTGGGGCCGAGTTGACCTGTACCCGTATTTTTTTAATGTGAACTAGATGCTATGGGCTTGAGGCAATTTTAGATTTCCAACCGAAATCTCCTGCCACAATTTGATGCCTGCTTTAAAAACATTCAGCCGATTGATATGAACCCAAAAGTTCAAGAAACAGTCATTTTAATTTAAGAAACACAGAGACTCGCCTACTTTCTTGATAATACCCCATTGCATGACAACTTGACCTTTATACATCACAGGGGCGTTTCCTTTGGATATCTTTCACATCTTGAACTCGAATAACCGGTGACCTCAGTACTTGACCTTTGACACGTATCATGTAAAGGTATTGCATCCATGACCCAAGTTTGATTACAATTAGCCTTCAACTTTGCATACAAGACATTTTTTTAACTAGTTCCCGCCGGATGACGTATATAACGCAAAGATTTCCCCCGATTCAAAACGGATGTCGCATAAACACGCCATGAGCAAGGCCGGAAATGTCTGTCAGCAGCGAGAAAGACCGGAAATGCATGGGTGTGCTTCCCGGTACCATCAGCCTGAACCCGCCTTGGATCGAGTTTCGTTAAAAATAATCCCGCGTGCCGGTTCAGTGATGTTAAAATAATCCCTGTGTGAACTGGTTAAAACCAAAATGACACAAACATGTACGGACGGACGGACGGATCAAGTCAGACAAAAATAGTTAGTGTATAGGCCCTAGTCTTTCTTAACCAGTTCGCGCCGGATGACGTATATAAACGCAAATATTTTCCCAAAATTCAAAACGGATGACGCATAAACACGCCAAGTTTAAGTTTGGAAATGTATGTCAGCAGCGCGCAAGGCCGGAAATGTGTGGGTGTGCTTCCCGGCACTATCAGCCTGAACACGCTTCGGATCGAGTTTCGTTTAAAATAATCCCGCCGCGAACTGGTTAAAGCTAGGTAAAAAAAAACACCTAGAAAAATACGTACCTAAAAGTCTGTACTACTAGCCCACAGCAAGTAAAAATGCGACAAACAAAAACAACATCCTTTTACAACATGTACAAAGAACTAAACATCACGATGTTTTCATATTTTACTTTGCAAGCAAGAGGCTATTTTTTATTATCGTTTAAACTTAATCAACTACAAGTACTTCGTATTACATGACCAAAGGAAAACCGTTCCCCCCAAAATGTCTTAAACATGTATCATTATGTATACCTCCAATGGTGTGATACAATTCTGTCTACAAAATAGCATTACATACATGTACCAATAGGTCCCACTAATATAAAAACAAACGCGGAAGTTTCTACATAATTTATATTTAAAAGATCATGCATTTTTAGGAAAGAGAGGCGACATTTTCCTAAAACCAGTCAATGCCTAATTTTACATGTGTGCATAATTTTATTGATAAACTTGTTACAATGCAGCATTCTAGAACATGTACATGTGATGTAGAAAAAGGTGTTTTGGTTAAAGGTAGGATACACCATTGGTAATTGAATATTAGGAATGGGTGGATTTGAGGGGTTGTATTTTATAGTAAATATTGTTTAACTAAGTTTTACAATCATGGATGCTAAACAAAAGCAAGAAAAAATTGCTTCTTTTTCAATTGGCGCTTCTTGTTATTTTGGTTTTTTTCGCAATCATTTTGCTGGATGCCTTGAATCATTATTTACTTTCAAAAAAGTTAAGATAGTTTCTAATAATTCGGTAACATTTTTGTTTCGATATCTGAAAATGGTGTATCCCAACTTTAATCTATGCAAATTAATTTGTTATCAAAGTTGTGAATTGAAGCTTGAAAACTGCATGTATACATTTCCTAGATAATTACCCATACATTAATTTTTATTCACAAAATCCGTCTGCTTGTCATGCTGTACAATGTACAAGTACATTATAATGTGCATGTAATGTCTATACAAAAACACGACGTAGTACATGTACATGCACGCAACAGCATGATGGGCAGTTGCCGTTCATTAATACGCTGCAAGGCCCGAAGACGCGAAAAATTGTTGTACATTTTTCGTAAAAAAGAAAGAAGGGTTTTTACCTCTTTTGGCCTCAGTGATACTAGTTTTTGGTCTTTCGTTGACGGTAGAACATCTAGTTTGTAAATACATTTAGATATTTTGGATTTCATGCATCAATAAACGAAAGTGGATTTTGAATTGGCTACATAAGAAATATGCTTTTTGTTCTTTTTCTGTAATTCTGTAATTCTTGTTATAGTTACATGTAATACTAAAAAAGAAACTATTTTTTTTTACAAACCTGGCCTCAAATATGTTTCAAAAGCCTAGGCACTGTTCTAACAAGCCCGTTTTTCAAACCCCAGCTTCGTCTTCGTAATAGGCTTTATTCGTGCAGTTTAGCAATAGGCTGGAGCCCGACACGGAGCCGAAGCAAGGGGTTTGGCAAACAGCCCAAGTTAAAGGGAACGCATAGTGTAACAATATTATAACACATTTAAACTAAATTTGTTTAGGTAAAAGTTAAAACACTACCACCCATTACATTTGCAAGTTAATTATTCTTAGTTTAAAGGTTATGATCATTTAAATCTTCAGTCTGAATTAAAATAAGCATGGTAAATCATTTAACACAGTCGATGTGGGAACAAAAATAATAAAGCCGTTTCAAATATTACAAAACTAAGGAAAAAAAAACTAAATGTATTGTAACCAGAATTTATTCCACTCCATTCTTCAAAATGTACTCCTTTTTTTTATTACAAGGATGGATTCCGAAAATGTAAAGCTAAAACAAGCAGGATCTTCCGCTAATAATTTTTAATATTGGTAGCCTAAAATTACTTGCATACAAAATGCAACAGATATTGGGAAAGAATTCCATTTCTGGACGCCGTTCGAGTTCCTGTGTACAAAACCTATGGGCCACGACAGAAAAAAATGCCAATGATATGATAAACAAAATGTTCTCAGTCCCAAAATGTAAGCGCACTTTGAAGTAAAGTTGCGAGATCTACGTTGTATATGTAACTGCATAACAACATTCCAGATATGTAATTTATTCCCAACTATAAATTTCCATTATTGTCTTTTTTTTTTCATTTTTTCATAATACCACATTAGCTGTAATTTAAACATGATCCATTGTTAATAAAGAGTTTGCATATTGACATTGTGAATTTGCGTGTATACATGTACATGATTACGGCATTTATTTAGAACTTGTTTTTTAAAGATTGGTGCACATGATTTGTATAGACTTCTCACAACTTTGGATGAACGCTCTAAACATTTTGTTACAACACAAACTGATGGTATTCATCGAGTTCAAAGTTTTGAGAAAGGTTCAGATAATAAATTCAGTCTGTCATTGGCTCAATGCCCTTTGGCAACAGAAATTCTCAGCTGCAGTACTATCATAAGACCACGAAAAAGAAAAATATACCGAGGAATGTCCATCGGAAATTGTAGACATGCCATTGAATGGGCATGAACTGCATATGATGAGCGTGAACTGTAGGTGTACAATACAATTGTACATGTACAGTTACAGTCAGTAGCTATGGACTGTGCATGGTATAGATGCATTGTATCAGATAGAGAAAAGATCTGCATGTACTGAATGCATTGGCTGTTGTGTTAAGGGATCTACTAAACAACCCCCTACTGGGCACAAAAAGCCATAAATAACTCAAGCTTGGATGATGGGAACCTCTGACTAATGAATCTAGTATTTTCTAGTTTCTCAGGGCCATTTACATGGGCTTTTAAATCCTGCGGACATGATTACATTATTAATACAGGACAACAATAAGCCATTTTTTCTTGGGAAATTTGTTTCCACAAATGTTTCTTTCGAGAGTAGAGTTTCACAGATTCGTGACTATAAATACCAATACACAAAAAACACCCTTAGTTCAATATAAATGAGGCCGCTTGTTAAAAACCTGTCCATATCCTGTAAGCAATAAGAGAATAGGATAGGATAAAGCAAATATTAGTTTATCATGTCATGCAGATAATCTTAATTGTGGGGATTTTGTTTCCTTTTAAACAAACGTCCTTGGATTTTGTAATCTTTTTTTCCAAACCAAAGCATGAAAAGCAAACAAACTTTTTCAATTTTTTGGGGGAGTTGTTCAAAAAAAGAAAATTTACTACAAATTGTACATACAGTAGCGAATGTACATGTACAATTTGTAGTAATTTTTTTTTTATGTTTGCAAATGGTGTATACTACATAGTCTGCATTACATGTAAATCCAAGTCGGATAAGTTGTCGTAGATCATATTTCTTGCCAACTACATGAACATGTAAATGTAACTCGCTGGATAAAATATCAAACAGGATGTGCACAACTGGTGCGTTTTGCATAACATGTTTGTGCTGGTGTTATTTCCTTATTCGGGAGTGGTCCCATGTACTGCGCACAGGTTGTACAATTACTTCCTGCTAAACGTTTTACAATGGTTGTATAGTTCACACAAAGTTTTCAATAGCCACATGCACAGCTAGATGTATGGGCAGGACACATGAACAAACAGTGGTGCCATTTTAATTTTATGAATAAATTGCCTATTTAAAGAACAGGTTCTCCAGATATGATTAGTTTTTCTGATATACATTTTGAAACTCGATGACTGATTGAATCGGTTTTGAATTCGGAGAATTTGTGGACAAATTTCATTTTAGTGCTCCTTACTGCCCTAAGCTGTGCATGTGCCATGCATAAAAGTACATGTAAGGCATAGAAATACAAGCGACCAAGTGTTAACAAATAATGTCCGTCTGTTGGCGATACATCAAATGGATGATTTGAGAAATTCCAAAAAACAGTTACAAGCAGAAATGCCCTCGGCGTACAACAAGTGACCAGTTTTGTTTCCACTGGTACCCTGCATGCATGGTGTTATTTCTGCCTGGTCTCGTGGTAATTCCAGAACTGTAAGGTTTCATGAACCTTACAGAAGCAACAAAACGACAACTAGTGAAAACAAATTTTTAACCGTTAGGATATTTTTAATTAATATGAGATTTATGGAATCACTATATCAGTTGGTCTAGGGTACACATTACATCCAATTGAATTCAACAAAAAAATGTATTTTCAGACAAATGTTTTACCTATTTCACTTACATTTCTAGACTGCCCCGTTGACTTGAACATCAAACAGTTAATGCTGGTATTTTGTGTACATGATGCACTGTGTTGTGTTCAAAAATTACCATCATGAACTGTTTGACGTGCAAGTCAACGTGACAGTCCTTGTGGAATGGGTACAAACTTGGTTCCCAAAATACACTTTATTGTGGAACCTAATCGGCTGGAAAGTGTTCTTACAAAATCTCCAAGTGGTTAAAAAGTTCTTAACTCAGAAAGTTCTAGAAAAAAACGTACTGCAGGGCATGCATGTTGCTCCTGTGAGGTTCATGGAACCTTACAGTTCTGAAATTAGTCTCGTGTAGTTTTGCCACGACTGTTCGTTAGTGCCGTTGCTCTTCCATCAATTGGATACATGTACTAGCCCCGCTGGTGCCCTTGCAGATGAATGCTTGAATTGGATTCCCATGCTGCAAGCTGAAATCCCGCTCTTGCAACTGGTGCCCGCATCAAAATGGTTGGAGCTCCATCAGACGGAGGAAGTCAAAGGAACGAAAATCTTTTAGATGGCGGTTCGAGTCCATGCGAGATTTCCATGTTTGCACGATCTCGACGAAGAATCCATGCTACCCGAAGTTTGCTAATATGTGAACTGGATTTGTGAACGAGTTTGACTGGCGACGTGGGGCCCCGAGATCCAAAGTCACACGATGCCAAAGTTCATCAATTTTGTCAAACGCAGATATGAAACAGTTTTGAGATTGTTTTTCGAGGAAGCCTGATTTCCTGTTTGTGGGCAACGACTGTTGGAGAGCCGGGCTGGCCCGTTGGGCAAGGGTACATGTACTTCCTGGTTCTTAGAAAAACGAGCTCTGCCAATCATGGTTAGACCGACACACTGGATAACCGCAGCCAAATATGCGCGTGCGGCTTGTTTCCTGGTTCAAACCGGAGTTTGCAACAGCAGTTGGGTTGGGTTGGGAGGGGCAAGGGCTGTGGGGAAGGGTGAGAGTATGGCTGTGGATAAGTTAGAGAGTAGAGCTGTGGGGAAACTAGAGAGTATGGCTGTGGGTCGCTCCTAACAATCTGGTGCCAGGTGGGGTTCCGAACCGTTGAAATGCTGCTCTTGAAGTGTGGACTTCCACAATGGCAAAGCTTTACCAAGATTCAACACAGTCAAGTCACTTGTAGACCATCAACCATGTACCAAGATGATTTGGGAACAAGTTGTTGTAGCGACGACCGGTACTGCACTCGACGTTAGACGGGCATAACTGTAGTTTCTAAGTTTTTGTTTAAAAGCTCACAAGTGAAGTCTGCTCACTTGCCCTAATGTTGCATTTCTGAAAAATCCTAGTTTTTTGTAGTCACTTGATTTACTGTTCTGGGATGTTCTTATCGCTCTGAGTTGGTGCAAGGTGCTCACGAATGCCAGCGACGTTGAGAAACAGAGTTTAGTTGTTTGATCATTTCACTGGGTGGAAGACAAAAGGGTTGCACTTGCAGTGACTCCCATGACTGTGCAATTTTGAAGTTTCACCATGATTATGTCCAAAAATGGTGAAAATAACCCACTGATGATAATGATGAGGGCTTGTCTGTCCATGATCTGTCCATACGTAGAAACTGAATAAAGGGTGTCAAGTTGCTAATTTGAACTGATTGTTTTTTTCAGGTATTTTATTGTATTGGTATAAACTATAAGCCCAAGGTGGTTTTTTGGTGGGTTTTTTTTTACCGGTTGCTGTTTTCAACATTGCTATTGCTAAACCAGGGGGGGGGGGGTTAAGAAAGAGGGACAGTTAACAGTTACGAAGTGCCATTATTAACGAATGGAGTGGGGAAGTGCAGGGTTACATGTTCATGCTTTCCAGGTATTCCGCAATGACGCATGCACCTTTATTGGTCTGCCCTTGTTGGCCCCCCTCGGGACAGTGACCGATCACCAGGGCCGTCTTCGAACACTGGATAGTTACCGCCCCGGCGCCTTTCTTCTTGGCCAGTACAAGCTTGCCATCTTCCTCCCGCAGAAACTGGTACTTGAGCCCCTCAATGTGCACCCCACTCGACATAAACGGCGTGAAATCTTTGGACTTGAAGGCTTTGGCAATTTTCGTTGCCTCTTCCGTTGTAATTTTCAAGGAGTTTGCGTGGCCGTCGGTCGTCCACTTGGCCCCGCCGTCCAACCCGATAATCGCGCACCGGTCGACGTGCACAGCTCCACTGCCGTCCTTACTCTGAGCTATCATGTTGTCGAGATACGAATCCCAAGACATTCTCGCCGATTTTTCTGTCCTGCCGACACCGGTTACAAATCTCGGTAAATGGTAGATTGAATGAAACTTCTCCGGTAAATGCGGGCGATTTCTGCTCTCTCTGCACCCTGGCGTGATTTGTTCACGATTTCCCAATATCCGTGTGCAGTGCGTTCAGCGCATGTGCACGTTTAATACACCGGATAAAATGGAGCCCCACCCCGTAATGCATTCCGAAGACTATGGCGAGCCGGCTGTAACAAAACAAATAACCATTTGTTTGTTTTTAAACCAAGCTAGCATTGATTGCGTACTGTAGGAATTTCGAAATCGTGCAATTATAACGTAAATAAAAAAAAGGGCAGACAAATTGAGCAATTCCACCAAATGCTTGTGGTCTGCACTTGGGCACTTAACCCCCCCCCCCCACTATGTCGGAGGTCCGTGATCTATTCTCCCCCCCCCCCCCCGTTCCTTGCCCCATTTAAACTTTCGAATTGCACAAAGTTTTCATTTAGTGACCCCTTGACAAATGGAGGCACTTCCAGTGCATGCCCCCTACAAATTCAACCCTATAGTTACGTCACTAGGGTGGTCTGAAAACTAAAATGTCGAAAGTATTTTTTTATTTTGTTTACATCATTAGATATATAATTTTAAGGCAAGTTGAATTTTAAATAAATTTTTAAAGCGTACTTTTAATCAAAGCAACTATCTGATGAAATTTTTTAAAAGAAATTATTTGTTTGGTAACATTTTAACATAGCAATAAACATAATAGAGTAGGGAAACGGAATATATTTAATTTTCAAAACTAGGGATTAATTTTTTTTTTTTTTTCCTTCAAAAAAATCTAAGTATTAAGCAAGCTCCAGCGAGCTCACTTCTTTCATTTAATGCATAATGTTCGATTGGCGCTCCGTACATTCTTAATAACCCTTCAAGAAAATGCACATTATGATGTAAATTAGTTCGTTAACTGGTACTCGGCAACGCGGGAACCATGAATTTTGTCTGCGGTTTTTGATTGGCAGGTCATCATATCACTGGTCTGACTTTGATCCATCGTCCCTAGCCCGATAGAGGGCGCCATGTCGAATGCGTGGTACCCATAGACACCTAAAAGCTAGACACATGTGTTTGTAAATTTGTAGTCATTGTTCGAAAATAGGTCGCGTCACACAGAACACACGCGTTTGCGAACGTCTAATGACCCATCACAATGATGACTAAACAGACTAATCCGTTCAGACATGACATCTGTGGGCGACATTATATAGTTACCATGTTTATGGACAGCTTCCCCCCAAATTACACCAAATGACCAACACCAAATGACCAACACCAACGAAAAACCGTATACATGTGTATGCGAGATCTGTGGAAAATCGTTCAATCAAAGTGGACACCTCATATCAAGCGACACAGATGCATGACCCACACCAATAAGAAAGCCCGTGCACATGCGACATCTGTGGAAAATCATTCACGAACATTGGAGACCTCAAGCGACACCTGGCCGGGGGTGCGTTCCACTTACGCGAACTGTTTGCGCGAACGTTCGATCGCCAACGTTTTGAGTTGGCGTTAGTTGAAGTGGAACGATATTTTAAAAAACTACGTTTTCAAAATGGCGGCGCCCAGTGAAAGTGACATCGTTTGGTTCGCTGCTTTTTGTCCAACTCATTATTTTTCTTTAAAAGATCCCTGTGAATGCTCAAAACAATCAACCGTTTATAACGAAAAGTATAAAACGTAAATCAAAACCGTAAAACGAACCCTGCCGTCTGATAACCGCTTCGCCATCATTAAAATACATCACTGGCCAACAGCGAACAGCTCGGAATGTCGTTCGCCGTTTTCGCTAACGTTGGCCAACAACATAATTGGCGCACATTGCCACTCACGCGAACAACGCTAACGTTGGCCAACGTTGGCAACGTTCGCTGAAGTGCCGGGAACGCACCCCAGATGACCCCCACCAATGAGAAACTGTGCGCATGCGACATCTGTGAAAAATCGTTCAGTCGCAGCAACTACCTGAAAAACCACAAGATGGACCACACCGACAGCGATAAGAGAGAGAGATAATTTTGTCATAAAACCCGCATATGTGTCGCCAAAGTCATGAGTCATATCATAAACAATAGCGTTTAGGAATAAGTTTTGCCCACTGTGAGTCTGGGGTTGTAAGTTTTTTGATAAGCTTCTTTGATCTCGTTGGCGAATAACTTCGTTTTGAATATCTTTCATCTTTTGAAGACGAAATGCCCTTGTTTTTTATATGATACATGATGGTCGTCATGCGCCGGGTTTTTAATAGTGAACAACACATTTTTATATAAATTTGTTTTATTAACGTTAAACGCTCGTCTCGATTATCGATTACTTATAGCTTTGAGTTGAACGTAAATGTTACCGTATACGTGTAGGCCTACATGTAGGCCCTACATGTATCAATTGTTTGGGTTTAAATTTATTGTCGTAAATGGGCTCTTGGGGGGTTGACTACGTACGCCAAGGCTGAGTTCGGGCGGTCTGTTTCAGGGGGGGGGGGGGGGGGGCGGAGGGGGGCCAACAAAGTGCGCCACCAACGTTGAAATGTATCTCATTCATTCTTCCACGCTCATGAGCCACACATCTCACACAGTAAATACGTATACATCGCTACCGCGAAGCGCACCGTTGAAACACGTACAAATTTGCTCCGCGCTCGCTCTCCCAATTCAGTGATTCATATAACGTCCGCAAAGCCAGGTACACAGGCACGATCTACACGAATTTGTTTTGGGGCGATGTCATTTTCTGCCATTTTCGTTCGAAAACAACACGATAAAACGCAAGGGGTTCACAGGCAGATTTTTTTAAAAATTCAGTATATCACTGCTACATTCTTTTTAAACGTATCCATGAAAAAAAGTGAGTGGGTTCGAAGCACGATTTTTCACAATTTATCGATTATTATTGCCCTTTTTAGGGGAGGTATTTGTCAACGTCGTTTTAGTATTTGTGCACAATCTCTACGTGCATCAACGGTACGTCAACGCTTAATTTTTTCGACTGCTTTTTTTTATTTTCAATACAATGTTTGTCATTGGATGATAACAATTAAGGTAAATAACAACCTTTTACAACTACAAAAGACAAGATGTTAAGATTGGATGCCAAAAACTCTTTATTTTTCGCGTGAGAAAATTGTTCCCCCCTATTTTGAGAATGGACGGTACGTCAGCGTTGCGCAATCACAGTCTCGAAGGGCCCCCCCCCTCCCCCCCCCCCCCCCCCCCTGGTCTGTTCTTAGGTGGTGTGTGTTCTTGTTCCGAGTGCAATGTTCACGGGTCGCGTTCCCGCCGTTCGAGCGTAAGAACAGAGTTCGCTTGTCAAGAACAGACCGCCCGAACTCGGCCCAAGCGTATAACCGTGTACTGTAGAGTTATGGTATCTAAGAAATCGGTTTGTTTTACGTTGAAAAACATTTAGTAATTTGATTTGTTTATTGCCCACATTGGTATCTGTTATCTATGGGAGAAACCAGAGAAGTGAGAACAAACAAAAACAAACAAAATTTCGCCAAGGGATACCCTGGAACTCGTTTAATTTCAATAAAACAAACCGTCACCCCTCCAGCGCAACGTAATGGAATGGACCTCCGACACCGACACCAATACTGGTAGAGGGCGCAGTTTTCGCGGGCATTTTATATCTCTGGGCCGCTGGCCTCCGAAAAATACAAAAAATAATCGTGAACACTCATTAGCTTAGCTGTACAGCAGGCTGCTGTACAGTACATACAGCGCGTATTATCCGGATACAAAATCAGGGCAGACGTACGTACGTGTGGCGGGGTATTCTGAATTTGTGCCTTGACTTCTTCAACAAGGTAAAAACGAGAGTAAAATATTTTTTTGTTGCGAGTCGTATTCTCATATAGAAAAACCTCCATGCCTATGCTATGGTAATGGTATTCTCCTCCATACCTCCATGCTAACCGGCAGCACTGCTAATAATAATAATATTAATCCTCCATGCTTGTGTTTAGTGCAATAGCACTAACTTTGTTGAGATAAAACAATTACCATGGACAAAACGAGGTTATTACAAACCAAAATTTCAGTTGTTATTCATTGTTTTTGACTGGTATTCTGCTGGTTTTTATTTTTAATGATAAGCACGTTGTGTTTTGACCGTTAACCCTTTTATTACTAAGCAAGACTTTATTTGTGCTAAGCACTTCTGTGGGAAGAGTCGACTGGTGCGACGAGTCGAGTGGTGCGAGTCTAAAAATAATTGTACCCCTTAAAAAAAATTGGATACCTTAAAAAATTAACTCTAATGTACTGTGTAATGTATGCAAATAACACAGAGTAACAACACCTATTTTTTTTTTTAGTAGAAAAACTCATTTTTTTTGCTTTTTTTTTTTCTTTGCACAATTTGAGTCTGATGCAGACGAGACTGCTAGTTTGGAGGAGACAGCAATTAAGACACGGTCAAATCTTTGCCGAAATGAGTCCTAGTTTTTAAAATGCACATCAAGGAGAAGAGGCACTCGTGCGACATCTGCAGCCACACCTTTACGTTAAAATCTAACCTCAAGCGACATCAAATATCCCACACCAATGAGAAACCGTACACCTGTGATGTGTGTGGAAAATCGTTCATGCAGAATGGAGACCTCAAGCGACACCAGATGACCCACACCAATGAGAAACCGTACACATGCGACATCTGTGGAAAATCGTTCAATCATAGTGGAAACCTCAAGCAACACCAGATGACCCACACCAATAAGAAACCGTACACATGCGACATCTGTGAAAAATCATTCACGCACAATAAAGACCTCAAGCGACACCAGATGACCCACACCAATAAGAAACCGTACACATGCGACATCTGTGGAAAATCATTCACGCACAATAGAGACCTCAAGCGACACCAGATGACCCACACCAATGAGAAACCGTACACATGCGACATCTGTGGAAAATCATTCACGAACAATAGAGACCTCAAGCGACACCAGATGACCCACACCAATGAGAAACCGCACACATGCGACTTCTGTGGAAAATCATTCACGCACAATAGAGACCTCAAGCGACACCAGATGACCCACACCAATGAGAAACCGTACGCTTGCGACATCTGTGAAAAATCATTCACGCACAATGGAAACCTCAAGCAACACCGGATGACCCACACCAATGAGAAACCGTACGATTGCGACATCTGTGAAAAATCATTCACGCACAATGGAGACCTCAAGCGACACCAGATGACCCACACCAATGAGAAACCGTACGCTTGCGACATCTGTGAAAAATCGTTCAATCGGAGTGGAACCCTCAAACGACACCAGATGACCCACACCAATGAGAAACCATACACATGCGACATCTGTGGAAAATCATTCAATCAGAGTGAAACCCTCAAACGACACCAGATGACCCACACCAATGAGAAACCGTACGCATGCGACATCTGCGGAAAATCATTCACGCACAATGGAAACCTTAGGCGACACCAGATGACCCACACCAATGAGAAACCGTACACATGCGACATCTGTGGAAAATCATTCAATCGGAGTGAAACCCTCAAACAACACCAGATGACCCACACCAATGAGAAACCGTACACATGCGACATCTGTGGAAAATCATTCACGAACAATGAAAACCTCAAGCGACACCAGATGACCCACACCAATAAGAAACCGTACGCATGCGACATCTGTGGAAAATCATTCACGAACAATGAAAACCTCAAGCGACACCAGATGACCCACACCAATGAGAAACCGTACGCATGCGACATCTGTGGAAAATCGTTCACGCACAATGGAAACCTCAAGCAACACCAGATGACCCACACCAATGAGAAACCGTACACATGCGACATCTGTGGAAAATCGTTTAGGCAGAGTGTAACCCTCAAGCGACACCAGATGACCCACACCAATGAGAAACCGTACACATGCGACATCTGTGGAAAATCTTTCACGAACAATGAAAACCTCAAGCGACACCAGATGACCCACACCAATGAGAAACCGTACGCATGCGACATCTGTGGAAAATCGTTCGGGCAGAGTGTAACCCTCAAGCGACACCAGATGACCCACACCAATGAGAAACCGTACACATGCGACATCTGTGGAAAATCGTTCAATCATAGTGGAAACCTCAAGCAACACCAGATGACCCACACCAATGAGAAACCGTTCGCATGCGACATCTGTGAAAAATCGTTCAGTCGCAGCAACTACCTGAAACACCACAAGATGGACCACACCGACAGCGATGAGAGAGATAGATAGATAATTTTGTGATCAAACCCAACTAATAAAATTGAGTCACAAGTCGCCAAAGCTACTTTTGAGTAATCACCGTCTGTCTGTCTGTTAATATGGTGGGCCGTTTTCCGTTGCATATACATGTACATGTAATATTTTGTTAGCGATTTTTTATATTTTTTTGTCTTGACGTTTGTTAATATGGTTGTTTGTGTTCCGTTTGTTAATATGGTTGTTTGTGTTCCGTTTGTATCTGCCTGTTCGTATAACTGTAACTTTGCTTGTCTGCTTGCGTGTTTATGGTATCTGTTATTATTTTTCTGTTTGTTTGTTTGTTTGTTTTTTGGGGGTTTTTTTTGGTTTGTTTTTTGGTTTGTTTGTTGTTTTTTTTTTTTTTTTTTTGTGTGTGTTGTCTTTGTTTTAATGCTTTTTCAGCTCGTTTGTGTGTTTCATATTGATTTATTTTTGTAATGCAACTTTAAAATGTTCATTTTAATTCTTTTATTGTCTTTAGCAGATATTTATTTATTTATTTACTTATTAATTAATCATATATTGCCCTGAATTATAGCATATAAATTATATACATTTTCCAGATTTATTTTTAACCTCTCATATTACTTGTATTTAATAGTTTATTTTGTGTACATGTTACCAACCTAAGATTGGATGGACAGGCTTTCGAGTCGCAGTGTTTTCACTTTTGTTCATCCTGGCCATCTTAGATTGGATTGTCTTTTTTTCTACTATGAACTCCCTCCCACTCCCCCTTCTCCATTCTGCTCCTATACCTTCCTCATCCCCATCCACCCCTATCTCTCTCCAACCGTACCTTTATACATTTATAATATTTGATTGGTATTTGTTATACCATTTATCTTTTATCTCGATTGTTTTTGATGTGATGTGCCTTTTCTTACTTTGAATGTACATGTTTGTATTTTGAATGTCATGGCCGAATAAATAATAATAATAATAATAATAATAATAATAATAATAATAATAATAATAATAATAATAATAATAATAATAGTCACTGCCAACAAGTAATAATTTGCAGTGTTTAACAAGTTTGACATTTACACCAACAACAACTGCGACAGCCTGATCTTTTGTTATGATGCATACGAGGGATTATGCAGTATGCCTCATTTTGTGTAAAAGCAATGGCAGCATGAGTCATATCATAAACAATACCGTTGAAGAATAAGTTTTGCTCACTGAGAGTCCGAGGTTGTAAGTTTTTTGATAAGCTTCTTTGATCTCGTTGGCGAATAATTTCGTTTTGAATATCTTTCATCTTTTGAAGACGAAATGCCCTTGTTTTTTATATGATACATGATGGTCGTCATGCGCCGGGTTTTTATTAGTGAACAACACATTTTTTATTAAATTTGTTTATTTTATTTATTTATTTATTGTAATCTTTAAAGAGGGTAGTCCTTTTCAGTTAACAAACTGCTTTCCAAAGGAGCCCTCTAATTATAAGAATTACTGATCACTATACCATTTCATAAATAAATTATTTTAAATAATTTGAAATATTAGAGCCTATTTAAAAATTGATAGATTAAGAAACACATAGATTAAAAATGGATACAAACATAGTTTGAACCGGTTGAATCATTTTTTAAAAATTAAAAATGATGCAGAAAGTGCAGATACAGATACATGCTTGGGTCTAATCATGTACCATGCAGCAGATATAGCCACACAGTACATGCAAGTAAAACTCGGGAAGTGCCGCATTAGTCATCAAAAATAAAAAAGACAACAGTCTCCAAGGCCCAAGCATGTAATCAAACAAATAGAAATACATGACAGATGCAAACAGACTGCACAAATATGATAAATTTAAGTTAAAATGTGTTTTTTTAGGTTTAGTTTGAAGGTCATCAAGGATGGAGACTGTTTGAGTATAAGGGGTAAATCATTCCAAATCTGACCACCTGAATATTGGAACATTCGTTTACCGGAATCCGAGTTAACAACGTTGAAGGCAATATTAATTTGGGAATTGTGACGAGTATTGTGAGTATGAACACCAATATGAGATTGAATCTTAGTAGTTAAATATTGTGGTCCTAAACTATTAACACAGTTGTACATTAAATTAGCATTGAAATACAAATTGCGTTGGCGAACTGTCATCCAGCCAAGTTTCTTATATAAATCCTCAGTATGCATATCTCTAATTTGACATCCCAAAACCATTCTAGCTGCACGATTCTGAAGAATTTGAATCCTTTTAAGATACTTCTCGTGAGTATTTGACCACACCGGTAGACAATAATCAATGTGTGGGAGAACAAGTGTATTGTACAAAATTTGGAGAGTGAACTTGTCAACAAACTGACGCAACCTATTTATAACTCCAAGTTTCTGAGCAATTTTACTCCCAAGGTTATCAATATGTCTACTCCATTTCAGATTTTTATCGAACCAAATGCCAAGATATTTAAATTCAGTTACCGTCTCAAAGGATTCATCATTAAGCCGCACTTGAAAACTGTCAGCAAGTTTGGTTTTCTGAGGGGAACCAAAAAGCATAGCCTTGGATTTAGAAACGTTCAGAGTAAGTTTGTGAAGACACAACCAGTCAGCAATCCCAACAAGCTCTTCATTAACCAGTTCGCGCCGGATGACGAATATAAACGCAAAAATTTCCCCAAATTCAAAACGGATGACGAATATATACGCCAAGTTCAAGTTCGGAAATATATGTCAGCAGCGCGCAAGGCCGGAAATGCGTGGGTGTGCTACCCAGCACTATAGGCCTGAACACGCTTCGGATCGAGTTTCGTTAAAAATAATCCCGCCCGTCGGCTCGGCGATGTTAAAATAATCCCGGCGCAAACTGGTTAAGAGTATTTTGAATTTCATTTGTATGTTAACGTTAAACGCTCGTCTCGATTATCGATTACTTTACCGCAACTATATCTTTGAGTATGAACGTAAATGTTACCGTATACGTGTAGGCCTACATGTAGGCCCTACATGTATCAATTGTTTGGGTTTTAATTTATTGTCGTAAATGGGGTCTTGGGGGGTTGACTACGTACGCCAAGCGTATAACCATGGAGGAATATAACCGTGTACTGTAGAGTTATAAGAGATCGGTTTGTTTTACGTTGAAAATCATTTAGTAATTTGATTTGTTTATTGCCCACATTGGTATCTGTTATCTATGGGAGAAACCAGAGAAGTGAGAACAAACAAAAACAAACAAAATTTCGCCAAGGGATACCCTGGAACTCGTTTAATTTCAATAAAACAAACCGTCACCCCTCCAGCGCAACGTAACCTACCCCCGAAATGTTTAATGGAATGGACCTCCGACACCGACACCAATACCGGTAGAGGGCGCAGTTTTCGCGGGCATTTTATATCTCTGGGCTGGCCTCCGAAAAATACGAAAAATAATCGTGAACACTCATTAGCTGTACAGTACGTACAGCGCGTATTATCCGGATACAAAATCAGGGCAGACGTACATGTACATGTGGCGGGGTATTCTGAATTTGTGCCTTGACTTCTTCAACAAGGTAAAAACGAGAGTAAAATATTTTTTTGTTGCTCATAGACATGGAGAAAAAAAACTCCATGCCTACCGTAATGTATTCTCCTCCATACCTCCATGCTAACCAGCACTGCTAATAATAATAATATTAATCCTCCATGCTTGTGTTTAGTGCAATAGCACTAACTTTGTTGAGATAAAACAATTACCATGGACAAAACGGTATCGGGACAACTCGTACCCGGGACAACTCGTACCCGGGACGACTCGTACCCCAAATTTGTGACCCGGGACAACTCGTACCCGAGACGACTCGTACCCGGGACAACTCGTACCCGGGACGGCTCGTACCCAGGACGACTCGTACCTTGTACTTTTCTTATGACAAATCAGAAGATGTGGAAAACCAGTGGTGACAATCACACAAGCAGGAGATTGTTCTGGAGAGATTCTGGCAGCTGTCCGATGATCGCGGAGTTCGCCCGAATTCGGAAGGAGCTATAGCAATGAGCTTTATACTGCTTATTTGATCTTCATTTATTGCGAAAACTTATTTATAAAATAAGTGGACTGATTCATTAAAATTATTTGCTCGTAACTTATTTGATCTTCATATATTGCAATTCTAAATAAGAGTACCCAGTCGGCTACACTATGTTTTAAAAAACGCGTGTCTTGGCGAGGTAAAATGAAATATCCAAACACGCGTTTCAAATGGGCACGTAGACGTAGATACACCATTGGTAATTGCTTGAATTATTATGAATGGGTGGATTTGGGATGTTGTATTTTATAGTAAATATCATTTAACTGACATGTCCGAAGTTTTACAATCATGGATGCCGAGAAAAGCACGAAAAACAGTATTCGTTTTCAACCGGCATCGGGCAGTTATTCTTATGTTATCGGCGCGAATTTTGTTTTATAAAATTATATTTTTCGGAATAATTACAGGATTTCTAGCGCAATCATTTGGCTGGATGCCTAGAATCATTATTTACTTTCAAATAAGTAAGATATCTCTTAATAATTCAGTAGTAAACATAGTTTTCCCGACTGGGTACCGATTCATTATGAAATGTTACATAATTATGACACCAAGCTTCTACAGTTTTTTTGACACTAAAGTTTTATACTGGGGCGGAGTTTGCATCAGAGTTTCTGAAACGGAATGAAAATAAAACAGTACCCGGTATTACAAAAAATTATCTTCAGGCCAACTACAGCAGCCCTAAGCTTCTTATCTCTTTTAAATGTAAAACGGAAATAAACAATATTAATTCGTAATCGTCTAAAATCTCTAGTAATCAAACCATTCACAATTTCTATCTTTTAAAACGGCAGCATAATAATTATTGGTTGAAAACAAGTATGACAACGTTCGGCACAAGTAAGGCACGTAAGCCGTGCACGAGTTGTCTCGGGTACGAGCTGTCCCGGGTACGAGCTGTCCCGGGTACGAGTTGTCCCGGGTACGAGCTGTCTTGGGTACGAGCTGACCCGGATACGAGTTGTCCCGGGTACGAGTCGTCTCAGGTACGAGTTGTCCCGGGTACGAGTTGTCCCACATTCGACAAAACGAGGTTATTACAAACCAAAATTTCAGTTGTTATTCATTGTTTTTGACTGGTATTCTGCTGGTTTTTATTTTTAATGATAAGCACGTTGTGTTTTGACCGTTAACCCTTTTATTACTAAGCAAGACTTTATTTGTGCTAAGCACTTCTGTGGGAAGAGTCGACTGGTGCGACGAGTCGAGTGGTGCGAGTCGAAAAATAATTGTACCCCTTAAAAAAAATTGGATACCTTAAAAAATTAACTCTAATGTACTGTGTAATGTATGCAAATAACACAGAGTGACAACACCTATTTTTTTTTTTAGTAGAAAAACTCATTTTTTTTGCTTTTTTTTTTCTTTGCACAATTTGAGTCTGATGCAGACGAGACTGCTAGTTTGGAGGAGACAGCAATTAAGACACGGTCAAATCTTTGCCGAAATGAGTCCTAGTTTTTAAAATGCACATCAAGGAGAAGAGGCACTCGTGCGACATCTGCAGCCACACCTTTACGTTAAAATCTAACCTCAAGCGACATCAAATATCCCACACCAATGAGAAACCGTACACCTGTGATGTGTGTGGAAAATCGTTCATGCAGAATGGAGACCTCAAGCGACACCAGATGACCCACACCAATGAGAAACCGTACACATGCGACATCTGTGGAAAATCGTTCAATCATAGTGGAAACCTCAAGCAACACCAGATGACCCACACCAATAAGAAACTGTACACATGCGACATCTGTGCAAAATCATTCACGCACAATAAAGACCTCAAGCGACACCAGATGACCCACACCAATAAGAAACCGTACACATGCGACATCTGTGGAAAATCATTCACGCACAATAGAGACCTCAAGCAACACCAGATGACCCACACCAATGAGAAACCGTACACATGCGACATCTGTGGAAAATCATTCACGAACAATAGAGACCTCAAGCAACACCAGATGACCCACACCAATGAGAAACCGTACACATGCGACATCTGTGGAAAATCATTCACGCACAATAGAGACCTCAAGCAACACCAGATGACCCACACCAATAAGAAACCGTACACATGCGACATCTGTGGAAAATCATTCACGCACAATAGAGACCTCAAGCAACACCAGATGACCCACACCAATGAGAAACCGTACACATGCGACATCTGTGGAAAATCATTCACGAACAATAGAGACCTCAAGCGACACCAGATGACCCACACCAATGAGAAACCGCACACATGCGACTTCTGTGGAAAATCATTCACGCACAATAGAGACCTCAAGCGACACCAGATGACCCACACCAATGAGAAACCGTACGCTTGCGACATCTGTGAAAAATCATTCACGCACAATGGAAACCTCAAGCAACACCGGATGACCCACACCAATGAGAAACCGTACGATTGCGACATCTGTGAAAAATCATTCACGCACAATGGAGACCTCAAGCGACACCAGATGACCCACACCAATGAGAAACCGTACGCTTGCGACATCTGTGAAAAATCGTTCAATCGGAGTGGAACCCTCAAACGACACCAGATGACCCACACCAATGAGAAACCATACACATGCGACATCTGTGGAAAATCATTCAATCAGAGTGAAACCCTCAAACGACACCAGATGACCCACACCCATGAGAAACCGTACGCATGCGACATCTGCGGAAAATCATTCACGCACAATGGAAACCTTAGGCGACACCAGATGACCCACACCAATGAGAAACCGTACACATGCGACATCTGTGGAAAATCATTCAATCGGAGTGAAACCCTCAAACAACACCAGATGACCCACACCAATGAGAAACCGTACACATGCGACATCTGTGGAAAATCATTCACGAACAATGAAAACCTCAAGCGACACCAGATGACCCACACCAATAAGAAACCGTACGCATGCGACATCTGTGGAAAATCATTCACGAACAATGAAAACCTCAAGCGACACCAGATGACCCACACCAATGAGAAACCGTACGCATGCGACATCTGTGGAAAATCGTTCACGCACAATGGAAACCTCAAGCAACACCAGATGACCCACACCAATGAGAAACCGTACACATGCGACATCTGTGGAAAATCGTTTAGGCAGAGTGTAACCCTCAAGCGACACCAGATGACCCACACCAATGAGAAACCGTACACATGCGACATCTGTGGAAAATCATTCACGAACAATGAAAACCTCAAGCGACACCAGATGACCCACACCAATGAGAAACCGTACGCATGCGACATCTGTGGAAAATCGTTCGGGCAGAGTGTAACCCTCAAGCGACACCAGATGACCCACACCAATGAGAAACCGTACACATGCGACATCTGTGGAAAATCGTTCAATCATAGTGGAAACCTCAAGCAACACCAGATGACCCACACTAATGAGAAACCGTACGCATGCGACATCTGTGAAAAATCGTTCAGTCGCAGCAACTACCTGAAACACCACAAGATGGACCACACCGACAGCGATGAGAGAGATAGATAGATAATTTTGTGATCAAACCCAACTAATAAAATTGAGTCACAAGTCGCCAAAGCTACTTTTGAGTAATCACCGTCTGTCTGTCTGTTAATATGGTGGGCCGTTTTCCGTTGCATATACATGTAATATTTTGTTAGCGATTTTTTATATTTTTTTGTCTTGACGTTTGTTAACCAGTTCGCGCCGGATGACGTATATAAACGCAAAAATTTCCCCAAATTCAAAACGGATGACGAATAAACACGCCAAGTTCAAGTTCGGAAATGTATGTCAGCAGCGCGCAAGGCCGGAAATGCGTGGGTGTGCTACCCAGCACTATCGGCCTGAACACGCTTCGGATCGAGTTTCGTTAAAAATAATCCCGCCCGTCGGCTCGGCGATGTTAAAATAATCCCGGCGCGAACTGGTTAATATGATTGTTTGTGTTCCGTTTGTATCTGCCTGTTCGTATAACTGTAACTTTGCTTGTCTGCTTGCGTGTTTATGGTATCTGTTATTATTTTTCTGTTTGTTTGTTTTTTGGGTTTTTTTTGGTTTTTTTTTGGTTTTTTTTTTTGTTTGTTTGTTGTTTTTTTTGGTTTTTTTTTTTGTGTGTTGTCTTTGTTTTAATGCTTTTTCAGCTCGTTTGTGTGTTTCATATTGATTTATTTTTGTAATGCAACTTTAAAATGTTCATTTTAATTCTTTTATTGTCTTTAGCAGATATTTATTTATTTATTTACTTATTAATTAATCATATATTGCCCTGAATTATAGCATATAAATTATATACATTTTCCAGATTTATTTTTAACCTCTCATATTACTTGTATTTAATAGTTTATTTTGTGTACATGTTACCAACCTAAGATTGGATGGACAGGCTTTCGAGTCACAGTGTTTTCACTTTTGTTCATCCTGGCCATCTTAGATTGGATTGTCTTTTTTTCTACTATGAACTCCCTCCCACTCCCCCTTCTCCATTATGCTCCTATACCTTCCTCATCCCCATCCACCCCTATCTCTCTCCAACCGTACCTTTATACATTTATAATATTTGATTGGTATTTGTTATACCATTTATCTTTTATCTCGATTGTTTTTGATGTGATGTGCCTTTTCTTACTTTGAATGTACATGTTTGTATTTTGAATGTCATGGCCGAATAAATAATAATAATAATAATAATAATAATAATAATAATAATAGTCACTGCCAACAAGTCATATTTGCAGTGTTTAACAAGTTTGACATTTACACCAACAACAACTGCAACAGCCTGATCTTTTGTTATGATGCATATACGAGGGATTATGCAGTATGCCTCATTTTGTGTAAAGCAATGGCAGCACGAGTCATATCATAAACAATACCGTTGAAGAATAAGTTTTGCTCACTGTGAGTCTGAGGTTGTAAGTTTTTTGATAAGCTTCTTTGATCTCGTTGGCGAATAATTTTGTTTTGAATATCTTTCATCTTTTGAAGACGAAATGCCCTTGTTTTAATATGGATACATGATGGTCGTCATGTTTTTAGTGAACAACACATTTTTATATAAATTTGTATATTTAATGTTAAACGCTCGTCTTGATTATCGATTACTTTACCGTATAAACTATATCTTCGAGTGTGAACGTCAATTTGTTTATTACCGTATACATGTATATGTATCAACTATCAAGTGTTTTGGTTTTAATTTATTGTATTTGATGTAAATGGGGACTTAGGGGGTAGACAACACGAAACATATAACCGTGTACTGGAGTTATGGTATCTAAGAGATCGGTTTGTTTTCCGTTGAAAAACATTTACTGAGCAGATAATAATGTTAAAAGATGACGTTGAGTAAGTTTTCATGTTGAATTTAATGTTTCTTATTAAATTTCATCATACGATAGCTACTCTTCTAGCCTACCAAATAGTTTGACGATTTTTTGAAAACCATCACTTTCGATCGTTATTTTAAACAGGCTCTAAAACAATTTCTCCCTGAACTTCTAAAGAATCTGTTTTGAGCCTGAGAGATCTAAATCTTTTCGCCACACAATCACCCCTCTCAATTTTACGTTATGAAGACCCACGTTTAAAATGACATTGTTTAATTTGATTTGTTTATCGCCCACATTGTTATCTGTTATCTATGGGAGAAACAAGAGAAGTGAGAACAAACAAAATCCCGCCAAGGGATACCCTGGAACTCGCTTAATTTCAATAAAACAAACCCAGTCGCTCCTCCAGCGCAACGTACCCACCCCCGAAATGTTTAATGGAATGGACCTCCGACACCAATACCGTACCGGTAGAGGGCGCAGTTTTCGCGGGCATTTTATATCTCTGGCCAATCTGGCCTCCGAAAAATAATTGTGAACACTGTACTCACTCACTATACACTGTAGCTGTACACATACATGTATGTACGTACAGCGCGTATTATCCGGATACGAAGTCGGGGCATTCGAGTGGCGGGGTATTCTGAATTTGTGCCTTGACTTCTTCAACAAGGTAAAAACGAGAGTAGAATGATTTTCTGTTGTGAGTCGTATTCTCCTCCATATACCTCCAATGGCTTAGAACCAGCAGGGGCCACGTTCATAAAACGTTACTGTTATTGTTAATGTTGTGTTTAGAATTTGTGCCTTGACTTCTTCAACAAGGTAAACAAAACGAGAGTAAAATGATTTTATGTTGTGAGTCGTATTATTATCCTCTATACTACAACCAGCAGGGGCCACGTTCACGAAACGTTACTGTCAGTGTTATGTCTTATTCCTCCATGCTTGTGTTTTAACAATAGCACCAACATTTGTTGAGTTAAAACAATTTCCATGGAAAAAAAACGAGGTTACAAACCAACATTTCAGTTGTTATTCATTGTTTGTGACTGGTATTCTGCTGGTTTTTGTAGGTGGAGTTTTAAAATTTAAAAGACCGTTAACCCTTTTATTACTAAGCAAGATTTTGTTGGTGCTAAGCACTTCTGTGGGATGAGTCGACTGGTGCGACGAGTCAAGTGGTGGGACGAGTCGAAAAATAATTGAATCTCTTAAAAAATTAAGTACTTAAAAAATTAACCCTAATTAAGCCGCTAAATGTACTGTGTATGCAAATAACAGAGTGACGACACCTATTTTTTTAGTAGAAAAACTCACTTTTTGCTATCTTTTGTTCTTTGCACAATTTGAAGAGTCTGATGCAGACGAGACTGCTAGTTTGGAGGAGACAGCAATTAAGACACGGTCATATCATTGCCAAAATGAGTCCTAGTTTTGCATGTAAAATGCACATCAAGGAGAAGAGGCACTCATGCGACATCTGCAGCAAAACCTTCACATTAAAATCTAACCTCAAGCGACACAAGATGACCCACACCAATGAGAAACCGTACACATGCGACATCTGTGGAAAATCATTCATGCAGAATGGAGACCTCAAGCGACACCAGATGACCCACACCAATGAGAAACCGTACACATGCGACATCTGTGGAAAATCATTTACGCATAATGGAGACCTCAAGCGACACCAGATGACCCACACCAACGAGAAACCGTACAAATGCGACATCTGTGGAAAATCATTCACGCGCAATGGAAACCTCAAGCAACACCAGATGACCCACACCAATGAGAAACCATACACATGCGACATCTGTGGAAAATCATTCACGCACAATGGAAACCTCAAGCAACACCAGATGACCCACACCAACGAGAAACCGTACAAATGCGACATCTGTGGAAAATCATTCAATCAGAAGAAAACCCTCAACCGACACCAGATGACCCACACCAATGAGAAACCATACACATGCGACATCTGTGGAAAATCATTCAATCAGTGTGAAACCCTCAAACGACACCAGATGACCCACACCAATGAGAAACCATGCACATGCGACATCTGTGGAAAATCATTCATGCAGAATGGAAACCTCAAGCAACACCAGATGACCCACACCAATGAGAAACCGTACGCATGCGACATCTGTGGAAAATCATTCAATCAGAAGAAAACCTCCAACCGACACCAGATGACCCACACCAATGAGAAACCATACACATGCGACATCTGTGGAAAATCGTTTAATCAGAATGGAAACCTCAAGCAACACCAGATGACCCACACCAATGAGAAACCGTACAAATGCGACATCTGTGGAAAATCATTCAATCGGGAGAAAACCCTCAACCGACACCAGATGACCCACACCTATGAGAAACCGTACAAATGCGACATCTGTGAAAAATCATTCACGCACAATGGAAACCTCAAGCAACACCAGATGACCCACACCAATGAAAAACCGTACGCTTGCGACATCTGTGAAAAATCATTCACGCACAATGCAGACCTCAAGCGACACCAGATGACCCACACCAATGAGAAACCGTACGCTTGCGACATCTGTGAAAAATCGTTCAATCGGAGTGGAACCCTCAAACGACACCAGATGACCCACACCCGTACCAATGAGAAACCATACACATCATGCGACATCTGTGGAAAATCATTCAATCAGAGTGAAACCCTCAATCGACACAATCATTCACGCACAATGGAAACCTCAAGCAACACCAGATGACCCACACCAATGAGAAACCGTACACATGCGACATTTGTGGAAAATCATTCAATCGGAGTGAAACCCTCAAACAACACCAGATGACCCACACCAATGAGAAACCGTACACATGCGAAATCTGTGGAAAATCGTTCAATCGGAGTGGAACCCTCAAACGACACCAGATGACCCACACCAATGAGAAACCATACACATGCGACATCTGTGGAAAATCAGTCATGCACAATAGAAACCTCAAGCGACACAAGATGACCCACACCAATGAGAAACCGTACGCATGCGACATCTGTGGAAAATCATTCATGCACAATGGAAACCTCAAGCGACACCAGATGACCCACACCAATGAGAAACCGTACGCATGCGACATCTGTGAAAAATCGTTCAGTCGCAGCAACTACCTGAAAAACCACAAGATGGACCACATCGACAGCGACGAGAGAGAGATAGATAATTTTGTGATCAAACCCAACTAAAAAAATTGAGTCACAAGTCGCCAAAGCTACTTTTGAGTAATCACCGTCACTGCCAACAAGTAATGTTTGCAGTGTTTAACAAGTTTGACATTTACACCAACAACAACTGCGACAGCCTGATCTTTTGTTATGATGCATATACGAGGGATTATGCAGTATGCCTCATTTTGTGTAAAGCAATGGCAGCATGAGTCATATCATAAACAATACCGTTGAAGAATAAGTTTTGCTCACTGTGAGTCTGAGGTTGTAAGTTTTTTGATAAGCTTCTTTGATCTCGTTGGCGAATAATTTAGTTTTGAATATCTTATCTTTTGACGACGAAATGCCCTTGTTTTAATATTAGGATACATGATGGTCGTCATGTTTTTAGTGAACAACACATTTTTATATAAATTTGTATATTTAATGTTAAACGCTCGTCTTGATTATCGATTACTTTACCGTATAAACTATATCTTCGAGTGTGAACGTCAATTTGTTTATTACCGTATACATGTATATGTATCAACTATCAAGTGTTTTGGTTTTAATTTATTGTATTTGATGTAAATGGGGACTCAGTGGGTAGACAACACGAAACGTATAACCGGTACTAGAGTTATGGTATCTAAGAGATCGGTTTGTTTTCCGTTGAAAAACATTTAGTGAGCAGATAATAATGTTAAAAGATGACGTTGAGTAAGTTTTCATGTTGAATGTTTCTTAATAAACTTCATCGTACGAGAGCCACTCTTCTTGCATATACCCAATAGTTTGGCGATTTGTTGATAACCATCTCTTTTGATTGTTATTTAAAAGCATTAAAAAGTATTAACAATTCTAACCATCAAAACTCGCGAAAAAACGTGGATAGAGGATATCTCCCAAGCTCGAAAACAATTTCTCCCTGAACTTCTGAAGAATCTGTTTTGAGCCTGAGAGATCTAAATCTTTTCGCCACACAATCACCCCTTTCATTTTTACGTTATGAAGACCCTTCTTCTTCATTCATTCATTTTCATGATGACTTGATGAGTTGGGCCCAACTGTCCCTGTCGAGCATAGCATTGGAAAGAGATGGACCACTCAGACCAGTTTCCAGCTCGATGGATGTTTTCAGGGTCATGCTGGGACGACCTTTACGTCGAGGGGCTTCTGGATTCCAAAGGAGAACTCGACTAGCTGGCTCATTATGTCGATAAACGTGACCGGCTAGCCGAAGGCGACGCTGTCTGATGGTGGTGGAGATAATGGGAAGGGCACCATAAAGAACAGAGTTAGGGAGATGTTGTTGCCATGAAACGTTCTGTACAGCCCGCAACATCCGTGTATAGGTGCCATCAATGGATGCAGAGATCTGTTTGGTCAGAGTCCAAGACTCGCAACCATAGAGAAGGATGGATTCTACTGAGGTCTTGAAGATCTTAAGTTTGGTGGTCTTGGAGATCGAGGATCGCCATACTTTGGTCAGTGAGAACAGAGCAGACCAAGCTTGAGCTTTTCTACACTCGATGTCATGAGCTGTGTTGGTGTAGGAGCCCAGATACTTGAAGTCATCGACTTTATCGAGCTTACTTCCATCTAGTGCAGTGACGTCATCAGAGGTAGATGGGTTGATGACCATGTACTTAGTCTTCTTTGTATTAAGAGAGAGACCAACGGATTTGCAGCAAGTTTCTAATTTATGGAGGAGAGATTCGGCATCAAGGAGGGTGTCAGCAAGCAGACTAATGTCATCTGCATAATCTAGGTCGGATAGGTATTGGGCAGGGTGTCTACTACTCCTACGGCGTGAGAGGGTGAGACCATCAGTTACGTTTAATGCTATCCGCAGGGCATAATCCAGAACTATGATGAATAGGTAGGGGGCGAGAGGATCACCTTGAAGAACTCCAGTGTTGATGGAGAATGAATCTGATTCACCTTCGGGAGTGAGAACAACAGCACTTGTATCTTCATACATAATTTGGTCTCCTCCGGGATACCGTAAGCATGCAGTATCAATTAAACAATTAAAAATGACGTTTAATTTGATTTGTTTATCGACCACATTGTTATCTGTTGTCTATGGGAGAAACCAGAGAAGTGAGAACAAACAAAAACAAACAAAAATCCGCCAAGGGATACCCTGGAACTCGTTTAATTTCAATAAAACAAACCCAGTCGCTCCTCCAGCGCAACGTACCTCACCCCCGAAATGTTTAATGGAATGGACCTCCGACACCAATACCGGTAGAGGGCGCAGTTTTCGCGGGCATTTTATATCTCTGGCCAATCTGGCCTCCGTAAAAATAATCGTGAACACTCACTAGCTGTACATGGAATCCTGTACATGTACTTATTATGTACGTACAGTGCGTATTATCCGGATACGAAGTCAGGGCAGACGTGTGGCGGGGTATTCTGAATTTGTGCCTCGAACTTCAACAACTGAAGGTAAAAACGAGAGTGAAATGATTTTCTGTTGTGATTCTTATTCTCCTCTTCACCTCCATGCTAAAATAGAACCACTCAGCCAGCAGGGGCCACGTTCATAAAACGTTAGTGTTAATGTTTTGTTTCTGGGCACCGCACCATCAAAAGCATATCACTGCAATAGAAAATGTCCAAAGACGAGCAACTAAACTCATCCCTGGCCTCAAAGACATGTCTTATGAGGACAGACTGAAGCACCTGGAACTACCAACTTTAGCATATAGACGCTCAAGAGGGGACATGATCGAGATGTTTAAAATACTCACAGGGAAATACGACTCAGATGTAACAAACTTCATCCAACTCAACACTAATGCACTTGTCAATTGTAACCCGCGCCCTGGGGGACCCTGGCTATAGCGGGGCACTAGCGGGGCACTAGCGGGGGCCTACCGAAGGGTTTCCAAAAAAAAGGTGCCCCGCTACCCTGGACATTACCCCGGGACTGGCCAGAGACTTCCAAAGGGGTTGCCCCGCAAGCCGGGGCGATACCCAGGGATTTCCAAAAACAGATGCCCCGCCGGCCGGGGCATATGCAGGGACTTCAGCATTAGGCCGGGCGTTACAGGGCCTGGACTGTGCGGGGACTTCCAACTTATGCCCAGCGGTCGGGGGGCGGGGACTTACCCATGGGTTCCAAGAAAAAAGTGTCCCCGCCCCGTGGCACTTGACTAGAAACTTACCAGGGACTACCCAGGGGTTTCCAAATTTCAATATGGAAGTTCCCGGCTAAGTCCCCGCTAGGCCAGGGTCCCCCAGGGCGCGGGTTACAATTGACAAGTGCATAACGACACAAGGGGTCATCAATATAAAGTAGCAAAGATCAGAACCAGGTTAGATGTGAGGAAATTCTCCTTCGTGCACCGATCAGTAGACACATGGAATAGACTCCCCAACTTTGTTGTTACAGCACCTAGTGTCAAGTCCTTTGAGGCTAGATTAGACAAACTCTGGACATCTCAACCGTTCAAGTTCGACTTTGAAGCGCCAACCCCCACTTGCATGCGCACATACACGTTTAATAAGAGTTATGAAGATCTGATGAGAGAGGCCTACAAAGGCCTAATATCAGAAGAGGACCTGTAAGTACCTGTAAGTACCTGTAAGTTTAGAATAGCACCAACATTTGTTTAGTTAAAACAATTTCCATGGAAAAAACGAGGTTACAAACCAAAATTTTAGTTGTTATTCATTGTTTGTGACTGGTATTCTGCTGGTTTTTGTTTTGAATGAAAAGCACGTGGAGTTTTTACCGTTTAACCTTTTTATTACTATACTATTAAGCAAGACTTTTTTTGTGCTAAGCACTTCTGTGCGACGAGTCAAAAAATTATTGTACCCCTTGAAAAATTAAGTACCTTAAAAACCCTAATTAAGCCGCTGAATGTACTGTGTACGTGTGTATGCAAATAACACCCGAGTGACGACACCTATTTTTTTTAGTAGAAAAACTCACTTTTGCTCTTTTTTTTTTCTTTGCACATTTTGAAGAGTCTGATGCAGACGAGACTGTGCTAGTTTGGAGGAGACAGCAATTAAGACACGGTCAAATCTTTGCCGAAATGAGTCCTAGTTTTACATGTAAAATGCACATCAAGGAGAAGAGGCACTCATGCGACATCTGCAGCAAAACCTTCACATTAAAATCTAACCTCAAGCAACACAAGATGATGACCCACACCAATGAGAAACCGTACACATGCGACATCTGTGGAAAATCATTCATGCAGAATGGAGACCTCAAGCGACACCAGATGACCCACACCAATGAGAAACCGTACACATGCGACATCTGTGGAAAATCATTTACGCATAATGGAGACCTCAAGCGACACCAGATGACCCACACCAACGAGAAACCGTACAAATGCGACATCTGTGGAAAATCATTCACGCACAATGGAGACCTCAAGCGACACCAGATAACCCACACCAATGAGAAACCGTACACATGCGACATCTGTGGAATATCATTTACACAAAGTGGAACCCTCAAGCGACACCAGATGACCCACACCAATGAGAAACCGTACACATGCGACATTTGTGGAATATCATTCACGCACAATGGAAACCTCAAGCAACACCAGATGACCCACACCAATGAGAAACCGTACGCATGCGACATCTGTGGAAAATCATTCACGCACAATGGAGACCGCAAGCGACACCAAATGACTCATACCAGTAAGAAACCGTACGCATGCAACATCTGTGGAATATCGTACACGCAGAATGGAAACCTCAAGCACCACCAGATGACCCACACCAATGAGAAACCGTACACATGCGACATATGTGGAAAATCGTTCAGGCAGAGTGGACACCTCAAGCAACACCAGATGACCCACACCAATGAGAAACCGTACGCATGCGACATCTGTGGAATATCGTTCGCGCGGAATGGAAACCTCAAGCAACACCAGATGACCCACACCAATGAGAAACCGTACACATGCGACATCTGTGGAAAATCAGTCACGCAGAATGAAGACCTCAAGCGACACCAAATGACCCACACCAATGAGAAACCTTACACATGTGACATCTGTGGAAAATCATTCACGCAGAATGGAAACCTCAAGCAACACCAGATGACCCACACCAATGAGAAACCGTACGCATGCAACATCTGTGGAAAATCATTCAATCAGGAGAAAACCCTCAACCGACACCAGATGACCCACACCAATGAGAAACCATACACATGCGACATTTATGGAAAATCATTCAATCAGAGTGAAACCCTCAAACGACACCAGATGACCCACACCAATGAGAAACCGTACACATGCGACATCTGTGGAAAATCATTCACGCAGAATGGAAACCTCAAGCAACACCAGATTACCCACACCAATGAGAAACCGTACGCATGCGACATCTGTGGAAAATCATTCAATCAGGAGAAAACCCTCAACCGACACCAGATGACCCACACCAATGAGAAACCATACACATGCGACATCTGTGGAAAATCGTTTAATCGGAATGGAAACCTCAAGCGACACCAGATGACCCACACCAATGAGAAACCGTACGCATGCGATATTTGTGGAAAATCGTTCAGGCAGAATGTAGACCTCAAGCGACACCACACGAAGATGGACCACACCGACAGCAATGAGAGAGGGAGATAATTTTGTGATCGAACCCAACTAAAAAAATTGAGTAACAAGTCGCTAAAGCTACTCCATTTTATCGCAAATTGGGGATAAAATATATATTATTCTCGGCACACAGGCAGCAATCGCTTTGTGTAAAGCAATGGCAGCATGAGTCATATCATAAACAATAGCATTTAAGAATAAGTTTTGCTCACTGAGAGTCTGGGGTTGTAAGTTTTTTGATAAGCTTCTTAGATCTCGTTGGCAAATAATTTTGTTTTGAATATCTTTCATCTTTTGATGACGAAATGCCCTTGTTTTAATATTAGGATACATGATGGTCGTCATGTTTTTAGTGAACAACACATTTTTATATAAATTTGTATATTTAATGTTAAACGCTCGTCTTGATTATCGATGACTTTACCGTATAAACTATATCTTTGAGTGTGAACATCAATTTGTTTATTACCGTATACATGTATATGTATCAACTATCAAGTGTTTTGGTTTTAATTTATTGTATTTGATGTAAATGGGGACTTAGTGGGTAGACAACACGAAACGTATAACCGGTACTAGAGATATGGTATCTAAGAGATCGGTTTGTTTTCCGTTGAAAAACATTTAGTGAGCAGATAATAATGTTAAAAGATGACGTTGAGTAAGTTTTTATGTTGAATGTTAGTTAATAAACTTCATCGTACGAGAGCCTCTCTTCTTGCATACCCAATAGTTTGGCGATTTGTTGATAACCATATCATTTGATTGTTATTTAAAAGCATTAAAAAGTATTAACAATTCTAACCATCAAAACTCGCGAAAAAACGTGGATAGAGGATATCTCCCAAGCTCGAAAACAATTTCTCCCTGAACTTCTGAAGAATATTTTTTGAGCTTGGGAGATCTTTCTCTTTTCGCCACACAATCACCCCTCTCGTTTTTACGTTAGGCCTCTTAAAATTAATAAAAAGGTTTACATCGCCGTCCGTCCCGATTTTTAGCTCCGTCTCGCCTGTGCGGCTCGTGAGCTTGGAAGAATGATTGAGATACATTTCAACGTTGGTGGCGCACTTTGTTGGGCCTTGGATATGAAGGAAAGTAAAAAACAAAAAAAATAAAATATAAAATATAAATATAAAATATAAATTCCCCTATATGAAATCTTAGCGATGTAAACCAAAGATCGTAGAGCGCCGTAGGCGCTTTACGATCGTGTTTATCGCCCACACTGTTATCTGTTATTTGCATGTATGGGAGAAACCAGAGGAGCTAGTGAGAACAAACAAACAAAATATCGCCAAGGGATACCCCAGAACTCGCTTAATTTCCAAAAAGTAAAACAAACCCAGTACCCATTCACTCCTCCAGCGCAACGTACCCCACCCCCGAGATGTTTAATGGAATGGACCTCCGACACCAATCCCGGTAGAGGGCGCATTTTTCGCGGGCATTTTACCTCCATCCAAACACTAGCTCACGTACAACGCGTACATTTATCCGGATACGAAGTGGGCAGACGTACGAGTGGAGCGCGCGGGCTATTCTGAATTTGTGCCTCGACTTCTACAACAAGGTAAAAACGAGAGTGAAATGATATGCTGTTGTGATTCATATTCTCCTCTATACCTCCATGCTTAATAATAGAACCACTCGGCCAGCAGGGGCCATGTTCATAAAACGTTGGTGTTAATGTTTTGTTTAAAATAGCACCAACATTTGTTTAGTTGAAACAATTTCCATGGAAAAAACGAGGTTACAAACCAAAATTTCAGTTGTTTAATTTTCATTGTGCGTGACTGTGGTATTCTGCTTGTTTTTGTTTATGTTTTGAATAAAAAGCACTTGGAGTTTTGACCGTTTAACCCTTTTATTACTAAGCAAGACTTTTTTTGTGCTACTTGAGTACTAGCTGCTAAGCACTTCTGTGGGACGAGTCAAGAGGTGTGACAAGTCGAAAAATAATTGTACCCCTTAACAAATTAAGTACCTT
Organism: Crossaster papposus; assembly: GCA_037893245.1. Taxonomy (NCBI): domain Eukaryota; kingdom Metazoa; phylum Echinodermata; class Asteroidea; order Velatida; family Solasteridae; genus Crossaster; species Crossaster papposus. The sequence continues at coordinate 3,674,983 of JBAIAA010000195.1, read as the reverse complement.
AAAAACCCTAATTAAGCCGCTGAATGTACTGTGTATGCAAATAATAACAGTGACGACACCTATTTTTTTAGTAGAAAAACTCACTTTTTGCTCTTTTTTTTTCTTTGCACATTTTGAAGAGTCTGATGCAGACGAGACTGCTAGTTTGGAGGAGTCTGATGCAGACGAGACTGCTAGTTTGGAGAAGACAGCAATTAAGAGACGGTCAAATCATTGCCGAAATGAGTCCTAGTTTTACATGTAAAATGCACATCAAGGAGAAGAGGCACTCATGCGGCATCTGCAGCAAAACCTTTACACTCATGATTAAAATCTAACCTCAAGCGACATCAAATATCACACACCAATGAGAAACCGTACACCTGTGATGTGTGTGGAAAATCGTTCATGCAGAATGGAGACCTCGAGCGACACCAGATGACCCACACCAATGAGAAATCGTACGCATGCGACATCTGTGGAAAATTGTTTGCGTGGAGTAGAACCCTCAAACGACACCAGATGACCCACACCAATAAGAAACCGTACACATGCGACATCTGCAGCATATCGTTTGCGTGGAGTGGAAACCTAAAGCAACACCAGATGACCCACACCAATGAGAAACCGTACGCATGCGACATCTGTGGAAAATCATTCACGCACAATGGAAACCTCAAGCAACACCAGATGACCCACACCAATGGAAAACCGTACGCATGCGACATCTGTGGAAAATCATTCACGCACAATGGAAACCTCAAGCAACACCAGATGACCCACACCAATGGAAAACCGTACGCATGCGACATCTGTGGAAAATCGTTCACGAGGAATGGAAACCTCAAGCAACACCAGATGACCCACACCAATGAGAAACCGTACGCATGCGACATCTGTGGAAAATCGTTCACGAGGAATGGAAACCTCAAGCAACACCAGATGACCCACACCAATGAGAAACCGTACGCATGCGACATCTGTGGAAAATCGTTCACGCACAATGGACACCTTAAGCGACACCAGATGACCCACACCAATGAGAAACCGTACGCATGCGACATCTGTGGAAAATCGTTCTCGCAGAATGAAGACCTCAAGCGACACCAAATGACCCACACCAATGAGAAACCGTACACATGTGACATCTGTGGAAAATCGTTCAGGCAGAAAAGAGAGCTTAAGCAACACAAGATGACCCACACCGTTGATAAACCGTACGCATGCAACATCTGCAGCATATCGTTTGCGTGGAGTGGAAACCTCAAGCGACACCAGATGGCCCACACCAATGAGAAACCGTACACATGCGACATTTGTGGAAAATCATTCAATCGGAGTGAAACCCTCAAACGACACCAGATGACCCACACCAATGAGAAACCGTACACATGCGACATCTGTGGAAAATCATTCACGCAGAATGGAAACCTCAAGCAACACCAGATGACCCACACCAATGAAAAACCGTACACATGCCACATCTGTGGAAAATCATTCATGCACAATGGAAACCTCAAGCGGCACCAGATGACCCACACCAATGAGAAACCGTATGCATGCGACATCTGTGGAATATCGTTCGCGCGGAATGGAAACCTCAAGCAACACCAGATAACCCACACCAATAAGAAACCGCATGCATGCGACATCTGTGAAAAATCGTTCAGTCGCAGCAAGTACCTGAAAAACCACAAGATGGACCACACCGACAGCAATGAGAGAGATAGATAATTTTGTGATCAAACCCAACTAATAAAATTGAGTCACAAGTCGCCAAAGCTACTTTTGAGTAATCACCGTCACTGCCAACAAGTAATGTTTGCAGTGTTTAACAAGTTTGACATTTACACCAACAACAACTGCGACAGCCTGATCTTTTGTTATGATGCATTTGAGGGATTATGCAGTATGCCTCGATCATTTTGTGTAAAGCAATGGCAGCATGAGTCATATCATAAACAATACCGTTGAAGAATAAGTTTTGCTCACTGTGAGTCTGAGGTTGTAAGTTTTTTGATAAGCTTCTTTGATCTCGTTGGCGAATAATTTTGTTTTGAATATCTTTTATATTTTCAAGACGAAATGCCCTTGTTTTAATATTAGGATACATGATGGTCGTCATGTTTTTAGTGAACAACACATTTTTATATAAATTTGTATATTTAATGTTAAACGCTCGTCTTGATTATCGATTACTTTACCGTATAAACTATATCTTTGTGTGTGAACGTCAATTTGTTTATTACCGTATACATGTATATGTATCAACTATCAAGTGTTTTGGTTTTAATTTATTGTATTTGATGTAAATGGGGTCTTGGGGGGTTGACTACACAAAACGTTTAACCGTGTACTGTAGAGTTATGTGATAAGAGATCGGTTTGTTTTCCGTTTAGTGAGCAGATAATAATGTTAAAAGATGACGTTGAGTAAGTTTTTATTCATCGTACGAGAGCCTCTCTTCTTGCATACCCAATAGTTTGGCGATTTGTTGATAACCCGACTCTTTTTGTCGTTATTTAAAAGCATTAAAAAGTATTAACAATTCTAACCATCAAAACTCGCGAAAAAACGTGGATAGAGGATATCTCCCAAGCTCGAAAACAATTTCTCCCTGAACTTCTGAAGAATCTGTTTTGAGCCCGAGAGTGAGAGATCTAAATCTTTTCGCCACACAATCACCCCTCTCAATTTTACGTTATGAAGACCCACGTTTAAAATGACATTGTTTAATTTGATTTGTTTATCGCCCACATTGTTATCTGTTATCTATGGGAGAAACCAGAGAAGTAAGAACAAACAAAAACAAACAAAATCCCGCCAAGGGATACCCTGGAACTCGCTTAATTTCAATAAAACAAACCGTCACCCCTCCAGCGCAACGTACCTCACCCCCGAAATGTTTAATGGAATGGACCACCGACACCGACACCAATACCGGTAGAGGGCGCAGTTTTCGCGGGCATTTTATAGCCTCCGAAAAAACCGAAAAATATCGTGAACACTCACTACTGTAAACCTACATTGTGTACGTACAGCGCGTATTATACGAAGTCGGGGCGATCGAGTGGCGGAGTATTCTGAATTTGTGCCTTGACTTCTTCAACAAGGTAAAAACGAGAGTAAAATGATTTTGTGTTGCGAGTCGTATTCTCCTCCATACCTCCATGACCATGTCCATGCTGAACCAGCAGCAGGGGCCACGTTCATAAAACGTTGCTGTTAATGTTTTGTTTAGAATAGCACACCAACATATTTGTTTAGTTGAAACAATTTCCTAGGAAAAAACGGGGTTACAAACCAACATTTCAGTTGATATTCATTGTTTGTGACGGGTATTCTGCTGGGTTTTTTTTAATGAAAAGATAACCTATTTATTACTAAGCAAGACTTGTTTGTGCTAAGCACTTCTGTGGGATGAGTCGACCGGTGCGACGAGTCAAGTGGGGCGACGAGTTGAAAAAATAATTGTACCCCTTAAAAAATGAAGTACCTTAAACAATTTACCCTATAATTTGTGCCTTGACTTCTTCAACAAGGTAAACAAAACGAGAGTAAAATGATTTTATGTTGCGAGTCGTATTATTATCCTCTATACTTAGAACCAGCAGGGGCCACGTTCACGAAACGTTACTGTCAGTGTTATGTATTATTCCTCCATGCTTGTGTTTTAATACTAGCAATAGCACCAACATTTGTTGATTTAAAACAATTTCCATGGAAAAAAACGAGGTTACAAACCAACATTTCAGTTGTTATTTATTGTTTGTGACTGGTATTCTGCTGGTTTTTGTAGGTGGAGTTTTGACCGTTAACCCTTTTATTACTAAGCAAGACTTTTTTTGTGCTAACCACTTCTGTGATATGAGTCGACCGGTGCGACGAGTCAAGTGGGGCGACGAGTCGAAAAATAATTGTACCCCTTAAAAAATTAAGTACCTTAAACAATTTACCCTAATTAAGCCGCTAAATGTACTGTGCATGCAAATAATTACAGAGTGACGACACCTATTTTTTTTAGTAGAAAAACTCACTTTTTGCTTCTTTTTTTTTCTTTGCACATTTTGAAGAGTCTGATGCAGACGAGACTGCTAGTTTGGAGGAGACAGCAATTAAGACACGGTCAAATCTTTGCCGAAATGAGTCCTAGTTTTACATGTAAAATGCACATCAGGGAGAAAGGGCACTCATGCGACATCTGCAGCAAAACCTTTACATTAAAATCTAACCTCAAGCGACATCAAATATCCCACACTAATGAGAAACCGTGCACATGCGACATCTGTGGGAAATCATTCACGCACAATGGAAACCTCAAGCGACACCAGATGACCCACACCAATGAGAAACCATACACATGCGACATCTGTGGAAAATCATTCACGCACAATGGAGACCTCAAGCAACACCAGATGACCCACACCAATGAGAAACCGTACAAATGCAACATCTGTGGAAAATCATTCACGCACAATGGAAACCTCAAGCGACACCAGATGACCCACACCAATGAGAAACCATACACATGCGACATCTGTGGAAAATTATTCACGCACAATAGAGACCTCAAGCGACACCAGATGACCCACACCAATGAGAAACCATACACATGCGACATCTGTGGAAAATCATTCAATCGGAGTGAAACCCTCAAACAACACCAGATGACCCACACCAATGAGAAACCGTACACATGCGACATCTGTGGAAAATCATTCAATCGGAGTGAAACCCTCAAACGACACCAGATGACCCACACCAATGAGAAACTGTACGCATGCGACATCTGTGGAAAATCATTTAATCGGAGTGAAACCCTCAAACAACACCAGATGACCCACACCAATGAGAAACCGTACACATGCGACATCTGTGGAAAATCATTCAATCGGAGTGAAACCCTCAAACAACACCAGATGACCCACACCAATGAGAAACCGTACACATGCGACATCTGTGGAAAATCATTCAATCGGAGTGAAACCCTCAAACGACACCAGATGACCCACACCAATGAGAAACCGTACACATGCGACATCTGTGGAAAATCATTCAATCGGAGTCAAACCCTCAAGCGACACCAGATGACCCACACCAATGAGAAACCGTACGCATGCGACATCTGTGGAAAATCGTTCACGCACAATGGAAACCTCAAGCAACACCAGATGACCCACACCAATGAGAAACCACACACATGCGACATCTGTGGAAAATCGTTCAGGCAGAGTGTAACCCTCAAGCGACACCAGATGACCCACACCTAGTGCTGGGACTCAAAACCGAATATTCGGTTATTCGAATGTGCTTCCACAAACCGGTTTGGAATTTGGAAACCGAATATTCGAAAAAAAAAAAAAAAAAAAAAAAATTTAAAAATTTAAAAAAAAGGGACTGCTCTTTTTACGATTTCAGGGCAGAAAAGAAAAAAAAGTTGTTCATTTTGGAATTCTGATTTGAATTGGTTCCGTAGACGATCGCCCAAGCCCTCAAAGTTAAGGCTGGCTGTGCGCCATTGTCATCGATTCAATGGTTACGTGAATAAACACGAGCCACTAGATAAACTCATGAATACAGTCAGCTGGTACGCGGAAAGACGTTCTGTTTGAAGTAGCTGATAGCACGTATTGGAGAACGCAACTTCTATGTCACTTAATCCATTAAAATCACTTTTATAAAAAAAATTAAAAAAAACATAAAAAAAAAAATACATTTTGGGATTTTGTAAACCGATTAACGAATTCGGAGGATCGATTATTCGATATTTTCAAATTCGGTTATTCGGTTTTGAAAACCTCTGATTTGTCCCAGCCAATGAGAAACCGTACACATGCGACATCTGTGGAAAATCATTCATGCACAATGGAGACCTCAAGCAACACCAGATGACCCACACCAATGAGAAACCGTACACATTCGACATCTGTGGAAAATCATTCACGCACAATGGAGACCGCAAGCGACACCAAATGACTCATACCAGTAAGAAACCGTACGCATGCAACATCTGTGGAATATCTTACACGCAGAATGGAAACCTCAAGCACCACCAGATGACCCACACCAATGAGAAACCGTACACATGCGACATATGTGGAAAATCGTTCAGGCAGAGTGGACACCTCAAGCAACACCAGATGACCCACACCAATGAGAAACCGTACGCATGCGACATCTGTGGAAAATCATTCAATCGGAGTGAAACCCTCAAACAACACCAGATGACCCACACCAATGAGAAACCATACACATGCGACATCTGTGGAAAATCGTTTAATCAGAATGGAAACCTCAAGCAACACCAGATGACCCACACCAATGAAAAACCGTACGTATGCGATATTTGTGGAAAATTGTTCAGGCAAAATGGAGACCTCAAGCGTCACCACTCGAAGATGGACCACACCGACAGCAATGAGAGAGATAGATAATTTTGTGATCAAACCCAACTAATAAAATTGAGTCACAAGTCGCCAAAGCTACTTTTGAGTAATCACCGTCACTGCCAACAAGTAATGTTTGCAGTGTTTAACAAGTTTGACATTTACACCAACAACAACTGCGACAGCCTGATCTTTTGTTATGATGCATATACGAGGGATTATGCAGTATGCCTCATTTTGTGTAAAGCAAAGGCAGCATGAGTCATATCATAAACAATAGCGTTTAAGACAAGGTCTTAGCCAGCCAGCCGAAATAACGCGGCCGATTTTCAATTACCACGGCCCAAGATTCAATACGCCGGCCGTGCACTTTTTGTTATATAAAAATATAAATTTTAAATATTATTATTATTATTATTATTATTATGTTAAAACGCTTGTTATATTTCTGCTGTCGGTGTATTTTGTTTATTTACTTACAATTGCTATTTTCGAAAGCAAAACTCCGCTGTTTTTGCCCCAATAATATGCCCCGATAAATCAACAAGGCTTTGCGTGCTGGTACGGTGATATGTATATTGGCAGAAAACCATGTGCTCGCTCGCCCGCTCCATATGCAAGCCATGCAACCTAATACATGCAGCATTGTTGGAATGGTTCCCGCCGCACGCTTCAATATACAAATTTAAGGACTGGAACCAGTCCATGGCCGACACGCATGTATTTTTCCGTTGCACAAACAAGATCATGTACACACGAACTGGTCGAATTTGACATCGTAAGACGTACAAATGCCTGGCAAACAAACGTCGATGAAGAAAGTCATTTCCTGCAGGTTAATTCTCAAATCATGTTCACCCTTTTATGTGTTCGTATTTTCTGTTTTAATGTATTTATTTCGAGGTAGTAACGCTCGTCCTTGAGCGATACAGCGCCGCGTGTTTTTTCACAAAATGTTTCTAAATTCACCGTACCGCGGCATGTTAATTTCCTGCGGTCCGTTCAATTGTTGCACACGCAGTGGTCAGATCATGGAGGTATATCGGCATCCTTCATGTGAATAGGCCTACTACATTCTCCATTAAAAAAAAAAGGTTATCAACCTTAAACCTTTATCATGCTTTTAAAATAACTCGGGTAGTTTTGTTGTCACCGGTGAGGGGCAGTTTTGATAGCTTTCGTGACGGATGCAAATTAAATCTTCCCGCAAGATCAGCGATTACGACAAGCAGTTGGGCTGCCGGCCGTGCCGTGCTGTATGACGCGTTAGGGAAATTTTCCAGCGCTTTCATTTAGTCGTACACTCGCGGTACAGGCATGTACATGTACGTACAATGCAGTTGCGTAACCTAGGTGGAATACATATCACCGCGCAAGCATATTTAGGATTAAGAATTTCTTATCTACTGGCCTCGATGTACAAATAAAAAGGTGTTAAAAAAAACCTGAGCCTGTTTATTTACGAAACCCTAGTCATAAAAAAATTAATATATATTAATTATGAAATTGTGAAATTATGAAATTGTCTTTGTTTTTATAAAAAAAGAAGAAGAAAGGGTACTTAAAGACTTGTCTGAACTCCTAAACAATTTACAACCGATTTCAGGAGTAAATAATAATACAATATATTCTTGGTATCTAATAAAATCGACAAACACCTGACCATTGAATTACGAGACTAGCAAAATAAATTCCAGGTTTATTTAATACAATTTATTTCTAGTTTCATTGTTTAAAAAAGAGAAGAAAAAAGAAAAGAAACGGGACCTTAACACCTAATATTTTGAGCTCCTAAACATTTTTCCAACAGATTTGAGGGGGAAATTTAATACGATTTATTTTCCGTTGTTCTTGTATTTGACAAAAAACGTTCTATTTCGTGGCCCGTAAATTACAAGGCTAGCTTTTAAAAAAAATTACTAAACCTATACGAGCCAAGAATAAATAAGCAAGAATAAAATCGAGGTGGTACCAAATCCCGATGGCGGACCCCAGGATACCAAAACTGAACCATTAATATTTAAAAAAAACTTTAAAGATGGACTACAACGGAATAATGATAAAGGCTTTGTTGCCTTTTTTTGTTCGAGAAATGTATAATGATTACTAATATATCATTAGTATTCAATAAATCTTGTTCCTTCATGCAAAAAAACCCCAAAATTGATCGGCGTTCTACGACCCAGAAAAACTCAGTTTCAGCAAAAGCCCTTAACTCATGAATAATTCATACGTTGTGTGTGACGTACTACCCATGACGATTTACTCGGGTCGATCGTGTGCGTGCATTTTTACCGTACAATGCAATGCGGAATAACAGCGGACAAGCTAGGCTATATTTTGGTACAACTATTTTCGACCGAAAAACAGCGAAAAATGTCAGATAGCAGCGAGTATTGGGAAGACCACAGTATAGATGAGGAAGAGGCATTTCGTGGAGGTACTTCTGAGGACAGTGATGGCAGCTCTAGCGATGAGGGGAGCTCACCAGACGAGAGAGAAGGCGATGACTCTGCGGCCACGGCAGACCCGGCGGTTGCCGATGACTCGGCCGACGTAGAAGCAGTAGGCCTGGTGGTAGTAGTACGAATTCTCTCGATGTTTGGCGCTTTCAATGTGGGGATCGATCCAGGCTTTAAACGAAACTTTGTTGTCAATCCCAGTGAATTTTTCAAGGACTTGAAGGTTCAACACAGTCCTCTGAAAAATGTGCTGAACAAATCAAAGGCCTACTTCTTGCCGAGAAGGTCAGAAGGTGAAATCCTTTCGTGTAATATTTACGAACTTCACCCATTCCTTTGATAACGCAGGATCCCGCGGAAATTGCACAAAACAACACATGAAGTTGGCATTATTGTAGCTGATAGTGATACACTATAAAAAAAAGATTCGTAAAAACTTCATGCCTCTGCATGAAAACGCATACATAATACACACGGAATAACATGGCGTTTTTTGTTTACTCTCGGTTGCTCATGGGTAGTACGTCATCACTTTTCGCTGGTTTACAAGTCCGCTGGTACTATATCGTGGATTTCATTGTGGTTTTCAGTGGATCTTTGCCGGGAACCAGTACAGGGCGGGAAAATTTCAAAATCGAAGAATCGAGGTCTAATTTTTTCGGTCAAATTGCAACAAAATTATTTAGAGAAAAACATGACCGTAACAATAAAGTGTTACCTGAACACAACATAAACAAGGTCCGATAATAAAATTAATGTGTGAGTTTTCGTTGTAGTCCATCTTTAAATTAAGACCCCAAAACCAAGGCATGATTCTCTTCATAAATGGGTATGATTATTTGTTGTCCTGCATTGTCCCTAAAATGCACGAGCTGGGGTTTTATCCCAGCAACTTACTCCCAGAAGCATGTACTTCAATCCTAAAGTGAATTTCTACCATCTTAAGAAGTTAAATAAGTTAAGAGGGCCTAATATTTCGATCTTAACAAGATCTTCTTCAGAGACTAAATGACTGTGTACAAGAAACAAACATATATAGGGCAAAATACAGCATGATGCACATCATTGACACTGAAAAAACACAAAAGAAAAAAGCACAGAGTTCAATGGAACAAACAACAAAAGGAGGATTAGGCTGAGGGATTAAAGGGTGAGGTAAGTGTGGGTAGGATCAAAGGCGGGGTAGGAACACAAACAGAGGGGTAAAGCCACAAAAGGGGTCCAGGGTGGAGATCAAAGGGAAGAACTAACAAGGAAGTATGAATAGGAGTAACGAGGGGGTGGGGGTTGAGGAAAACCAGAGGAGTAAGAACAAACAAAAACAAAATTCTGGCAAGGAATGAATCTGAAACAGATGACAAATGGAGAAAAAAATTGAAGTTAATCATTTCCTAGTTGGATGTTAAGCCCATGTGGTTGAATAGTCCGAAGACGATTCATCCACACTTTCTCCCGGCTGAGGCGGACTGAGTCTTTCCGATGGCCAAGTGATTCTATGCCCTGAAGAATCATATCAGAAATGCAATGGTTAGGCTGGTTAAAGTGATGTCCTACAGGGGTATCCAGTTTCTTGGTGTTGACAGTCGATCGATGACCGTAGAAACGCTTTTTTAGGGCATTTTTGGTCTCTCCGACATACTGAACTCCACAAAACCTGCAAGAGATGAGATATATGACATTAGATGTACTGCAAGTGATGTTACATGTACCAATAATTCTATGAGTAGTACCAGAAGAGTGGCCAGAAAAGGAGTCAGACTCCTGAATGTGGATCTGGCAGACCACACATCTAGAACTGCACTTGAAAGTTCCGTGCTGGATGGGGGGAGATGCATCCAAGCTGGGAACTTCGGCTCGAACAATGAGGTCTCGTAGATTTTGAGGGCGTCTATAGGCCAATACAGGGCTGTCGGGGATGGCCCGGACAAGGCGATCTGAAGTGTGGAGAATGTGATGGCTGTCGTTAGTGATTTTGCGAAGGGAAGGGAGACTGGGGTGAAAGGTAGTCACCAGGGGGATCATGGGTTTGGCATTAGCCTGGGAGGCCTTTACCTTTAGAGCCAAATTTCTAGGTACGGCTTTGGCTCTGGCAATGGCAAGTTGAACTTGGCGGGAACTGTGACCCCTGGCAACCAAGTTGTTCTTCAGTATCTGTGAATGGCGGGAGAAATCATAGTCGTTAGAACAAATCCTTTTGAGTCTGAGGGCCTGACTAAATGCTATACCAGTCTTGCAATGCCTAGGGTGACAGCTGGAGGAGTGGAGATACTGGTGTGTGTCTGTGGGTTTAGAATACAGATCAGTGGTTATTAAGTTGTCCTTCTTGCGGATGGTGACATCCAGGAAGTGGGCCTGATGATGTGAGTACTCTGATGTGAACTTGATGGTCCTGTGGAAGGAATTCATGTGATTAGTGAAAGTCAGCAGACTGTCCTCATCACTGGTCCATATGAAAAATACATCATCAATGTATCTCTACCAGATCCAGGGACGGCACGGTGCTAAGGCAAGCATGCGTTCCTCGAGGTCACCCAAAAAGAGGCATGCAAAGGAGGGTGCCATACGAGTACCCATTGCAGTGCCATGTACCTGTAGATAGTGCTTATCTAGGAAGGAAAAATTATTCTTCGTTAGTACAAGTTTCATGAGGGCGCGAATATCACTTATAGGAGGGGTCGTGTGTCCTGCCCTAGCTAGGGTTATGGAACAAGCACGAATACCTTCTTCGTGTGGTATATTAGTGTACAAGGATGAGACGTCAAAGGTCCCAATGATGGCCGTTCTGGGAATCTGGTCCTTGATTCCTTCGAGCTTGCGCAGGAAATCCGGGGTGTCATGGATGTATGATGGAATCCTATGGACAAGGGGTTTAAGAAAACTGTCAATAAACAGGGAGATGTGTTCAGTGGGTGAGCCATTACCCGAGACGATAGGCCTACCAGGGTTACCAGTCTTGTGAATCTTGGGGAGAAGATAAAACCTGGCAGTTCTACAGTCGGTGGGTGAAAGAAATTTGTGAGCTTTCTTTGACAGTTGGTCACGTGATCTTAAGAAGTTGTTATTCAAATTTAATAAATAATCTGCTGGGTTATATTTAATAAAACCATAATTATTTACTTTGTCCCTAAAATAAGTTGTTAGAAGGACCTGATTGGTTTCTTTTTTATGGGATGGTTTATTTTTGATGTGGGTAATTATCCACCAATAATTCTTGGGAAATGGTGACTTGTTACGTTTTTGTTATAAGTCCTATAAATGGCTCTAGCCGCTGGCCATACAGACTTGTCACAGAGTCACCATGGTATTTAGTGAATAAGTCATGACCAGTCTTTCCAAATGGTTCTAGAGTAAAAATGTATCTAGTTTTTCCTCTGTGCCATGTTTAGTTATTGCACTTTTGTATAGTAGGGTATGACTGAAATAAAGACAAAGTAACTCAAGAAATGTCAAAATTGTGCTTCCTTTCTTCCTATCGGTGTTTTTATTTTTTTTACAGGTTTATGGCCAATTAACCGTTACCTCATTTTACACGTAGTGTGAGTCAGTGTGCGCTGTTTTTAAATCCAAACTTTCAATACCGGTATCCATGATAATATACTCCTCTGGTCAAAATTTATTTCAAAAGAATTGTATAAAAATCAGGCTTCATATTGCCACAACATTAACAAAAAATAGGTAGAAATTGGCCTCAGATTGCGCCAGAGAGCACCTAAGAAACCAACAAATTTCAGGGCCCTTAAGCGGGCCCTGAACCCCGGCCGCAGGGACTTCGCGCTACGCGCTCGTGATGTGCGCTTCGCGCACATGCTCCGCAGTTACATGTACTAAAATTGTTACACACCCACATTTTTTTTTTACACACCCAATTCAAAAAATCATGCCTAAGACCTTGGTTTAAGAATACCTTGGTTTAAGAATAAGTTTTGCTCACTGAGAGTCTGAGGTAAGTTTTTTGATAAGCTTCTTTAATCTCGTTGGAGAATAATTTTGTTTTGAATTTCCTCTATTTTTTTAAGAAGATCTATGCCCTGTTTTATTAGGATACATATTGGTCGTCATGTTTTTATTAGTGAACGACAAATTTTTATATAAATTTGTATATTTAACAATAAATGCTTGTCTCGATTACTTTACCGTAACTATATCTTTGAGTGTAAACGTAAATTTGTTTATTTTACCATATACATGTATCAATTATCAAGTGTTTTGGTTTTAATTTATTGTATTTGATGTAAATGAAGTCCGGGGGGGGGGGGGGGGGGTTGACTACGCGAAACATTTAACCGTGTACAGTTATGGTATCTAAGAGATCGGTTTGTTTTTTGTTTAGTGAGCAGATAATAATGTTAAAAGATGACGTTGAGTAAGTTTTCATGTTGAATGTTACTTAATAAACTTCATCGTACGAGAGCCACTCTTCTTGCATACCGTACCCAATAGTTTGGCGATTTGTTGATAACCATCTCTTTTGATTGTTATTTAAAAGCATTAAAAAGTATTAACAATTCTAACTATCAAAACGAAAAAACGTGGATAGAGGATAACTCCCAAGATCTAAAACAATTTCTCCCTGAACTTCTAAAGAATCTGTTTTGAGCTTGGGAGATCTATACCTCTTTTCGCCACACAATCACCCCTTTCATTTTTACGTTATGAAGACCCACGATTAAAAATGACGTTGTTTAATTTGATTTGTTTATCGCCCACACTGTTATCTGTTATCTGTGGGAGAAACCAGAGAAGTGAGAACAAACGCACACGAAAACAACCAAATCCCGCCAGGGGATACCGGTACCCTGGAAAACAAACAGTCGCTTCTAGTACAGCGCAGCGTAGCCGGCCCACCCCCGAAATGTTTAATGGAATGGACCTCCGACACCAATACCGTACCGGTAGAGGGCGCACTTTTTGTGGGCATTTTATATCTCTATGGCTAGCTGGCCTCCGAAAAAACTCACCCACACAGTGGGCATTCGAGTGGCGCGGCGGGGTATTCTGAATTTGTGCCTTGACTTCTTTAACAAGGTAAAAACGAGAGTAGAACGATTTTTTGTTGTGAGTCGTGCACCTCCATACCTCCATGCTTAGAACCGGCAGGGGCCACGTTCATAAAATGTTACTGTTGTAATGTTTTGCTGAATAAGGTTCTTTCACGTTCCGCGGCCATCTTGGATTCAGCGCAAAAAGAGGGACCCAACTTACCCGGATGATGGCGTGTTTATATGGGTGTTCCCCTCTTCCTAAATGTAGTAGGCCTACAGAGGGCGCTCTACTGAGCATGCGCAACTGGAACGTGAAACAACCTTATAGCACCAACATTTGTTTAGTTGAAACAATTTCCTTGGAAAAAACGGGGTTACAAACCAAAATTTTAGTTGATATTCATTGTTTGTGACTGGTAATTCTGCAGACTTTTGTTTTGAATGAAAAGCACGTGGAGTTTTGACCGATAACCTTTTTACTGAGCAAGACTTTTTGTGCTATAAACTTTAAGCACTTTTGTTGGACGGGTCGAGCGGTGGGACAACCGACAATAATCGTAACCCACCATCCTGGATGGTGGGTTACGATTATCGCAACTAGGACAACCGTAACTAAAGTACCCCTTAACAAATTTACCCTGTTGATTACGCCGCTGAATGTACTTTGTATGCGAAGAAAAGAGTGACGACACCTATTTTTTTTAGTAGAAAATTTTACTTTTTTGCTCCTATTTATCTTTGCACATTTTGAAGAGTCTGATGCAGACGAGACGTCTAGTTTGGAGGAGACTGCAATTAAGACACTGCTAAATCATTGCCGAAATGAGTTCTAGTTGTACATGTAAAATGCACATCAAGGAGAAAGGGCACTCATGTGACATCTGCAGCCAAACCTTCACATTAAAATCTAACCTCAAGCGACATCAAATATCCCACACCAATGAGAAACCGTACACATGCGACATCTGCAGCATATCGTTTGCATGGAGTGGAAACCTCAAGCAACACCAGATGACCCACACCAATGAGAAACTGTACACATGCGACATCTGTGGAAAATCATTCACGCACAATGGAAACCTCAAGCAACACCAGATGACCCACACCAATGGAAAACCGTACGCATGCGACATCTGTGGAAAATTATTCACGCACAATGGAAACCTCAAGCAACACCAGATGACCCACACCAATGGAAAACCGTACGCATGCGACATCTGTGGAAAATCGTTCACGAGGAATGGAAACCTCAAGCAACACCAGATGACCCACACCAATGAGAAACCGTACGCATGCGACATCTGTGGAAAATCGTTCACGCACAATGGACACCTTAAGCGACACCAGATGACCCACACCAATGAGAAACCGTACGCATGCGACATCTGTGGAAAATCGTTTTCGCAGAATGAAGACCTCAAGCGACACCAAATGACCCACACCAATGAGAAACCGTACACATGTGACATCTGTAGAAAATCGTTCAGGCAGAAAAGAGAGCTTAAGCGACACAAGATGACCCACACCGTTGATAAACCGTACGCATGCAACATCTGCAGCATATCGTTTGCGTGGAGTGGAAACCTCAAGCGACACCAGATGGCCCACACCAATGAGAAACCGTACACATGCGACATTTGTGGAAAATCATTCAATCGGAGTGAAACCCTCAAACAACACCAGATGACCCACACCAATGAGAAACCGTACACATGCGACATTTGTGGAAAATCATTCAATCGGAGTGAAACCCTCAAACGACACCAGATGACCCACACCAATGAGAAACCGTACACATGCGACATCTGTGGAAAATCATTCACGCAGAATGGACACCTTAAGCGACACCAGATGACCCACACCAATGAGAAACCGTACGCATGCGACATCTGTGGAAAATCATTCACGCACAATGGAGACCTTAAGCGACACCAGATGACCCACACCAATGAGAAACCGTACGCATGCGACATCTGTGGAAAATCATTCACGCACAATGGAGACCTTAAGCGACACCAGATGACCCACACCAATGAGAAACCGTACGCATGCGACATCTGTGGAAAATCATTCACGCACAATGGAAACCTCAAGCAACACCAGATGACCCACACCAATGAGAAACCGTACGCATGCGACATCTGTGGAAAATCATTCACGCACAATGGAGACCTTAAGCGACACCAGATGACCCACACCAATGAGAAACCGTACGCATGCGACATCTGTGGAAAATCATTCATGCACAATGGAGACCTTAAACGACACCAGATGACCCACACCAATAAGAAACCGCATGCATGCGACATCTGTGAAAAATCGTTCAGTCGCAGCAAGTACCTGAAAAACCACAAGCTGGACCACATCGACAGCGATGAGAGAGATAGATAATTTTGTGATCAAACCCAACTAATAAAATTGAGTCACAAGTCGCCAAAGCTACTTTTGAGTAATCACCGTCACTGCCAACAAGTAATATTTGCAGTGCTTAACAAGTTTGACATTTACACCAACAACTGCAACAGCCTGATCTTTTGTTATGATGCATTCGAGGGATTATGCAGTATGCCTCATTTTGTGTAAATATATGGCAGCATGAGTCATATCATAAACAATACCATTGAAGAATAAGTTTTGCTCACTACGAGTCTGAGGTTGTAAGTTTTTTGATAAGCTTCTTTGATCTCGTTGGCGAATAATTTTGTTTTGAATTTCCTCTATTTTTTTAAGAAGATCTGATTGTTTTATTAGGATACATATTGGTCGTCATGTTTTTATTAGTGAACGACACATTTTTATATAAATTTGTATATTTAACAATAAACTCTCGTCTCGATTACTTTACCGTAACTATATCTTTGAGTGTGAACGTAAATTTGTTTATTTTACCATATACATGTATCAATTATCAAGTGTTTTTTTATTTTAATTTATTGTATTTGATGTAAATGGAGTATTGGGGGGTTGACTACGCGAAACGTTTAACCGTGCGAAACGTTTAACTGTGTACTGTAGAGTTAAGGTATCTAAGAGATCGGTTTGTTTTCCGTTGAAAAACATTTAGTAAGCAGATAATAATGTAAAAAGATGACGTCGAATAAGTTCATGTTGAATGTTTCTTAATAAACTTCATCATACGCTTGCCTACCAAATAGTTTGACGATTTTTTGAAAACCATCTCCTTTGATCGTTATTTTAAACAGGCTCTAAAACAATTTCTCCCTGAACTTCTGAAGAATCTGTTTTGAGCCTGAGAGATATTCCTCTTTTCGCCACACAATCACCCCTCAGTCTCAATTGTACGTTATGCTGATTGGTTATGCTGACCCATGTTTAAATTAATGACGTTGTTTAATTTGATTTGTTTATCGCCCACATTGTTATCTGTTATCTATGGGAGAAACCAGAGATGTGAGAACAAACAAAAACAACCAAATCCCGCCAGGGGATACCGGTACCCTGGAACTCGCTTAAGTTCAATAAAACAAACGGTCACCCCTCCAGCCCAACGTACTCCACCCCGAAATGTTTAATGGAATGGACCTCCGACACCAATACCGTACCGGTAGAGGGCGCAGTTTTCGCGGGCATTTTATCCGTGCATTTTTATATATAGCCCCTGGCCTCCGAAAAATAATCGTGAACCTCGAACTTGCTGTACATATGTACATGCAGCGCGTATTATCCGGATACGTACGAAGTCAGGGCAGACGTACACGTGTACGTGTGGCGGGGTATTCTGAATTTGTGCCTTGACTTCTTCAACAAGGTAAAAACGAGAGTAAAATGATTTTTTGTTGCGAGTCGTATTCTCCTCCATACCTCCATCATGTCCATGCTAGAACCAACAGGGGCCACGTTCATAAAACGTTACTTATTTGTTAATGTTTTGTTTAGAATAGCACACCAACATATTTGTTTAGTTGAAACAATTTTCTAGGAAAAAACGGGGTTACAAACCAAAATTTCAGTTGATATTCATTGTTTGTGACTGGTAATTCTGCTGGTTTTTAATGAAAAGCATGTGGAGTTTTGACCGATAACCTATTTATTTACTAAGCAAGACTTTTTTGTGCTAAGCACTTCTGTGGGATGAGTCGACCTGTGGGATGAGTCGACCGGTGCGACGAGTCAAGTGGGGCAACGAGTCAAAAAATAATTGTACCCCTTAACAAATTAAGTACCTTAAACAATTTACCCTAATTAAGCCGCTAAATGTACTATGTATGCAAATAATTACAGAGTGACGACACCTATTTTTTTAGTAGAAAAACTCACTTTTTGCCCTTTTTTTTCTTTGCACATTTTGAAGAGTCTGATGCAGATGAGACTGCTAGTTTGGAGGAGACAGCAATTAAGACACGGTCAAATCTTTGCCGAAATGAGTCCTAGTTTTACATGTAAAATGCACATCAAGGAGAAAGGGCACTCATGCGACATCTGCAGCAAAACCTTTACATTAAAATCTAACCTCAAGCGACATCAAATATCCCACACTAATGAGAAACCGTGCACATGCGACATCTGTGGAAAATCATCCACGCACAATGGACACCTCAAGCGACACCAGATGACCCACACCAATAAGAAACCATACACATGCGACATCTGTGGAAAATCATTAACGCACAATGGAGACCTCAAGCGACACCAGATGACCCACACCAATGAGAAACCGTACAAATGCAACATCTGTGGAAAATCATTCACGCACAATGGAAACCTCAAGCAACACCAGATGACCCACACCAATGAGAAACCATACACATGCAACATCTGTGGGAAATCATTCACGCACAATGGAAACCTCAAGCAACACCAGATGACCCACACCAATGAGAAACCATACACATGCGACATCTGTGGGAAATCATTCACGCACAATGGAAACCTCAAACAACACCAGATGACCCACACCAATAAGAAACCATACACATGCGACATCTGTGGAAAATCATTCACGCACAATGGACACCTCAAGCGACACCAGATGACCCACACCAATGAGAAACCATACACATGCGACATCTGTGGAAAATCATTCAGTCAGAGGGAAACCCTCAAACGACACCAGATGACCCACACTAATGAGAAACCGTACACATGTGACATCTGTGGACAATCATTTGCACATAATGGAAACCTAAAGCGACACCATATTTTGACCCACACCAATGAGAAACCGTACACATGTGACAGATGTGGAAAATCGTTTAAGCAAAGTGAAAACCTCGGGCAACACCAGATGACCCACACCAATGAGAAACCGTACACATGCGACATCTGTGGAAAATCATTCACGTACAATGGAAACCTCAAGCAACACCAGATGACCCACACCAATGAGAAACCTTACACATGCGACATCTGTGAAAAATCGTTCAGGCAAAGTGGACACTTCAAGAAACACCAGATGACCCACACCAATGAGAAACCGTACGCATGTGACATCTGTGGACAATCTTTCAATCAAAGGGGACACCTCAAGCGACACCAGATGGCCCACACCAATGAGAAACCGTACGCATGTGACATCTGTGGAAAATCATTCACGCACAATGGAGACCTCAAGCGACACCAGATTACCCACACTAATGAGAAACCGTACCAATGTGACATCTGTGGACAATCATTTGCACGTAATGGAAACCTCAAGCGACACCATATTATAACCCACACCAATGAGAAACGGTACGCATGCGACATCTGTGGACAATCTTTCAACCAAAGGGGACACCTCAAGCGACACCAGATGACCCACACCAATGAGAAACCGTTCGCATGCGACATCTGTGGAAAATCATTCACGTACAATGGAAACCTCAAGCAACACCAGATGACCCACACCAATGAGAAACCTTACACATGCGACATCTGTGGAAAATCATTCACGCAGAATGGAAACCTCAAGCAACACCAGATGACCCACACCAATGAGAAACCGTACGCATGCGACATCTGTGGAAAATCATTCACGCACAATGGAGACCTTAAGCGACACCAGATGACCCACACCAATAAGAAACCGCATGCATGCGACATCTGTGGAAAATCATTCACGCACAATGGAGACCTCAAGCGACACCAGATGACCCACACTAATGAGAAACCGTACCAATGTGACATCTGTGGACAATCATTTGCACGTAATGGAAACCTCGAGCGACACCATATTATAACCCACACCAATGAGAAACGGTACGCATGCGACATCTGTGGACAATCTTTCAACCAAAGGGGACACCTCAAGCGACACCAGATGACCCACAGCAATGAGAAACCGTACACATGCAACATATCTGTCGAAAATCATTCACGCAAAATGGACACCTTAAGGGACACCAGATGACCCACACCAATGAGAAACCGTACGCATGCGACATCTGTGGAATATCATTCACGCAGAATGGAAACCTCAAGCGACACCAGATGACCCACACCAATGAGAAACCGTACACATTCGACATCTGTGGAAAATCATTCACGCAGAATGGAGACGTCAAGCGCCACCAGATGACCCACACCAATGAAAAACCGTACACATGCCACATCTGTGGAAAATCATTCATGCACAATGGAGACCTTAAGCGACACCAGATGACCCACACCAATAAGAAACCGCATGCATGCGACATCTGTGAAAAATCGTTCAGTCGTAGCAACTACCTGAAACACCACAAGATGGACCACACCGACAGCAATGAGAGAGAGAGAGATAATTTGGTGATCAAACCCAACTAATAAAATTGAGTCACAAGTCGCCAAAGCTACTTTTGAGTAATCACCGTCACTGCCAACAAGTATTTGCAGTGCTTAACAAGTTTGACATTTACACCAACAACAACTGCAACAGCCTGGGCCCAATTTCTTGGCTCTGTTTACCGCAGAATTCCTCGTTTACGGTCACCATTTTCCGCTAACCACGATAGCAGAAAAATTATGTGCTCACCCCGTAAGCACAGAATCCTTAGTTACGGGATGTACGCATGCTCAGAGACCAAAATTCCTTGCTAACGCGTGAAATACGTTTACCGTAAGCACCGAATTTTCTGCTATAGTAAGCAGGGATTTTTCGCTAACGGTAAGCAGAGCCAAGAAATTGGGCCCTGATCTTTTGTTATGATGCATTTGAGGGATTATGCAGTATGCCTCGATCATTTTGTGTAAAGCAATGGCAGCATGAGTCGTATCATAAACAATACCGTTGAAGAATAAGTTTTGCTCACTGTGAGTCTGAGGTTGTAAGTTTTTTGATAAGCTTCTTTGATCTCGTTGGCGAATAATTTTGTTTTGAATATCTTTTGACGACGAAATGCCCTTGTTTTAATATTAGGATACATGATGGTCGTCATGTTTTTAGTGAACACATTTTTATATAAATTTGTATATTTAATGTTAAACGCTCGTCTTGATTATCGATTACTTTACCGTATAAACTATATCTTTGTGTGTGAACGTCAATTTGTTTATTACCGTATACATGTATATGTATCAACTATCAAGTGTTTTGGTTTTAATTTATTGTATTTGATGTAAATGGGGACTTAAGGGGGTAGACAACACAAAACGTATAAGTGTGTACTGTAGAGTTATGTGATAAGAGATCGGTTTGTTGTCCGTTTAGTGAGCAGATAATAATGTTAAAAGATGACGTTGAGTAAGTTTTCATGTTGAATGTTACTTAACCCTAACTCCCTCACCATTGTTATTGAACAATACAATTCCTTCAAAATCCTCCAACTTCCTTTGTTGTGTAGGGAGTTAGGGTTAATAAACTTCATCATAGGAGAGCCTCTCTTCTTGCATACCCAATAGTTTGACGATTTGTTGATAACCCGACTCTTTTTATCGTTATTTAAAAGCATTAAAAAGTATTAACAATTCTAACCATCAAAACTCGCGAAAAAACGTGGATATCTCCCAAGCTCGAAAACAATTTCTCCCTGAACTTCTGAAGAATCTGTTTTGAGCCTGAGAGATCTAAAAAATTTCGCCACACAATCACCCCTTTCATTTTTACGTTATGAAGACCCACGATTAAAAATGACGTTGTTTAATTTGATTTGTTTGTCGCTCACATTGTTATCTGTTATCTATGGGAGAAACCAGAGAAGTGAGAACAAACAAAAACAAACAAAATCCCGCCAAGGGATACCCTCGAACTCGCTTAATTTCAATAAAACAAACCCAGTCACTCCTCCAGCGCAACGTACCCACCCCCGAAATGTTTAATGGAATGGACCTCCGACACCAATACCGGTAGAGTGGTGATGGCGTCGCAGCCGCCGGGTGCAATCTTTTCGGCTCTCCGATTTTGCTATCAAAATCGTCTTGATTTTCGCATATGTTTTCCCCATCCACTCTTCTTTGGTGATAATTTGGGTCTGTTGAAACTTCATGATTCATCTGAACTGGTTTTTGTGCAACTTCCAGACCTCCAGAGGAAATTTGGGGTCTTTTTATTCTCCAACCTGATTCTGCTTGTGACACGGTGCTGAAGGATATTACGTATACAGCTCGGGTGAAATCTTCCTATGGCGTACATGTATATGTACATATACATATAAACACGGAAGCAGCACATTATACAGGATATTACGGTAGGATTAAACCTTAATTGTCTTGCTGGCTGTTTGTGCAAAATGGCTCCCCTCAGACCTACACGTAGAACTGGTATCAATCACAAACTCGTCATTTTTATCTCAATAATGGTTCAACTCCACAAAATGTTTGAACCCCAGCAAATGCAATACGTGCATGATACCCAAGGTGATTGCCTCAAGAACCCAATGAACTGCAAAAGTACCATCACTATACGGCAGGGTGGCGATGAACTTGCACTCTCTGCTAAAGACTGGAGTTTGGCAATCCACATCATGTCAACTCAAAAATTGTCTTGGCACACTAGTGTGTGGAATTTTGCATCAAATAACACGCATCACCTTCTCCTTATGATATTGTTGAGTGGTCAAGTAGAAATCAACCCAGGCCCCACATCCAACGAGTTCCCCTGTGGAATTTGTAAGAATGAAGTCAACGACAACGCAAATGCAATCTGCTGTGACATGTGCAACTACTGGTGCCATATAGATTGCTGTGGAATGTCACATGGAAATTATCAAGCCTTATGTAACAGCTCAAATTCATTCTCTTGGATCTGTTATCAGTGTGGCTGTCCAAATTTTAACAGTTCCTTGTTTGCAACTGCATCCATCGAATTATCAAATTCCTTCTCAGCACTAGATGCCTTGGAAAGTCATGATTTGGATTCGTCTACTCAACCTCAAGCTTCTACGCCAACTCACCAGTCAAACAGGTCCAGTTTCGTTCCACCTAAAAATCGTGTTTCTGGCCTGAAAACCATGGTTATTAACTGCAACAGTATAAAGAGCGCTACTAAACAAGCTGCCTTCCGTGCTCACGTGGAACAATACGAGCCTGACATTATCCTTGGATGCGAATCTAAAATAGATAGCACAATGCCATCCTACTCACTGTTCCCTGACAACTATACAGTGTACCGAAAGGATAGAGATCAGCATGGGGGTGGAGTTTTTGTTGCAACCAAAGACAAGTTTATAACAGTCGACATGCCCGACCTTGACTCTGAATGCGAAATCATCTGGGCCAGTCTACAGTTCGCAGGCTCCAAACCACTCTATGTTGCCAGCTATTATGGTCCACATTCAAAGAAGAGCAAGGCTGTCGATGAGCTGTCAAACTCACTCATCAAGCTTCTGAATAAACGCAACCGTCAGTGTCCAAACATAGTAATAGGAGGTGATTTCAACATGCCTGATGTTGATTGGTCCTCCTGGTCTACCACAAACTCCAAGACAGCATCGGTGCATACAAGATTCCTCAATTTTCTCTTGGAAAATTCACTCGCCCAACTGGTTACGGAAATCACACGCCCTGTCTCAAACAGTATCTTGGACCTTGTGATAACAACATGCCCACATCTCATCAATAATGTCAGAACAATTCCTGGCATTTCTGACCACAATGCAGTCCTATTTGATGTCAACATGAAACCCAAACATCAAACTAAATTGCCTCACAAGATCTACAACTATAAAAAGGGCAACATGGATCAGCTGAAATTCGACACTCGGCAGTTTAGTGACCAGTTTGTTGCAAGCAATCCCTTGCAAAATTCTGTGGACACAAACTGGCAAACCATCAGTGACAAGTTGCAAAACATGTTGGACACACATGTCCCATCAAAAATGAAAAGTGGCAAAAGACATCTGCCATGGATAACACCAGCCATCAAGAGGAAAATGAGGAAGCGTGACAGATTGTTCTGTCTTGCTAGAAAGACCAACTCATCAGCCAAATGGAAGTGCTTTAAACAATACAGAAACAGCCTAGCCAAGCACATCAAGCAAGCCCATGCAAACTATATCAATGAAGTTGTCGGTGGTAGCCTGACAGACAGACCAAAAACATTCTGGTCCTACGTCAAGTTGATGAAGACTGAGAACCTTGGCATCCCAGCTCTACGTACCCAGACTAAATTATGTACCACCGACGAGGACAAAGCCCAGGCTTTAAATGAACAGTTTAAATCTGTATTCTCCTCAAGCTCATCAGATAATATCCCGGATAAAGGACCATCACATCATCCAAGCATCTCTCATCTCAATATTCATGAAGAAGGCGTTGCCCAGCAATTGCAGAATTTAAATCCAACAAAAGCAAGTGGCCCTGACGAAGTTCCGCCGAGACTATTAAAGTCTGTTGCTGTGGAACTTGCTCCCGCCTTAAAAGTTCTCTATCAACAATCTGTCGACACAGGCAAAGTACCAGCGCAATGGAGACAAGCCATAGTGACCGCTATATACAAGAAAGGCGTAAAATCGGATCCTTCAAACTATAGGCCAATCTCCCTGACTTGCATATGCTGTAAGATGTTAGAACATATTGTTTTGAGCCACATGGCAAAACACCTCAGCCAACATAACATCCTACTGGACTCCCAACATGGGTTTAGAGAGCGGTTATCTACAGTCACGCAACTCCTAACATCTGTACATGACTGGGCAACTACATTGGAGCATCGAGGCCAGACTGATGTCATTCTCTTGGACTTCAGTAAGGCCTTCGACAAGGTCGCACATCATCATCTTTCCGTCAAACTTGATTTCTATGGCATTAGAGGGACAACTCTGCATTGGATCAATGCATTTCTATCAGGTCGCCAGCAAGCAGTGTCCGTAAATGGCAGGCATTCGTCCTGGGGGAAAGTAACATCTGGAGTACCCCAGGGCTCAGTCCTAGGACCAGCCCTATTTCTTTTGTACATCAATGACATCCAGGACAACATCCATTCCAGAATAAGGCTATTTGCGGATGACAGCATTGTCTACAGAGAAATCAAAGACCATCAAGACCATAAAATACTCCAACAAGACCTCCAGGTTCTAGCAGAGTGGGCTACCAAATGGCTGATGGAATTTAACATCCAGAAATGTGCAGTCCTGTCGATTACTCGTAAAAGGAAACCCAGCCAATACCAATATACCATCTTTGGCCAACCACTCTCCAATGTGGATCAACATGACTACCTAGGCATTACCATCGCCAGTGATCTACGTTGGAATGCTCATTGTAACACAACCATCAAGAAAGCAAGTAAAACCCTTGGCCTGCTACGTCGAACATTAGCACCCTGTTCAAGGGAAGTCAAGACAAAAGCATATGAATCCCTGGTTCGTCCTAGACTTGAATACGCCTCTGCAGCTTGGTGCCCATACACAACATCATTAGTGGACAAGCTAGAGCAGGTCCAGAGAGCAGCTGCACGATTTGTGTATGCTGACTATCGCAGGACGACCCATGTAACACCGCTGATTAACAACCTAGGCTGGGACTCCCTGCATGTCCGACGTCTTCTGGCACAGAATGTAATGTTCTTTAAGATTCATTACCAGCTAGTAAATATCCATTTCCCAGCAATTGTCATCCCGGCTACTTATTTCTCTCGTCATGACCATTATCTCAAGTACCAGATTCCATTACCCACCACAGAAGCATACAAGTATTCATTCTACCCAAGATCTATACGCATCTGGAATAAACTACCGCTGTCTACTGTCACCATACCAACTGTACCAGCCTTCAAGGAAGCTGCTCTCCATTCCATTAGGGAGATGCTTCCTCCACCTGGTAGCAATCTCCTGTAATCCACCTACCAGTCCCTGTATATAGTGCACCCTCAGTCAGTTGTTGGAGTGAACTTTTTCCTCTGTTTGTTTGGCTGTTGCCAGTCTTCATTTGTTGTTTGTGTTACTGTTTTTCTTTACTTGCACCGCACGGCTGGAGACGCCATTTTTCCACCAACCAACATCCTAGTTTAGCTCAAGAGGAGCTGTTTAAGGATTACAGTATCAAGTATCAAGAGGGCGCAGTTTTCGCGGGCATTTTATGGCCGAGTTCGGGCGGTCTGTTCTTGACACGCGAACTCTGTTCTCGCGCTCGAACGGCGGGAACGCGACCCGTGAACATTGCACTCGGAACAAGAACACACACCACCTATCCACCAGGGTTTTGCAAGAACAAGTTACGCGTGTCAAGAACAGACCGCCCGAACTCGGCCTATATCTCTGGCCAATCTGGCCTCCGATCCGAAAAATAATCGTGAACACTCACTAGCTGTACATGTACGTACAGCGCGTATTATCCGGATACGAAGTCAGGGCATTCGAGTGCCGGGGTATTCTGAATTTGTACCTTGACTTCTTCAACAAGGTAAAAACGAGAGTAAAATTATTTTGTTGCGAGTCGTATTCTCCTCCATACCTCCATGCTTAGAACCAGCAGGGGCCACAATCATAAAACGTTACTGTTAATGTTTTGTTTAGAATAGCACCAACATTTGTTTAGTTGAAACAATTTCCTTGGAAAAAACGGGGTGACAAAGTACAAACCAATATTTCAGTTGATATTCTTGACATTGTTTGTGACTGGTAATTCTGCAGATTTTTGTTTTGAATGAAAAGCACAAGGAGTTTTGACCGATAACCTTTTATTACTGAGGAAGACTTTTTGTGCTATAAACTTGAAGCACCTAATTTGTTGGACAGGTCGAGCGGTGGGACAACCGTAACTAAGTACCCCTTAACAAATTTACCCTAATTACGCCGCTGAATGTACTGTGTATGCGAAGAACAGAGTGACGACGCCAATTCTTTTAGTAGAAAATTTTACTTTTTGCTCCTATTTTTCTTTGCACATTTTGAAGAGTCTGATGTAGACGAGACTGCTAGTTTGGAGGAGACAGCAATTAAGACACGGTCAAATCTTTGCCGAAATGAGTCCTAGTTTTACATGTAAAATGCACATCAAGGAGAAGGGGCACTCATGCGACATCTGCAGCCAAACCTTTACATTAAAATCTAACCTCAAGCGACACAAGATGACCCACACCAATGAGAAACCGTACACATGCGACATCTGCAGCATATCGTTTGCGTGGAGTGGAAACCTCAAGCGACACCAGATGACCCACACCAATGAGAAACCGTACGCATGCGACATCTGTGGAAAATCATTCACGCACAATGGTGACCGCAAGCGACACCAGATGACCCACACCAATGAGAAACCGTACACATGCGACATCTGTGGAAAATCATTCAATCAGGAGAAAACCCTCAACCGACACCAGATGACCCACACCAATGAGAAACCGTACAAATGCGACATCTGTGGAAAATCGTTCAATCAGAGTGGACACCTCAAGCAACACCAGATGACCCACACCAATGAGAAACCGTACACATGCGACATCTGTGGAATATCATTTACACAAAGTGGAACCCTCAAGTGACACCAGATGACCCACACCAATGAGAAACCGTACACATGCTACATCTGTAGAAAATCATTCATGCACAATGGAAACCTCAAGCAACACCAAATGACCCACACCAATGAGAAGCCATACGCTTGCGACATCTGTGGAAAATCGTTCACGCACAATGGAAACCTCAAGTAACACCAGATGACCCACACCAATGAGAAACCGTACGCATGCGACATCTGTGGAAAATCATTCACGAACAATGGAGACCTGAAGCGACACCAGATGACCCACACCAATGAGAAGCCATACGCTTGCAAAATCTGTGGCAAATCGTTCAGGCAGAATGGAGACCTCAAGCGACACCAGATGACTCATACCAATAAGAAACCGTACACATGCGACATCTGTGGAAAATCATTCACGAACAATGAAAACCTCAAGCGACACCAGATGACCCACACCAATGAGAAACCGTACTACTACTACATGTAGTAGTAAAAAGTAGTATGCAGTACTCTCACTGACTTGTGTGCAATGCCTGTAGTAATTTTTAGTATTTGGTACTTCACCCCCAGTATTGCAGTAGTACTTTTTAGCATTGGGTCCCTCTGCTTGCTGAGTGTGCATGGCCCATGTATGCTGTGTAAGGTGTTCTAAACTCTACAGCAAAAATTGTCACTTGGGACACAATGGGTCAAGGCTGGACTACTGCATTTTTTGCCAGGTAAGTATTACTGACCTGTACTGCCACTATTAGTATTTTGTAGTTGGCAGTATCTGTACTCTGTCAGTACACACCCAATCATCAGTCACGGAGAGACCCAATGCTACAAAATACTAAGTAGTATTCTGTAGTACGCAGTTCTTTAGCCCAAAGTAAGGCTTAGGGGGTTAGGGTTTATAGTGAACAACACATTTTTATATAAATTTGTTTTTAAACGTTAAACGCTCGTCTCGATTATCGATTACTTTACCGCAACTATATATCTTTGAGTATGAACGTAAATGTTACCGTATACATGTACGTGTACATGTATCAAGTGTTTGGGTTTTAATTTATTGTATTTGACGTAAATGGGGTCTTGGGGGGTTGACTACGTACGCCAAGCGTATAACCGTGTACTGTAGAGTTATGGTATCTAAGAGATCAGTTTGTTTTCCGTTGAAAAACATTTAGTAAGCAGATAATAATGTTAAAAGATGACGTCGAATAAGTTTTCATGTTGAATGTTTCTTAATAAACTTCATCTTACCCTTGCCTACCAAATAGTTTAACGATTTTTTGAAAACCATCTCTTTTGATCGTTATTTTAAACAGGCTCTAAAACAACTTCTCCCTGAACTTCTGAAGAATCTGTTTTGAGCTTGGGAGATCTTCCTCTTTTCGCCACACAATCCCTCTCAATTTTACGTTATGAAGACCCACAATTAAAAATGACGTTGTTTAATTTGATTTGTTTATCGCCCACATTGTTATCTGTTATCTATGGGAGAAACCAGAGAAGTGAGAACAAACAAAAACAAACAAAATCCCGCCAAGGGATACCCTCGAACTCGCTTAATTTCAATAAAACAAACCGTCACCCCTCCAGCGCAACGTACCCCACCCCCGAATTGTTTAAAGGAATGGACCTCCGACACCAATAGCGTACCGGTAGAGGGCGCAGTTTTAGCGGGCATTTTATATATCTGGCCTCCGAAAAATAATGTACATGTGTACTGTACGTACGTACGTGTACGTACAGCGAAGTCAGGGCGATCGAGTGGCGGGGTATTCTGAATTTGTGCCTTGACTTCTAATTAACAAGGTAAAAACGAGAGTAAAATGATTTTTTGTTGTGAGTCGTAATCTCCTCCAGCAGGGGCCACGTTCATAAAACAAAACGTTACTGTTAATGTTTTGTTAATTAGAATAGCACCAACCCAGCAACATATTTGTTTAGTTGAAACAATTTCCTAGAAAAAAAACGGGGTTACAAACCAAAATTTCAGTTGATATTCATTGTTTGTGACTGGTAGTGGTATTCTGCTTGTTGTTTTTTTAATGAAAAGATAACCTATTTATTACTATAAGCAAGACTTTTTTGTGCTAAGCACTTCTGTGGGATGAGATGACCGGTGCGACGAGTCAATGGGGCAATTAGTCAAACAATAATTGTACCCCTTAACAAATTAAGTACCTTAAACAATTTACCCTATAATTTGTGCCTTGATGACTTCTTCAACAAGGTAAACAAAACGAGAGTAAAATGATTTTATGTTGTGAGTCGTATTATTATCCTCTGTACTTAGAACCAGCAGGGGCCACGTTCACGAAACGTTACTGTCAGTGTTATGTCTTATTCCTCCATGCTTGTGTTTTAATACTATAGCAATAGCACCAACATTTGTTGAGTTAAAACAATTTCCATGGAAAAAAACGAGGTTACAAACTAACATTTCAGTTGTTATTCATTGTTTGTGACTGGTATTCTGCTGGTTTTTGTAGGTGGAGTTTTGACCGTTAACCCTTTTTTTACTAAGCAAGACTTTTTTGTGCTAAGCACTTCTGTAGGATGAGTCGACCGGTGCGACGAGTCAAGTGGGGCGACGAGTCAAAAAATAATTGTACCCCTTAAAAAATTAAGTACCTTAAACAATTTACCCTAATTAAGCCGCTAAATGTACTGTGTATACAAATAACAGAGTGACGACACCTATTGTTTTAGTAGAAAAACTCACTTTTCGCTCTTTTTTGTTCTTTGCACATTTTGAAGAGTCTGATGCAGACGAGACTGCTAGTTTGGAGGAGACACCAATTAAGACACGGTCAAATTTTTGCCGAAATGAGTCCTAGTTTTACATGTAAAATGCACATGAAGGAGAAAAGGCACTCATGCGACATCTGCAGCCAAACCTTTAGATTAAAATCTAACCTCAAGCAACATCAAATATCCCACACCAATGAGAAACCGTGCACATGCAACATCTGTGGGAAATCATTCATGCAGAATGGAGACCTCAAGCGACACCAGATGACCCACACCAATGAGAAACCGTACACGTGACATCTGTGGAAAATTGTTTGCGTGGAGTAGAACCCTCAAACGACACCAAATGACCCACACCAATGAGAAACCTTACACATGCGACATCTGTGGAAAATCATTCACGCACAATGGAGACCTCAAGCGACACCAGATGACCCACACCAATGAGAAACCGTACACATGCGACATCTGTGGAAAATCATTCACGCGCAATGGACACCTCAAGCGACACCAGATGACCCACACCAATGAGAAACCATACACATGCGACATCTGTGGAAAATCATTCACGCACAATGGAGACCTCAAGCAGCACCAGATGACCCACACCAACGAGAAACCGTACACATGCGACATCTGTGGAAAATCATTCACGCACAATGGAGACCGCAAGCGACACCAGATGACCCACACCAATGAGAAACCGTACACATGCGACATCTGTGGAAAATCATTCACGCACAATGGAGACCGCAAGCGACACCAAATGACTCATACCAGTAAGAAACCGTACGCATGCAACATCTGTGGAATATCATTTACACAAAGTGGAACCCTCAAGCGACACCAGATGAACCACACCAATGAGAAACCGTACGCATGCGACATCTGTGAAAAATCATTCACCCACAATGGATACCTCAAGCAACACCAGATGACCCACACCAATGAGAAACCGTACACATGCGACATGTGTGGAAAAGCATTCACACACAATGGAAACCTCAAGCAACACCAGATGACCCACACCAATGAGAAACCGTACGCATGCGACATCTGTGGAAAATCATTCACGCACAATGGAAACCTCAAGCGACACCAGATGACCCACACCAATGAGAAACCGTACGCATGCGACATCTGTGGAATATCATTCAATCGGAGTGAAACCCTCAAACGACACCAGATGACCCACACCAATGAGAAACCGTACACATGCGACATCTGTGGAAAATCGTTCACACACAATGGACACCTTAAGGGACACCATATGACCCACACCAATGAGAAACCATACACATGCGACATCTGTGGAAAATCATTCACGAACAATGGAAACCTCAAGCAACACCAGATGACCCACACCAATGAGAAACCGCACACATGCGACATCTGTGGAAAATCGTTCACGCACAATGGACACCTTAAGCGACACCAGATGACCCACACCAATGAGAAACCGTACACATGCGACATCTGTGGAAAATCATTCACGCACAATGGAAACCTCAAGCGACACCAGATGACCCACACCAATGAGAAACCGTACGCATGAGAAAAGTGGAACCCTCAAGCGACACCAGATGAACCACACCAATGAGAAACCGTACGCATGCGACATCTGTGGAAAATCATTCACGCACAATGGATACCTCAAGCAACCCCAGATGACCCACACCAATGAGAAACCGTACACATGCGACATGTGTGGAAAAGCATTCACACACAATGGAAACCTCAAGCAACACCAGATGACCCACACCAATGAGAAACCGTACGCATGCGACATCTGTGGAAAATCATTCACGCACAATGGAAACCTCAAGCGACACCAGATGACCCACACCAATGAGAAACCGTACGCATGCGACATCTGTGGAAAATCATTTACGCACAATGGAGACCTCAAGCGACACCAGATGACCCACACCAATGAAAAACCATACACATGCGACATCTGTGGAAAATCGTTCAGGCAGAATGGACACCTCAAGCAACACCAGATGACCCACACCAATGAAAAACCGTACACATGCAACATCTGTGGAAAATCATTGGTGAACTATGGAAACCTCAAGCGACACCAGATGACTCACACCAATAAGAAACCGTACACATGCGATATTTGTGGAAAATCGTTTACTTTAGGCAGAATGGAGACCTCAAGCGTCACCACACGAAGATGGACCACACCGACAGCAATGAGAGAGATAGATAATTTTGTGATCAAACCCAACAAATAAAATTGAGTCGCAAGTCGCCAAAGCTACTTTTGAGTAATCACCGTCACTGCCAAGGAGTAATATTTGCAGTGCTTAACAAGTTTGACATTTACACCAACAACGACTGCGACAGCCTGATCTTTTGTTATGATGCATACGAGGGATTATGCAGTATGCCTCATTTTGTGTAAAAGCAATGACAGCATAAGTCATATCATAAACAATAGCGTTTAAGATCGAGTTTTGCTCACTACGAGTCTGAGGTTGTAAGTTTTTTGATAAGCTTCTTTGATTTCGTTGGCAAATAATTTTGTTTTGAATTTCTTCTATTTTTTTTAAGACGAAATGCTTTTATTAGGATACAGATTGGTCGTCATGTTTTTATTAGTGAATGACACATTTTTGTATAATTTTGTATATTTAACGTTAAACGCTTGTCTCGATTACTTTACCTAGTATCAACCTATACTTTATGTATCAACTATCAAATATTTGGTTTTAATTTATTGTATTTGAGGTAAATGGGGTCTTGGGGGTTTGACTACACGAAACGTATAACCGTGTACATGTACTTGTACTGTAGAGTTATGGTATGTAACTTGTAAGAGATCGGTTTGTTTTCCGTTGAAAAACATTTGGAGCAGATAATAATGTTAAAAGATGAAGTCGAATAGGTTTTCACAATTTCATGTTGAATGTTTCTTAATAAACTTCATCGTACGAGAGCTACTCTTCTTGCATACCAAATAGTTTGACGATTTTTTGAAAACCATCTCCTTTGATCGTTATTTTAAACAGGCTCGAAAACAATTTCTCCCTGAACTTCTGAAGAATCTGTTTTGAGCCTGGGAGAAGTACCTCTTTTCGCCACACAATCGCCACTCTCATTTTTACGTTATGAAGACCCACGTTTAAAATGACATTGTTTAATTTGATTTGTTTATCGCCCACATTGTTATCTGTTATCTATGGGAGAAATCAGAGGATTGAGAACAAACAAAAACAAACAAAATCCCGCCAAGGGATACCCTGAACTCGCTTAATTTCAATAAAACAAACCCAGTCACTCCTCCAGCGCAACGTACCCCACCCCCGGAATGTTTAATGGAATGGACCTCGGACACCAATACCGGTAGAGGGCGCAGTTTTCGCGGGCATTTTATAGGGCGTTTACAAAACGGAGGCTAGAGGCTAGGCTTGGGCTAGATTTTTGCGGCGCCATTTGGAAGCCTCATACCAAACGACGGGCGCGACCCTTACAAAAAAATCCCAATGGTATTCAATGGTATTGTATGGTACATCAGTGGTAATGAATGGTACACAGTGGTAAATCAATGGTCTTTCTATGGTAACCATTCACAGTGGTGTAATGACCAATGGTAAATCAGTAAAAATGAATGGTGCTGAATGTGTGCAATGGTAATGAATGGTCTTTCTATGGTAACCATTCACACCACTGTAATGATCAATGGTAAATCAGTTAAAATGAATGGTGCTGATTGTGTGCAATGGTAATGAATGGTCTTTCTATGGTAACCATTCACACCACTGTAATGATCAATGGTAAATCAGTTAAAATGAATGGTGCTGATTGTGTGCAATGGTAATGCATGGTCTGTCTATGGTAACCATTCACACCACTGTAATTATCAATGGTAAATCAGTTAAAATGAATGGTGCTGATTGTGTGCAATGGTAATGAATGGTCTTTCTATGGTAACCATTCACACCACTGTAATGATCAATGGTAAATCAGTTAAAATGAATGGTGCTGATTGTGTGCAATGGTAATGAATGGTCTTTGGATGGTAACCATTCACACCACTGTAATGATCAATGGTAAATCAGTTGAAATGAATGGTGCTGATTGTGTGCAATGGTAATGAATGGTCTTTCTATGGTAACCATTCACACCACTGTAATGATCAATGGTAAATGAGTTAAAATGAATGGTGCTGATTGTGTGCAATGGTAATGAATGGTCTTTCTATGGTAACCATTCACACCACTGTAATTATCAATGGTAAATCAGTTAAAATGAATGGTGCTGATTGTGTGCAATGGTAATGAATGGTCTTTCTATGGTAACCATTCACATCACTGTAATGATCAATGGTAAATCAGTTAAAATGAATGGTGCTGATTGTGTGCAATGGTAATGAATGGTCTTTCTATGGTAACCATTCACACCACTGTAACGATCAATGGTAAATGAGTTAAAATGAATGGTGCTGATTGTGTGCAATGGTAATGAATGGTCTTTGGATGGTAACCATTCACACCACTGTAATGATCAATGGTAAATGAGTTAAAATGAATGGTGCTGATTGTGTGCAATGGTAATGAATGGTCTTTCTATGGTAACCATTCACACCACTGTAATTATCAATGGTAAATCAGTTAAAATGAATGGTGCTGATTGTGTGCAATGGTAATGAATGGTCTTTCTATGGTAACCATTCACATCACTGTAATGATCAATGGTAAATCAGTTAAAATGAATGGTGCTGATTGTGTGCAATGGTAATGAATGGTCTTTCTATGGTAACCATTCACACCACTGTAACGATCAATGGTAAATGAGTTAAAATGAATGGTGCTGATTGTGTGCAATGGTAATGAATGGTCTTTCTATGGTAACCATTCACACCACTGTAATTATCAATGGTAAATCAGTTAAAATGAATGGTGCTGATTGTGTGCAATGGTAATGAATGGTCTTTCTATGGTAACCATTCACATCACTGTAATGATCAATGGTAAATCAGTTGAAATGAATGGTGCTGATTGTGTGCAATGGTAATGAATGGTCGTTCTATAGTAACCATTTACAGTGGTGTAATTATCAATGGTAAATCAGTTTTAATGAATGGTGCTGAAATGTCTGCAATGGTAATGGATGTCTTTATATGGTAATACCATTCACAGTGGTGTAATTATCAATGCTAAATCAGTTAAATTGAATGGTGCTGATTGTGTGCAATGGTAATGCATGGTCTTTCTATGGTAACCATTCACAGTGGTGTATGAATGGTGCTGATATGTGTGCAATGATAATGGATGATCTTTATATGGTAATACCATTCACAGTGGTGTAAATATCAATGGTAAATCAGTTGAAATGAATGGTACTGAATTGTAATGCAATGGTGAATGGTCTTTCTGTTGTAGGGGTGATATTAAATATTTATTATTCTTCATTATTTTATTGTGATTGTATAATGCTATTTATTATTTTATTGTAATTAGAATTGCCCTTTAACACCTTTTTGTAACCGCTCACCGTATAAATTATTCTTATCACCATTCCCGCCTAAATGTACATGTGTACTATATATACATGTACTGTACATGTACTGTACCGTGTGATAGTGATACATGTACAGTACATTGGAAAGTAACAATCTTGACTTTGTAACATGTAGTTCATTTGTTTCACCAAACGTGAAGTGGGAATTTTATTTTAAGTTTTGTTTCTTTAAAAACACTTATTATATTTTTGTCAATGCTACTTTAGTTCCAAATTGTCTGAGGCCCAGGTTTTAATTTAGTACATTAATTAATCACTTGACACGAACTGTATGTTCTGCACGGGCTGCACACAGCAGCTGCCCAACTTTCACAGGTAAATGCATCATAAATGTTGACACGATTTTCATCGCTTTTAGTTAAGAACATAATGCAATTGTTGTTCACTGTAAACCCCCATATTTTGTCTGCGTTTGATTATAGATTGGCATAATAATAGTTTTGGAGAAGATTGAACAGTTAAAATGGTGATTTTTAAGAGATGATTTAGGGAGCACTGTGTCACAGGGTTTGTGCAGACCAGGCCACATGTACATGTACACTGTACATGTGCATGCATAGCATTAGCATATGACCATGTGCGATATGCGTGTGTGGACATCGCCATCAATAATGTTAAACAGAGAAGCTACATGTAGGTGGATTGTATAAGATCTAGTAGCTATTTTATTCGATCCTGAGGTATTTTATTCAGTATGAGGCAGACTTGCATGTACGTAATTGTTATTTTTGAAGTTTCTATATTTGGTTTGAGATTGTGTTGTGCATTATACTTAGGGCTGGATTTAGTGCATGCGGTTGTTATGTGTGCGAGTGTATGCAAGTGTACTGTAGGTCATCCTGCAGCCAGGGTTAACCTGTGTAATTGTGGTTTACAGTCGTCATGCCTGCGTATAGCGTCAACATATTTTAACCAGTTCGCGCCGGGATTATTCACATCACTGAGCCGAGGCGCGGGATTATTTTTAACGAAACTCAATCCGAGGCGGGTTCAAGCCGAAAAGCACACCCACGCATTTCCGGCCTTGCTTGCTGCCGACAGGCATTTCCGGCCTTGCTTGTGACGTGTTTATATGCCATCCGTTTTGAATCTAGGGAAAACTTTGCGTGTATATATACGTCCTCTGGCCCGAACTGGTTAAATCTCAGGGAAAGTGTGTATTTGGCTTTTT
This sequence comes from Crossaster papposus, assembly GCA_037893245.1. NCBI lineage: Eukaryota > Metazoa > Echinodermata > Asteroidea > Velatida > Solasteridae > Crossaster > Crossaster papposus. Next base: position 3,637,911 of record JBAIAA010000195.1, on the reverse strand, counting down.
TCAGTCATTTTATTTGAGTAATATTGTATACATCTTAACCAGAACTTAATTTGTAAATTGCATAAAACTTGCCCGCCCAACTTTCACAGGCAGCCATTGGGCCCAGCAGTCAGCTGGAGTCCGAATAAAGAACAAGCTGAGGCTGATCGAACTCCACGTCTTATCCTTTGAACCTACGTGTCCTCCCCTGTCACCAGACACCAAGATTGACGTGCCCGCATCCTTCTTCAGTCTACTGCCCTAACTGCCAGAGGTCTCGCGTCTCCCCAACCCCTCCGCACTGCTATTTGAATTTTACATTGAAGAATACTTGACTAATAAACACTTTAAAAATATTTTTCAATGGTTTTAATTGCAATTAATGGTAATTTGTACTGTAAATGGTTGACATGGTAAATGGTAAATCACTAGAAAGCACCATTTACCATTCATAATTAGGACCAATAGTAACGCATTTAAAACCTTCATTTAAAACCTACAATATTACCATTAGCATTACCATTAGCATTACCATAAGCATTACCATTAGCATTACCATAAGCATTACCATTAGCATTACCATTAGCATTACCATTAGCATTACCATTAGCATTACCATTAGCATTACCATTAGCATTACCATTAGCATTACCATTGCATTTACCATTCATTTACCATGTGAATGGTAAAGATGAATTTACCATTAGAATTACCATTGGATTTACCATTCATTTACCATGTGAATGGTAAAGATGAATTTACCATTGGATTTACCATTCATTTACCATGTGAATGGTAAAGATGAATTTACCATTAGCATTACCATTGGATTTACCATGTCAATGGTAAAGATGAATTTACCATTGGAAAATACCATTCATATTACATGAATGGTAATGCAAATGGTAAAACTGTATCTTTACCATTGATATTAAATTACCATTGGAAGATACCATACAATGGTAAATTAATGGTAGCAATAATGGTAATACCATATTTTACCATTCAACAAAAACGTTCCAAAACACCATTGGGCTACTAATGGTATCACAATGGTACCTTCAAATGGTATCCCAATGGTACTTTTGAATGGTATCTCAATGGTAATGCCTAATGGTATCTCAATGGTTACCATTCAGATATTTTTGTAAGGGGAGGCTACGCGAAGTAAGCCCGGGGCTAGATTTCAGGCTGTATTCCGAAGCCCCACCAAGCCTCGCGAAAGCTGGCTAGCGCCGGGCTTGATGACGTCACGGTGTAAAAACTTTCAGCGAATCGCCATCTTGAAAAACACTGTGTGCGGCATTTATTTCTCTTTTGTGTCGACATTGAAGGATTCTGACGTCGATTGAACAACCCTTTAGCCACAGGAGCTGAGCCAGGCAAAGCAAAATTCCAGTGTACAATGTAAGTGACTTGCCATGTTAATTTTGCCAATATTTTGGGCCACAACTCGGCGTTTTTGTCGGTGTGTTTGATTCCGCTGTCGTACGCTATGCTGGGAACAGGGAAGTCCACTGCGTGAGTGTACGGTCTAGTTTAACGTAGGAATAAGACTACAGTTTAGTACAAACAAAAAAAGGCAATTTTATGACGATGAATTTGACGATGATACAAGTAGGAAAAATCATGATTTGGAATCATGCAAGTATTTACCATCAAGCAAAACTTTGTGGAAAGACTGGTTGGGCCTATGGTTGGGGAAAAACCGACAACCGTCATGGCACAAAAACACAAGATGGCAATAAACATGACTGTGCAAAAAGGGTAAGACACTGAGTCACATTTTCTTCAAAACCACTTATCAAAAATTCAAAAAATCATGGGTTCAAATTAGTCCGAGTAACTTGGACCCAAAAATCACCTTTTTCAACATTTGGACATGGTCGGGTGATATGTCCAAATGTTGAAAAAGGTGATTTTGGGGTCCAAGTTACTCGGACTAGGTTCAAATCTAAAGAACAATGACTGCTTGAAGCTGGAAAAGTCACTTTTTAATTGGCTTTCAAATGCAAAAGCAATTTTAGAATGGAACTTGTAAAAAATGGGAGTGAAACTACAGTACATGTACATACTTGATACTTGATACTGTAATCCTTAAACAGCTCCTCTTGAGCTAAACTAGGATGTTACACGATTGCCATCCAGACTAGGACCATGGTCTTTAAATTAAATAAACTGTTGTGTCAATTTTTGATTAGTTTGTGTTAACTGAACTTAACTTAAGTTCACTTTCTCTTTTTAAGAAACGTGGAAATTGGACTTTGGAGTGAATACGGCCAGCACTTCAGAATGTTGGTGACAGACCGGGCTATGCACCATGACCACAGGTATGGCCTGTAACAATTATCACTAGTTAATGTAATTTTGCATCAGAATAAAGCAAATTAGATAACAGGCTCTGCCCTTCAGCGATGTGCTTACTGTATGTCAGCTCTGCGCATTGCTTTCCGTGAGAAGAAACAAATTCACAATTAATATAAACCGACCTGTACAATCTGGCAGATACCTCAGCAGGGTAAAAATTCCAGTCATTGTGGCATTTTTTATTTAACATATTAAAAATAATATTACATATTTATTACCCCCCCCCCCCCTCTCCCCCCCCCCCCCCCCACAAAAAAAAGCATATGTACATGTACATGTATATATACTGATTTATTAGCATCATTCGACTATAGTGACGAAACAAAATTTCCCTTGTATGAGAGCATTGTGAATGGAAAATCTTTGAAAATAGAGCAATGATGATTACGTTTTGTTGCAGAAAGATTGAAAACTAGACTGCTAACAAGCAGCCATTGTATTCATGTTTTAAATATTAATTTGTGATCATTTAAACATTTCACTTGTATATTGTTTTCAGAAATCAAGAGTCCTAAACTAGGCACCACTGAAGTCCTTCTGGCTGGCAGCTGTATGAGGCTACATATAATGGAGAGACCTGCTACAATGGTACCACTGTTTGCTCAAGGGAGAAATGACACAAGCAATGGTTATGCCATCAGTCTCCAGCAACTCTGAATCTCCCAAATCTTTGGAAATCTCAACTCAAAGATGGATCATATTTCTTGGAGTTTAAAAAAGCACCACAATATTACTTGCAAAGTTGTCACATTGCTTTATTTTTCATAGCCTATTTTAATAGATTGAGTTTAAAAATTCAAGTTAACAGGAATATTTGAATACACAAATATACTACAAGGAATATCTTAGGGCAGACAACATAAATGTTGGGGTTTTTTTTTTTTGGGGGGGGGGGCACATGATCACCCCAAGATTTTTGTTAACTTGAATTCTGCACTCTCACCAATTATACATTACAGTGTATATAAAGGGTCATTCTTTTTCTCCACCTCTGAAAAAGCATCACCCTTAATGTCCTCTTGTTTAAGGAGTAAAGCAAACGGGCTGGAAACGACAGTCATTGCAAATACTACTTGAATGGTAAAATGTATATTTAAACAGTTGACAACATGCTCCTCTCTTTTATTTCTATGTGGTAATTTTGGACTCATGTTTGCACAATTGGCATACATTTGTGTTTATGTTTTTATCTTATTATACTTTACATGTATAGAACTCCGCTCGAAAGTAAAACAATATATATTTACTGGTTTGGACTGGTGTTCTTCACATTGCTAAATTTCCTGTCCCTTGTCATTTTAAAGATGAAAATATTGTTTATTGTGAAATATGAATGCACTATACTTGCATTAAATAATGAATATCTTGCGTCACACTTTGGACCAATGAAGAAACCATGATGACTTTGAAGATTCCAAAAATGAACAACGTATGTTCTTATTTGTAACACTACATGTACAGTAAAAATGCACTTTATTGGAACGCCTTTCCTAAACTTCACGATAAACAAAACTAATTGGGAAGATATGCTAATAAGTTACCTCATAATGAAGTATTCCTTTAAAAAGAAACATTATTTCATTACCATGTCATGCTCAAATAACCTTGGTCTTCACACATTAATATGTAATTGAAATTGTATTTATTGAATAAAACAGCATTGATACTGACTGCTGGAATTAATTATTGTGGTATTAATTAATGCACAAAATCTTGCACCAGTAAAATGCAATACTGTGCTAACTGAGAATTCTTATCACATGGGTTTGTTTATTAATTGGTGCTTCAGACGTAACCCTCTAAGTACTTCGTACTAAGTACTGATACTCGACCACCCCAACTCGAAGACACTATAAATCTGAATAGGCCTACAAGACACTAAAAAATACATTGGACAAAATCTAGAAGCACTCAACTCAGCATCTACTTCAACCCCCCCCCCCCCCCCCCCCTCTACTGTATTTCCTAAAAATACCTACTAAAATTCATTGTATATTTTGAAAACCTTCGAAGAATAAACTTCATATCACCAGCGAGACAAATCAATTTTTTTGTTCAGTTCGCGACGCGCGCCGAGCCGAGTATCGATAACCGAAGCCATATGCCAGCCGAAGCCTCCCGAAGCCTGACCGTACGAATCGTTTTGGCCGCCATTTTGCTTTGTGATGAAGCCCAAGCCTAGCCAAGCCCAAGCCAAGCCCGAGCCTAGCCCCAAGCCTCAAGCCCCATTTGGTAAACGCCGTCAGGCCCATCTATATCTAGTCTAGCCTCCGAAAAATAATCGTTTATCGTGAACACTCACTAGCCCACGGATCCCCAGCTGTACGGATACATGTACCACAGCTCGTATTATCCGGATACGAAGTCGGGGCGATCGAGTGGCGGGGTATTCTGAATTTGTGCCTTGACTTCTTCAACAAGGTAAAAACGAGAGTAAAATGATTTTTTGTTGCGTGTCGTATTCTCCTCCATATACCTCCATGCTTAGAAACAGCAGGGGCCACGTTCATAAAACGTTACTGTAATGTTTTGTTTAGATAGAACACCAACAAGGCAACATATTTGTTTAGTTGAAAAAATTTCCAAAGAAAAAACGGGGTTACAAACAAAAATTTCAGTTGATAATGATATTCATTGTTTGTGACGGGTAATTCTGCCGGGTTTTTTTTTAATGAAAAGATTTCCTATTTATTACTAAGCAAGACTTTTTTTGTGCTAAGCAATTCTGTGGGATGAGTAGACCGGTGCGACGAGTCAAGTGGGGTGACGAGTCGAAAAATAATTGTACCCCTTAAAAAATTAAGTACCTTAAATAATTAAGCCGCTAAATGTACTGTGTATGCAAATAATTACAGAGTGACGACACCTATTTTTTTTGTAGAAAAACTCACTTTTTGCTCTTTTTTTTTTCTTTGCACATTTTGAAGAGTCTGATGCAGACGAGACTGCTAGTTTGGAGGAGACGACAATTAGGACACGGTCAAATCTTTGCCGAAATGAGTCCTAGTTTTACATGTAAAATGCACATGAAGGAGAAAAGGCACTCATGCGACATCTGCAGCCAAACCTTTAGATTAAAATATAACCTCAAGCAACATCAAATATCCCATACTAATGAGAAACCGTGCACATGCAACATCTGTGGGAAAACATTCACGCACAATGGACACCTCAAGCGACACCAGATGACCCACACCAATGAGAAACCGTACGCATGCGACATCTGTGGACAATCTTTCAATCAAAGGGGACACCTCAAGCGACACCAGATGACCCACACCAATGAGAAACCGTACGCATGCGACATCTGTGGAAAATCATTCACGCACAATGGAGACCTCAAGCAACACCAGATGACCCACACCAATGAGAAACCATACACATGCGACATCTGTGGAAAATCATTCACGCACAATGGAAACCTCAAACGACACCAAATGACCCACACCAATGAGAAACCGTACGCATGCGACATCTGTGGAAAACCGTTCACGCACAATGGTGACCTTAAGCGACACCAGATGACCCACACCAATGAGAAACCGTACACATGCGACATCTGTGGAAAATCATTCACGCACAATGGAAATCTCAAGCAACACCAGATGACCCACACCAATGAGAAACCATACACATGCGACATCTGTGGAAAATCGTTTAATCAGAATGGAAACCTCAAGCAACACCAGATGACCCACACCAATGAGAAACCGTACAAATGCGACATCTGTGGAAAATCATTCAATCGGGAGAAAACCCTCAACCGACACCAGATGACCCACATCAATGAGAAACCATACACATCATGCGACATCTGTGGAAAATCATTCAATCAGAGTGAAACCCTCAATCGACACAATCATTCACGCACAATGGAAACCTCAAGCAACACCAGATGACCCACACCAATGAGAAACCGTACACATGCGACATTTGTGGAAAATCATTCAATCGGAGTGAAACCCTCAAACAACACCAGATGACCCACACCAATGAGAAACCGTACACATGCGACATCTGTGGAAAATCGTTCAATCGGAGTGGAACCCTCAAACGACACCAGATGACCCACACCAATGAGAAACCATACACATGCGACAACTGTGGAAAATCATTCATGCACAATAGAAACCTCAAGCGACACCAGATGACCCACACCAATGAGAAACCGTACGCATGCGACATCTGTGGAAAATCATTCAGTCGCAGCAAGTACCTGGAAAAACCACAAGATGGACCACACCGACAGCGATGAGAGAGATAGATAATTTTGTGATCAAACCCAACTAATAAAATTGAGTCACAAGTCGCCAAAGCTACTTTTGAGTAATCACCGTCACTGCCAACAAGTAATGTTTGCAGTGTTTAACAAGTTTGACATTTACACTAACAACGACTGTGACAGCCTGATCTTTTGTTATGATGCATTTGAGGGATTATGCAGTATGCCTCATTTGCAATGACAGCATGAGTCATATCATAAACAATACCGTTGAAGAATAAGTTTTGCTCACTGTGAGTCTGAGGTTGTAAGTTTTTTGATAAGCTTCTTTGATCTCGTTGGCGAATAATTTTGTTTTGAATATCTTTTGACGACGAAATGCCCTTGTTTTAATATTAGGATACATGATGGTCGTCATGTTTTTAGTGAACAACACATTTTTATATAAATTTGTATATTTAATGTTAAACGCTCGTCTTGATTATCGATTACTTTACCATATAAACTATATCTTCGAGTGTGAACGTCAATTTGTTTATTACCGTATACATGTATATGTATCAACTATCAAGTGTTTTGGTTTTAATTTATTGTATTTGATGTAAATGGGGACTTAGGGGGTAGACAACACGAAACGTATAACCGGTACTAGAGTTATGTGATAAGAGATCGGTTTGTTTTCCGTTGAAAAACATTTAGTGAGCAGATAATAATGTTAAAAGATGACGTTGAGTAAGTTTTCATGTTGAATGTTTCTTAATAAACTTCATCGTACGAGAGCCACTCTTCTTGCATACCCAATAGTTTGGCGATTTGTTGATAACCATCTCTTTTGATTGTTATTTAAAAGCATTAAAAAGTATTAACAATTCTAACCATCAAAACTCGCGAAAAAACGTGGATAGAGGATATCTCCCAAGCTCGAAAACAATTTCTCCCTGAACTTCTGAAGAATCTGTTTTGAGCCTGAGAGATCTAAATCTTTTCGCCACACAATCACCCCTTTCATTTTTACGTTATGAAGACCCTTCTTCTTCATTCATTCATTTTCATGATGACTTGATGAGTTGGGCCCAACTGTCCCTGTCGAGCATAGCATTGGAAAGAGATGGACCACTCAGACCAGTTTCCAGCTCGATGGATGTTTTCAGGGTCATGCTGGGACGACCTTTACGTCGAGGGGCTTCTGGATTCCAAAGGAGAACTCGACTAGCTGGCTCATTATGTCGATAAACGTGACCGGCTAGCCGAAGGCGACGCTGTCTGATGGTGGTGGAGATAATGGGAAGGGCACCATAAAGAACAGAGTTAGGGAGATGTTGTTGCCATGAAACGTTCTGTACAGCCCGCAACATCCGTGTATAGGTGCCATCAATGGATGCAGAGATCTGTTTGGTCAGAGTCCAAGACTCGCAACCATAGAGAAGGATGGATTCTACTGAGGTCTTGAAGATCTTAAGTTTGGTGGTCTTGGAGATCGAGGATCGCCATACCTTGGTCAGTGAGAACAGAGCAGACCAAGCTTGAGCTTTTCTACACTCGATGTCATGAGCTGTGTTGGTGTAGGAGCCCAGATACTTGAAGTCATCGACTTTATCGAGCTTACTTCCATCTAGTGCAGTGACGTCATCAGAGGTAGATGGGTTGATGACCATGTACTTAGTCTTCTTTGTATTAAGAGAGAGACCAACGGATTTGCAGCAAGTTTCTAATTTATGGAGGAGAGATTCGGCATCAAGGAGGGTGTCAGCAAGCAGACTAATGTCATCTGCATAATCTAGGTCGGATAGGTATTGGGCAGGGTGTCTACTACTCCTACGGCGTGAGAGGGTGAGACCATCAGTTACGTTTAATGCTATCCGCAGGGCATAATCCAGAACTATGATGAATAGGTAGGGGGCGAGAGGATCACCTTGAAGAACTCCAGTGTTGATGGAGAATGAATCTGATTCACCTTCGGGAGTGAGAACAACAGCACTTGTATCTTCATACATAATTTTGATGGCATTAAGGGTCTCCTCCGGGATACCGTAAGCATATGCAGTATCAATTAAACAATTAAAAATGACGTTTAATTTGATTTGTTTATCGACCACATTGTTATCTGTTGTCTATGGGAGAAACCAGAGAAGTGAGAACAAACAAAAACAAACAAAAATCCGCCAAGGGATACCCTGGAACTCGTTTAATTTCAATAAAACAAACCGTCACCCCTCCAGCGCAACGTACCTCACCCCCGAAATGTTTAATGGAATGGACCTCCGACACCAATACCGGTAGAGGGCGCAGTTTTCGCGGGCATTTTATATCTCTGGCCAATCTGGCCTCCGTAAAAATAATCGTGAACACTCACTAGCTGTACATGGAATCCTGTACATGTACTTATGTACGTACAGTGCGTATTATCCGGATACGAAGTCAGGGCAGACGTGTGGCGGGGTATTCTGAATTTGTGCCTCGAACTTCAACAACTGAAGGTAAAAACGAGAGTGAAATGATTTTCTGTTGTGATTCTTATTCTCCTCTTCACCTCCATGCTAAAATAGAACCACTCAGCCAGCAGGGGCCACGTTCATAAAACGTTAGTGTTAATGTTTTGTTTAGAATAGCACCAACATTTGTTTAGTTAAAACAATTTCCATGGAAAAAACGAGGTTACAAACCAAAATTTTAGTTGTTATTAATTGTTTGTGACTGGTATTCTGCTGGTTTTTGTTTTGAATGAAAAGCACGTGGAGTTTTGACCGTTTAACCTTTTTATTACTATTAAGCAAGACTTTTGTTGTGCTAAGCACTTCTGTGCGACGAGTCAAAAAATTATTGTACCCCTTGAAAAATTAAGTACCTTAAAAACCCTAATTAAGCCGCTGAATGTACTGTGTACGTGTGTATGCAAATAACACCTGAGTGACGACACCTATTTTTTTTAGTAGAAAAACTCACTTTTGCTCTTTTTTTTTCTTTGCACATTTTGAAGAGTCTGATGCAGACGAGACTGCTAGTTTGGAGGAGACAGCAATTAAGACACGGTCAAATCTTTGCCGAAATGAGTCCTAGTTTTACATGTAAAATGCACATCAAGGAGAAGAGGCACTCATGCGACATCTGCAGCAAAACCTTCACATTAAAATCTAACCTCAAGCAACACAAGATGATGACCCACACCAATGAGAAACCGTACACATGCGACATCTGTGGAAAATCATTCATGCAGAATGGAGACCTCAAGCGACACCAGATGACCCACACCAATGAGAAACCGTACACATGCGACATCTGTGGAAAATCATTTACGCATAATGGAGACCTCAAGCGACACCAGATGACCCACACCAACGAGAAACCGTACAAATGCGACATCTGTGGAAAATCATTCACGCACAATGGAGACCTCAAGCGACACCAGATTACCCACACCAATGAGAAACCGTACACATGCGACATCTGTGGAATATCATTTACACAAAGTGGAACCCTCAAGCGACACCAGATGACCCACACCAATGAGAAACCGTACACATGCGACATTTGTGGAATATCATTCACGCACAATGGAAACCTCAAGCAACACCAGATGACCCACACCAATGAGAAACCGTACGCATGCGACATCTGTGGAAAATCATTCACGCACAATGGAGACCGCAAGCGACACCAAATGACTCATACCAGTAAGAAACCGTACGAATGCAACATCTGTGGAATATCGTACACGCAGAATGGAAACCTCAAGCACCACCAGATGACCCACACCAATGAGAAACCGTACACATGCGACATATGTGGAAAATCGTTCAGGCAGAGTGGACACCTCAAGCAACACCAGATGACCCACACCAATGAGAAACCGTACGCATGCGACATCTGTGGAATATCGTTCGCGCAGAATGGAAACCTCAAGCAACACCAGATGACCCACACCAATGAGAAACCGTACACATGCGACATCTGTGGAAAATCAGTCACGCAGAATGAAGACCTCAAGCGACACCAAATGACCCACACCAATGAGAAACCTTACACATGTGACATCTGTGGAAAATCATTCACGCAGAATGGAAACCTCAAGCAACACCAGATGACCCACACCAATGAGAAACCGTACGCATGCAACATCTGTGGAAAATCATTCAATCAGGAGAAAACCCTCAACCGACACCAGATGACCCACACCAATGAGAAACCATACACATGCGACATTTATGGAAAATCATTCAATCAGAGTGAAACCCTCAAACGACACCAGATGACCCACACCAATGAGAAACCGTACACATGCGACATCTGTGGAAAATCATTCACGCAGAATGGAAACCTCAAGCAACACCAGATTACCCACACCAATGAGAAACCGTACGCATGCGACATCTGTGGAAAATCATTCAATCAGGAGAAAACCCTCAACCGACACCAGATGACCCACACCAATGAGAAACCATACACATGCGACATCTGTGGAAAATCGTTTAATCGGAATGGAAACCTCAAGCGACACCAGATGACCCACACCAATGAGAAACCGTACGCATGCGATATTTGTGGAAAATCGTTCAGGCAGAATGTAGACCTCAAGCGACACCACACGAAGATGGACCACACCGACAGCAATGAGAGAGGGAGATAATTTTGTGATCGAACCCAACTAAAAAAATTGAGTAACAAGTCGCTAAAGCTACTCCATTTTATCGCAAATTGGCGATAAAATATATTATACTCGGCATACGGGCAGCAATCGCTTTGTGTAAAGCAATGGCAGCATGAGTCATATCATAAACAATAGCATTTAAGAATAAGTTTTGCTCACTGTGAGTCTGAGGTTGTAAGTTTTTTGATAAGCTTCTTTGATCTCGTTGGCGAATAATTTTGTTTTGAATATCTTTTATATTTTCAAGACGAAATGCCCTTGTTTTAATATTAGGATACATGATGGTCGTCATGTTTTTAGTGAACAACACATTTTTATATAAATTTGTATATTTAATGTTAAACGCTCGTCTTGATTATCGATTACTTTACCGTATAAACTATATCTTTGAGTGTGAACGTCAATTTGTTCATTACCGTATACATGTATATGTATCAACTATCAAGTGTTTTGGTTTTAATTTATTGTATTTGATGTAAATGGGGACTTACGGGGTTGACTACACAAAACGTTTAACCATGTACTGTAGAGTTATGTGATAAGAGATCGGTTTGTTTTCCGTTTAGTGAGCAGATAATAATGTTAAAAGATGACGTTGAGTAAGTTTTTATTCATCGTACGAGAGCCTCTCTTCTTGCATACCCAATAGTTTGGCGATTTGTTGATAACCCGACTCTTTTTGTCGTTATTTAAAAGCATTAAAAAGTATTAACAATTCTAACCATCAAAACTCGCGAAAAAACGTGGATAGAGGATATCTCCCAAGCTCGAAAACAATTTCTCCCTGAACTTCTGAAGAATCTGTTTTGAGCCTGAGAGTGAGAGATCTAAATCTTTTCGCCACACAATCACCCCTTTCATTTTTACGTTATGAAGACCCACGATTAAAAATGACGTTGTTTAATTTGATTTGTTTGTCGCTCACATTGTTATCTGTTATCTATGGGAGAAATCAGAGGATTGAGAACAAACAAAAACAAACAAAATCCCGCCAAGGGATACCCTCGAACTCGCTTAATTTCAATAAAACAAACCCAGTCGCTCCTCCAGCGCAACGTACCCACCCCCGAAATGTTTAATGGAATGGACCTCCGACACCAATACCGGTAGAGGGCGCAGTTTTCGCGGGCATTTTATAGCCTCCGAAAAAACCGAAAAATATCGTGAACATAACACTCACTAGCTGTAAACCTACATTGTGTACGTACAGCGCGTATTATACGAAGTCAGGGCGATCGAGTGGCGGAGTTCTGAATTTGTGCCTTGACTTCTTCAACAAGGTAAAAACGAGAGTAAAATGATTTTGTGTTGCGAGTCGTATTCTCCTCCATACCTCCATGACCATGTCCATGCTGAACCAGCAGCAGGGGCCACGTTCATAAAACGTTGCTGTTATTGTTAATGTTTTGTTTAGAATAGCACACCAACATATTTGTTTAGTTGAAACAATTTCCTAGGAAAAAACGGGGTTACAAACCAACATTTCAGTTGATATTCATTGTTTGTGACGGGTATTCTGCTGGTTTTTTTTTAATGAAAAGATAACCTATTTATTACTAAGCAAGACTTGTTTGTGCTAAGCACTTCTGTGGGATGAGTCGACCGGTGCGACGAGTCAAGTGGGGCGACGAGTTGAAAAAATAATTGTACCCCTTAAAAAATGAAGTACCTTAAACAATTTACCCTATAATTTGTGCCTTGACTTCTTCAACAAGGTAAACAAAACGAGAGTAAAATGATTTTATGTTGCGAGTCGTATTATTATCCTCTATACTTAGAACCAGCAGGGGCCACGTTCACGAAACGTTACTGTCAGTGTTATGTATTATTCCTCCATGCTTGTGTTTTAATACTAGCAATAGCACCAACATTTGTTGAGTTAAAACAATTTCCATGGAAGAAAACGAGGTTACAAACCAACATTTCAGTTGTTATTTATTGTTTGTGACTGGTATTCTGCTGGTTTTTGTAGGTGGAGTTTTGACCGTTAACCCTTTTATTACTAAGCAAGACTTTTTTTGTGCTAAGCACTTCTGTGATATGAGTCGACCGGTGCGACGAGTCAAGTGGGGCGACGAGTCGAAAAATAATTGTACCCTTAAAAAATTAAGTACCTTAAGCAATTTACCCTAATTAAGCCGCTAAATGTACTGTGCATGCAAATAATTACAGAGTGACGACACCTATTTTTTTTTAGTAGAAAAACTCACTTTTTGCTTCTTTTTTTTTCTTTGCACATTTTGAAGAGTCTGATGTAGACGAGAATGCTAGTTTGGAGAAGACAGCAATTAAGACACGGTCAAATCTTTGCCGAAATGAGTCCTAGTTTTACATGTAAAATGCACATCAAGGAGAAAGGGCACTAATGCGACATCTGCAGCAAAACCTTTACATTAAAATCTAACCTCAAGCGACATCAAATATCCCACACTAATGAGAAACCGTACACATGCGACATTTGTGGAATATCATTCACGCACAATGGAAACCTCAAGCAACACCAGATGACCCACACCAATGAGAAACCGTACGCATGCGACATCTGTGGAAAATCATTCACGCACAATGGAGACCGCAAGCGACACCAAATGACTCATACCAGTAAGAAACCGTACGAATGCAACATCTGTGGAATATCGTACACGCAGAATGGAAACCTCAAGCACCACCAGATGACCCACACCAATGAGAAACCGTACACATGCGACATATGTGGAAAATCGTTCAGGCAGAGTGGACACCTCAAGCAACACCAGATGACCCACACCAATGAGAAACCGTACGCATGCGACATCTGTGGAATATCGTTCGCGCAGAATGGAAACCTCAAGCAACACCAGATGACCCACACCAATGAGAAACCGTACACATGCGACATCTGTGGAAAATCAGTCACGCAGAATGAAGACCTCAAGCGACACCAAATGACCCACACCAATGAGAAACCTTACACATGTGACATCTGTGGAAAATCATTCACGCAGAATGGAAACCTCAAGCAACACCAGATGACCCACACCAATGAGAAACCGTACGCATGCAACATCTGTGGAAAATCATTCAATCAGGAGAAAACCCTCAACCGACACCAGATGACCCACACCAATGAGAAACCATACACATGCGACATTTATGGAAAATCATTCAATCAGAGTGAAACCCTCAAACGACACCAGATGACCCACACCAATGAGAAACCGTACACATGCGACATCTGTGGAAAATCATTCACGCAGAATGGAAACCTCAAGCAACACCAGATTACCCACACCAATGAGAAACCGTACGCATGCGACATCTGTGGAAAATCATTCAATCAGGAGAAAACCCTCAACCGACACCAGATGACCCACACCAATGAGAAACCATACACATGCGACATCTGTGGAAAATCGTTTAATCGGAATGGAAACCTCAAGCGACACCAGATGACCCACACCAATGAGAAACCGTACGCATGCGATATTTGTGGAAAATCGTTCAGGCAGAATGTAGACCTCAAGCGACACCACACGAAGATGGACCACACCGACAGCAATGAGAGAGGGAGATAATTTTGTGATCGAACCCAACTAAAAAAATTGAGTAACAAGTCGCTAAAGCTACTCCATTTTATCGCAAATTGGCGATAAAATATATTATACTCGGCATACGGGCAGCAATCGCTTTGTGTAAAGCAATGGCAGCATGAGTCATATCATAAACAATAGCATTTAAGAATAAGTTTTGCTCACTGTGAGTCTGAGGTTGTAAGTTTTTTGATAAGCTTCTTTGATCTCGTTGGCGAATAATTTTGTTTTGAATATCTTTTATATTTTCAAGACGAAATGCCCTTGTTTTAATATTAGGATACATGATGGTCGTCATGTTTTTAGTGAACAACACATTTTTATATAAATTTGTATATTTAATGTTAAACGCTCGTCTTGATTATCGATTACTTTACCGTATAAACTATATCTTTGAGTGTGAACGTCAATTTGTTCATTACCGTATACATGTATATGTATCAACTATCAAGTGTTTTGGTTTTAATTTATTGTATTTGATGTAAATGGGGACTTACGGGGTTGACTACACAAAACGTTTAACCATGTACTGTAGAGTTATGTGATAAGAGATCGGTTTGTTTTCCGTTTAGTGAGCAGATAATAATGTTAAAAGATGACGTTGAGTAAGTTTTTATTCATCGTACGAGAGCCTCTCTTCTTGCATACCCAATAGTTTGGCGATTTGTTGATAACCCGACTCTTTTTGTCGTTATTTAAAAGCATTAAAAAGTATTAACAATTCTAACCATCAAAACTCGCGAAAAAACGTGGATAGAGGATATCTCCCAAGCTCGAAAACAATTTCTCCCTGAACTTCTGAAGAATCTGTTTTGAGCCTGAGAGTGAGAGATCTAAATCTTTTCGCCACACAATCACCCCTCTCAATTTTACGTTATGAAGACCCACGTTTAAAATGACATTGTTTAATTTGATTTGTTTATCGCCCACATTGTTATCTGTTATCTATGGGAGAAACCAGAGAAGTGAGAACAAACAAAAACAAACAAAATCCCGCCAAGGGATACCCTCGAACTCGCTTAATTTCAATAAAACAAACCCAGTCGCTCCTCCAGCGCAACGTACCCACCCCCGAAATGTTTAATGGAATGGACCTCCGACACCAATACCGGTAGAGGGCGCAGTTTTCGCGGGCATTTTATAGCCTCCGAAAAAACCGAAAAATATCGTGAACATAACACTCACTAGCTGTAAACCTACATTGTGTACGTACAGCGCGTATTATACGAAGTCAGGGCGATCGAGTGGCGGAGTTCTGAATTTGTGCCTTGACTTCTTCAACAAGGTAAAAACGAGAGTAAAATGATTTTGTGTTGCGAGTCGTATTCTCCTCCATACCTCCATGACCATGTCCATGCTGAACCAGCAGCAGGGGCCACGTTCATAAAACGTTGCTGTTATTGTTAATGTTTTGTTTAGAATAGCACACCAACATATTTGTTTAGTTGAAACAATTTCCTAGGAAAAAACGGGGTTACAAACTAACATTTCAGTTGATATTCATTGTTTGTGACGGGTATTCTGCTGGTTTTTTTTTAATGAAAAGATAACCTATTTATTACTAAGCAAGACTTGTTTGTGCTAAGCACTTCTGTGGGATGAGTCGACCGGTGCGACGAGTCAAGTGGGGCGACGAGTTGAAAAAATAATTGTACCCCTTAAAAAATGAAGTACCTTAAACAATTTACCCTATAATTTGTGCCTTGACTTCTTCAACAAGGTAAACAAAACGAGAGTAAAATGATTTTATGTTGCGAGTCGTATTATTATCCTCTATACTTAGAACCAGCAGGGGCCACGTTCACGAAACGTTACTGTCAGTGTTATGTATTATTCCTCCATGCTTGTGTTTTAATACTAGCAATAGCACCAACATTTGTTGAGTTAAAACAATTTCCATGGAAGAAAACGAGGTTACAAACCAACATTTCAGTTGTTATTTATTGTTTGTGACTGGTATTCTGCTGGTTTTTGTAGGTGGAGTTTTGACCGTTAACCCTTTTATTGCTAAGCAAGACTTTTTTTGTGCTAAGCACTTCTGTGATATGAGTCGACCGGTGCGACGAGTCAAGTGGGGCGACGAGTCGAAAAATAATTGTACCCTTAAAAAATTAAGTACCTTAAGCAATTTACCCTAATTAAGCCGCTAAATGTACTGTGCATGCAAATAATTACAGAGTGACGACACCTATTTTTTTTTAGTAGAAAAACTCACTTTTTGCTTCTTTTTTTTTCTTTGCACATTTTGAAGAGTCTGATGTAGACGAGAATGCTAGTTTGGAGAAGACAGCAATTAAGACACGGTCAAATCTTTGCCGAAATGAGTCCTAGTTTTACATGTAAAATGCACATCAAGGAGAAAGGGCACTAATGCGACATCTGCAGCAAAACCTTTACATTAAAATCTAACCTCAAGCGACATCAAATATCCCACACTAATGAGAAACCGTGCACATGCGACATCTGTGGGAAATCATTCACGCACAATGGAAACCTCAAGCGACACCAGATGACCCACACCAATGAGAAACCATACACATGCGACATCTGTGGAAAATCATTCACGCACAATGGAGACCTCAAGCAACACCAGATGACCCACACCAATGAGAAACCGTACAAATGCAACATCTGTGGAAAATCATTCACGCACAATGGAAACCTCAAGCGACACCAGATGACCCACACCAATGAGAAACCATACACATGCGACATCTGTGGAAAATTATTCACGCACAATAGAGACCTCAAGCGACACCAGATGACCCACACCAATGAGAAACCATACACATGCGACATCTGTGGAAAATCATTCAATCGGAGTGAAACCCTCAAACAACACCAGATGACCCACACCAATGAGAAACCGTACACATGCGACATCTGTGGAAAATCATTCAATCGGAGTGAAACCCTCAAACAACACCAGATGACCCACACCAATGAGAAACCGTACACATGCGACATCTGTGGAAAATCATTCAATCGGAGTGAAACCCTCAAACGACACCAGATGACCCACACCAATGAGAAACTGTACGCATGCGACATCTGTGGAAAATCATTTAATCGGAGTGAAACCCTCAAACAACACCAGATGACCCACACCAATGAGAAACCGTACACATGCGACATCTGTGGAAAATCATTCAATCGGAGTGAAACCCTCAAACAACACCAGATGACCCACACCAATGAGAAACCGTACACATGCGACATCTGTGGAAAATCATTCAATCGGAGTGAAACCCTCAAACGACACCAGATGACCCACACCAATGAGAAACCGTACACATGCGACATCTGTGGAAAATCATTCACGGACAATGCAAACCTCAAGCGACACCAGATGACCCACACCAATGAGAAACCGTACACATGCGACATCTGTGGAAAATCATTCACGGACAATGCAAACCTCAAGCGACACCAGATGACCCACACCAATGAGAAACCGTACACATGCGACATCTGCAGCATATCGTTTGCGTGGAGTGGAAACCTAAAGCGACACCAGATGACCCACACCAATAAGAAACCGTACGAATGCGACATGTGTGGAAAATCGTTCAGGCATAGTGGACACCTCAAGCAACACCAGATGACCCACACCAATGAGAAACCGTACGCATGCGACATCTGTGGAAAATCGTTCTCGCACAATGGAAACCTCAAGCGGCACCAGATGACCCACACCAATGAGAAACCGTACGCATGCGACATCTGTGGAAAATCATTCACGCACAATGGAAACCTCAAGCGACACCAGATGACCCACACCAATGAGAAACCATACACATGCGACATCTGTGGAAAATCATTCACGCACAATGGACACCTCAAGCAACACCAGATGACCCACACCAATGAGAAACTGTTTGCATGCCACATCTGTGGAAAATCGTTCACGCACAATGGACACCTTAAGCGACACCAGATGACCCACACCAATGAGAAACCGTACGCATGCGACAACTGTGGAAAATCATTCACGCACAATGGAAACCTCAAGCGACACCAGATGACCCACACCAATGAGAAACCATACACATGCGACATATGTGGAAAATCGTTCACGCACAATGGACACCTCAAGCAACACCAGATGACCCACACCAATGAGAAACTGTTTGCATGCCACATCTGTGGAAAATCGTTCACGCACAATGGACACCTTAAGCGACACCAGATGACCCACACCAATGAGAAACCATACACATGCGACATATGTGGAAAATCGTTCACGCACAATGGACACCTCAAGCAACACCAGATGACCCACACCAATGAGAAACTGTTTGCATGCCACATCTGTGGAAAATCGTTCACGCACAATGGACACCTTAAGCGACACCAGATGACCCACACCAATGAGAAACCATACACATGTGACATATGTGGAAAATCGTTCACGCACAATGGACACCTCAAGCAACACCAGATGACCCACACCAATGAGAAACTGTTTGCATGCCACATCTGTGGAAAATCGTTCACGCACAATGGACACCTTAAGCGACACCAGATGACCCACACCAATGAGAAACCGTACGCATGCGACATCTGTGGAAAATCATTCACGCACAATGGAAATCTTAGTCGACACCAAATGACCCACACCAATGAGAAACAGTACACATGCGACATCTGTGGAAAATTGTTCAGGCAGAATGGACACCTTAAGCAACACCAGATGACCCACACCAATAAGAAACTGTACACATGTCACATGTGACATCTGTGGAAAATCGTTCAGGCAGAAAAGAGAGCTTAAGCGACACAAGATGACCCACACTTGATAAACCGTACGCCACATCTGCAGCATATCGTTTGCGTTGAGTTTGCATGCCACATCTGTGGAAAATCGTTCACGCACAATGGACACCTTAAGCGACACCAGATGACCCACACCAATGAGAAACCATACACATGCCACATCTGTGGAAAATCATTCATGCACAATGGAGACCTTAAGCGACACCAGATGACCCACACCAATAAGAAACCGCATGCATGCGACATCTGTGAAAAATCGTTTAGTCGCAGCAACTACCTGAAAAACCACAAGATGGACCACACCGACAGCGATGAGAGAGATAGATAATTTTGTGATCAAACCCAACTAATAAAATTGAGACACAAGTCGCCAAAGCTACTTTTGAGTAATCACCGTCACTGCCAACAAGTAATATTTGCAGTGCTTAACAAGTTTGACATTTACACCAACAACTGCAACAGCCTGATCTTTTGTTATGATGCATTCGAGGGATTATGCAGTATGCCTCATTTTGTGTAAAAGCAATGGCAGCATGAGTCATATCATAAACTATAGCGTTGAAGAATAAGTTTTGCTCACTGAGAGTCTGGGGTTGTAAGTTT
This sequence comes from Crossaster papposus, assembly GCA_037893245.1. Taxonomy (NCBI): domain Eukaryota; kingdom Metazoa; phylum Echinodermata; class Asteroidea; order Velatida; family Solasteridae; genus Crossaster; species Crossaster papposus. The sequence goes on along the minus strand of JBAIAA010000195.1, from coordinate 3,617,750 downwards.
TTTGATAAGCTTCTTTGATCTCGTTGGCGAATAATTTTGTTTTGAATATCTTTCATCTTTTGACGACGAAATGCCCTTGTTTTAATATTAGGATACATGATGGTCGTCATGTTTTTAGTGAACAACACATTTTTATATAAATTTGTATATTTAATGTTAAACGCTCGTCTTGATTATCGATTACTTTACCGTATAAACTATATCTTTGTGTGTGAACGTCAATTTGTTTATTACCGTATACATGTATATGTATCAACTATTAAGTGTTTTGGTTTTAATTTATTGTATTTGATGTAAATGGGTACTTGGGGGGGGGGGTTGACTACACAAAACGTATAACCGTACGGTGTACTGCAGAATTATGTGATCTAAGAGATCGGTTTGTTTTCCGTTTAGTGAGCAGATAATAATGTTAAAAGATGACGTTGAGCAAGTTTTCATGTTGAATGTTACTTAATAAACTTCATCATACGAGAGCATTTCTCTCTAGTTCTTGCATACCCAATGTTTGGCGATTTGTTGATAACCCGACTCTTTTTATCGTTATTTAAAAGCATTAAAAAGTATTAACAATTCTAACCATCAAAACTCGCGAAAAAACGTGGATAGAGGATATCTCCCAAGCTCGAAAACAATTTCTTCCTGAACTTCTGAAGAATCTGTTTTGAGCCTGAGAGATCTTCCTCTTTTCGCCACACAATTGAATCACCCCTTTCAATTTTACGTTATGAAGACCCACAATTAAAAATAACGTTTAATTTGATTTGTTTATCGCCCACACTGTTATCTGTGGGAGAAACCAGAGAAGTCAGTGAGAACACAAACGAAAACGACCAAATCCCGCCAGGGGATACCGGTACCCTGGAACTCGCTTAAGTTCAATAAAACAAACCGTCACCCCTCCAGTGCAACGTATGTACCCCACCCCCAAAATGTTTAATGGAATGGACCTTCGACACCAATACCGTACCGGTAGAGGGCGCAGTTTTCGCGGGCATTTTATATCTCTGGCCTCCAAAAAAAAACGAAAAATAATCGTGAACACTCACTAGCTGTACGTGTACAGCGCGTATTATCCGGATACGAAGTCAGGGCAGACGTACGTGTGGCGGGGTATTCTGAATTTGTGCCTTGACTTCTTCAACAAGGTAAAAACGAGAGTAAAATGATTTTCTGTTGTGAGTCGTATTCTCCTCCATACCTTAGTCTAGAACCAACAGGGGCCACGTTCGTGTAGCACCAACATATTTGTTTAGTTGAAACAATTTCCTAGGAAAAAACGGGGTTACAAACCAAAATTTCAGTTGATATTCATTGTTTGTGACTGGTATATTATGCTGGGGTTTTTTTTAATGAAAAGATAACCTATTTATTACTAAGTAAGACTTTTTTGTGCTAAGCACTTCTGTGGGATGAGTCGACCGGTGCGACTGCGATGAGTCAAGTGGGGCGACGAGTCGAAAAATACTTGTACCCCTTAAAAAATGAAGTACCTTAAGTTAAACAATTTACCCTAATTAAGCCGCTAAATGTACTGTGTATGCAAATAATTACAGAGTGACGACACCTATTTTTTTAGTAGAAAAACTCACTTTTTGCTCTTTTATTTCTTTGCACAATTTGAAGAGTCTGATGCAGACGAGACTGCTAGTTTGGAGGAGACGGCAATTAAGACACGGTCAAATCATTGTCGAAATGAGTCCTAGTTTTACATGTAAAGTGCACATCAAGGAGAAGAGGCACTCATGCAACATCTGCAGCAAAACCTTCACGTTAAAATCTAACCTCAAGCGACATCAAATATCCCACACCAATGAGAAACCGTACACCTGTGATGTGTGTGAAAAATCGTTCATGCAGAATGGAGACCTCAAGCGACACCAGATGACCCACACCAATGAGAAATCGTACACATGCGACATCTGTGGAAAATTGTTTGCGTGGAGTAGAACCCTCAAACGACACCAGATGACCCACACCAATGAGAAACCGTACAAATGCGACATCTGCAGCATATCGTTTGCGTGGAGTGGAAACCTAAAGCAACACCAGATGACCCACACCAATGAGAAACCGCACAAATGCGACATCTGTGGAAAATTGTTTGCGTGGAGTAGAACCCTCAAACGACACCAGATGACCCACACCAATGAGAAACCGTACAAATGCGACATCTGTGGAAAATCGTTCACGCACAATGGACACCTTAAGCGACACCAGATGACCCACACCAATGAGAAACCGTACGCATGCGACATCTGTGGAAAATCGTTCACGCAGAATGAAGACCTCAAGCGACACCAAATGACCCACACCAATGAGAAACCGTACACATGTGACATCTGTGGAAAATCGTTCAGGCAGAAAAGAGAGCTTAAGCAACACAAGATGACCCACACCGTTGATAAACCGTACGCATGCGACATCTGCAGCATATCGTTTGCGTGGAGTGGAAACCTCAAGCGACACCAAATGACCCACACCAATGAGAAACCGTACACATGCGACATCTGTGGAAAATCATTCAATCGGAGTGAAACCCTCAAACAACACCAGATGACCCACACCAATGAGAAACCGTACACATGCGACATCTGTGGAAAATCATTCAATCGGAGTGAAACCCTCAAACAACACCAGATGACCCACACCAATGAGAAACCGTACACATGCGACATCTGTGGAAAATTGTTTGCGTGGAGTAGAACCCTCAAACGACACCAGATGACCCACACCAATGAGAAACCGTACAAATGCGACATCTGCAGCATATCGTTTGCGTGGAGTGGAAACCTAAAGCAACACCAGATGACCCACACTAATGAGAAACCGCACAAATGCGACATCTGTGGAAAATTGTTTGCGTGGAGTAGAACCCTCAAACGACACCAGATGACCCACACCAATGAGAAACCGTACAAATGCGACATCTGCAGCATATCGTTTGCGTGGAGTGGAAACCTAAAGCAACACCAGATGACCCACACCAATGAGAAACCGTACGCATGCGACATATGCGGAAAATCATTCACGCACAATGGAAACCTTAGGCGACACCAGATGACCCACACCAATGAGAAACCGTACACATGCGACATCTGTGGAAAATCATTCAATCGGAGTGAAACCCTCAAACAACACCAGATGATCCACACCAATGAGAAACCGTACACATGCGACATCTGTAGAAAATCATTTACGCATAATGGAGACCTCAAGCGACACCAGATGACCCACACCAACGAGAAACCGTACAAATGCGACATCTGTGGAAAATCATTCACGCGCAATGGAAACCTCAAGCAACACCAGATGACCCACACCAATGAGAAACCGTACGCATGCGACATCTGTGGAAAATCATTCACGCACAATGGAAACCTCAAGCAACACCAGATGACCCACACCAATGGAAAACCGTACGCATGCGACATCTGTGGAAAATCGTTCACGAAGAATGGAAACCTCAAGCAACACCAGATGACCCACACCAATGAGAAACCGTACGCATGCGACATCTGTGGAAAATCGTTCACGCACAATGGACACCTTAAGCGACACCAGATGACCCACACCAATGAGAAACCGTACGCATGCGACATCTGTGGAAAATCGTTCACGCAGAATGAAGACCTCAAGCGACACCAAATGACCCACACCAATGAGAAACCGTACACATGTGACATCTGTGGAAAATCGTTCAGGCAGAAAAGAGAGCTTAAGCAACACAAGATGACCCACACCGTTGATAAACCGTACGCATGCGACATCTGCAGCATATCGTTTGCGTGGAGTGGAAACCTCAAGCGACACCAAATGACCCACACCAATGAGAAACCGTACACATGCGACATCTGTGGAAAATCATTCAATCGGAGTGAAACCCTCAAACAACACCAGATGACCCACACCAATGAGAAACCGTACACATGCGACATCTGTGGAAAATCATTCACGCAGAATGGAAACCCCAAGCAACACCAGATGACCCACACCAATGAGAAACCGTACGCATGCGACATCTGTGGAAAATCATTCACGCACAATGGAGACCTTAAGCGACACCAGATGACCCACACCAATGAGAAACCGTACACATGCGACATCTGTGGAAAATCGTTCAGGCAGAAAAGAGAGCTTAAGCGACACAAGATGACCCACACCGTTGATAAACCGTACGCATGCGACATCTGTGGAAAATCATTCATGCACAATGGAGACCTTAAGCGACACCAGATGACCCACACCAATAAAAAAAGGATGCATGCGACATCTGTGAAAAATCGTTCAGTCGCAGCAACTACCTGAAAAACCACAAGATGGACCACACCGACAGCGATGAGAGAGAGAGATAATTTTGTGATCAAACCCAACTAATAAAATTGAGTCACAAGTCGCTAAAGCTACTTTTGAGTAATCACCCTCACTGCCAACAAGTCATATTTGCAGTGCTTAACAAGTTTGACATTTACACCAACAACAGCCTGATCTTTTGTTATGATGCATTCGAGGGATTATGCAGTATGCCTCATTTTGTGTAAAGCAATGACAGCATGAGTCGTATCATAAACAATAGTGTTGAAGAATAAGTTTTGCTCACTGTGAGTCCGAGGTTGTAAGTTGTAATCATTCACGCACAATAGAGACCTCAAGCGACACCAGATGACCCACACTAATGAGAAACCGTACACATGCGACATCTGCGGAAAATCATTCAATCGGAGTGAAACCCTCAAACAACACCAGATGACCCACACCAATAAGAAACCGTACGCATGCGACATCTGCGGAAAATCATTCACGCACAATGGAAACCTTAGGCGACACCAGATGACCCACACCAATGAGAAACCGTACGCATGCGACATCTGCGGAAAATCATTCACGCACAATGAAAACCTTAGGCGACACCAGATGACCCACACCAATGAGAAACCGTACACATGCGACATCTGTGGAAAATCATTCAATCGGAGTGAAACCCTCAAACAATATACAATTGTTGCCTGCTGTGACATGGTCCATGGCGTTTTGTACACCCGAGGGGGCAAATGGCACCCGAGGCGAAGCCGAGGGTGCCATTTGCCCCCGAGGGTGTACAAAACGCCATGGACCATGTCACAGCAGGCAACAATTGTTTTGTTATACCACGGTAATGCCGACATTACGGAGAAAATAAGGCAAAATTGGAACAGAAAAAAAGCAGACGAACAGCATAAACGAAAGCCGGTGTAAACAATGGCGGTCGTCAGTCGTTGCCGAAAGTGCTAACTTCACTGTTTCCTGTTTACATCGCACAGGAACATACATCAATTTACGTAGTACCAGCTAATATAACACAGCGCCATGTCAAAGGTTGCTAGACTCTAATATCAGTCGCTTCCATGGTATTTATCACAGAAATGGCCGGCCAGGCTATGCGCTAGCGTGTAAAAAAAAAATCCGCGGCCTGGAAAAAGAAAGTTCATGTACCCCGTGGGGTACATGAACTCATGTACCACGCGTACTCAGCGTACATCACTCATACCATGCTCATACATCGGCACACTCGGATACATGCGTTTTTGTGGCATGTCACGTGAACGCTTCTCGACCAATAAAAATTCACAATCTATTGCCGTGGTATAACAACACCAGATGACCCACACTAATGAGAAACCGTACACATGCGACATCTGCGGAAAATCATTCAATCGGAGTGAAACCCTCAAACAACACCAGATGACCCACACCAATAAGAAACCGTACGCATGCGACATCTGCGGAAAATCATTCACGAACAATGAAAACCTCAAGCGACACCAGATGACCCACACCAATGAGAAACCGTACACATGCGACATCTGTGATAAATTGTTCACGCAGAATGGAAACCTCAAGCGACACCAGATGACCCACACCAATGAGAAACCGTACACATGCGACATCTGTGGAAAATCATTCACGCACAATGGAAACCTCAAGCGACACCAGATGACCCACACCAATGAGAAGCCATACGCATGCGACATCTGTGGAAAATCATTCACGAACAATGAAAACCTCAAGCGACACCAGATGACCCACACCAATGAGAAACCGTACGCATGCGACATCTGTGGAAAATCGTTCAGGCACAATGGAGACCTCAAGCGACACCAGATGACCCACACCAATGAGAAACTGTACGCATGCGACATCTGTGAAAAATCATTCAGTCACAGCAACTACCTGAAAAACCACAAGATGGACCACATCGACAGCGATGAGAGAGAGAGAGATAGATAATTTTGTGATCAAACCCAACTAAAAAAATTGAGTCACAAGTCGCCAAAGCTACTTTTGAGTATACCGGTAATCACCGTCACTGCCAACAAGTAATATTTGCAGTGTTTAACAAGTTTGACATTTACACCAACAACAACTGCGACAGCCTGATCTTTTGTTATGATGCATACGAGGGATTATGCAGTATGCCTCATTTGCAATGACAGCATGAGTCGTATCATAAACAATACCGTTTAAGAATAAGTTTTGCTCACTGTGAGTCTGAGGTTGTAAGTTTTTTGATAAGCTTCTTTGATCTCGTTGGCGAATAATTTTGTTTTGAATATCTTTTATTTTTTGACGACGAAATGCCCTTGTTTTAATATTAGGATACATGATGGTCGTAATGTTTTTAGTGAACAACACATTTTTATATAAATTTGTATATTTAATGTTAAACGCTCGTCTTGATTATCGATTACTTTACCGTATAAACTATATCTTTGAGTGTGAACGTCAATTTGTTTATTACCGTATACATGTATATGTATCAACTATCAAGTGTTTTGGTTTTAATTTATTGTATTTGATGTAAATGGGGACTTGGGGGGGTTGACTACACAAAACGTATAACCGTGTACTGTAGAGTTATGGTATCTAAGAGATCGGTTTGTTTTCCGTTGAAAAACATTTACTGAGCAGATAATAATGTTAAAAGATGACGTTGAGTAAGTTTTCATGTTGAATTTAATGTTTCTTATTAAATTTCATCATACGATAGCTACTCTTCTAGCCTACCAAATAGTTTGACGATTTTTTGAAAACCATCACTTTCGATCGTTATTTTAAACAGGCTCTAAAACAATTTCTCCCTGAACTTCTAAAGAATCTGTTTTGAGCCTGAGAGATCTTTCTCTTTTCGCCACACAATCACCCCTCTCATTTTTACGTTTCGAAGACCCACGATTAAAAATGACGTTGTTTAATTTGATTTGTTTGTCGCTCACATTGTTATCTGTTATCTATGGGAGAAATCAGAGGATTGAGAACAAACAAAAACAAACAAAATCCCGCCAAGGGATACCCTAGAACTCGCTTAATTTCAATAAAACAAACCCAGTCACTCCTCCAGCGCAACGTACCCCACCCCCGGAATGTTTAATGGAATGGACCTCGGACACCAATACCGGTAGAGGGCGCAGTTTTCGCGGGCATTTTATAGGGCGTTTACAAAACGGAGGCTAGAGGCTAGGCTTGGGCTAGATTTTTGCGGCGCCATTTTGAAGCCTCATACCAAACGACGGGCGAGGCTACGCGAAGTAAGCCCGGGGCTAGATTTCAGGCTGTATTCCGAAGCCCCACCAAGCCTCGCGAAAGCTGGCTAGCGCCGGGCTTGATGACGTCACGGTGTAAAAACTTTCAGCGAATCGCCATCTTGAAAAACACTGTGTGCGGCATTTATTTCTCTTTTGTGTCGACATTGAAGGATTCTGACGTCGATTGAACAACCCTTTAGCCACAGGAGCTGAGCCAGGCAAAGCAAAATTCCAGTGTACAATGTAAGTGACTTGCCATGTTAATTTTGCCAATATTTTGGGCCACAACTCGGCGTTTTTGTCGGTGTGTTTGATTCCGCTGTCGTACGCTATGCTGGGAACAGGGAAGTCCACTGCGTGAGTGTACGGTCTAGTTTAACGTAGGAATAAGACTACAGTTTAGTACAAACAAAAAAAGGCAATTTTATGACGATGAATTTGACGATGATACAAGTAGGAAAAATCATGATTTGGAATCATGCAAGTATTTACCATCAAGCAAAACTTTGTGGAAAGACTGGTTGGGCCTATGGTTGGGGAAAAACCGACAACCGTCATGGCACAAAAACACAAGATGGCAATAAACATGACTGTGCAAAAAGGGTAAGACACTGAGTCACATTTTCTTCAAAACCACTTATCAAAAATTCAAAAAATCATGGGTTCAAATTAGTCCGAGTAACTTGGACCCAAAAATCACCTTTTTCAACATTTGGACATGGTCGGGTGATATGTCCAAATGTTGAAAAAGGTGATTTTGGGGTCCAAGTTACTCGGACTAGGTTCAAATCTAAAGAACAATGACTGCTTGAAGCTGGAAAAGTCACTTTTTAATTGGCTTTCAAATGCAAAAGCAATTTTAGAATGGAACTTGTAAAAAATGGGAGTGAAACTACAGTACATGTACATACTTGATACTTGATACTGTAATCCTTAAACAGCTCCTCTTGAGCTAAACTAGGATGTTACACGATTGCCATCCAGACTAGGACCATGGTCTTTAAATTAAATAAACTGTTGTGTCAATTTTTGATTAGTTTGTGTTAACTGAACTTAACTTAAGTTCACTTTCTCTTTTTAAGAAACGTGGAAATTGGACTTTGGAGTGAATACGGCCAGCACTTCAGAATGTTGGTGACAGACCGGGCTATGCACCATGACCACAGGTATGGCCTGTAACAATTATCACTAGTTAATGTAATTTTGCATCAGAATAAAGCAAATTAGATAACAGGCTCTGCCCTTCAGCGATGTGCTTACTGTATGTCAGCTCTGTGCATTGCTTTCCGTGAGAAGAAACAAATTCACAATTAATATAAACCGACCTGTACAATCTGGCAGATACCTCAGCAGGGTAAAAATTCCAGTCATTGTGGCATTTTTTATTTAACATATTAAAAATAATATTACATATTTATTACCCCCCCCCCCCCCTCCCCCCCCCCCCCCCCCCCCACAAAAAAAAAGCATATGTACATGTACATGTATATATACTGATTTATTAGCATCATTCGACTATAGTGACGAAACAAAATTTCCCTTGTATGAGAGCATTGTGAATGGAAAATCTTTGAAAATAGAGCAATGATGATTACGTTTTGTTGCAGAAAGATTGAAAACTAGACTGCTAACAAGCAGCCATTGTATTCATGTTTTAAATATTAATTTGTGATCATTTAAACATTTCACTTGTATATTGTTTTCAGAAATCAAGAGTCCTAAACTAGGCACCACTGAAGTCCTTCTGGCTGGCAGCTGTATGAGGCTACATATAATGGAGAGACCTGCTACAATGGTACCACTGTTTGCTCAAGGGAGAAATGACACAAGCAATGGTTATGCCATCAGTCTCCAGCAACTCTGAATCTCCCAAATCTTTGGAAATCTCAACTCAAAGATGGATCATATTTCTTGGAGTTTAAAAAAGCACCACAATATTACTTGCAAAGTTGTCACATTGCTTTATTTTTCATAGCCTATTTTAATAGATTGAGTTTAAAAATTCAAGTTAACAGGAATATTTGAATACACAAATATACTACAAGGAATATCTTAGGGCAGACAACATAAATGTTGGGGTTTTTTTTTTTGGGGGGGGGGGGGCACATGATCACCCCAAGATTTTTGTTAACTTGAATTCTGCACTCTCACCAATTATACATTACAGTGTATATAAAGGGTCATTCTTTTTCTCCACCTCTGAAAAAGCATCACCCTTAATGTCCTCTTGTTTAAGGAGTAAAGCAAACGGGCTGGAAACGACAGTCATTGCAAATACTACTTGAATGGTAAAATGTATATTTAAACAGTTGACAACATGCTCCTCTCTTTTATTTCTATGTGGTAATTTTGGACTCATGTTTGCACAATTGGCATACATTTGTGTTTATGTTTTTATCTTATTATACTTTACATGTATAGAACTCCGCTCGAAAGTAAAACAATATATATTTACTGGTTTGGACTGGTGTTCTTCACATTGCTAAATTTCCTGTCCCTTGTCATTTTAAAGATGAAAATATTGTTTATTGTGAAATATGAATGCACTATACTTGCATTAAATAATGAATATCTTGCGTCACACTTTGGACCAATGAAGAAACCATGATGACTTTGAAGATTCCAAAAATGAACAACGTATGTTCTTATTTGTAACACTACATGTACAGTAAAAATGCACTTTATTGGAACGCCTTTCCTAAACTTCACGATAAACAAAACTAATTGGGAAGATATGCTAATAAGTTACCTCATAATGAAGTATTCCTTTAAAAAGAAACATTATTTCATTACCATGTCATGCTCAAATAACCTTGGTCTTCACACATTAATATGTAATTGAAATTGTATTTATTGAATAAAACAGCATTGATACCGACTGCTGGAATTAATTATTGTGGTATTAATTAATGCACAAAATCTTGCACCAGTAAAATGCAATACTGTGCTAACTGAGAATTCTTATCACATGGGTTTGTTTATTAATTGGTGCTTCAGACGTAACCCTCTAAGTACTTCGTACTAAGTACTGATACTCGACCACCCCAACTCGAAGACACTATAAATCTGAATAGGCCTACAAGACACTAAAAAATACATTGGACAAAATCTAGAAGCACTCAACTCAGCATCTACTTCAACCCCCCCCCCCCCCCCCCCCCCCCCCCCTCTACCGTATTTCCTAAAAATACCTACTAAAATTCATTGTATATTTTGAAAACCTTCGAAGAATAAACTTCATATCACCAGCGAGACAAATCAATTTTTTTGTTCAGTTCGCGACGCGCGCCGAGCCGAGTATCGATAACCGAAGCCATATGCCAGCCGAAGCCTCCCGAAGCCTGACCGTACGAATCGTTTTGGCCGCCATTTTGCTTTGTGATGAAGCCCAAGCCTAGCCAAGCCCAAGCCAAGCCCGAGCCTAGCCCCAAGCCCCATTTCGTAAACGCCGTCAGGCCCATCTATCTAGTCTAGCCTCCGAAAAATAATCGTTTATCGTGAACACTCACTAGCCCACGGATCCCCAGCTGTACGGATACATGTACCACAGCTCGTATTATCCGGATACGAAGTCGGGGCGATCGAGTGGCGGGGTATTCTGAATTTGTGCCTTGACTTCTTCAACAAGGTAAAAACGAGAGTAAAATGATTTTTTGTTGCGTGTCGTATTCTCCTCCATATACCTCCATGCTTAGAAACAGCAGGGGCCACGTTCATAAAACGTTACTGTAATGTTTTGTTTAGATAGAACACCAACAAGGCAACATATTTGTTTAGTTGAAAAAATTTCCAAAGAAAAAACGGGGTTACAAACAAAAATTTCAGTTGATAATGATATTCATTGTTTGTGACGGGTAATTCTGCCGGGTTTTTTTTTAATGAAAAGATAACCTATTTATTACTAAGCAAGACTTTTTTTGTGCTAAGCAATTCTGTGGGATGAGTAGACCGGTGCGACGAGTCAAGTGGGGTGACGAGTCGAAAAATAATTGTACCCCTTAAAAAATTAAGTACCTTAAATAATTAAGCCGCTAAATGTACTGTGTATGCAAATAATTACAGAGTGACGACACCTATTTTTTTTGTAGAAAAACTCACTTTTTGCTCTTTTTTTTTTCTTTGCACATTTTGAAGAGTCTGATGCAGACGAGACTGCTAGTTTGGAGGAGACGACAATTAGGACACGGTCAAATCTTTGCCGAAATGAGTCCTAGTTTTACATGTAAAATGCACATGAAGGAGAAAAGGCACTCATGCGACATCTGCAGCCAAACCTTTAGATTAAAATATAACCTCAAGCAACATCAAATATCCCATACTAATGAGAAACCGTGCACATGCAACATCTGTGGGAAAACATTCACGCACAATGGACACCTCAAGCGACACCAGATGACCCACACCAATGAGAAACCGTACGCATGCGACATCTGTGGACAATCTTTCAATCAAAGGGGACACCTCAAGCGACACCAGATGACCCACACCAATGAGAAACCGTACGCATGCGACATCTGTGGAAAATCATTCACGCACAATGGAGACCTCAAGCAACACCAGATGACCCACACCAATGAGAAACCATACACATGCGACATCTGTGGAAAATCATTCACGCACAATGGAAACCTCAAACGACACCAAATGACCCACACCAATGAGAAACCGTACGCATGCGACATCTGTGGAAAATCATTCACGCACAATGGAAATCTCAAGCAACACCAGATGACCCACACCAATGAGAAACCATACACATGCGACATCTGTGGAAAATCGTTTAATCAGAATGGAAACCTCAAGCAACACCAGATGACCCACACCAATGAGAAACCGTACAAATGCGACATCTGTGGAAAATCATTCAATCGGGAGAAAACCCTCAACCGACACCAGATGACCCACACCAATGAGAAACCGTACGCTTGCGACATCTGTGAAAAATCGTTCAATCGGAGTGGAACCCTCAAACGACACCAGATGACCCACATCAATGAGAAACCATACACATCATGCGACATCTGTGGAAAATCATTCAATCAGAGTGAAACCCTCAATCGACACAATCATTCACGCACAATGGAAACCTCAAGCAACACCAGATGACCCACACCAATGAGAAACCGTACACATGCGACATTTGTGGAAAATCATTCAATCGGAGTGAAACCCTCAAACAACACCAGATGACCCACACCAATGAGAAACCGTACACATGCGACATCTGTGGAAAATCGTTCAATCGGAGTGGAACCCTCAAACGACACCAGATGACCCACACCAATGAGAAACCATACACATGCGACAACTGTGGAAAATCATTCATGCACAATAGAAACCTCAAGCGACACCAGATGACCCACACCAATGAGAAACCGTACGCATGCGACATCTGTGGAAAATCATTCAGTCGCAGCAAGTACCTGAAAAACCACAAGATGGACCACACCGACAGCGATGAGAGAGATAGATAATTTTGTGATCAAACCCAACTAATAAAATTGAGACACAAGTCGCCAAAGCTACTTTTGAGTAATCACCGTCACTGCCAACAAGTAATGTTTGCAGTGTTTAACAAGTTTGACATTTACACCAACAACAACTGCGACAGCCTGATCTTTTGTTATGATGCATTTGAGGGATTATGCAGTATGCCTCATTTGCAATGACAGCATGAGTCATATCATAAACAATACCGTTGAAGAATAAGTTTTGCTCACTGTGAGTCTGAGGTTGTAAGTTTTTTGATAAGCTTCTTTGATCTCGTTGGCGAATAATTTTGTTTTGAATATCTTTTGACGACGAAATGCCCTTGTTTTAATATTAGGATACATGATGGTCGTCATGTTTTTAGTGAACAACACATTTTTATATAAATTTGTATATTTAATGTTAAACGCTCGTCTTGATTATCGATTACTTTACCGTATAAACTATATCTTTGAGTGTGAACGTCAATTTGTTTATTACCGTATACATGTATATGTATCAACTATCAAGTGTTTTGGTTTTAATTTATTGTATTTGATGTAAATGGTGACTTAAGGGGGTGGACAACACGAAACGTATAACCGTGTACTGTAGAGTTATGGTATCAGTAAGAGATCGGTTTGTTTTCCGTTGAAAAACATTTACTGAGCAGATAATAATGTTAAAAGATGACGTTGAGTAAGTTTTTATGTTGAATGTTAGTTAATAAACTTCATCGTACGAGAGCCACTCTTCTTGCATACCCAATAGTTTGGCGATTTGTTGATAACCATCTCTTTTGATTGTTATTTAAAAGCATTAAAAAGTATTAACAATTCTAACCATCAAAACTCGCGAAAAAACGTGGATAGAGGATATCTCCCAAGCTCGAAAACAATTTCTCCCTGAACTTCTGAAGAATATTTTTTGAGCTTGGGAGATCTTTCTCTTTTCGCCACACAATCACCCCTCTCGTTTTTACGTTAGGCCTCTTAAAATTAATAAAAAGGTTTACATCGCCGTCCGTCCCGATTTTTAGCTCCGTCTCGCCTGTGCGGCTCGTGAGCTTGGAAGAATGATTGAGATACATTTCAACGTTGGTGGCGCACTTTGTTGGGCCTTGGATATGAAGGAAAGTAAAAAACAAAAAAAATAAAATATAAAATATAAATTCCCCTCTCCACCAATTTTTTGAAATCTTAGCGATGTAAACCAAAGATCGTAGAGCGCCGTAGGCGCTTTACGATCGTGTTTATCGCCCACACTGTTATCTGTTATTTGCATGTATGGGAGAAACCAGAGGAGCTAGTGAGAACAAACAAACAAAATATCGCCAAGGGATACCCCAGAACTCGCTTAATTTCCAAAAAGTAAAACAAACCCAGTACCCATTCACTCCTCCAGCGCAACGTACCCCACCCCCGAGATGTTTAATGGAATGGACCTCCGACACCAATCCCGGTAGAGGGCGCAGTTTTCGCGGGCATTTTATATCTCTCTGGCCTCCATCCAAACACTAGCTCACGTACAACGCGTATTACATTTATCCGGATACGAAGTGGGCAGACGTACGAGTGGAGCGCGCGGGCTATTCTGAATTTGTGCCTCGACTTCTTCAACAAGGTAAAAACGAGAGTGAAATGATTTGCTGTTGTGATTCATATTCTCCTCTATACCTCCATGCTTAATAATAGAACCACTCGGCCAGCAGGGGCCATGTTCATAAAACGTTGGTGTTAATGTTTTGTTTAAAATAGCACCAACATTTGTTTAGTTGAAACAATTTCCATGGAAAAAACGAGGTTACAAACCAAAATTTCAGTTGTTTAATATTCATTGTGCGTGACTGTGGTATTCTGCTTGTTTTTGTTTATGTTTTGAATAAAAAGCACTTGGAGTTTTGACCGTTTAACCCTTTTATTACTAAGCAAGACTTTTTTTGTGCTACTAGTACTAGCTGCTAAGCACTTCTGTGGGACGAGTCAAGAGGTGTGACAAGTCGAAAAATAATTGTACCCCTTAACAAATTAAGTACCTTAAAAACCCTAATTAAGCCGCTGAATGTACTGTGTATGCAAATAATAACAGTGACGACACCTATTTTTTTAGTAGAAAAACTCACTTTTTGCTCTTTTTTTTTCTTTGCACATTTTGAAGAGTCTGATGCAGACGAGACTGCTAGTTTGGAGGAGTCTGATGCAGACGAGACTGCTAGTTTGGAGAAGACGGCAATTAAGACACGGTCAAATCATTGCCGAAATGAGTCCTAGTTTTACATGTAAAATGCACATCAAGGAGAAGAGGCACTCATGCGGCATCTGCAGCAAAACCTTTACACTCATGATTAAAATCTAACCTCAAGCGACATCAAATATCACACACCAATGAGAAACCGTACACCTGTGATGTGTGTGGAAAATCGTTCATGCAGAATGGAGACCTCGAGCGACACCAGATGACCCACACCAATGAGAAATCGTACACATGCGACATCTGTGGAAAATTGTTTGCGTGGAGTAGAACCCTCAAACGACACCAGATGACCCACACCAATAAGAAACCGTACAAATGCGACATCTGCAGCATATCGTTTGCGTGGAGTGGAAACCTCAAGCGACACCAGATGACCCACACCAATGAGAAACCGTACGCATGCGACATCTGTGAAAAATCGTTCAGGCAGAGTGGACACCTCAAGCAACACCAGATGACCCACACCAATGAGAAACCGTACACATGCGACATCTGTGGAATATCGTACACGCAGAATGGAAACCTTAAGCAACACCAGATGACCCACACCAATGAGAAACCGTTTGCATGCCACATCTGTGGAAAATTGTTCACGCACAATGGACACCTTAAGCGACACCAGATGACCCACACCAATGAGAAACCGTACACATGTGACATCTGTGGAAAATCATTCACGCACAATGGACATCTTAAGCGACACCAGATGACCCACACCAATGAGAAACCGTACGCATGCGACATCTGTGGAAAATTGTTCACGCACAATGGACACCTTAAGGGACACCAGATGACCCACGCCAATGATAAACCGTACGCATGCGACATCTGTGGAAAATCATTCACGCACAATGGAAACCTCAAGCAACACCAGATGACCCACACCAATGAGAAACCGTACGCATGCGACATCTGTGGAAAATCGTTCACGCACAATGGACACCTTAAGGGACACCAGATGACCCACACCAATGAGAAACCGTACGCATGCGACATCTGTGGAAAATCATTCACGCACAATGGAAACCTTAGGCGACACCAGATGACCCACACCAATGAGAAACAGTACACATGCGACATCTGTGGAAAATTGTTCAGGCACAATGGACACCTCAAGCAACACCAGATGACCCACACCAACGAGAAACTGTACACATGTGACATCTGTGGAAAATCGTTCAGGCAGAAAAGAGAGCTTAAGCGACACAAGATGACCCACACCAATGAGAAACCGTACGCATGCGACATCTGTGGAAAATCATTCACGCACAATGGAAACCTCAAACGACACCAGATGACCCACACCAATGAGAAACCGTACACATGCGACATCTGTGGAAAATCATTCACGCAGAATGGAAACCTCAAGCAACACCAGATGACCCACACCAATGAAAAACCATACACATGCGACATCTGTGGAAAATCATTCATGCACAATGGAGACCTTAAGCGACACCAGATAACCCACACCAATAAGAAACCGTACGCATGCGACATCTGTGAAAAATCGTTCAGTCGCAGCAACTACCTGAAAAACCACAAGATGGACCACACCGACACAGCAATGAGAGAGAGAGATAATTTTATGATCAAACCCAACAAATAAAACTGAGTCACAAGTCGCTAAAGCTACTTTTGAGTAATCACCGTCACTGCCAACAAGTCATATTTGCAGTGTTTAACAAGTTTGACATTTACACCAACAACAACTGCAACAGCCTGATCTTTTGTTATGATGCATTTGAGGGATTATGCAGTATGCCTCATTTTGTGCAAAGCAATGGCAGCATGAGTCATATCATAAACAATAGCGTTTAAGAATAAGTTTTGCTCACTGTGAGTCTGAGGTTGTAAGTTTTTTGATAAGCTTCTTTGATCTCGTTGGCGAATAATTTTGTTTTGAATATCTTTTATCTTTTGACGACGAAATGCCCTTGTTTTAATATTAGGATACATGATGGTCGTCATGTTTTTAGTGAACAACACATTTTTATATAAATTTGTATATTTAATGTTAAACGCTCGTCTTGATTATCGATTACTTTACCGTATAAACTATATCTTTGAGTGTAAACGTCAATTTGTTTATTACCGTATACATGTATATGTATCAACTATTAAGTGTTTTGGTTTTAATTTATTGTATTTGATGTAAATGGCCGGGGACTTGGGGGGTTGACTACACAAAACATTTAACCGTGTACTGTAGAGTTATGGTATCTAAGAGGTCGGTTTGTTTTCCGTTTAGTGAGCAGATAATAATGTTAAAAGATGACGTTGAGTAAGTTTTCATGTTGAATGTTTCTTAATAAACTTCATCGTACGAGAGCCACTCTTCTTGCATATACCCAATAGTTTGGCGATTTTTTGATAACCCGACTCTTTTTATCGTTATTTAAAAGCATTAAAAAGTATTAACAATTCTAACCATCAAAAAACGTGGATAGAGGATATCTCCCAAGC